>FR997853.1:621743-1230986 GCA_905475405.1 Schrankia costaestrigalis | reverse complement strand
GAAAAAAAAAGAATGTTTTATGTTATTGCCAGTTTTTCTAGTTGTATGTTTATATTTACACAAATATGTTTGATAATAATTTTAGATAGTGTATCTTATGATATACGGTCTAGAATTGGACTTTAAATCCTTTACCTCGACCATTGTTGTGAGTAAAATTTGGTTGGTGACAGGATTTTGAGTCAAAGAAATTGACTTATGTTAACAGGAATGTCACCATTGTTAGTGCGTGTGTGATTAGGTGTAAGTTAACACATATACATCACTGGCTCTTTATATAATAGTTTATTGTTGCTATTATATTGATTTTATACTCAACAATTGACATAAAATATAAACTTGAGATTTATTTGATCTCTCTCTGACAAGCTTTTGGTGTTTAACTGTGATGGACTTTAAAAAATCATTTTAGACTTTATAGTAAGACAAAGTAGCCTACTTTTTATTAAGTCACGTTTTCATATTATGGCTAAGAACTTGAGTGTGACTTATAAGATGGAAAAACACGAGTCTTTACACTTTAATTTAATAGTGGTCTGACCCACTTTTCTAAAAGTTGTGTATGACTATGAACTTTCTTCAAACTTATGTTGAGTATATAAAATGACCCAGTGATGTATATCTGTTGTATATTGCCTATAGCACTTAACAGTGCTAAAGACAATACTGCATGCAAATTTAAGCTTAATCGAAGGACAGGGAAGGATGCCAGTTCTGAGTGCCTCTGCATACTGGACAATCATATTTTAAAACAACACCCTGAACACGGTCTTAATAATATTTTAACACAATTTTATTAGGATCCACAGTTTTTTATATTAAAATTTTTAGTTTCATTTTTATCAACTTAAGTTTTGGAGTCTTTTACAGGGATCCAGACTAATAAAGTATTTTTTTTTAATTAAAATTTATTCACAGCAGTCATAAATATATGCATTAATAGTTTATTGTTATAATATTCATAATATAACAATAAACTGCTTGTTGCAAAATAATTAAAATTAAGCTTTTAAACTTAAAAAGTATTTTGTGTCCACAGTACTGAAAAATTATTGTCTTTTTAAAAATTATGGCAATGTTTTCAGTATTGATTACTTAGTAATAATTAATGTGTAGGTGAGCGAGGGGAATTGACCAGGTTTTTTTGTGGTTTAATTAACATCCGTTTATATGCAATTTTGCTGTTTTTAGCAGCGTTTTTTAATTTGTGACAAGCATGCTTTTGAAAAAATATTATTTGGTGCTTAAATTAGTGTTAAATTGAATTTTTATTGGTAGATATTAGTAATATTGAAGTGCATTTTTTTTATTAATATTAAGATTATTTTTATAAGTTCGTTGTTGTTGTTAGCATGATGTTGAAAAATGTTTTTTTTATAGTTTTTTTGTTGTACATTCTTGCATGGTTCTGTGTCCTTCAAACGCACCTATATCATAGAGTTGTTTTTTTTTTTGCTTTTCCTGCATTTTTCGCTTTATAGATTTAAACAGCAAAATATCGTATAATTATTTATATATTATATTATAATATTAATTATACAATCAACAAAAAATCTTGGTTCTTGTTGAATTTAATAGTTAGATATATAATAGAATATAAATATATTTTTTTTTAATTTCGAGGAATGTTCACATCATGTATACACGTTTTATGCCAACTTTGGTTACAATTTTATGACTTTGAACTGACAATAATAACAAATCAGTCAAATTTTTTACTAAATTAACACGTTTTTTATGTTGTACAAAAAATTGTAAAGGTAAGTTCACAGTCATAATTAAAATATAAATATTATTGTACTTTTTAAAAGGTTCCTTATCGTGTGATGATTGTTTGTATTTAAGATTTTTTAATGAAAATACATTTGGATGGTCACACTAGTTGTTTGCACAGTGCTTGAAATAATAAAATACTGATTATATGAACACAGACACACCTTTATTTAATACGGTGTTGCTAGTTCATACAGTCGGTCAGGCTAGGGTGACCATTAAAAAAAGGAATGCAATTGTAAATAACTAATTTGGTAGGTGGTCAACACTCACACCCGTGTTGAAATTTAAAACAGAGCCTACCAAATTTATTGTACTTTCTACTACTACAGATTAAAGGGTCAAAATATTTTTTTTTATCAAAAAATAAAGTATTTTAATCTTTCATTCTGCAGTTTATTTCACCACACTGAACGAGTTTTTCAAATATTATTTTAATTTTAATGTTAGTTTTTTGAGAAACTCATTTTAGTGGTAACGCGTTGTATGGGCATCGCTTGTCGTTAACACTGACGCAAGTGACTGAGGACATTGATGAAAATTATATAAAATGGCCGCGTATTTATAAAAAAAAACAATTAAAAATATTTACAAAAAAATTAAATTTAACAGAATGTGAATGGCTGTATCGCCAGTAGACACAATAGTAAAACAATATTTAATATTTTCAAAATTTTTCACGATTCCAAAATTTTCATCCATGTTACTACGTAGTGCTAAAAAACTTTGCTGTAATATATCTCCATTTTACATTTTTTCTAAGAAAATGTAAGATTAACTAAAAAAAATTAATTAATCTTTAGTTTGAATCTTGAGATTACAGCATCGTACCACTAATTAGCGCTACGATGAACACTGCGTCAAGCGTGAATGCTCGGGCTTGGGTTGCGGCGCGCAATGCGCGACACTACGCGCCCTACACATTGACACAAGCGCAACACTACTTTAAAAAAAAATATACATTCTAATATAAATAATAAAAAAAAGAGACATTCTAATGTCAAAAATTAAAAAAAGTGACTAGCTAATGTCAAAAAATCGTTCAAAACATTTCGTTCTTTTCATTGTCTATTGACTTTTAGTCGATTTTTCTTAGTGTTGTATCTTGTACGACTGTAGTGATGTGTTTTGCGTGTGTAAGTCGCGAGTGCGTATATGCGAGTGCCGTTGTAGATAATTATAGTTGTTACAGTGACGCCCCCGCTCGGCGCTTACCCGCAACCACAGCCGCCTCAGGGCCCCTTCTTGCCGGCACCACCGCATCAGGCCGCGCCTCAGTATGGAGGTTTGTATTTTAAAATGATAAAGTCGGATCTTGTTATCCAGAAACTTTTTGATTTTTGGTGGTCTGGAGATTCTAAGAAAAATGATGTTAGGAGATTAACGAATAAAATTTATAACGCATTGTATAAGGGACCGTCTGTACGGAACGCCCTAAGAAGATTTCATCATATCAATAAGTGTATATTGTATAATATAATAAATCCTCAGCTGTTATGGTTAAAATAATTATGTCTTACTGCTGTTGTGGTGAGCTCACTCCAGTAAACACGGAAACTTATAGCCTACTAAACTAATACCACTGAAGTCAGAATAATTGCTTTTGGATTTTCACTCTTCTTTTTTGTACAAATTATATTTACATACGAAACTATCCCTAAATCGACTTTTACGACACCCAGAGGCACGACATCATCATATTACCCATTGCACTTTCATTGCTGGACACATACCTAGTTCTCCTTCAAATATCCACTCTGCGCGGCCTTATGTCTCCCTCATCCATCGTTCTCTGACCGTCCTCGCCCCGTCTCTCATAACTAGGACGTCGGTCCACCATGTAACAGCAAACAATTCCGTATTTAAAAAAAAAACCTTTTCCTACTACCTACCAGTCGCGGGCGGTTCCCCCTACGGAGTGACGTTTGGAGGTGCGGGCGCGGGTGCCGGGGGAGTGTATGCTCCTCCTCCGTATGAACAGCTGCAGCATCATCAAGCTATACCGGCGCTCAGCCAACAGTTACCGGTAAGTTGATAGTATGATAGAAGTGGTTAGTAAAATACGAACATGCACTTACAGGTTTACTTTTCGGGTTTACCTCGGTTGCAATTGAATTGCCACTGTGGCAACTCTAATTGCCACGATGGCAACTACGACTGCCACGCTGGTAGCTCGAACTGCCCCGATGGCAATTCAACTGCCTCGTTACTTTAGTCTTAAGTTGCAATATGTTGGTTTATTTGCTAAACTAGCCTTTTTAATTTGAATTCTATTTTTTTTTGTTTGTTCTATGCAAAATAAATGATTTTTGACTTTGATTGTGTAAGCAGTGGACTTTGACAGTGGCATGAAGCATAGGACATACAATTCAATCAGAAGTCTAATCTATAGTATTAACTTTATTACCGCCACGAAAGTAACAAAAATCTTTGTTCCCCACGTTCGTCACAACAAAAAAAATTTCATTGTTTATGTATACAAATAAAAATGCAAAAGTAATGAATTAATTGTTTATTTTGCGATTTGGTAAAACGTATCTTTTCACGTATAATAAATAATAAAATATCTTTATTTCTCGTCTCATGGTATACTTTATAACTATATAGTCGATTTAACACAGAAATTATTGTACTACACATGTAAGCAGCAGGTGTCTGTGATAGGCATGAAATGCCTGTGTTACATATCACCAGGTCCCGCCCCACGGACATTTTACATTTTCGACTAGCGTTTCTTTTTTCGACAATTTATACATCGCCATTTACGTATAGGCGTCGTTGGCGAACAGGGTCAGTTTTCGATGACTGGAATTGATCGTTGATGTTATGAAATATGTCCATATTACAGCAGATGTACAGTCCCGCGGCTGCTATGTACGCGGCGGCGGCTGGGTACCCGGGGTACATTGGGTACCCAGTACAGTACTACCCGTACTACCCGACCGCTGTGCAGCCTTCTATACAGCCGCTGAGACCTACTATTATGATTCCTGTAAGTAACTACATTTATTGCTTTTGTTTTTTGATAAGATAGGATAGATGAAAGTTGTCAAATTTTGAGGAGACAATGCAACTTTTTGTATAATGTGAAATTGGACTATAGCTTTTTAAAGTCCCTGGCTTGTAATTATTATCTATACCAATATTATAAAGAGGTAAAGTTTGTGACGTTGTAGGGGGTAAACTCTGGATCTACTGAACCGATTAAAAAAATATTTCTGTGTTGATTACTCCATTTATCGGGGAGTGTCATCGGCTATATTGTATCACGCTATGACTAATAGGAGTGGAGCAGTAATGAAATATGTTTAAAAAAGGGACGCGATTTTTTCGCCGCCCAACGAAGTGGGCACGGGTCAGCTAGTGTAGTATGCACTGCAAGTAAGACCTGCAAATGGTGAAAGCTTACCGGAAAACACTTTAAAGGTGAACTGACACACAGATTGCATGTATACTAAGTATTATTGTCCACCTCAGAACGGTTTCGAGGCCGGCGGCAGGTTCGAGGGCCTGGCGCAGACGCTGCTGCCGCCCGCGCCGCCCGGCGTGCCGCCCTCCCCCGCGCACCTCGCCGCCATACAGCCTCACCAAGTGCTGTGAGTATACCACTTATCACATTTACTTATACAGGTCAATTGTCTATCTGCCGTGGTGACAACTCGAATTGCTTTGATGGCAATTCAGTTACCTTGATGGCAACTCAACTGCCACGGTGGCAACTTAAAACTCCCCAGTTGGTATTTCAATAGCATCAGTTGCCTCGATGGCCGCACAATTGCCAATTGATGGCAACTTCAACTGGCTCGATGGCAAGTCAACTGCCTCGATGGCACTACCTGAACTGCCAACTGCCTGAAGACTACTATGCAAGCCTTGGTGGCAACACAGGTGCCTCGATGGCAACTTTAACGGCATCGCTGGGAATTCAACTGCCTCAGTGGCAACCAAACTGCTCCGTTGGTACAGTCACGAGCAATAATATACACATTGTCACATTTTGTAAACTATCTAGACGTCTATCTAGGCATTAGAATACCAAAATTAATTCGTAACTTAGAAAAGGGTCCGTACAGTTTTGAAATAATCTTTAAATAATCAATTTTGGATTAACAGAACTTTAGATAACTGTTTTAGAAAATGTTTACATATTATTGCTCGTGACTGTACCAAGAAAACATGTTTATTAAAACACAATATTAGTAATAAATCCCAAGTTCACTTATAGTACAGGGTTTACACAATTTTTTCGGACCCTTTTTTTCACAATTTTATATTTATCCCATTTTTACCTCTTCCCATTCATTTAAAATTAAGATTAACATTATTACTATTTATTATTATCGTGTACAGTTGGCGCTAGGTACTGGAATCAGCTGAACGCCGACGTGGTCGCCGCATCGAAACGACAACAAGACATCACATACCTTCATAATTGGTGAGACGACAAGCAACAACTTATAGTTTAAAATTTATGATCCCCTAATTGATGTTGTGGTTTCAGGCAGGTTAGTTTGTTAAAAAAATAGTATTAACATTGTGTTTTTTAAATTTCTGATCTACTAATAGATGTTTTGGGTTTAGACATGTTCATTTCGACTCATCCGTAGAACAAAGTTTGATTTGCAGATAGCTAGTTTTCATTAGAAGCTAGATAAGTTGTTGACTTGTGTTATTCTAGCTTCTAATGAAAACTAGCTATCTGCAGATCGAACTTTATTCTACGGATGAGTCGATTTGACAGTTCCATGTTAAAAAAACACTTTGTTAGCTGTCAACTTAAGTAGTAAAATAGCTGATATATGTCAAAATTTGTATCAACATTATTTATTTTAGAATGGCTGATCTACCGATCGATGTTGTGGGTTTAGACAGGTTAATTTGTTGAAAAAGTGTTACGTATTAACATAGGCAGTGATACAGCTGATAGATCAAAAATTTGTTAATATTCAGTAATTAAGCTGTCTATGTATTTTATTTTAAATATTTATTAAGTTTCTAATACAAATGTAATATCTTTATATAATGTATTGTCAGTGATAAATAACACATTTAAAACCTAAATAGTAATAGTTGCATATCGAAATATATTGAAAATTCATGAAATAATACAATTTTAATTCAAACCTGCACCTTGTGGGTATAACAAGACAATTTTTGCATTGTTTTTCAACTTATTTCTTTATAGCGAACTTAATATTTATAACCAACAAATTGTAACCTAATAATTGCTTTATTTTATATTTTTATTGAACAGAGTACCTATAAGTACTTCTAAGGGATGATAACCACTAGTTCACTCATATATAATTACATTTAACAATGTGGAAGCACATTTTGACATGTGGTGTAAGAACTTTTCATAAAAGTTCTATAGCCATCTTACCTAAGTCTAAAGATTATAAAAACTTAAAAGCCTAAACTGTCAGATAAATACATAGACAAATTTTGAACTGTCAAACTTTGACATATAAACATCCCTATATTGTCTATTGTTTGTCCCATAGACTATTCCAATTAAATACTTTTTAGGTACTCTGATAAAAAAAGGGTCGTCTCATTCAATCATATTATCATTATAAAATATTTTGTAATAAAATAATAATATTTTTATGATAAAAATATCACTATTATTATAAAACTTAAAGATGGCGGTGATCAACGTGAAAGTTGTATAGCTTGATATTATTGACTGTGATGGACATGTTTAGCGCTCGTAAATTATTAATTACGACTTAATTTATTAGTTTAATAATAAACGTATCATATCAAAATATATTTTACAGTTTAAAGTTGCAAAAATAGAGGCTCGATAAAAAATATTTTATTCCAAAAAATCTCAAAATTAAGCTCTCTAAAATATAAAATAAAACTTAGGTAATTTTGCCAAGTCGTAATTAGTCTTAGGCGGGCGCGTATGCATGTAAGCAAGCCGCAATGGCGGCATCAACGGTATAGTATTATAGTTATATTATATCTTAGCTAAAATAGGCTTTGATATAAACTGGCGGTAGCCGGACCCAAGTTTAAGACTAGTATATACGCGTCGATTGGCTCGTGTCGGTTGGGACAATTTTTGGAGATATCTGGCAATTTTTGGAGGTAAAGATGGCAGATTTTGGAGATAGTAATAATGTTTGGTGATACGTTTAGCAAAGTTAGGAGATGTTATTGGCAGTGTTTGGAGATATCCAACCAATATTTAAAATATCTAGCCATGTTTGGAAGTAATTGTTAGAGATATCTAGTAATCGTTAAAGATACTTAACAATTGTTGGCGTTAAAGTAAAAACCTACGACTTTTTAACATTATGAAATTAATAATTTATGCACAATATTGTGCAAACCATTATTTGACTATTTTAAGATATGTATGAAGTTAATCATCGAAATATTTCTCGAGTAATTTATTATTAAGGACTGTTTTAAAAAAATATGTCTTATTTTTTAAAGTCCAAAGGCAACTCGCAATTTTAGGTGGTACCAAAAAACGTAATAAAAAATAACCAAAAAAAATTTTGAGTACGCACAAAATTCAAAATAAAAAAAATACGATAACCGATACGAGCCATCGAACGTTTAGTTATTATTATATAAATAAATGAAAAAAAATATAAACAAGTGGTTGTGCGTGGAGTGTGAGCGAGACAGCGAAAGTGAGAGCGAGAAGGAAAGAATGTAGGGGCTGGGACGAAGGAAAACGAATTAAAATTGCTATAACGCCTAGTAATTTAATATCAAAAAATATTGTAGAATTACTTCAATATTAAAAAATATCGATATAATACTACTCGATGCATTTTTTGTTCTAATTAAAGCTTTTTAGCCCCTACAAAAAGAAAAAGAAAAATTCCAAAACCAATCATAAACTTTTACTTTAACAACTGATTGGTTTGACTTTACGTTTAATTTATGGCAATACTGCGTTTAATGTTGCCATCTTTGCGGCTGCTTTAATAAAAACTATTTTAGCGTAGTATAGATTTATTTTTGTTGGGGATAGTTGCTTTTTTAATGTCTATTATACATAGGCATACTTTTGTGTCCCGGGGGTCACTTAAACGTAATTTGTTGACTCTTCTCCTTCGGGACCCTAAGTTACGATATTGTACAAGAACCAAAAAGTAATATTATTATTGTCAGAAATAATGGTTGTCTTGCGTAACTCTTTTTTTTTATGCTGGTAACTATTTAGAAATAGAAAATCATTTATTTACTGCTTTAATAATTTTCTAGCCTTTTCCAATGACTGGAAGTGAGACGAAAACTATATCTTATCTATGTAAAATGTTTTAATTTTCTTCCAACAATTTTCAACCTGGCAACACACAACGCAGTGTTGCTACATTTTAAGTGATACATAATAAGATGAAAGTTATTTCATTTAAGCGAATGAATGTATGAATGATTTTATTATAATATGTGGCAGAATCTCAAAGTGAACTCTATAATTGTCTTTGCATAGTACGGAAATACAGTATGCGCAAACAAACACGACCGGCCTGAAGTTGTTGCTGTAGGCTGCGCAGGTGTCATTTTCGAACTAGGAGCGTGTATTTTCTTTGTTTCTGTACATGCGCAAATTTATCTGATGGCCAATTTTAGCCCGGCCGTTGTTATTTGGCGAGTACTGTATAAAGTTTTGATAACTCAAATTGGTCTATTGTTTAAAGTATTTAATATCATTGTTTCTGGTTGTTTCTCTCATTAAAATGATAATTGACCAGACAAATGATATTTATATTTGAATATTTTTGTGATATTTTCGTGTTATGTGTTATTTAAATTAAGCTGTAATTATTATGAAGCTACGGATTTAAGGGTAGGCCTTTGCACTAATTATGCTGCTTGTTAAGGGTTTTCTATCGCGGTTTATATTTAGATGGGTGACCAAAACTTGTTGTTTTGCCCGGTGCTTTAGTCACATTGTTAATCCTGGCTTTCAGGAATAACAGTTTTGGCAGTGGGTGGGATAATCCCATATTTAAATACCATATTTACACGAAAATATTATAAAAACAAGACAGCCAAGTCACAGAACTTTTATGACGAATGATAAATACTGAATTCAGTGATTATTTTCTAGAAAATAATGTAATTGAACTTCTACTAAGCTAATAGCTATATTTATTTATTGTAAATGATTGTCATAGCAGCTCTTCAATGTCTGTGAGGATGGGCCCTGTCCATGTAAAGGGGGATTTACACGGGTTGATTTTCGCCGTACGGCTCGTACCTTGACTAATCGTCTCACCAAACTGCCTTGCAAATTCTCCCTTGCGGCCTAGCCGAATTGCTATTTAGATGGAAAATTTACGGCAAACGGCAAAAATCGTGCGGCTTTAGTCGCCCGTGTAAATCCCCCTTAGAAGGAGGTGTAAAATTTTCCTTCTTTTACTGACTGTTAAATTGTACCTAGTAGTCAACCTTAGGATGAAATGGGGGGTTGACTATTTAAGTTGTACAAGAAAATTTCACATATATTTTAACACAAAGTAATGAAAAATGGATGTATATTTTTTGTATTTTGTGTTTAGGAGATATTACCATTCCTGATTCACTTATTTTAAATATTATTTTCGTGATAATACCCATTAAAACGGGTAGAGTAGTTTATTTTACGATTTTATTAATTACTTACTGAAATAATGCTAAAAAACTTGCCAAAAATCATCTGTTTTTTAGTTGTACCTATTTAGTAAACTAACCCCCGGTTTCCGAATGACTGATCAGTAAAAATCAACTAATCAAGTGTCAAAACTATCATTTTCAGGAACTAAAATGACAGTTTTGACACTTGATTAGTTGGTTTTTACCTGATCAGTCATTCGGAAACCGGGGGTTAGTGTTATCTTGTGTTAAAGTATATGTGCCTTTCTTATGTACGCTCATTCTTAGCCGTCAACACATGGACTAAGTAACTGTTAAAGAGATGATTCGAATATTTCTTCAGAATCCATGTGACTTTGAATTCATAATTTTCATGAAATATATTTATTGGACCATAAGTAGCCTACACGAAATTAATTTTATTAATTATTATAACAACAAAAAGTCCTCGAATATAAGCCATATTTAGTTTTTATGAAGTGCTAAACATTTTTTTTTTAAGTAATGAACAAAATAGAAGATTGGTATATACCTAGAACTCGAATATACTTACCTTTTTCGGACACATAATGAGGAGGGGGGATGGCAATCTTGAAAAGCTTGTACTTGTTGGCAATACTGAAGGCAGAAGATCACGAGGCCGATCGCCAGCACGATGGCCTGACCAAGTTAGAGAGGCCACCTCTTCCTCTAATTTCTACCAGGTGGTGAGTTCCACTTCAGACCGTAACCGATGGAGACGTCTCGCTCGGTTAAATGACTCTCGTTACCACGATCCTCAGCAATGAGGGACCGATTAGAGAGAGAGAACTCGAATAAAATACGTCTTATTTGTTTAATGTGTAGGATAAATATGGTTCAATATAATAACGTGAAGGAAAAATAGTCTGAGAATTATATCGCGAAGAGTAATTTTAACTTTATCTTTTTAATACACAGTCTTATGTGTAGATAAAACACAATACTAAATAATCTTAACGAAATTGTATTTATAATATAACACAGTAGGCAGCTTGAGTCGATCACAACCAGTTGCTAATATTTATAACCAAAAGATAAATAAAAAAACATTTATTCTGAACCCAAATGTATAAAAACCTTGTTTTCGGTATTGAAAGTTTGCCAGCGACAAAAAAAATTAGCAAGTGATACCAGACTACAAATTAATTTCCAATATCCCTAACGAGTCATATAGTATAAAATGTAATATTTTATTTTTACATAAACATGTGTATATCAAGATAAAGTTTGTTATATTCCTGGTGGTATATATTTCTAGATATATATATTTTTGTTTTTATATTTAATATTCCCAATAGTGGTTGTAAAATCTTTTATACTAAGTTTATATTTGAGCTTTTTTGATTATATTGCATTTTTTTTTGTATCGAATCATGATGTTGTTAAGAAAATAGTTGGAAATGGAATAATTTGATGTACTATGTGGCGTTTTTTAAAGATTGTTGCGTTGCTAATAATAATATTAACGTTATAAAAAAAAAATTTAGTCGACTTTAAAAATCGACTAAAATTCAGTAACTATTCTCGATTTTTCTTCCTATCTTTGGAAAAATCAATGGTTCTATTTTAGTTATTTTTTGTTTTTTGAGAAGTGTATAAACTATATATTACTCCTCTATCTTTCCATTCTGTCATAGACCGCAATTAAATTTGCAGCAACGCAACAAAAATTTACCTATTATTTTAAGCTCCCAATCTAAGGGACCATGATGCGTATGTTGATGTAAAACCCTCCCCAAAATAAAAATAATTTTCAAAAAACAATATCAAAATGTACGAAAAAAAAACGACAAATAATTTTGAAACAATTTTTTTTCTTAAAGAAGTAGTGACATTTTAAATCTCTATAATAGTTTATAAAAAAAAAGGTTTTGATTATACTTTTTGAGTGTCAAAATTATTGTCGTTTTTTTTTCAGTTCGGGCAAAACTGTAGTTGTATCATATAATAAAATATATTGTATAAGCAGTGTATTTTTATTGTATTACTAATTTATTTATAATCAATTGTAAACTTGGTTATTTATTGTTCTGAAATTTTCACAAATATATATTCATAAATTTTAAGTTATGGGTTAAATCTCAACGAATAATCAACATTTGCTTTCAAGACAATTTTTCGCCAAGATTAATTAAATAAATAAATAGCATAAGTCAATATATTTATGATAACAACCAGAATACATTATGTTAGCAAGTTTTTACTCGAAAAAAAGTTACTTTTAAAACTCTTTTTTATTAAACAAAATCGACTATTTTCTGTTAAATCGACTATTTCTCTGTTGCGTTTATTGAAACTTGCAGTGAATAATGACTAGTGAAGTCCAATGACTCGACTAAATAGTTTTTGTAAGTAATAATATTATTGTACTGCTCGCCTAGATGGCGTTCTTAGAGTTGAGTAAAAACGACGCCGGCTAATGCCTCCGTAGAAAGCAATGAATTAATTTTGTTAACGAGACAAGAACTTGAATATGCGAAACGTTAATTAGAAAAACGGTTAAACGATAAACTACATACAGAAAGTACCGCTAATAGATGTCACTATTCGTAGAAAACACGTTTCGCCGAACCATATATAATTCGATGACATGTTCCGGCTATGAATAGTAACTTCTATTAGCTGTGCTTTCTATATTTAGTTGAGTCGTAAAAACGTGTTTCTGCTTACGACGCGAATTGTCCGGAGACGCGGGTTTTGAATTGTGTCTTGAGTACCAAATTTTTTTTATTGTCTTTTGAAAATATTATTGTTATATTTGCCTAAAGTTTCATTAAATTGAAATAATTAATTATTAGTTGGTAAAGCCACTGCGTATAATTAAAAGTCGCGTGAAATGACTATGTTTTTGTTTATTCACGCGATTATCTGGCGATATTGTAAGTGAAAGTGGGTTTTGCTCAAAGTGTGTGAATCTGGACGTTATGTCACGTGCAATATATAGCATAATTATTATTTTGTTTCCAATAAAAGTATTAAAAATCCATTTTTTGTGTTTTCTTTTGTATTTTTACCTATATTTTGATTATCCTAATTTGCAGGGTAAGCTCAGGTTTATTACAGTTGATCAAGTGTGGATGTTGGAGTAAGAATACAATATGTCACCACCCCATCTCATCCCATGGGTGTCGTAAAAACCGGCTAAGGGACTATCCGTGAATATTATCTTTATGAAATAAACATAAGGCAAACTTGAAATTAAAGCCTATACCAATCTGTCTGGCCAGCGTGGTATTAGTAGGCCAAATCCCTCCAGCACGGGAGGAGGCCCGTCCCTGCAGTGGGACATTAATGGGCATGATGAGTTGCAAAAGTTAATAATGGGGTCATTGAAGTAATAAGGTTTGCAGAATTCTTCCTTAACTCTTCTCTCGTTCTACTTGAGTGGTCGAACTCAATATGTAAATGATTCTAGGTCTTCAGGCTTGTCCGTAAACGTTGGGTGTGCCCACAGAAATCTAAATAAAAGGAGAAGTGGTATGACGGGGTTTTCGTGGGAGCGCAATATGATTAGAACGATTATATAGCTAAAAATGGCTGTCACCTAGGTTTAGCTGTGTTTTGACAACGACCGAGATAACATATAAAATGCCGAGTTGTTCAGTGGTTGCCTGTAAAAATAAGAGCAATAAAAAAATCTTTATTAATAATGGAATCACTACATAACCATATGCTAGTACATGTATTTTATTGTATTTACCTCTAAAATCATGAAAATATAATCTTCGATGTCCTCACTATGTTATTTTCATGTTCGGACAATTAAGTAGGTACTATAATATTTTTGTAACATATACATTGCTTCTTTATTGCTGTCTAAACTAGTCATTCAATGATACCTATATGAAGCAATGAACTATTCGCTCAACGATATTACGTATGACAAGTGGTTGCTAACCGTGATCGCTCTAACAACCAAACGATAGTGACGACCCGTTCATGACTACGACTATCTATCGTTTTCGATAAAAAGTCGTGTATTGTAGGAATTTTAAATTGTAAAAGTTTTATTAAGTTAAATGAATGTTTTTTTTAAATGTTGTGTTACGCTGTTTAAATTATGTAATTTCAATATAAGTATTACAATGTTGAAATAATATCCTAAATCAAAGGTGGAGTAAGTACCTACTCTAAAACATAAAGGTTTAAAATGTTGATTAAAGTTTTTTTTAAACGCTCATCCATTTATTAGCACACACGTGCTTTTAACTGGTTTTATCAGATTTGCTTTAAATCAGTCTAAATGCTCATCTATCAATCCCTATATTCATGCTATTGTTTAAATTTTATCTAGGCGCAATATTGTTTGCGCATTTTGGCATGCGCATGCACATGCTTGAATAAATTAACTGTACACGCTGTTATCTGCTTCAAAAAATAATCTGTATACTTAGTCTTATTATCTATACAACTATCCAAAAATTGACATCTATAAGTTGTAATTGACTACAAAACAGTTTTGACCCAAAGTTCAAAATATGGGGCACACAAGCTCACTCAAAGAAACTTAATGAACCATGATGTAATTAAACAAAGCGCTTTTTGAATAGATTGATAATTGGCGATGAAAAGTAGATCATGCATGACAAGAACGTGCGAAAAAATTCGTGGTTTAAAGTCGGCTAGGTTTAATTGACTGTGGCTAAATTGTCGCTAGCTCTCCCTCACAGGTGCGTTAATTTTGTATTGTTTTAGTTGTATATATATAGTAGCGCTGATTGGTTCGCTGTGACACCGTGTAAGGGAGATATTTCAAGGAAAAACGAGACAGAGTATTGCGTTCATTGATAATCTAGATGTAACTGAGAACAGTACGCACCTTCGGTACAACAAAGTCACAATTAGCTAAATAGCCAAAATTGAGTTAAGTACGCCAAATTGTCTAAAAACCGTGCCTTCATTTGGAGAAACAAAAACACCCGTGATAAGTTCTCAAAATTCTACTAGATGGCGTAAGTGCCTTTGTGGTTACTACTGCTGTTTTCTAAAACTTTGGGTCTACAGAGTCTGATTGGTTTGTAGTGCCCCCGCTTCGGCGACGGTTTGTTGTGTCTTGGAACTACAACCGCATTAGGGTATTTATGACCTTTGTTATTCTCGCATATTGGAACAACAAAAACTCATCTCATCATAAATTATAAAACTAAATTTCGGTCTGGTGCAACATAGTCACAATTGAGGGCATTTTATTTTGTTTCGCTTTTATTTCACGTTCTTTTAGTAATTTTAAAATTTTCTTTTTCTACAAAACGTAGCGAAAGAAATAAACAACATAATTTTATTCAGATATAAAACCTCCTATATAAAGAAATTCAGTAACAAGGTAACAAACCCAAAAAAATATTCAAATGTACTCTCCTGTAAAATAACAAAATGAGCTAATGTGACTTTGTTGCACCGAAGGTGCGAGTAGTCTATTCGTAAATTCTATTGCTGTGTGTGTTATTAAAACTGGCGACATTAGGTTTCCATACAAAATGTCATTCAGGGCACATCTCCTTTGTTCAGATATCTGTGGGTGTGCCGCAAGGTTCAATTTTGGGTCCATTTCTGTTTTTAGTGTACATTACCACGTTTAGACCCCCATAACTTCTTTATTTCTACTTCGACAAATTTTTAGTTTGTACCATTCGTTTTTTACAAATTTCGACAGAATCCCTATTTTTTTTCTGTTTGCGTGCCTTGGCCGAGCAATCGAAACGCATGCTTTCAAACTACTCAACAATCATAATTCCTCGACCCTAAAGTAACTCATAGGTCTCGCGGGAAGCAATGGCGCGTCGCGGCATCCTGTGGAAGGAAAAAGTAAGCCTCGTCATGCTGCGGCGTCTCGCGACGTCCCGCAGCATCCTGAGGCACATCGCGGCATCGTGGTACTAAAATATTGTAACATAAATTCTAAGGTTATTGAAATAAGATTCAAAATAACCTAAATAGTAATAAAATCCTTTGCCGTGTCGTGCCGGCAGTGGGCGCCGGCCATTAGGTTCCTACCAAATTTGGATAGGTAGAGGACGGAACCGGAACATAGCAGATAGTGAAAGTGGTCACCTAACGCGTTGAGATATCTTACACGAGCGGCATTTTTTCAACGGCAGAGCTAACTGCAGCCTGCAGCCATCAATGCGTGTCGGCGACACTTGCTGTTGTAGTTTCAAATGCTAATGTTAATAAATAAATATTGACGGACATCTCTACACAGCGCCATCTATTCCCAAAGTAAGCTAGGCTTAACCCTGCTTGTGTTATGGGTAACAGAACAACGGATATTAATACTTTTTTTTGTAAATACATACATATGAGTCGTATAAAATCAAAACCGGCAAAATAGGTTCGTCAAATATATTTCGGACTATCAATAATAAAGATCCAAAATATTGTTAAGTAGTTACTAATTAACGTGTTGGTCGACTTGTGTTCATTACAGATAATTATCTACAATTATAATTGTTAAATAAGTTATTCTATATAATTATCTGTGGAATCTATTAATATGAACTGTTTTTTTTATTCTCCGAAATTTATCTTGCCGGTTTTGATTTTATACGACTCATATTATACATAGAAACACTCAGACCAATGCAAACAATCATGTTCATGCACACAAATATTTGCATTGAGCGGGAATCGAACCAGAGAGCTCTGCGTAGCAGTCATGTTGTATAACCACTACGCCACAGAGGCCGTCAAAAATGTACGTTGAAAGTCTAATTAATATAGTAATTTAGTCCAAAAATGAGAACTGTTCATAAATTCATTATTATTCCATTTGCATATATTTCAAGCCGACTACTGCCTCATTACAGGCAAACAGAGACAACAGGTCAAATGACGACGCTAAGGTTAGGAAAGAGTTATAATAAAACCATTTTAAATTATATCTTATTTATTTTTTGTGCTTTTATAAATCACTTAAAAAAAAAAAGATATTTTACATCTTACCATAACGTATCTTCAACTAAAACATAAATAATTTATTATTATATTATTACCTATATACTTACAATAAATATTCCTTGTGAGAAAACACATTAAATTATTGTAAATACAATTAAATGAAACCATATTAAGGTAAGTACCTATGGAAAAAAAAAAATTATTCAGGTTGATTATTTTTCTGGTCTTAATAATTTTGGTGTCTATATTCACATAAAAAAAAAAGTTAGTCAAGTATGAAAAAATTCAGTATACAAACAGAACTCATATCATTATGATTGTCTACTATTAATCAATTAAGATATTATGGGTATTAGTTCAATTAAATTATATTATTTTCTGTATAAAATTTACTTTAAGACTGTGGAATGTGAAAGAATTCGTTTTCGGTAGCCCATAATTTAGTTGGTTTGGTAAAATACTTTTTCATACTATGTTTGAAGTAAATAAATAAATGGTGAAAGGTTCTCGTTGTAATATTAACTTTTTGACCGCAAGGGTCACCTGTACCTACAAACGAAAACTGACCCTGTACGCCAAAAAACCACTAAATATACAATTAACGGCGTTTATGGGGCTCACTAGCGCCGCCAATTGAATAAAAAATCATAATTCGCGAATAGGATAATTCATACAAAATGTTGTCTACTAAGTCTTTAGAAAAAGCAAAAGAGTATTTGTATAACACACTCTCAAACGCTTTAAAATTAGGTAAATTTCGCATCCGAAAACGGCCGTTTTTGTTTTAAATGCAATATTTATCTAATTGATAAACATTTAAAGTGTTGAGAGTGTGTTATACAAATACTTTAATGCCTTTTCTAACGACTTCGTAGACAACATTTTGCATTATTTATCATATTCGCGAATTATGATTTTTTTCAATTGGCGGCGCTAGTGAGCCCCGTAGACGCTCTCAAACCATTACTTTTGATTGTTTATTTACAGACATTTAAAAATTAAGTTCGTGGCGGTAAAAAGGTTTAAAAAAATATAGGTACCCATAATATCTTTGGTAGTATTGGTGGAAAAAAAAACAAAATAAATACTTATCTGTAATGTATGTAAGACTGAAATTGTCTACTTATACGAAATAAAAAGTAATTTCTGATACCAAGAATTAAGGTCTGATGAAACTTAAGCGGTATTGGGTGGCGGGTAAAGTGCCGTTGGCATTTTAATTTTATTAAAAAAAAAACAAATATTTACAGTCGTTTTAACCGACTTCAAAAAAAGGAGGAGGTTTTCAATTCGATCGTATTTTTTAATTTTCATTTTGGCGTCGCATCCAGCCGTGGGCAGTGGACTGCAACATTAAACACCGCTTAGGCTTAAACAGTACAGGAAAAAAACTTGTAAACTTAGTGAGACATCATTGCATTATCTAATTAAAAATAACTCTTAGTTAAATATTCGTTTGTTTAATAACCTTTTTCTTTCCTCTCTTACCGGGGACCATAATTTTACTCTTCCATTCTTCGGTACCAACCGGATCTTGATCTTGAATCATCAGCCCAGTCTCCGGATTAATTGGAAACACACCCTCGGGAGTAATCTTCTTTTTAGAAGTGTCCGTACCATGCCTACGTTTCATATGCTTGTTATAATTCGACCAATTAGTGAACTCCATTCCGCAATTCTGACATGAATATGGTTTAGCCCCGGTGTGTTGCATTTCATGATTCTTTAAAATCTGTTTAAATCTAAATGCTTTATTGCAATAAGAGCAAACGTAAGGCATTTCGTCTGTGTGTATGATCTTATGAGCGTTTAGTTGATGTTGTAATCTAAAGCATCGTCCACACTGTTCACAAGAATAAGGCTTTACACCAGAATGCATTTGAACATGTCTCCTCAACATATTTGGGTACAAAAATGATTTATTGCATATTCTGCATTCGTGTGGGCGTACTTTGTCGTGTGCTAATTGTATGTGCGATGTGAGCGTGCCTTTATTGTAGAACATTTTGCCGCATCTATCACAAGTGTAATTACGTTTGCGGTCCATTGAGTGTAGTTGCTTTTTGTGGTCGCGAAGACTGTTAGGATTCTTGTAGACTTTCTTACATAAGTTGCAAGTTAAATCTTCGACTGTAATTGGTGTGCCTGGCTTTCTTCGTGGTCGGCGTTTTTGTTTGATTACACTCTGTTTAGCTATACCTAATTCGCGCGTATGTGTTTTTAGATAATCAATGTTTTTAAGTATGTCTCCGCATAGTGCGCAAGCTATTTGGGATTTTGTGAAGTGTGTGTTTGTGTGTTTGAGGAGTTTCTCAGGTTTCTCGACTGTGTGGTCGCAGTAGAAGCATTGGCATCTGAAAATTGAGAATTGAGGGGATGTTTAGTAGGGGAGCGAGGGGCTTGTTGTAACAGTTTTCATTAAAACTAATATATCTTGAGATCTATTGATTAAATGTCTACTAAATAAATATGGATGGATGCTGTAACTCTTCCTGAACTAAATCAAGTAAAAATAATACCATAACTATTCTTCATTATTTTACAATAAATTATTTTCTGGAAGAAGTGCGGTGTTACAACTTACCTCGTGCTTGGGGCAAGTTGTAACATCTACAGGGGCAAGTAGTAACGCCAAAAAAAACCGACAATAATACCTCTAATCATTTATTATTTGCTTGTTTTTAACAAAATTTACATCTCTCTAAAGTAAGTATTGTATAATTCTTATCAAAAATCAACGTAAATACACTTTTTTAGTAATCAACACTTAAAACTTAAATAATTAGCAGTCTTATTTAGTTAATCACTACTTTTAATCATCATGGCACTTTGAAATCTTTATTTTTTGTTAACTTACCCTTCCCTACCCCTTTCCTTTGACTTTTTCTTTAATTTTGACATCTTTTTTTTTATTTCATCTTTTCCTCATACATTTAACATGTTACAACAAGCCCCCGAATTTTGTTACAACTAACCCCATGATATGATTTTTAACATTTATCAAGATAACTATTTAAAGAATTTAGCAATCATAAAAACTGTTACACATTATCAGAGATTAATCAATTTGAATGCAAATAAGACACAGAAAATTTGAAATTAGTCGATAATAATAACGCAAACCGAAATTGTACGACAGTACAATTTTATGTCACCTGGCAAAAATGAAGCGCATGCACACTTCCACCCATTGCGCCAGCCGGGCAGGACACTATCTATGGTAACATGATACGGCGTGGTTTATAGGTTAAATCTAGTCAAAGAAGTAGGTCAATTGCGTTTAAGATCCTAGTGAAAAGAGCCTGTTACTACTTACCCCTGTTACAACAAGCCCCTCGCTCCCCTACATTGGTAAAGATTGAAAAACTTTTAATCTATACTTCTATACTAATATTATAAAGAGGTAAAGTTTGTGTGTTTGTGAGGTTGTAGGGGGTAATAAAAAAAAAATTATTTCTGTGTTGAAAAGTCCATTTATCGGGGAGTATCATAGGCTATATAGTATCACGCTATGACTAATAGGAGAGGAGCAGTAATGAAATATGTTTTTGCCGCCTAACGAAGTGGGCAGGGGGCAGCTAGTAAGTATGTAAACTTAGACAAAGTAGATTTACACTGACGTTAATAAATTGTTATTTTGTAACATTATGTTGCAAAACAAATAACTGAACTGAAACATTATTTTAGCTGTTTCGATGGCATAGTCGTAGTTTATGTGACCTATTTGCCTTGAGCGGGAATCGAACCCAATAACTCTGCGCAGCAGTCACGCGCTATACACATTACGCCACAAAGGCGTATGTACCCATAGTAAAAAAGCAGTTTAGAAAACCTATCGTTTGGAATATGAAATGATCGAAGGAATGTTTAAGTAAAAATAACCGAAATACCCGAACCCATAACAAAAAATGATGATGCTTCGCAGGCACAACCTCGTCCTCCCACTCCCACGACTAGTGGTAATCTTTTTCGTGCATAAGTATATAAATGTCATTCACCAAAACATTAACGGTCTATTAAGTAAACTCGATCTACTCTGCGTGAATCTTAATGATCTATCAC
The DNA here is from genome assembly GCA_905475405.1 of Schrankia costaestrigalis. Lineage (NCBI taxonomy): Eukaryota > Metazoa > Arthropoda > Insecta > Lepidoptera > Erebidae > Schrankia > Schrankia costaestrigalis. Next base: position 1,209,626 of record FR997853.1, on the reverse strand, counting down.
AAAAAAATATAAACGTTGACATTATTTGTATCACTGAACATAACATGTTACAACGGGATATTTCTCTATTAAATTTAAACTCGTTTACCCTTGGTTGTGCATGTACTAGGAAAACTAGAAAAGGAGGCTCATGTATACTCGTGAATAACAAACACCAATTTAAACAGATTGAAGATATAAAGCGGTATCAGGTCTTAAACATATTGGAATGTAGTGCAGTAGAGCTGAATCATTTAAACATCATCGTAATTTGTATTTATAGACCTCCTCACAATAAGAATAACGAAATTGATAACTTCTTCTGCAAATTTAAAGAGCTTTTACAAAACTACTGTCACAAAAATAAAAAAATAATTGTGTGCGGCGATATAAACATTGACGTTCTAAAAAATAATAAAACAACAACATTCTATAAATTTATCTTAAAACAATACAATCTCCAACTAGCTGTAGAGACTCCTACTCGTTTATCCAGTCAAACCTGTATAGATCATATAGCACACAATATCAAAGGTTCCAAAAGTAGTGTTATTGATTTGGCTCTTTCAGATCACACATCTCAATTGTTAACTTGTCCAGTCAAAGCTTTCTGCAGTATTAAGTATTGGAGCTCTGAAAAGAGAGACTATAGCAAAGAAAACTTGTTAAAATTCAAAAACTATTTACAATGTATCTCATATAATGATGTATATAACTGTAGCGATCCAGAGACAGCGTTTAATAATTTTTATGACATATTCGTCTTGTTATATAAGTTATGCTTTCCAATAGTTAATCATAAAACGTACATAAACCAAAAACCCAAATGGATTAGCAAGGGAATCCAACGATGTTGCAAACGTAAACGTACATTGCTTTTAAAATTCAGAAGGACAAAAAACAAGGAAGACAGATTAAAATTTAAAAATTACTCAGCAAAACTTAGTAAAATTATTAGGCTTACCAAAAAATCACAAAATGATTATCATATTGCGAATAGTCAAAATAAAGTCAAAGCGAGCTGGGATGTAATCAATAAAAGTAAGTTTCTTTTACCAAAAGACTATATCACACAACTGAATGTCAATGGGGCAATGATTACGGATCCGAAAGAAATCGCAGAAAGCTTTAATAATTATTACATTGATGAAATTGAAATGTTAACTCATAACAATAAATTAACATCGAAAAATAAATTGCCACATAATAACGTGATTTCAGATACTAAATTGACATATAATAATAATAACAAGACATTTAATAACAATCACGCAATAAATAATTCTATTTTTATTAATCCGACCTCTCCTCAAGACGTACACTCAATAATAAGATCACTTAATAATACAAATAGTACTGGGTATGATGAAATAGCAACGAAAGTCTTGAAATATGTTAGCACAGATATATCTCCAGTTCTTAGCTATATATTTAATTTATTTATTTATTTATTTATTTATTTATTTATTACATGGAAAACTTACAGCTAAATTAACATATTAAGGAACATTTATAGGTAACAGACAGCCAATAACAAGTTTTCACTTATATAAAACATAATAAGAAAAGTGTAAACAGTCTCGCTAACAAAAAGTACAGAAAGAAAAGAAGACAAAAATGTTTATGTATACTTAATGGCATATTTCCAACAAAATTGAAAACTACCATCATTAAACCCATATTTAAAAAACAAGACAAGGAAAATATGTCGTGCTACAGGCCAATAGCTCTTATACCTGTGCTGTCTAAAATATTGGAAAAAATTATATACGGGAGCCTATATACATTTTTGGAAAAATACAACATTTTTACGGAGGCCCAGACAGGTTTCAGAAAAAACATCTCGATAAATAGAGCTATACATAAATTTCTCAACGAAGTTATGATCAATGTTGACCAAAATAAGCCCGCCTGTGCTTTATTTATGGATCTAAAAAAAGCTTTTGATTGTGTGGACCATAAAATTCTTGAAAATAAGCTAAGCGATAGTGGGATAAGAGGTAGTGCCTTAAATTTAATAACTTCATATTTAACTAATAGACAACAAGCAACAGTTATCTCCAAGATATCCAATATTAAAAAAAGAGAACTGTCTTACAAATCTGACTATAGAATGGTTAAGTATGGCGTTCCTCAAGGAAGCATTTTAGGCCCCTTGCTCTTTCTTATACAGGGTGTGGCGTAAATAGTGGACCACCGTTAGTGGTTTGACATCTCGGGAACTTAACTACAACATATTAAAATTTCAACCCATTTTACCCAAGGGCTTCAGAAAAAATGAGGTATATTGCTTTTTGTATGAAATTTATACTTTTTATTGCTAATTTGACTGTAGTTTCAACAAATAACGTTATTTTAAACTTCTGTTTTCTGTTAATAAATGCCGAATACCTAGACTATCATAAGAATAAAATAGTTCTATGTAAATTTTAGACTTTTAAAAAGAAATTAGGTTTAACTGTATTTTAAATTAATTTTTTAATTATATTACTCAAATTGTAGTGCGTTTTTTGTGAAAAAAATGTACTACACTTGGGCTGCCCATACGTTAATAAATATGTCCATGAAATACCGATTTAAAAATGGTTTAGTGCTACTATTTCCTGATAATTAAAAAAAAAGTTATTATCAATGCAATAAAAAACGGTCTAAGAAAAATATAAAGTTATTATCAATGTAATAAAGAACGGTCTAAGAAAATAATATTTATTACTAGGTACTATAGCAAAACTATTTAAACCTAACTTGTTACAGATTTTAATAATTAACAATATTGGAATTTAAATAAAAAACACAATTAAATCAATAATTTATTAACAAATATTTTACAAGCGATGCTCGAAATGGCCTCCATTTGCAGCTATACACGCTGTGCAACGTCGGATGAATGATCGTTTTAATCGTCGAGCAAACCCACTATCATTAAGCTTCCCAGCTGCTGTCTGAATCCTGTTCCTCAGTTCCTGGATATTATTTATTTGTTCCTTATACACGTCTTCTTTTAAGCAGCCCCAATAAAAGAAATCCAAAGGATTCAGGTCTGGCGAGCGCGGTGGCCACAATATTGGACCTAACCGCCCTATCCACCTATTTGGGTACGCCACATGGAGATGCTCTCGTACCACTAACGCATAGTGAGCGGGACAGCCATCATTCTGAAGCCACATACTGTCTCGAACTTCAGGAGAAACGTTTTCCAAGAGCTGGGGCAAGTCATTTTGTAAAAAACGCAGGTATCTTTCGCCGTTTAAAGTTTCCGGTAGCTCAAATGGACCGACAATTTGTCCATTGATTATCCCTGCCCACAGGTTTATTTTAAACTGTTGCTGCGATCGATCTTCCCGTATTAAATGTGGATTTTCCAACTGCCAGCTATGTAGATTATGGAGATTTAAATATCCATCTCTTCTGCAGGATGACTCATCGCTCCACAATATTTTATTAAAAAATTGCTCGTCCTCTCGTATTCTGCGCAGCATTTCTCTACAAAATGTCACCCGTAGAGGATAGTCTCTCGGTAGCAAAGTTTGTACCCGTTTAAAATGATAGGGGTACAGTTGGTGTCGTTTTAAAATTCGATGCACAGTTCACTTGAACTGTGTCAGTTGAACTTTGCTACCGAGAGACTATCCTCTACGGGTGACATTTTGTAGAGAAATGCTGCGCAGAATACGAGAGGACGAGCAATTTTTTAATAAAATATTGTGGAGCGATGAGTCATCCTGCAGAAGAGATGGATATTTAAATCTCCATAATCTACATAGCTGGCAGTTGGAAAATCCACATTTAATACGGGAAGATCGATCGCAGCAACAGTTTAAAATAAACCTGTGGGCAGGGATAATCAATGGACAAATTGTCGGTCCATTTGAGCTACCGGAAACTTTAAACGGCGAAAGATACCTGCGTTTTTTACAAAATGACTTGCCCCAGCTCTTGGAAAACGTTTCTCCTGAAGTTCGAGACAGTATGTGGCTTCAGAATGATGGCTGTCCCGCTCACTATGCGTTAGTGGTACGAGAGCATCTCCATGTGGCGTACCCAAATAGGTGGATAGGGCGGTTAGGTCCAATATTGTGGCCACCGCGCTCGCCAGACCTGAATCCTTTGGATTTCTTTTATTGGGGCTGCTTAAAAGAAGACGTGTATAAGGAACAAATAAATAATATCCAGGAACTGAGGAACAGGATTCAGACAGCAGCTGGGAAGCTTAATGATAGTGGGTTTGCTCGACGATTAAAACGATCATTCATCCGACGTTGCAGAGCGTGTATAGCTGCAAATGGAGGCCATTTCGAGCATCGCTTGTAAAATATTTGTTAATAAATTATTGATTTAATTGTGTTTTTTATTTAAATTCCAATATTGTTAATTATTAAAATCTGTAACAAGTTAGGTTTAAATAGTTTTGCTATAGTACCTAGTAATAAATATTATTTTCTTAGACCGTTCTTTATTACATTGATAATAACTTTATATTTTTCTTAGACCGTTTTTTATTGCATTGATAATAACTTTTTTTTTAATTATCAGGAAATAGTAGCACTAAACCATTTTTAAATCGGTATTTCATGGACATATTTATTAACGTATGGGCAGCCCAAGTGTAGTACATTTTTTTCACAAAAAACGCACTACAATTTGAGTAATATAATTAAAAAATTAATTTAAAATACAGTTAAACCTAATTTCTTTTTAAAATTCTAAAATTTACATAGAACTATTTTATTCTTATGATAGTCTAGGTATTCGGCATTTATTAACAGAAAACAGAAGTTTAAAATAACGTTATTTGTTGAAACTACAGTCAAATTAGCAATAAAAAGTATAAATTTCATACAAAAAGCAATATACCTCATTTTTTCTGAAGCCCTTGGGTAAAATGGGTTGAAATTTTAATATGTTGTAGTTAAGTTCCCGAGATGTCAAACCACTAACGGTGGTCCACTATTTACGCCACACCCTGTATATATAAATGATTTTCCAAAAGCCGTTGCCTCACCTATGGTCCTGTTTGCAGATGATAGCACCGTGATGTTTTCGCCGGCAAGTTATGGCAGCTTAAAATTAACTATAACTGAAGCTTTGAATGACATTGTTGGTTGGTTAACAACCAATAATTTAGTAATTAATTTAGAAAAAACTAACCTTATGCTATTTAGAAACAGAACTCGACCTGAAATAGATTTAGACATAGTATTTGCCGGTACTAAGATAGCAGAAGTCGAAAATGCAACTTTTTTAGGTTTAAATGTTGACTGCAATCTTAATTGGAAGACCCACGTTGATAAATTGTGTTCCAAACTTGCCAAAAGTTCATACGCTCTGTACATATTATCAAGGACTGTTAATACATCCACGGTAGTAACAGCATATCATGCAAATGCAGAATCATTACTGCGATATGGTATCATTTTTGGGGCAATTCAACTGACTGGGAACTTGTTTTTAGGGCGCAGAAACAATGTGTTAGAGCAATTTATAGACTGAAAAGTACAGACAGCTGCAAACCAGTTTTTAAAAGCCTAAATTTACTAAGTCTACCATGTCTATATATACTGGAGACTGCTGTATTTGTCAAAAAGAATATACACCTGTTTAATAATCTACACAGCAGCCGACATCAGCATAAAATAAAAATTATAACAAATAAGACATCTTATTTAAATAAAAGTATACTATGTATGGCATCCAAAGTCTATAACAGACTACCAGCCGAGTTATGTAAATTAGATAATGTAAATGAATTTAAAAGCAAACTGAAAATAAAATTACTTGAAAAAACATACTATAGTGTAAAAGACTACTTAGAGGATAGACATTTTTAGATAGGTAAACAGCATGCATTTGACGAAAATTTTAAGAATTGTATTAGAAACTAATAATTTAATTTATTTTAAATGTAACTAGAAATTTAAATAATGAACCTGTAATAATATAATTTTTGCATGCCTAAAGGTGGAATATGGAGAAACCTAATAATCTGTTGTAAGACCATAATTATTGTACCTATATTCGCAAATAAATGATGATTGATTGATTGAAAAAAATCATACAATAATCTTAATTTGTTGATTGTTCAATAAGAAAAAAACATACTACGCACTTTTTGGGCTATTAAAAATCAATAAAAAACATAAGTAACTGAAAAAATGCACGCTTAATTTTACAGCGTAAAACAGTAAAGTTCACATTGTTTAGATAGGACCGAGGGTCAACTCAATTTAGTCTTACTACAGCCCATTAATGTCCCACTGCAGGGACGGGCCTCCTCCCCTGATGGAGGGATACTTGGCCTACTAATACCACACTGGCCAGACGGATTGGTATAGAGTTTAATTTCAAGTTTTCCTTCTTTTATTACGTAAAGATAATTATTCACGGATAGTCCCTTTTTCGACACCCATGGGATGAGATGGGGTGGTGACATATTGTATTCTTACTCCGTCACCACACGGAGAATCGGAATGTTCCGCTGTCACCCAATGTCCCAGACAGTAAGAAGACTAGCATTACCCGCACCTTCCCGACAGAATAATGATGACCCTGATGTTATGATGTTAAGGATCGCATATAAATTGGTATGATGTACTCCATTTATTGCTACAGTAACGCAGAAATACTCTAAGTCTTGCCCACATCCACTGATGGACAAAAACTAGCCCAACTAACACTACACTTTTTTTAAGTTTCTTTCTCCTGATATTATAAAATGATTAAGTTACATAATTCTTCACACAGCACCATCTACTCCCAAGCAAAGCTTACAGAATGTGGAACTACATAACAGAATGACATACTTATATATATTTTATGTTATACATAGACAACACTCAGACCAATATAGATACAAAGCATGTAGTAAAACCACTACCTATCCTATACTCAGAAACTATTATAGTTGTTAATTTCCACCTTGCATGATTTTGTGCCCTCCTCATCCATCATCTCCACTAACTGCATATATTCCTAGTAACATATAGATAGATATAATTAAAAAAACACAAACCTTAAACTCTTCCTGTGCTTTCTAACATGTTTAACAAACGTTGCAAAGTCTTCATTCCGTGCTTTACAATCAACACAAGTGAATGCAGAACATTTACCGTGGACCTCTTTACTGTGTGTTCTCAATGTCTCTACATTAATAAACTCTATGTTACAATAGCCACACACCCAAGGATAATCCTTCCATGTTTTAACTACTTTTTTACTTAAATCTGATATTTCTTTTGCATATATGGTCAAATTAGATGTAAAAGGCGCGGTGCACGTTGCCGCATCTATTATATCTTGCACGTTTAAAGAATCGTCGTCTCCTGTAGACTCGTCCAACTCGGGCTCCTCTTTAGGTTCGTGTTTTACCTCTATTCTGACATCTACAGAACTGTCTGCAAGCTTATCTGACTTCTCAATTTCTAATTTAATCTCTGCAGGCTCATTGTTGTCGATAAATTCCTCAAATACAGTCATTCTATCGTCGTCAGAGAAATCACCTTTATTATTGTCATCAGTCGACGTAAATATGCTTGTTAGAACTTCTTGCGCTCGCTTCACATTGTCAAGAAAGTCATAAGCTTTATTTAAGTTCTCGTAGCAGATTAGACACACTGTTTTCGGCAACAAATCGCTGTTTGTTACATTGACATAAACTGCATTAACAAATGTAAGTTTTGATAAGATTTCGGCGTGTTTTTCAGCGTCATTTTCCAGATTCAGAAGTTTATTAGAGCTTTTGGGCTCGGCACAAAGGCGGCAGTATAAATTTTCCATGTTTTAATTGGTAATTATGCCATTACTTTTACAGTTTGTCATAAAATAAATACATAAAAGTGTATCCGTCAAACTTGAGGTTAATTCTTTTGTAATTTGTTTGTCAAACATCAAAATCCACTATCCACTATCCAGCCAGCGAGAAGGCAAGCACGAGACGTCAAAGAATAACTTGGTGTTGCTATACTATCATGGTATCGATTGTGAGTTATTAGTCGACTATAAAAGTGCGTATAGTGCGTGATAAGATTTACACACATAACTTCTACGTAAAAAGATTATTATTGTTGCTATTTTACTTTTTGTGATATAAAGTTCGAGCAATCAAAAAATTCTGAAGAGATAGAAATCACTGTTTTGTTTATGCTATTCATTGCTAGATGTCGCTATGTAATACACTTTTTTATTTGAAAAACAAATCGAGCTCTTTCTTAAGTTCTAACTTATAATATCGGCTTTTATGGAAAAATAGTCCTTAAACTTCAAAAACAAACTACAAATCTTTTAAGAATATTTTATCTTAGCTAAAGAATACAAGGAGGCTAAACCATTGCATCAAGTCTATGAAGTTGTGTACCCACACGGTCTTTTTTTGGTCATGCATGACCATTAGGTATTTGAGTCTTTTCTACTGACTGAACCGTATGCGAATAAACCTGACATACTTTCTTTATCCGGATGTTGAAAATGATGAATCACTTGGAACGTCTAACGCTGATCAAACTAACTTATGTATATTCCATTCCGCATTAAACGCATTCAGCAAAGTAAAATTCCGCTGACACCTTTTGTCAACGTTACCTAAAGCGGAGACCGCGATTCGGCAAAAAAGTGTAGAATGCCCCGCAGCTAGGTGGACCGACGACGTCCTTAAAAAGGTTGCTGGGTCGGACTGGATGCGGAAGGCGAAAGACCGTGTTCTGTGGCGCGTAGAAGGCCTATGTCACGGAACTCAGTACCGGTAAACCGGGGTTACTTTGATGTCATGGGGTAACATTGATCGCTTAATTTTCTTTATTAAAGAAGTGTTATTTTCGTGCAAATGAAGCACGCCATACATGTGACAATTCTGATAAGAGCTAATACTATAAATCGGTCATCCTTCTCTCAGCACATTCAGAGATAAACTAGTGATCAATGTAGCCCCTGATTATTAAAGTAACCCCATTCTACGGTATTGTGGAAACGACTTTGTATAAGAAGAAAGTTACTTAATTTCTTAGTAAAGGTTAGCTCATTATAGCCACCCGGCACCCACTCTGCACCGCCTTGCCTCGTGCAGTTAGTATTCTTTATATTTTATTTATTTATATTGAACTGGTATGAGTATGCGCTCACTACATCAACTCCGCAGCGTCACCAGATCGCCTTAATCATAATGCCCGATTTACACATCGACAAGTACAGTAGCGAGTTAAGTAGTATTTTAAGATTAAGTTGATTTAAATAGATCTTCATCCTATTTTTTGGCAAGTTAAGTTGGCGAGACGCGAGAGAGGGGGCTACTTCGTACTTAACTCGCCAAAAAATAGGGTGGAACTGTATTTAAATCAACTTAATCTTAAAATACTACTTAACTCGCTACTGTACTTGTCGATGTGTAAATCGGGCATAAGTCATCCATGCGCGGACAGCGGGTGGACGTGGACCACTCGATTATAACTCGCTGCTTGCAAGTCGTCCACGCACGGACGGCGGGTGGACCATTCTAGAGCTAGTGCCAATTGTTAACTGTCTACTTCAATATTCTCGGAGTAAGAGACTTCCCCTTGTTGACAACGCGAGGTCCACTAGCTGGCCGCGCGCCGTTAACGCGGTGACCACCTGTCGACATCGAGAGAAACCGCAACGAGGCGGTGCAGAATTATTGGTCCCGGGTGGTTTTAATGAGACCTTTATATTATAACTAGCTGACCCGTGCCCACTTCGTTAGGCGGCGAAAAAAACGCGTCACTTTTTTAAAAATATTTCATTACTGCTCCACTCCTATTAGTCGTAGCGTGATACTATAAAGCCTATGGCACGTACTCCCCGATAAATGGACTATTTAACACAGAAAGAATTTTCAAAATCAGTTCAGTAGATCCAGTGATTATCCCCTACAACATCACAAACACAAACACACAATCTTTACCTCTTTATAATATTAGTATAGATTACTAATATTTTTTTCAATAGGTATAAAAGGAGGGTTGGCGTCAGGCAGGCGGCCGGCCGTAAAATATAGCCAAAACTTTTAGCAGCATGTGAAAGAAGATGACATGCTGCGCTGATCCCATAAAAAAGAAAAAAAATGGGATAAGGGCAGGGGCATGATCATGATGATGAGGTAGGTATAAAAGGCTAATAAGTCTTTATTTATCACAGATCACTGCAGTGGGGCAGAAAGAGTTATAAAATAAAACACAGGACTTTTCACATCAATTTATAGTTTACATAGATAGTTATTAAACGTTTATTTAATTTCAACAACAGGCAAAATATAACAGATAAAATTAGGAGGAAATACAAATAATACAATAAATCTACATCTATATTTATAAAGACACGGAACAATTATTCTTTTAAATTGTAATGTACCTACCTAAGTCTAAGTACCATCATTAAAATAATAAAGTTAACTAGAAAAAAAAAGTATTTTTTTTTATGTAATAGGAGGCAAACGAACCAGCAGAACACCTGATGGAACACTAGAGGAATCGAAATAAACGTTCGGTTTAGGGTAATTGTAGATTTAAAAATACGTTGTTATACATCAATTTTTTTACTATAACATTGAAAACTGTTATAAATTGTTTAATTATAATAATTAATACGTAATATTTATAAATATATTAATACTTTTGTTGTAAAAAGAAACCACAATATAATAAGTATGTTCTTTTATATTTACCGGTGTATTATTCATAAAAATAATATAGCTAAAATACTCTAGGTGCTACAGAAATACCTAAAAATATTTACATATTTTATCAATCAAGAACTACAAAAAGATATATAATAGGTATCACAGTAAAACAAAAAACAGCAGACCAAATTTTACTACTATTTTACTATCCGTGAGGCGACGGAGTAAGAATACAGTGTGTCACCACCCCATCTCATCCCATGGGTGTCGTAAAAACCGACTAAGGGCCTATCCGTGAATATTATCTTTACGAAATAAAATGAAGGAAAACTTGAAATTAAACCGTATACCAATCCGTCTGGCCAGCGTGGTATTAGTAGGCCAAGTATCCCTCCGTCACGGGAGGAGGCCCGTCCCTGCAGTGGGACATTAATGGGCTGTTATGAGGATGATGAAATTTTAATTCTTTGTCTGTTTAAACACGACATGCAATGTCTCTAACCATATTAAATGTATGAAACCGATAAACTTCGGGCGCGTTACGACTCGACACCTAACTATGTTTCCGGCTTGAGCTACTAAAGAGAAGAATACCTCCCCATACAAAAACACGAAAGCGCCCTCCTGTCAGGTTTTTTATATTTCCGGTCAGGCTATACGCACTAACACATTTCTAGTCTTATTACTATTATTTTTACAAACAACTATTATTACTTATTATGTCATAAATAACATAAAATAGTAAATAAATAAATGCCTAGCTTTATTTAGACATTTTACTTGATGAAATTAAAATGTTTGACAATTATTAATAACCGCTTAGACCATTCATACCTTCATTATTAAATTACCAATTAATTTTAACAACAACTCACATTTATTTATTAATAAACTTAATATATACAATAATAAACATTGCTAGAACACGTAGTAATTCATTTATTTATTTATAATTTATTTTTAATCACATTCCTAAACAAAATTATTATGTATAAACGCAAGAATAAGTTACTTTAAAATTATTTTTATATTTATACTTTTAATACATTATTATGCCTTAAATTTAGTTTTAATAATTTAATTATATTTTAATCTTATGTATTTACAATTATTTATGTCTTTTATTGTCTTCACAACAGTTTGTCGTAAGTTTTGACTAAAATTTACATTATAGTAATTTATACACAATTATTATTATACATGTATCATTTATACATACAAACATACACCTACACCCATACATACCTACATACATCATAAATAAATATATCAATACATTGAAATATAATAATATGTTTATTGAATTAAAATAATCGCTGACGATTGTATTTCATTTTTGATAAAAATAAAATAAGCGTTGAAATAGAGTCAGATTTAAGAAATCTATTTCAATATTAACCTTTTAAATAGAATTTAGGAATGTTGAATTTCTTTTTAAGTATTATTCATTGATTGAATCATTCACTTATTAAATTACATATAATTTTTTACCTATAAAGCTTAGGTGTATAACTAGAAAAATCCGAAAAAAAGAAAGACCAATTGGTACCAATTTTTCCATTGTCTTTCTTCTTTTCGGATCTTTCACTTATTTATCTATTCAATGAAAATGTAAAATATTATAATTTTAGTTTAATATAAGGATACAGTAATAGCAATAAGTAGCCATAGTACATAGGGCAAAGCGAGTGTCGCATTCGCCTTTAACCCAACTTGACTATTAGCTACTGTACCACTGTAACTATGTACATGCCAACTTACACGGCCGGGTTGAACTTAGAGAACAAACACACGCTCCCGACCATTTAGTTAAAAAACAGACATACTCGCAGTCATTTGCAACAATTTCAAGTCGGCTGTGTTAGTTGGCGTGTGTAATACCATCCAGTATATTACAAACACTTATCTACTTGTCGCTTTACAACGCCATCTAGTTCCAAAAAGGGACAAAATGGCGTTGAGTGAATTTGTGAGGAATATATTTCTTTTTATTATTATACGTACATATATAGTACGTATATACAGATATATGTACGTATAATAATTTATTATTAATTTAAATTATTTATATTTATGTTTCTAAGATAATTGAAAATAAAATCCTACAAGATAACCTTGAAAGTAATTAAAATATTAATATTTTTTTATTATTTATTTATTGTGCGTTACTTTTCAATTTCTATGTACATAAAGCGCGCTTTTATAATATTTTTTATATTCTATTATATATTATAATTAGTTTAATAAATCAAAATATTAGTAGGTACCTACTAAGATTAACAATAGACAAATTTAATAGCGCTTGTCGCAGAAGTATAAAACAAATAAGGGTAATTAAAAAAATAGGTACATATTTAGGTGCAGCGAAAAAGTGTTGGCGCATAGAATTTTAATAATTCGAATCAAGCCATTTAATACAGTTTCGTCTGTCACGGAGGGTTTGCGGTCAGTAATCACCGAAGGAACTTACACTCTAACTGGAATGCTTACAAAGCAAATTGAGACAAATTAAATCGTACCTTACTGCTGACAACATAAGGTTTATATTTGTTTATATAACATGAAAGGGAAAAATACTCCGACAAGGACTACGACAAACGAGAATTGCATTTCTCTCTTGCAACTGTAAGTTAAATGTTGGTATCTCGTTTAGAAAAGGAACACACACTAATAGTATCAAACCTAGACTTCTAAGTGTGTCGCTGCCAAACAGGGATTAATTACATTTATTTTTAACTAGCTTCTCCCCGCGGCTTTGCTCTCTTCTTTCCCATTTTTGGGAAGTGGGGGTTAGAAAGGGGCAAAAAGTAGCCTATGTTACTCTCCATCCCTTCAACTACCTACCTCCACTTAAAAATTCACGTCAATTCGTCGCTCCGTTTTGCCGTGATAGAAAGACAAAACAGACACACTTTCCCATTTATAATATACTAGCTGACCCGTGCCCACTTCGTTGGGCGGCGAAAAAACGCGTCACTTTTTTAAACATATTTAATTACTGCTCCACTCCTATTAGCTTAGCGCTGACGCTGTGACGTCACGAATCATCTGTCAAAAATTCTGTGACGTCACGACTCATCTGTCAAAAATTAAAAAACGTCACGGCTCTGCCGTCAATATTTAATTCTGTGACGTCACGACTCAGCGTACCAAAATTCAATGACGTCACGACTCAACTGTCAAAAAGTATTTTCCCGCCAAAATTCTGTGACGTCACGACTCAACTGTCAAAAAATATTTTCCCGCCAAAATTCTGTGACGTCACGACTCATCTGTCAAAATTCTATGACGTCACAGGTCACGTGACCAGAATTCTATGACGTCACAGGTCACGTGACCTATGACGTCACAGGTCACGTGACACAGCTTTCCCGCCAAAATTCTATGAAATCAAAATATAATATGATTGCTAATAAAAAGTAGCCTATGTTCTTTCTCAGGGTCTAAAGATTGTCTGTACCAAATTTCATCGAAATCCGTTCAGCCGTTTAGGCGTGAAAGAGTAACAGACAGACAGACAGACAGACAGACAGACAGACAGAGCGACAGACAGACAGACAGACAGACAGACAGACAGACAGAGTTACTTTCGCATTTATAATATTAGTATAGATTAGTGGATAGGTACATTTACCAGAATTACCCTTCTGGTGTCAAGAGTTGTTTAAGCCGCTCATAGGGTCTGACATGGTATAACGACTGATGTCAATAAGCTATTATATAGTAACATGTTTTATATTTTATTTGCCTTCTAAAACATGGACACATTTAGATGAAATATTACTGAGCGCTCACCCATCTTTTAATATACCTTGCCGATGTAAACTTACTTTACCGTATGTCAGTTCATGGTTACCCATCTATAGGATGACCAGTTCGATGTTACTTAACCTACCAATATTAACTGTGAGCACCTCACAGGAAGAGTTACCTATTTTGATAAACTTAACGAGTTAAACAATATTCTACTATATAAAAATAAGTCGGGTTTTCCTTCCTGACGCTATAACTCCAGAACGCACGAACCGATTTCCACGATTTTGCATTCGTTGGAAAGGTCTCGGGCTCCGTGAGGTTTATAGCAAAGATAATTCATGAAAAATTTCAACAGAGAAGCGGAAAAATAAAGCCCGTGCGAAGCCGCGACGGTCCGCTAATTAATTTATATTATTAAACGAATTATCGGGATATTTACCATGTTTAAAGTTATTGAGTTTCCGATATATCGACGCTCTTACAACAACTGCCATGATTACGGAGGAACTTACTTACCTACTGTTTAACTTTAAACATGGTAAATATCCCGATAATTCGTTTAACAATAGTGAATGAGACAGTTTAAATAATTATAATATTAATTTATAACTTTTTATATTTATAATATAATTATTGATATGATAATTATTTTTAAATTCTAATCCTTAATTAGTGGAAGACTTTTGTGATATTGTTTGTCACGATTATTCTTGGTTGACTTAACTATTCTTAAATATTTATTTATATACAAATTATACATATTTCTTTATTATATTTATATTTTTTCTTATTATATTTACATTTACTTATATAATTCTCCTTAGTTTTTCTTGAATACTTATTATATTAGGTATATTTTAATATTATGGATATGTTAGTATAAGTAGTGTACTATTTATTATAATGTTAATTATAGGTTTCCTGCCCCCTTATTGTTAGGTTTCCCAACTACTGCTTAAAGGATCCAACTACTACAAATCCGATGGATTATAAAAGCACAGGACTGCGTAAAGGAGGAAAAATTTGGAAGATAAAAATATTAGGTACAGTTTTTGACTAATTAAATTTAATTTAGAAAAAAAAGAATTATTCATATATTTAACATTGCTGAATATAAGAAAAAAAATTTGTCTGCTCCATATATTATTTTTCTGAGCATAGATTAAATTGGCTAAATTTTAATTAAATGAGAACTATATAAATATGTCTTAGTAGAAAAAGAATTATTGCTGGTCCAAATACACAAATATTATTCTCCGTGTGGTAACGGAGGAAGAAAATGTCACCTCCCCATCTCATCCCATGGGTGTCGTAAAAACCGACAAAGGGACTATTCGTGAATATTAGTTATTTTTACGTAATAAAAAGAAGGAAAACTTAAAATTAAACCCTTTACCAAGCCAGCGTGGTATTAGTAGGCCAAGTATCCCTCCGTCACGAGAGGAGGCCGCCGTTCCTGCAGTGGGACATTAATGGTCTGTTATAAAATATTATTATTCTGAGACTGGAACTTCTTTGTGTCCTTGAAAATAGCTGATTTTAATAGTTTCTTCGACCTTGCATGTTCTATAGCGTGGTTTTTCACTTCCTATTGTTTCTATGCTATAAAACTCATAGCGCGATGTTAACAGCTAGAGTTTAGTTATTAAAAACCAACAGTTTATGATAATAACGTTGTAAACAAACCAAAACAAAATAGATTGAATCAGTCTAGTTCGTTAATAAAGACCCTATAACTTGTAGACATGGACATTTAATTTAGCATAATTAAACCGCGTACCAAAAGCTGCAAAGTTGGATGGTGGACTCTATTTTCCGCACTTGGACTCTCTTTTGGTACATTGTGCGTACAAGATGCAGGGTTGGGAGATTCTTTACATGGTGGACCGACGACCTGGTTAAGACGGTAGTTAAGACACCGATGTATGAGGTAAGCACAGGATCGCTTAAGATGAAAATATTTAGAGGAAGTTCATGTCCAGTACTGCACGTCCATTTGCTTATATGATGAACATGATGATCAAAAGATGATACTTATGACAATTAAAAGACTAATGGCCGAATACTCAAATGTCTGTTAAAATTAAAGCGGCGCTTAAACTAGAAATTCAAATACAAATGTCTAGTTTAAGCGCCGCTTTACTTTTAAAAGACGTTTAAGTATGCGACCGTCACCCCCTTACCCATATAAACGCCTCTTAAATTTTAGTCAATTGATTAGCTCTTACGATTTTACTTAGAAAAATCTCGCTAAACAGTGATTAATTAACAGGCGTTTATGAGTAAGGGGGTTAAAGTTTTAAATCAACGATTTACCAACTGTCACCTACAGCTTTTTTCCCGGTTAGATGGAAAGCATTTCTGCAGCTGTGAAATAGGACCTATGTACTACCCAGTCTTCGGTGTCATAATCAGACGGTCCGTTAAATTTCGCCCAGCATTAAAAGGTTTGGGAATTCTGTCTCAATTATTGTTCACAGCTTTGGTTATCTATTGTTTGCCTAAAAATTATATGCCATAATATTCATATGCCCAAATTTTATTTGCACAAATTTCATATGCCATACTTGCTTTTGCCATAATTTCATTAGACATAACGGCAAAAACAGCTCTACGGAGCCCCGCTTCGCAAGTCTCCTACTTCTTGGTGGCTTAACGAATAAACCTAACCTAACCTAAATATTTAAGTCGGATTGCTCTAAGTCTCTCAGTTTAACCATAATTGAATTATGGCAAGTAAATATTATAGCTGAGGACGGGCAAATGAAATTCTGGCTAGTGGAGGTATACGGTTTCTATTATAGCGAGTCCTTTAAACGAAGTTTGAAGAAGCATTTGGATAAATCAGCAATTGATCCTTCAAATGTACATTTGAAGGATCAATTGCTGCTTTTTCCAATTTTTTTTTTTTTTTTATTTATTTAGTTATCTTAGTGTTCTTTATTGTTTTATTCCACGTTGGTAGGAAACAGGCATACGGTCCATCTGGTGGTAAGTGGTTACCGGATACTATGGACGCCTGCAAGACCAGGGAAAATACACGCGCGTTGCCGACCCTTCAAAAATCTATTCAGTGTAACTAAAGAACTATGGCCAGACCGGCAAAGTAATGGCGATATATTAAAGTAGTTTAATAACTACTATTCATAGTCATTTTTAATTTATATTCACAATAAGGCTTAACATAGTTAATATTAGCGTATCAATTTATAATTATATTAAAGTTATATTGTATATAAATATGATGTAATCTTTCTGATGTATAGTCTATTATATTCTATGTTCTATAAATCATTAAATACGAATTTATTATTTCTTATATCAGTTAGTGTTAATTCTTATTATTCTTATCTTGTGTGTGATATATAAAATATTATTTAGAAATAATAATATTCAAACTTTTTTGTGACATTTCCTTTTTTTTAACTTTTGTTTTTGCTGTTTCGGCGTTCGGGCGATTGAGTTCTTAGTTTTTTTCTTACTGTCGCTGATTTTAATAAAGAGGTGAGTTTTTATTTAGTATTTATATGAAAATAAAATAATGTGATATTAAATATCATAATGCAGGGTGGGAAGACCCCTCGCATGGTGGTCCGACGACCTAGTTAGGACGACGGGAAACCAATGGATGAGGGAGGCACAGAACCGCTCAGGGTGGAAATGTTTGAAGCTGTGGTCGTCCATTGACTGATATAATGATGATAATAATAAAGAACGATTATTAACTTTAATTAACTAGTCGTAAAGTATTATTACGCAAATCGATATTTTGATCTTTTCAAAGTTCAGTACTTACATCGATATAGTTGTATTCCTTTATGATTGGCGTAATTCGAGTACTTACATCTAAATTTTGAACTTCGAAGAAAAGTTATAAAATTAAATATTTAGAAAATTAATTAAAAGTTCCAATTCAGCGAGTTCAAAATTAATTTAAAAAAAAAATACTTGAACTTGTAAAGTCTTTTCTTTTTTATCTTATACTTAAACGTTTTTATGGAATAAATTGTCAGTGTGGTGGAAGACCAAAAACACAAAATATCACCATCTCTTTTCATTACTTTTCTTGATACAGAAATCTAGAAAAAAAAAACCTTAACCTTTTGGCTAGCAACTTATTATTGAGTTTATTCAACCTCCATACCGAAGGAAATTGATAATATTGATTTAAAGGCTTAATTAAAACTTAATTAATGTGGTATTGAATTACAGGGTAATTTATATACACCAGGGTAAACATGATCCTTTTACATAAATAGTCTAGTTTTACTACACACATACAACCTTTCATTCTGTAAACACGGACTATACGACATAAATACTACATATTTTTGACTATTTTATCCGACACGAATTGTTAAAATTGAAAAATTTAGGGAGTCGAAATCAATAATTGACTACTTAGTAGGTCAAAATGAGGGTAAAATAAAAAGAAAATAAAAATAAATTAAAATAAAACTTTAATAAATGAAATATTAATTGTTACATTTAATTTACGGCCGATACTTTCTTTCGCACAAATTTCCATAGTTTTTTTATTATTAAGTATGTTAAAATCTATATCTAGTTCATTTGAAATGGTTAAATATGTTGCTTACATTAAATAATATTATAAATATTTAAAAAAACATAATTTTTATATTACATTATTATTCAAATATGATTAATTATTTCTTAAAATATATTTTTCTTATAATAAACCATGTACTTTATAACTTACATTTGTGAGTGGTATATTTAGTAATTAAATTTATAAAAATATGTTTGCTTTATAAATGCTATGCTTAACCTAAAATTGGATATGTTATACGAATATGTATCTTATGCAAAAAGAGTTAAATGAAATACTGTCGTAAAAACTGATAAAGGAACAGTAGAATATAATTTCTACAAAAATCTAACGAAGGAAATACTCAGAAGGACCCAACGTCCCTCTGATTACGTATGCCATTATTGATGAATAATATAAATTTAGAAAAGATAACTACAAAAAATTAAATAAAACATTTCAATTTGTAAACAATAATAAAACATTAACATAACTTTAAACTCTTTCATAAATAATAACAAATAATTATTATTTTATAATAAACTACCGCAACAAAACATAACATTTTATAAACATAAACACTTTAAAAAAAGAGTAAAGGCATTTAAACGTTAGGGTAAAATTCATTAACGTGGGGTAAATCTTATTAACTTGAGGTAAAACAAATAAATGTTACTGGAATGGTGTCCGTCCGCAGTTGCAAGCTGCTCCGCCTTGTCCCTGGCGACATTGTACGTTACACCAGGCAGCCCATCCGTCCGAGGTTGCAAGTGCTCGGGCATTGTTAGTCGTAACTTCAGATGTTGATGAAGTATCGCAAGCGGGACAACCTATAGGGTAAAAGTTATTTACTTCTTAATATTATAGACGAAGCGAAACTTTCAAGTATGGCCATCCATACTTGAAAGTTTGAGTGTTTGTTACTCTTTCACGTGAAAACTGAAGGATCATCATCATAACAGCCCATTAATGTCCCTCTGCAGGGACGGGCCTCCTCCCGTGACGGAGGGATACTTGGCCTACTAATACCACGCTGGCCAGACGGATTGGTACAGGGTTTAATTTCAAGTTTTCCTTCTTTTTACTTTGTAAAGATAACATTTACGGTTAGTCCCATAGTCGGTTTTTGCGACACCCAAGGGATGAGATGGGGTGGTGACATATTGTATTCTTACTACGTCACCACACGGACATGAAACTGAATGATATTTTAATGAAACTTTACATTATTATAGCTTATACATCAGAATAATAGGCTAAGATTTATAAATTTTGCATAATCTAGGTTAATATCTTACCGTTTAGTGTGTATCCCTCGCTACAGAACGCAGTGCAGACAGCCTTCCAGTTGACAATATGATCCACATCTTGATCGGCGCAGTTACATAGTGGCTCACCTAAGTAAAATAACAGTATCTACATTATTTATTTAGTGAGAGAGGAATGAAGTAATTAAAATTAATTTTAAAAAGAGCAAAAAACAAAAGAAAGACTTTCGGGCCTGGAAGTTAAGTCGCGCCGGGACGTTGTCCTGTCCTGGAGCTTTTTTTTTATTGTCAATTTATACTTATTAGATTACTTAGTTAATAGTTAAAGTACTTAGTATAAATAAATTACACAAACGTAAATATTTGCGATAGTCAATGAACAAATATGGGTATTTCGCCAAATGTCTCTAGTATAAACCGTTACAGTAACGTAAAAATTGAATGGATCGGTAATACCTGCGAATTTTCGATGGGTCGTTAATAGCTGCATTTACCTTAATTTGATTTTACAATTTTGTACTTACAAGGGAGTGGAAAACACTGTGGACCATAGTCGGTAAACTGTATTTACCACCCTTCTAGGACTCCAACACACTAGATTCTATTTTTCTTAAGGTTAAAACTGTGAACGTTACATAAGCTACCTTTGCCAATTTTGTACTAGGGTCGTAGCACAAATATCAAAACGTAAAGGGATCGGCACCGCCTCGCCTTTTTCCTCGGTGGCAAACGTCAAAAATCCGATAACGTTATGATTCCGATAAGTGTGCGTTGCAGTAAGGAGTTTCATACAAATAATACTGAACTGCTCGAGTTGATACGGTGACGATCCCATTCCGTTTTGATTGTGCTACGACCCTTCCACAAAAACATCGTGGTCACTTTAATCTAGTCTGTTAATTAATAATTGAGATTAAAAAAAAAATTAAAAGCAAATTGATACCTACCGATAACACGAAATTATTCTGCAACTCGCGATCGCATTCACCCAATTTACTCCCGGTTCCCGAATGTCTGATCAAGTAAAAATCAACTAGTCAAGTGTCAAATTTTAGTTCTTATAAATGATAGTTTTTTTATATAATTATGATGGGAGGCAAACGAGCCAGCAGGTCACCTGGTATGGCCATCATCGGCGCCGAGTTTTGACACTTGATTAGTTGATTGTTACCCTCAGGAGCAGTTCACCAGATTTGCAAGTCACCATATTCTCAACTCACCAGATTCGCAATTGACCAGGAGTATAATCGAACACAAATTGAGTTTTGATTCCCTTACTTGATCAGACATTTGGAAACCGGGGGTAAGTCTCAGATATTGTTGTATGCGCTGGTCAAGTCTACTGTATGTAGTCTCTACATAATGCTTCTTAATAAACAAGGGGCCATATACTTAATATTATTGTGTTATATGGTTTATAATAAAATAACTTACCTAAATGATTACTACAAAGAGCTGGACACACGGAGTATCTTGGTTGTCCATATACCTCCTCGCTGGTCTGGTTTCCATCTCTCAACGCCGTTTTCAGACCTACTGGGATCAGCTGGTCACATGTCGTACCGCAGGCCTCTCCTCCAAGACCTAGGGAATAGTTACATAGATGTATAGCATAGACGACGACCTCTGTGGCACATTTAATATACCGAATATTACATGGCTGCTACGCAGAGGTCTCGGGTTCGATTCCCGCTCAATGCAAATCTTTGTGTGCATGAACATGATTGTTTGCTTTGGACTGAGTGTTTTCTATGTATAATATGTACGTATTTACAAAAAAAAAAGTATTTAAGTATGTTTATCCGTTGTCCAGTACCCATAGTACAAGCTCTGCTTAGTTTGGGACAAGGTGGCGATGTGTGAATGTGTAAGGGTTATTTATTTATTAGTTTATTTATAGTTAGGGAATTATTATAAAGGGTGATTAACGTTGCGTGCATTGTGATTGACACGAATTTTTCACAAACAAAATGTAAACGGGAGAAAACGAGGGATACATTTTGCTTGATGTTTCAGTCATCTTGATATTCATAACTTGATATCAATAACAGCCCATTAACGTCCTAATGCAGGGACGGGCCTCCTCCCGTGACGGACAGACACTTGGCCTACTAATACCATGCTGGCCAAACGGATTGGTATAGGGTGTAATTTCAAGTTTTTTAATTTCGTAAAGATAATATTCACGGATCCGACAGATTAGTCGGATTTTGCGACACCCATGGGATGAGATGGGGTGGTGACATATTGTATTCTATTCCGTCACCACAAGGAGATTGAGAGAGCTTTATAATATGTAATTTGTGACATAACGTCAAACAAAATAAAGGACTCCCTGCCGCTTTAACCTCCCGTTATGGTTTAATATTTATAAATAAGTAACAAAGATAGAGACTGATTTATTATACTACTAGCTACCCGTGCCCACTTCGTTGGGCGGCGATAAAAACGCGTCCGTTTTTTAAACATATTTCATTACTGATCTACTCCTATTAGTCATAGCGTGATACTATATAATGAAATGAAATGAAATGAAATGAAATATAATTTATTGCATAAAATGTAGGTACATAAGGTGATAAGGTTATTTGTCGATCCGTATACATTTTGTCATTTTGTGACATACAATATTTACAATTTACAGAAACACAATTTACACATTAAATAATTCAATAACACATTATCCATAATTAATTAACAAATTAAATGATTCATTTTAAAAATTCTGACAAACAATAAAATCTTTTATCAAATAACCATAGTTTTAGTTTTTTACAAAACATTTTAGTAGGCAATTTTTTTATATCCTCTGGTAAGGCATTATAGATGCGCCCACACATTGTAGTACAGTTTTTTTGGTATAAAGTAGTTCTAGGTTGTCTGGGCAGTACAATTCTGTCTGGGTGCCTAGTATTACGCGGGAATATGTCTTTAGCTGTTTTAAATAATTTAGGGTTTAATTTTACAAATTTAGCTGCTTCCAGAATGTACATGCATGGTAAGGTAAGTATTCCAAATTTTTTAAATAGCGGTTTACACGTTTCCCAAGGTGGTATCCCGGCGATGGCTCTAACGCATTTTTTTTGTGTTAAAAAGGCTGTATTTATGTCCGTACTATTTCCCCAGACTACCAGACCGTAGTTCAGGACAGAAGATACGTAACCGTGGTATGCTGCTAGTACGGTTTTTTCAGTAGATGTCTGGCGTAGTTTGTAGAGAACATAAACAAATTTGTTTAGTTTAGCGCAAAGATGGTCAATATGTGGTTTCCAGCTTAGGTGTTTATCCATAGTTATACCTAAAAATATTGTTTCTGCGGTTTCAGCTATTATTTGGTCATTGTAATTAAGTTTTAAATCTAAGTGAGGCGCATTGTATGTGCTGAATTGCATGTATTTAGTTTTATTTACATTAACCCGTAAATTATTATCAGTAAGCCAATTTATTATGGAATTAATAGTATTATTTATGTCAATAGAAAATGTGTTATAGTCAGTTTTTTTGTCGCAACTTAATATTAGTGAAACGTCATCAGCAAATAAAATACAGGGACTAGGGGTTATGTCAGGAAGATCATTAATATATATTAAAAATAGCAACGGCCCCAGGACGCTACCTTGTGGAACACCGTGCTTATTCACCAGATAAGATGATCGAACTTGCTTAAGCTCTTTATCGTGACCTACGTTGTCAATTTGAACTGCTTGTTTTCTGTCATCTAGGTATGTTCGTAGCCAATTTAAAGCTGCTCCTCTTATACCATACTGAGAAAGCTTTTGAAGTAATGTTTTATGACAAACAAGATCAAATGCCCTAGACATGTCGAAAAAGATGACCGTTACTATTTTATTATCGTCAATACAGTCTAGTACCTTAGTCACTAAGTCAAAACATGCAAGAGTAGTGGATTTTCCTTTTTGAAATCCAAACTGTTCCTCTCGTATTATTTTATGCTTTTGTATAAAGCTATTAAGGCGATTATACATAGCTGCCTCGAATATTTTAGAGATAATTGGTATCAATGAAATTGGCCTATAGTTGTCCATATTTGCCTTATCCCCTTTTTTGTACAGAGGCTTTACAATGGAAGCCAATACAATTACAATACAATTACAATATAGCCTATAAGACTCCTGATAAATGGACTATTCAACACAGAAATATTTTTTTAAATCGGTTTAGTAGATCCAGAGTCAGAGACTACCACCTACAACGTCACACACAAACTTTACCTCTTTATAATATTATCTAGTAGGAATAGATATAGATTTATTTTATACCTATACTTATGTGCTTTACATTGTGTTAAAAGGAGATGGAAACTTCTGGGCTAAAGCCTGTACATTACTGTACAGAGTAAGGATATGCCCTAAAAATCTTTTCTATTTTTTAATAAAATAATAATAAAATTACTCAATTGTATTAAGATTCGAACTTGAAAAAAATAGAAAAGATTTTTAGGGCATATCCTTACTCTGTACAGTAATGTACAGGCTTTAGACCAGAAGTTTCCATCTCCTTAAAAAAAAAATTATCTTGGATTTCAGATTGCCAAAACTAACAAAAGATTTAGCATGAGACTAATAAGTGTGAAGCTATAAATTGATAATACTCTCATTTCTGTATAATCTTGGCCCAAAACTCTCAGTGAAGGTTTCATTCTCCTTTATGCGTCTTACTCATGTACTCCCTAAAAGTAAAAAGTCATGCGCGGAAACGTCTAGATCTTTGAAAATGAGATCTAATTTTAAGAAATGGCAAATATAACTAGTCCAGGAATACTTAAAGGCATATCGGTTAGTCAGCCAATCTGTCTAAATAAATAAATAATCCTCACACATTCACACATCGCCACCTAGTCCCAAACTAAGTAAAGCTTGTACTATGGGTACTAGACAACGGATAAACATACTTAAATACTTTTTTTTTAATACGAGTACATACATATACATAGAAAACATCCACACCAATGCAAAGACCTCTGCGTAGCATTCATGTTATATAAGTATATAACCACTACGCCACAGGGGTTGTCAATTTTTCAATTATAATGTGACTTGAAACGACCGATGCTACTGGGTAAATTTCAACAATTGCCTTTGTTATCAAATAGGTGAAATTTTTTGGTTTATTTTTCTGGTTGTGCGTAGTTAATATTTAAGATATCAAATATCCCCAAATTTAATATTATCAATGTATTCCAGACAAGTTATCCGTGTGGTGACGGAGTAAGAATACAATATTATTATGTCACCACCCCATCTCATCCATTGGGTGTCGTAGGAACCGACTAAGGGGCTATCTGTGAATATTTACTTTTACAAAGAAAATAGGAAAACTTGAAATTAAACCCTATACCAATCCGCCTGGCCAGCGTGGTATTAGTAGGCCAAGTATCCCTCCGTCACGGGAGGAGGCTCGTCCCTGCAGTGGGACATTATTGGGCTGTTATGATGATTCCAGACAAAGGAAAAAAATCAATTTCAATGCGTCTATATGCTATGGAAACCAATTAACATGGGTGGAATGAAGTGGTGCTATGCCTGTTTGCCAACAAAGTGGTATAAAAAAAGAGATAAGTAAATAACCAGACTAAGCTATGTGGTTTATTAGAATACTATGAAGGTAGGTGCTTTTACAAGGTCCTTATTGTACTTTAAGTAAATCATTCTAAAGCTTATTGAAGTCTAGGATTCTCGAGAGCTCTATTTAAATGACCGAACAAACCAATAATTGTAACAATTTATTTAATTTATTATATCGTGCTGTATTATTATTGTTAATTTAATTTAATTAATTATTGACATGTAGGTATTGAATTGTTTATTTTTATATTTGTATGTCGCAATGACAAAACATAGCGGTGTAAGTAATATAATTTTAAGACATAAGTAACCTATGTTTGACAAATAAATATTTCTGATTTGTAAATAAAAAGCGCTTCAGTAGGTGCTCTAACTTATAGGCTTACCAATTTAGGGCTAGGTTTTTATTTATTTTTCTTTTTGGCTTATAAAACTGAGGTTTTTATTTATTTTTCTCTTTGGCTTATAAAACTGGATACCATTAATAACATCATTAGAAATGTGGTAAAAACCAATTCAAGATTGTCTCTACTAAAATCAAATATTATGTAAGTAACCAAATACGCGCCTGATTTACTTCTTTTTAAAAAAAATATGGCTTCATCTTTGATTGGAAATTTTGCCATAAATTGGACCATATAAAAGTTTTACAACTAACAAATTAAAAGTTACTTGATAGTCTTAAGCAATTAAAATCGTATTTTTAATTACATGAGGTAGAAGTGACGTTTCAAAGGTTGTCACTTCCCTTCGGCCGTTATGGAAACCGCAGTTTGGAAACCAGTTTCCTAAAAGGATTTTTTTATACTTCTACGTATCTGGTTTTCAAAGAGGTGTTTTTTTGGACTTCTACGTAACTACCTATTCTCTGACCACTCTAATAGGTGAAATTTGACAGTTGTAGTCTAGGGCTAGGTGTCTAAAATCTATTGGAAGATTTATCGATTCAGATAACGTCAGCACTAAAATAAAAAAAATAATTAAAGAAGAATAAACAGTGCTGTAACAAGCTATTAGAGTCAGCTCTAATGAACCGTATTTAAAAATATTTCTGTGTTGAATAGTCCATTTATCGGGGAGTGTCATAGGCTATATAATATCACGCTATCACTAAGAGTGGAGCAGTAATGAAATATGTTTAAAAAAGGGACGCGTTTTTTTTGCCGCCCAACGAAGTGGGCACGGGTCAGCTAGTTGTACAGACACGAGCAATAATATGTACACATTTTCAAATTTTCTAAACTATCTGCACGTTTATCTAGACATTACAATATCAAAATGAATTCGTAATTTAGAAGAGGTTCCGTACAGTTTTGAATTAATCTTCGAATTTTCAATTTTGGATTGGCAGAACTTTAGATAACTGGTTTACAAAATGCGAAAATGTGTACATATTATTGCTCGTGACTGTACATAATTTTGTTACACAATTATTTAGATGTACCTAATATAAAAAAAAATGAGTAGGTAACAATTTGTCGATTTATTCTATTAAGTACCTTAATTAAGGTATTATTTTATAAAATAACAGTACATTACTATATACTCATAAAATTAAATGAATTTTAAAATCGAAAAAAAATCTTATGACAGATAAATTTAAAAATAAACATTGTTCAGTGCAGAAGCTGAGTGTGACCGTTTTTAAATTACTACAAAGATGATACAAACGGGGTAAGATTTAATACTTCCCCTCTTTTCCACAAAATGTGACTCCTGTATTTAATAATCATATTTATAAAATACATCTTGGGACCCACAATAAAAATAATTCACAAAATAAATAAAGGAATACATTAAATAATTATTTAGCATTAATATTTTTCAATAATAAGAAGTATAACTCACCTGTCAATATTATTTATAATCCCACCACACATCACAACACAAAACAAACACAAAGAAACGAAAAAAAAAAACAAAAAATGGCGCGTAAACAACACTCAGGTAAAGGACACAAGCGTTATACTGCCAAAATAAAAACCTGCGTGGCACAGGTCCGCACACAGATTGCCTCTGGCCGATACTGAAGGACTCCAAACGTTTACATCTTTACGAAACTGAGTCAAATATATCCTATTCAGTTCCCCTTTAGTATATTTAAGCTGTAAAAAGACTTCAGGGACATCTTGCCGTCCTGGTCTGGCTTCGTTTTCGAGGGATGTGATTGGTTCCTCATCAGGGGTGGTTTCCTCTAATTGGCTGGCTAAAGACACCCCTGTGAGAGCCACGCCCACTATCAGGGTAAATATTTTCATGTCTGCTATCTGGAATAAATATGCTTTTTAGTTTTTTTTATTGAATTTTTAAAATTTCTTCTTTTATGACGCTGTCATTAGTAGGATGCCGAGTTCTTTTATTAGCATTTTCTTTTGCTTTTATAATGTAGAAGGTATTTTCTTGTCATTTTTCAATTACATGTTTGCGCAGAAAATAATTAGAATAGAGATGCTGTATTATTTTATTCTCCGTGAGGTGACGGAGTAAGAATACATATTGTATGTACATATTGTACATATGGGTGTGGGTGAACCGACAAAGGGACTATCCATGAATATTATCTTTACGAAATAAAAAAAGGAGAACTTGAAATTTAACCCTATACCAATCCGTCTGGCTAGCGTGGTATTAGTAGGCCAGGTATCCCTCCGTCACGGGAGGAGGCCCGTCCCTTCAGTGGGACATTAATGGGTTGTTAAGATTATTTTATTACAAGCTTACCTATTAATGAGAAAAAAGTACTGGTTTTCTTATAAATAAGTGGGGGTGAGGAAGGATAGGACAGGTCAAGGTGGAAATATTTGGAGCAGGCCTATACCTACTCGTAGGTATCTGTGGACGTCTTTTGATCATAATGATGAGGGTGAAATAATTTATTATTAGTTCAGGTATAGGTAGAGTCTGTCAGGAAATTTTTAATGTTAGGTACGTTAAAAATTTATTAAAAATTAATTTATATTAGCAGTTTAATTTAATTTCAAGGGCAAGGACGGGGAGAAGACAGTCATAACTCAAGTCATCCCAGCGGTTGCCCTTTCCCGATAGTGGGCCCCAAAAATAATATAATTATGATGTCTTAACCTTTATTCAAAATACCTCTAATATAAACATTTGAAAATCCCGTATTAAGTAGTTAAAAAGCTCAGCGCGAGCGTAGTGAGGACTTTTATAAGGGTCCATATTGGCTCACCTAAAGTTCTTCTTCCGAAAATGTTCTTCCTAACGATTTGTAATCCGAATGATCACTCTTCCTAAAATTTTTAATCCTAAAGTTTTCATTCATACTATTTGTATTGCTACCGGCGATGTTCATAACACTCATGTTTCCGAAAGTCGTTATTAATAATATTGTTATGTAAATATATTTAAACTCCTAATGTTTTTTATCATAACGCTTTTATCTCTAAACATTTTCACCATAATATTTTCTCTCATACTTAGAAAGAAATATTTACCAAGTGAAAGTAATAAAAAGTTTTGTTTTTATACTATTTCTTGTGATTACAAAACAACTTTTTACATTTTTACATTAAACCATTTTTTTAAAATTAAGTATTGTTTATTGAAATTATTAGAATATTTTTGTCTTAAATGAATGAAATCCATAAAACAGGACTCGTTCACGGTTATGCTTGTAGCCTGAGAGTTTACCGTAACCGTAACTAAACCAGTAAGTACCTAAAGGACCAATTCGGTTCTGGCACTTCGCCTGCCGCTGCCGCGGCACGCTCGCTGCGCTCGCTCGGCTCGTGCATTGGGGTCACAGTTCTACCATAACCTAATACAATAATTATAAATAGGACCCGTTTCTTTTCAGGATCTTGACTGAATTATTGGAGAGGGACTCTGGTTTTGCTCTGGTCTTTGGTATATTATGTTAATATACCTACATGTTGTCAACAAAGTTACTTAAAATTAATGTATTTAATATTGATTATTATAAATAAAAAGAAATCTAAACAAAAAAGATATGACTTTAAATTATAGTGTAAACGATGGTTATGTTGAGAAATTTTAGGAAAACAAATAATAGTATAATAGATGTTTATTGCTACTGAAATTATGAAGTTGAATGCTTCGGATTATTAACAGTAGGGACAAAAAAATTAGGAATTGCGATTGTTAGGATGAAAAATGTTAGGAAGAACATTTTCGGACTTCCAATTATAGGAGTTGAAATTTTAGGTGAACTTTGGCGCACCCCTTTTATAAACATACTGAACACAAATAACGTCCAATAGGTAGGTATTTTATTGTATACCGACTCGTAGTCACACCAAGGTTGTCACACCAGTGTGACAAACAGTAATCTTTTTCTTGTTAGTCACACTACTGATTTTTCAACATCATGTATAACATAACTGCTAGTGCAGTGCCTACATAGTAAAATCGTTTGCCGACAATTAATAAGTACAAGTTACTACAACCTCACCTATAGCACTGACCGGTTTGAAATGCATTGACATAAAATATGTGATTTGGTTCCCCCTTTTTTATACACTACCTAAAGAATGCTTCCTTATGGTTATTAAATTATAATTAATTATAAAATGTTATTAAATTATATAGTAACTGTAGTAATTATATACTAACTGCTATTTCTAGCAGTTAGTTTCGCCGCTTCTTCTCTGCTAGCGCCTTGGAATCGGTGAGAAAGCTTGATAAACTTTGAATATGTAAACTTAGATTAAATAGTAGAATAAATGAAACTGAATTTTAGGAGAATTTGCAACGAGAACTAAACTCAATTCCGGAAACAGTGTCTAAAAATTTGGTTTGGTTTATTCTTTGGTGTAAGTTCGCCGTTTCCAGAAAAGCAGACGATAGAATTTAATGAATAAAAAACGTTTTGTGTATTATTGGTCTTTTTCTGGCACTTTCTGAACACACTAGTACCTACATACTTTGATGATTTTAATATAAAAAACTTAGTACTGTAACATGGACATCACTAGTTTAGAAATAAATAAATTAAAAGGTGTGTCAAAATCAGTAGTGTGACAAACAAGAAAAAGATTACTGTTTGTCACACTGGTGTGACAAGCTTGGTGTGACTACGAGTCTATAAGGATTTTATTTTACATCAAAAATTTTTAAGATCGTACAAATATTGTCCATTGTGGGATATGACCGCTAGCGCCACCGAGGAAGTCAATAAAACAAAATTAAAATTTTGCATTTTATCATTCACTCAGCTGCAAATTACCTCCTATGATGGAGGGAATCTACCTTCCTTAGATTAACGTATTAGGACTAAATATTGTAGCAATTGTATAATCCCTTAGGGTCGTAGCACATTTATCAAAACGTAAAGGCATCTCGGGTCTACGGGCGGTCTTCTTACTCGGGTTTTAAGACACCCATAAAATGTATTTTTAAACTTTGACTCAAAACAACATAGTATTTACTCCATTACTCTATGAAAAAAGCTTTTTCTTGGCAGCTTGCATGAGACTTATCTCATATGATATTGCTTGGCGTTTTGCCACACGTTGTATGGTGACAGCTTGTGTTATAAGCTATTTAATAAGTTTCATACTTTTTCTGACAAGGAAACAGCTTGATTATGTGTAATATAATAATTTTATTTCATAATCGTGAAATTTAAAAAGGTCTACAAATTAATTAAATTAATTGTGATTGTAAATCATTTTAATTATCTAATTTGTAGCAATAAATTTTATCTTTAACGAATGTTTTATAATTAATTATTTCAGGTTCAACCAACTCTGACTGCGAAGTTTGTCCAAAAAGTTTTGGAATATCTTGAACTTGTCGAAATTAATATTAAAAAGGTTTTAATCACAATAAGTTAAAGTTTATTTTAGAAGGAGAGTGAAATGATTTGAATATGGAACAAATTAATTAAACAAGTACTTAAATTCGTTTTTTTTGTAGTAAATCAAGTTCAACCTCGTAATATATTTTCGCATTGACAATTCACGAATAGGTAAGAGTACCTACCTACTGTAAGCTTTAAAAATTACAACGCCATCTACTTAATCCCAAACGAAGAGTTTTTTTTTTTTGAAATATTGCAACTGTACTGTTAGTATTAATATCTAGAAAACACTTAGACAAATGCAAACACTCATTTTCATGCACATTGAATCTCATTTGCATTGAGTTGTTGACTCAGAGACTTTTGCAGTCGTTAAAACGCAATGCAGTGTACGTTTGTTTATGGTTTAAGCAGAGTTTTCCATAGACTTTTTACCCAATTTAATGGACACAAAGGATTTTTAGGCTCAAAACATTTATTTTTGGATCACGCAAATAATTGTCGGATCAGATTCATCCGTCTATCCTGGACAATTATTTTTGTCTACAAAAGTAAAAAAAGCCGACTTAATCTATAGGTACGATGTACAGTGTTTTAATAAATGAGATAAAAAAAAAACAAAGACTGTCAAATAATTTATTAAGTGGTGCCCGCGACTTATTCTGCATATTTTGGACAATTCTGATGTATAAGCTAATATATTGTAAAATTTTATTCAATCAATCAATCAATCAAATACTTTATTTTTCTCTACTAGGTATTATACATATTACAGACTGTTTTTTTTACAATTTTACTTAACTAAATTAATAAATATATTGTAGGAGACTGGTGCCTAAGCTAGGCTTTAGGCCTGTGTTTCAGGACACCAGGTTCCCACCCCTAGCTTCTACATGTTCCTAGTAAAGTAGTAACAACAATTTATATTCAAATCCACTTAATATTTATTTCGTGAAAGAGTAACAAACGTCCATTTAACCAACCGTCCTCACTCACAAACTTTCGCATTTATAATATTAGCAGGATAGTATTTGTGACCTTTTCCTCGGTTTATTTCTATGACACCCACGCTACGACAAGAACGTCGTAGGTGGTAACATTACATAATATCCCTACCTCACCACAGTACATAAATACATTCGCTGTTTGCCGCCATTTGCCCTATTACATAACAATTTGATCAATACCGGAATATTCTCTCTCTTTCATCACCTTTCTCTTTCTAATAAGGCTTTTATTGTATGTCTGTCTCTTTCTACCGAAGGTTCTGGTCGCTATAGATTTTCAGTTAGTCTGAAAGTTTTGTAGGCGGTGTTTGTAAGTGTAGGTGTAATAGGAAGCCATCTTGAATAAGCTATTAAAGGGGATGTAGTTTGAGAACATGATGCTTTTACAAGCTATTTTATAAAGAGGAGAGGTACACCATATGGTTTTTTGTAATCTAGTTATGTGACCTTAGTAACATTGACGAAATATGAAGAAAAAAAATTATAGTTAAAAACTAATTTACTGAATCAATATTTTTTTAATAACTTGTTTAATTACTTGGATGTAATTAAATTTGACTTAGTTCGATAAAGTTGTATCTCTAAGTCTTTGTATAATAGTTTGTAAGAAATAAATAAAAAAAAATTGTTAGCACATAGTAACACACGAACTAAATGTAATTTCCCCCCTCTGTAATTATGTCACCAATCACCATAATTATTTTGTGACGTCATTTACATTTCTGTGGGATTTACATACATAAACATACATAAACTCACGCCTTATCCCGGCCGGGGTAGGCAGAGACGACAGAACGCCACTTGTCACGATCCTGGCAAACAGATTCGGCCTCGTCCACATTCATTAAGCGAGTCATACATGCGCGTCGGTTACGAGTGCTCTTTATTTGGCCCTTTTCCAATATGCAACCTATCTGGTCACCATATGTTTTCCGTGGCCTACCGGCACCGACTCGCCCTTTCACACTAGCCTTGTATACTTGTTTCGTCAAACGCTCATCATTCATTCTCTCAATGTGACCAAACCAACGCAACATTCCTTTCTCGATTTTGGTCACTATATCATCTTTCATGCCGCAACGTATTCTTATCTCATCATTCCTTACTCTATCTATCAGTCTTAATCCACATATACTTCTCAGTGAACGCATTTCTACCGCATTAATTCTACTTTCATGCTTCTTCTGCCATACCCAACTCTCGCTACCATACATTAAGGTTGGTGCTAGCACTCCCTTATGAACATGGGATTTACCATCTAAAAATTTATTATTTATGAATGAACCAAACTTCCTTAAAATGTTTGCATAATCAATTCCTGCACTAAGAACAATATCCTATTCGCGAGAATCTTAAAAAAACATGAATTAAACGCATAAACAGTAGATGACACAATAGGTATATTTTCTAGCGTGGGATTCATACCCGGACCTTGCTCGACCCTTAATAACCTGACCCTTGTTCTACCAACCTAACTTAATAATAGCAAACCTAAGCACACAATATGTCACCACCCCATTTCATTCCATGGGTGTCGTAAAAACCAACTAAGGGTCTAATCGTAAATATTATCTTTACGAAGTAAAAAGAAGGAAAACTTGAAATTAAACCCTATACCAATCCGTTTGCCCAGCGTGGTATTAGTAGGCCAATTATCCCTCCGTCGTGAGAGGACGTCTCTGCAGTAGGACATTAATGGGCTGTTATGAACTATAAATAAGTATATAAAGTAAATATATAGTCACCTGAGTGATATGAGTCCGTCTAAGTGCTATCAGTTGTTGAGACTTAATGAAGCCTGCTACTGTGTTCATTAACACAACAAATAACACAGAGTAGTTACATGTACCCTTCCACATAAACCAGTAACATTGCACGGGTTTCGTACTCATCATCGAAAGACATTTTTGCGAAAGGCATTTCTACTATGCCAAATCATCGAAGATCATTTTATCGAAAAGCCATTTAATAGATGGGCCATTTTATCGAAAAGTCATTTAGCCGATAGGCCATTTCATCGAAAAGGTACATGTACCTGGCGCTAGAATTATTTGGTTTAGGTTAGGTTAGAATATTGACCAGGTACATTTAGCTTTTCGATGAAATAGCCTATCGGCTAAATAGCTTTTCGGTGAGCTGGCCCATCGATTTGAGTGAAATTTGAAATTTTGAAATAAATTTATTTATTCTACTAAGAAAAGCAAAATACATGTTAATATAGATCCCTGGGCCCCACACTAGGATCCCCTGTGTCGTGGGGACCAGTCTCTTTTCATCCAGATTACAGTAAACAGTATCTTACTTGTATACAAGATTAAAGATGCAAGAATTTGGTCTTGGATTCAAGTAAGAGTATTCTTCGATGATGAGTACAAAACCCACTTTGCACACTACTGCTTGGAGGTGTATTAACAAGTATTTTTGTCTTTGTTTTCTCTGAATAACATTACTCTATGATCACTTAGGTACATCACTCATGATAGTGTTATCAGGGAAAGCTTTTTGGTTTCAACTGATAACAAGTTATCTAAGGTCACCTGTGCGATGGTGGACGGTAAGTACTTTCGTTTTTTACGACAACTGAAATTACCAAATTGTAAGCAATATGTAATCCTACTAATATTATAAATGCGAAAGTTTGTGAGGATGTATGGATGGATGGATGTTTGTTACTCTTTCACGCATAAACTACTGAATGGATTTTGATGAAATTTGGAATATAGGTAGTTTAGGGTGTAGAAAAACATTTAAGCTACTTATACAATGCGGTTGAAGCCGCGGGCATCACATAGTAACCTATAAATCATCATAACAGCCCATTAATGTCCCACTGCAGGGACGGGCCTCCTCCAGTGACGGAGGGATACTTGGCCTACTAATACCACGCTAGCCAGACGGATTGGTATAGGGTTTAATTTCAAGTTTTCCTTCTTTTTATTTCGTATAGTTAATATTCACGGATAGTCCCTTAATCGTTTTTACGACACGCATGGGATGAGATGGGGTGGTGACATATTGTATTCTTACTCCGTCACCACACGGATAAGTACAGTACCTACTTTAATGGGTATTAAAACACAGCAATAGCAGCCATTACGAAACAGTACACACTACAAATGTAGGTGTGTATAATTTGTGTACCTTTTACGTCAACCCCCAGCCGAGTGGGCGTGTCTTCTCTGACGTCATCCACCCCCGCACTTAGGTAGGGGTTGGGAGGGGTAGGGGGGGAATACACCCTTCGAACAGAATGCTTATCGACAAATTGTTTTGTATAGACATGCTTAATCTTAGCAAGACTGTTGAGTGAATAAATTAAGGTTTTAGGTAGTACCGTTGTTCTGTGGATCTGTTCGTGTTATTACAATTTGCTTAAAACATGATTTAAAAAGATGTGAGTTGAAGTATTTCACAGTAATCGTATTGCTATATAAAATTCATCAGGACTTAAATAGTTTTACCTCGAATTTAAATTGAGGTTATTGGATTTAACTGACGTTGCACCCGCCTCGTCCATACCGCTGACGATTATTTAATTTAAAAATGTGATTAAAACAAACACGATGAGACGACCTCGGTGGCGCGACGGTAGCGCAAGCGGCTGCCGTGCAAGAGGTTGTGGGTTCGATCCCCACGCAGGACAATAATTTGTGAGATCCACAAATTATTGTCCTGAGTCTGGGTCTTCTTTGTGTCCGTTAATTGATGTTTGTAAAAGGTCCCCGCGACACAAGGCATGATCCCTAGTGCGGGAGTTGTCTTTTTTTTAAAAAAAAAAGCATTTACTACAGTCTCGCTTTGAAAAAAAAATCATTCAAACATTTTTTTTAGTGACTAAGTAGTTTTAATTCCACCGCTATCAGAGCAGCTGAAGATCGGATATCTGTTAGGGGAAAACTATTACATATTATTAAATTTTTCACCCACGATAAAATGCCTTTTTCAACTGCATGCTCCTTAACTATAATTTTAAAGAGTATTTTGTTTTCAAATGACATTATTTTATTTGTCATTATTATATTTTTAGTTTTACTTATTAAATTATCAGTATTTTTATGTTGTCTATTGGCAAAACTTGTAAACTATTACCCATTGTATGCCAATTTGACAACTAAAAATTAACTTAATAACCTAACCTAACTAACCTAACCTAAAATAAAGATTTTAAGGAACGAGCATTGACATGCAGGCGTAAAAAAATATCAATTCGTAAACGTATTTTAAATAAAGTACTTACTTACATCGATTTGACTGACGTTAAACCCATTCTTACAGCATACTGCTAACGATTATTTTATTAATTAATGTGATTAAAACTACCTTTAATACTAAATAAGTTTCAGAGGTTTCACAGACATTTTTTTAATGACTTGATCAGCCTGTCTCCTTTAACTCCACCGCTATACGGCGACTGATGCTTACTTTACTGATTTCCAGAAATTAAACAACTGTTTTCAGAAGAAGAAAGAAGAAAAACTTGGAATTTAATTCTCATACCAATCCGTCTGGCCAGCGTGGTATTAGTAGGCCAAGTATCCCTCCGTCACGGGAGGAGGCCTGTCCTTGCCGTGTGACATTAATGGGCTGTTATGATGATGATGATGAAACAACTGTTTTAGAAACAAAATTCAATCGTGATAAAATTCCTGAAAACAATTATACCCGAGCCCCCGAGTTTTTGCATTTTTCTGTAAAATCAACCGTCTTTGCAGTAGAGCGCGCTGAATGAACAATGCACTCATTTCCTTCCAATTACGAGGTAGAATGCAAGGCGCATTTTTTCACGGTTTTTCCCGTAGTCAAATTAATGATCCATGACATTCAATAAAAGGTTCCTCATTCAAGAATATTTTTTTATAATTCTGTAAAATACAAAAAAAAATTAAAACATAAAAACGCTGTTGTTGAAACTCGCATAATTTAGAAATAATTAATAGTCTCAGAATTAAACCGCATACATGACAGTTTTTTTTAATCTTTATTATATTATGACAAAGCTCCGGGAATGCAAATCCGTTCTGTTTTAAAATCCGGATTTTTAAGAACGGATTTTTGGTCCGATCCGGATTATCCGGATTTTACGGGTTTTTTTAAAAAAATAATCAAATCCACTTAAATCAGTTTATAAATGTGATGTTTCTTATACTTGTGTAAATGGATTATAATGAAAACACTGGAAAATCAAAACATATTAATATAATCGATTTTTATTTTGTTTTTGTTATTTGTAATTATTCAATTTCAAATCAAAACTATAAGTACAAATTAAAATAAAACTTTGGAGATCAAAAATAAGACGAAGTATTTAAACTTCTCCTCAAATTAATAAAGATTACACACGGAAAAAATAATCCGCATTATTAAAATAATCTGTGTATAACTCGTGAACTGCCAGCTGAGGAACGTTACGAAAACAATTAAAAGTTAAAATTAATAGAAATTCAGGTAGGTAAACATAATAATTGACTTCTTGAAAAATTAATAACATAACAAAAGTAACAAAATAATTTAACCTCTTTTTATTTAACTTAATTTTAAAAAGACTGTTATTATATAAGACAAAATCGATGGCGGCCAAGTTAATGCGGACAACTACATTTCTGCAAATTTCTTTGTTTTACGAAATTGAGCCTAATATAACCTTACCTAAAGTTCTGCATTTTTATTTTAGTTAAAGTTATATTTTATTTATAAAAAAAAAGAAGAAATTACTTTGGAGCATCCACAGATGATTGTAACCTAAATAAAGATAACAGTCACTTGTCTTCCTTTTGCGCGTACCGTTTTGTTGTCTTTTAAATGATTTTTTTTTAAGTTCTTACTTACCTAAGTACCTACTTTACATAAATATAAATGTTTTATGCAATGTAAATGAAGACATCTACAATATTTTTGTTGACAAATTTAATACTGTTTTGTTTTAGAACATCAATGGAATGTATAAGTCGCTTTTATAACATTAAATATCCATTAAAGAAAGTCCCAGAACTTATTACTCAGTTTATATTATAACATTTTATATCGAAATGACCTCTTTTGTAGCGACTAATGACGTATGTACGATTATTAGGTAGATGTCTTCTTCCACGTAAGATATCTTTCTATGTATAAAAAGACATATATATCCTATTCTATTAGAATGCAGTGACAGCCCCGTCGTCTAACCAATAAAATCTTTTAAAATTCAATTAATTTGAATTTTAAAAGATTTGATTGGTTAGACGGCGGGGCTAGGTCGGTGGACAATGACAACTCACTGCATTCTAAACGTTTTATTCCTAAACGCGAATAGAATATAGGTACATTATTTCAGTAAAATGACAACATAGGGATAAAACTCTTTATACAATAGGTATGTAAAAAAGGTTATTTTAATTCATTCTGCCAACTTTAATTTTAATTGGTTCATAATTCTCAAAATGGTAACTTTATTTACTAAAAGTGCTCTCCTGTAAAGTTGCTATGTTGTAGATGTCTGTATTAACTTTGTTGCCATCAAAATGTGACCTCAAAAATAATAAATCATCTAAAGTTGTGTAACCTGCTGCGAATTCGGTTACACATAATTCCTGCTGTAGAAAAAGCACGCTCTGTTTCAACGCTTGTAGGGGGAATGCATTGAAGATGCTTGTAAGTGACCTCCTAATAACGTCCTGGTGAACCACTATCCTCGAATAACGCCATATCCACTCTAACATTAAAATTTTTTATTATTCAGAAAATCCGCGGATTTAATTTTCGAATCCGGATTTACAATCCGAGAAAAAATGGGCGGATATCCGGATTTTTCGGATTACGGATAGTCCGGATTGCATTCGCTAACTATGTTGCTCTATCATAGTCACATCCCATGTCTTATGCATGACCGTTGCAGACAGTGTTTTACATAAACAGGCTCATACCTAAAATTATTTATTTTTTTATCTGACCCTAAAAAACGAGAAGGTTCTCAATTCAGATTTTTTTTGTTAGTTCATAACTCATTCAATTATAAACCGTTTTGAAAAATCTTTTTTCTTTTTCGTATACAAAGTATGTCCTATAGAAACTTTATCAAAATAGAACCCGGATAATGGAGACAACAACCAGACCAGGATGCCACCAGCTATTCACCAATCATATTTCATCATAGTTTTTGAATTTTTGACAGATGAGTCGTGAGGTTACAGAATTTTTGACGGATGATTTGTGACGTCATATTATTTTGGCGGGAAAATATTTGATACCTCTGTCACTTTTGACAGCTGTCAATTTTGACAGATAGGCGTGACGTCATAGAATTTTTGACAGATGAGTCGTGACGTCACAGAATTTTGGCAGGAAAATATATTTTGACAGCTAAGTCGTGACGTCATTGAATTTTGGCGGTAAAATAGTATTTAAACAGCTGAATCCTGACGTTATCACAATTTGGTGGGAAAATAAATAGGTTTGTACAGGATCCTCGGTGCGCGAGTCAGACTCGCACTTGACCGGTTTTTTAAGCTGTGGGTCTGATATATCTAGAGAGCTTGGTATAGGGTTTAATTTCAAGTTTTCCTTCTTTTTATTTAGTGAAGATAATATTCACCTTATTTGTTAGGCACTAAAGTGACACACCTTTGATCCTATCCTACTAATATTATAAATGCAAAAGTTTGTGAGGATGGATGGATGTTTGTTACCCTTTCATGCAAAAACTACTAAATGGATTTTGATGAAATTTGGAATATAGGTAGTTTATGGTGTAAAATAACAATTAAGCGGGTAATACCGCGGGGAACAGCTAGTGGTTGTTATATAAGATTGAAACTGGCTGTGAGTGTCTTTTACATAATCGTTATATAACATGGTTGCTACGCAGAGGTCTCGGGTTCAATTCCCGCTCAATGCAAATCTTTGTATGCATGAACATAACTCCGTTACAATAAAAGTATTTAAGTATGTTTATCCGTTGTCTAGTATAATACAAGCTTTGCTTAGTTTGGGACTAGATGGCGATGTGTGAAGGGATGAGAAAAAAATATTTATTATTTTGCTTATTTATTATAGGTATAGTACCTTCTTGCTTCATGGCCCTTCTTAAAAAAACCTTTTTTAAACGCATACCTCCTAAACGAATTATTTCGATGATAGTTTTTGTTTCCGTTTAGTAAAGTTATGCTTATGTCAATATTTAGTGTTAAAATATAATAATCCTCAATAAATAATTATCCTCACACATTCACACATCGCCACCTTGTCCCAAACTAAGCAAAGCATGTACTATGGGTTCTAGACAACGGATAAACATACTAAATACTTTTTAAATATGTACTTTTTAAATATGTACTTTTTAAATGTGTTTTTTGTAAATATGTACATACATATTATACATAGAAAACTTAAGCGGGAATAAAACCCGAGACCTCTGCCTATCAGCCATGTTGTATAACCACTAGGCCACAAAGGTCGTCGTTTCGTTTCTGCTTACTAAAATTATGCTATTAAGTGTTAAAATAATTGCTCCTTTATGTTAACCCTGTGCAGTATACATGGTAGTATTTATATACTTAGTAGAATACATCTGACATAGTTGAGGTTTGTGTGGGCTGTGGGTTGTGGGCGTCATTTACACGCGAACCTTTTTGTCCCAGCTTATTTTGAAGCCTTTTACATAAAATGTTTTGTTTAGAAAATTACGTAGCATACAGTTAACCTACGGTTGCCATTTGTGGTTTTCCAAATACCTATATAAAAGTATTAAGTACCGTTTTGAGAATATGGGCGGCTTAAACAACTTTTAACACCAGGTGTGGGCCATTAACTAAAGGATAGGGAAAATAGGGAATATAAAATAGATGTGAAATAATGTTTTTAAATTCGTATCTCTAAGCTCAACCTGCATGTCAATTCTCGTACCGTAAAGTCGTTAAAAATTCGGTTAAGTTAACTTTTAGTTGTCAAATTGTCACACAATAGGTAGGACAATTTGATAACTAAAAGTTAACAAACGAATTTTTAACGATTTTAAAGTACAGTCACGAGCAATAATATGTACACATTTTCAAATTTTCTAAACTATCTGCACGTTTATCTAGACATTACAATATCAAATTGAATTCGTAATTTAGAAGAGGTTCCGTACAGTTTTGAATTAATCTTCGAATTTTCAATTTTGGATTGGCAGAACTTTAGATAACTGGTTTACAAAATGCGAAAATGTGTACATATTATTGCTCGTGACTGTACGAGGAATTGACATGCTTATATTAAAAGTCAATCACAAAACACTAACCAGATTAAGTAATTTAAGTTGTGTTTTTTTACAAAGTATTTACTTTAAGTATTTTTTTATTTTTAGTCTCCTAATCTGTCAGTCTTTTATTCCTAAACATGACATCATAACAGCCCATTAATGTCTCACTGCAGGGACGGGCCTCCTCCCGTGACGAAGGGATACTTAAATTGGCTTACTAATACCACGCTGGCCAGACGGATTGGTATAGGGTTTGATTTCAAGTTTTCCTTCTTTTTATTTCGTAAAGATAATATTCACGGATAGTCCCTTAATCGGTTTTTACGACACCCATGGTATGAGATGGGGTGGAAGATTGGTCGTGTTAGTGTTTTAATCACAAAACACTAACCAGACTAATTTAAGTCGTGTTTCTTTTAGTAATTACTTTAAGTATTTTTTAATTAACCTCTGCGTAAGACACCCTTGTATTCCTAAACATGACATATAATACTTAAATCAGATAACATTTCCTTTTACTACAAATTCGTTTTACCTTATCCAAGAGTCTCTCAAGCTACTTCATAAAACCTTATTCAAACAATGAACTAAAGCAAAATCAGAGCACAGACGACGCCCACCGATGACCTGATTCTCGTTATTGACCAGCCCCATTCCCATCTCTTACTAAATGTCACCCCCCACGACCTTTTAAACGCGCAAGCGCGAATCCCTGAAACCCTCCAGCTTCAGGAATTCTCATTTCAGTCTACCTAAGTTCTTGACTGAACCACATCGTCACCTAAACTTGTCCCTGTTATTTAAAAAAATCATTTATGAGAAATATTAGTAAAGATTACAATTATATTTACTCTCAACGGCATATTTTAATCTGTTTTTCAACGAAAAATATTTGTTATAAGTAGTGTTACTGGCTCACGTCGAAGGTACGTTTCCGTCATTTTAGTTCTATCCATAGAGTAGCAATGGTTGTCGTTTTTTTTAATTTTCTAGTGTCATTTTTCATTCTCTTTATTTCAAATTGTTGAAATAACTATTTTATTTTGTTTAAAAAATCATTTAAGTAATAAAAATCAATTGGAGATGTATATTTCATTATAATTTGTGTCGATAGAAGTTTTTTTGTTTTTCAAAATGGCGCCAATTGTAGCTTCATTAACATTTCTATTTCTTTCTGTTCACAGAACTTTTAGAAGTTTCTAGTTATGTCAAAGCTGAGTTTGGACGGCTTTTTTTCCTACTGCAAGCAAATAGCTGAACATATACAGTTGGTTCGTTCAAATTGATCATATTAATTATTTAGTCGCCATTTTCTAGTGCCGCCATATTGGTTTTTCGTTCTCTTTGTTCAGCTTACTTTTTTTGTTGATTTTACATTATTAAAACTGCTTGTGCTTTTAGTATTTCTATATTAAAAATCATAATTATATTTCGATATACATATTATGTTCAGTACTTTTAAAATAGCTTATGTGTTATCTATTTTTTATATTAAATGCTGAGCTTCCTTTGAACGGACTTGCGCAGCTCAATCTATCGCTTATGTATTACCTTCTTTTTACTTTCATTTGATGATTGCGCAGCTCAGTCAGACCTTAATTATAATTATTAATTATTTATCTCTGTGGTACATTTTTATTTATTTAGGTAAAGCCAGCTTCGACGTTTCTCCTACACCTATATTTTCGACACTATTTTTACGGGGTCCAAAACGTTATAAACTTTTCCTTTTGGGATTCACTCAGTGACCTTTTTTGTAGGAAAAGGAACTAGTTAACCACTTAAGCTACATAAGCTTAACGAGTGACTTTTGTAGGAAATAGGAAATTGGGTAGGATGAGTACCAAAATGACACAAGCATTACCAAAATTAAAATTAGTAAG
The DNA here is from genome assembly GCA_905475405.1 of Schrankia costaestrigalis. Lineage (NCBI taxonomy): Eukaryota > Metazoa > Arthropoda > Insecta > Lepidoptera > Erebidae > Schrankia > Schrankia costaestrigalis. Next base: position 1,165,979 of record FR997853.1, on the reverse strand, counting down.
TTGTAGGCGGTAGGTAAAGTAATCCGTGTGGTGGCGGATTAAGAATACAATATGTCACCACCCCATCTCAACCCATGCGTGTCGTAAAAACAGACTAAGGGACTATCTGTGAATATTATCTTTACGAAATAAAAAGAAGGAAAACTTGAAATTAAAACCTATACCAATCCGTCTGGCCAGCGTGGTATTAGTATTAGTAGTCCAAGTATCCATCCGTCACGGGAGGAGACCCGTCCCTGCAGTGGGACATTAATGGGCTGTTATGAAACTTCATGAACTGCTGCAATGTGAAACGATTGTCTTATACTTAATAAGAATTAAAGATTTGTAACCCCGTAGTTCTGATCATAGAAACTCATGGCTTTGGACGGGATATTAATTAAAATAAATTTAAATTGATATGAATTTTAACAAGTGGTTTTAATAAACAACCAAAAAATTTAAATAAAATATAAAACGAATAGGTACTTTGCGAATAAATGCACTTCAAACCTTAAAATTGGCTCAGCAGAAGGTCAATCGGAAGCGGCATTGTTAGGATCTTACGAAAAGTGTAATCACAGTTTAAGCAGTAGTCTATCTCGGCCGAATATTTATTATAAATGCCTACGGCTGCGCGGTACGTAAACATGCGATAGGGCTGCCCACCTCCAGCTTTTTAATTACATTTACCTACTTTCCCGCTCGTTACTGCGGCACAGTCGCGACTGTTCACTCCGCAAAGCCACCGCTATCGTGAGGGTGTAGGTGTAAATCGCGTTTCGTCCGTTTCTATGAAGTTGGAATACTGTATATTTATATGAACTATGACATAGTGGCACTAGACATAAGAGATTTTCAACCACTCGACTAGGTGGGAATAAAAGCGAGAATTTTTTAAAGTAGACGTAGTGGGGACTCGACATTCTGCGACTCGACCTCTCGAATAAATCAATAATAGGTCTATACCTATGAAATTGCCGTTTTATTTCTGCGCAGTCTTTTAACTCTATATTCTTTTAAAACATAATTATATTGTTTAAATAATTTTTGTTATTTAGGAAATATGTCAGTTGCAATTTTATTTATGGTTTTTATTCTTTTTTTAATAATGTTCTTTTATTGTCTGTACAGGGAGAGAGAATGGCGTCACTCTCTGGTCAAAGTACTCCGAAGCTGACCTCTGGAGTGGGGAACCTCTACTATGACTGTAAGTACTTGTTTTTATTACTAAATAGTTTTTGGTTTGTATGTGTCGTGTAATCTCAGAAATTACTGTACCGAATTGAGTAATTCTTTTTTTGTTGGATAGTGTATTTATTGAGAAATGTTTTAGGCTTCTTCACGCTGCAATTTATAGGAGGGGAAAATCAGGTAAAAATCTATACACTCTTGTACCCATAGTACAAGCTCTGCTTAGTTTGACAATGTAACAATAGTGACCTGTCAATGATCCGATCGATGTAGAGTCCAGTAGCGTAGCAGCTATCCGTAGCTCGTAGCAGTGCTACGCGCTACAAATGCCTACGCCAATCAAATTTTTCAACTCTTTTTAGTAATCACGCCAACATAACCATTAAGAACATACCGCGTTTTGGATTTTATAAACCTTAATAACCACGATCATCCTATCCTATCCTATCCTACTAATATTGTAAATGCGAAAGTTTGTGAGAATGGATGGATGTTTGTTACTCTTTCACTCAAAAACTACTGAATGGATTTTGATGAAATTTGGAATATAGGTAGTTTAGGATATAGAATAACATTGAAGCTACATATACAACGCGGGTGAAGCCGCGGGCGTCAGCTACTCGTAGTTTAATATGTTTTGACACAAGCGAGAATCGAACCCACGTACTTTGCACAGCAGTCACACATCTATATCAGAATATAACTATTTCTACTTTCCTGTTATAAAGTGGGTTATAAACTTAACTTAACCCTTTCAACCCCTTTACAATTAACCATTAACCCTTCGAACAAGGATTTTAACTTAACGAGTATAATTAATTATTGTGACATTACACAACGGGTTACAGGGCTTAGTTTTACCGTTGCTTTACTTTAGGTGGCTTAGTGTATGACGTTTGGTTGTATGAACAAAAAAGTCGAAAATTTGTGAGTAGTATGATTAGATTCATCATCATCATCATCATCTCAGCCAATTGACGTCTACTGCTGGACATAGGCCTCCTCTAAATATTGCCACCTTGTGCGGTCCTGCGCCTCGGTCGATTACATTAATAATCTATAATTATTGTCTAAAGCCCGATTTACACATCGACAAGTACAGTAGCGAGTTAAGTAGTAGGTAAGTTGTTGTATTATGTTGATTTGAATAGATCTCCATCCTATTTTTTGGCAAGATAAGCGCCGATTACACTAGACATGTAGTCAACTTCATCATGTAGGAGACTACATCAGTCTAGTGTAATCACATGTAGGACAGTGTAAACAGAACTTCCTAACACTATAAAGTTAGGACGTCCTTATGTAGGAGACTACATGTAGTCTAGTGTAATCGGCGCTTTAAATTGGCGAGACGCGAGAGAGGGGGCTACTTCGTACTCGCTACTGTACCTACTTGTCGATGTGTAAATCGGGCTTTATGCGTAGATGTACTCATTGTGTTTTCTTTGAAGAAAAAGCAGCTTCATACTATCTAGCGATCAATGTTGATAAACATAAAACAAAAAAAACTATTAACTACATGATCGAACGGTCGCTATCCGTGTGGTGACGGAGTAAGAATACAATATGTCACCACCCCATCTCATCCCATGCGTGTCGTAGAAACCGACTAAGGGACGATCTGTGAATATTACCTTTACATAGAAAGAAGAAAAACTTGAAATCCGTCTGGCCAGCGTGGTATTAGTAGGCCAAGTATCTCTCCGTCACGGGAGGAGGCCCGTCCCTGCCGCTGCAGTGGGACATTAATGGCCTGTTATGATGACATGAACGAACACAAATAGTATCCTATAAAAAAAAAAATACCTACATAAAAAAGTATTATCATTTTTTTTAATCCTCTCACCCCTCTACAAACATTACAAAGACGTATAGAATCTCTGTTATCAGTAGTGACATTACACGTGGCCCCTTATCAGTACACTTTCCGTTAGATGCCACAGCTTCCGACACAGGAAATTACATAGTCACACCCCCCCTAGATAACGTTTAGAGGGGGTTAAATTACTTGTTAAATTATCTATTATGGAATTGTGTAAACTTGTGTCCGTGGCATTTATTGTTATTTGACATTTAATTTAAATTGAATGAAATCAAACAATTTTTTATTGATTGTTTTGATATTATTAATTTTAAAAATTTTATTCTTATATTTCATGTGAAATTATTTTAATGGAATAATTGGTATTAAATAAACATCATTTCTATTAAATTAAGAAATAATTTAAATGTAGTTTATTTATTATATAAGTAGTGGTACTGTAACATTTAAATTGCTACTTAATGAAATGCCTATTTTTAAATAACATAAAAACTCCTTTTACAATTAAAAAAGAAAAACAGTGCCATTTTACCTCTTTCCTACACTGTACTATTTTTAAAAGGTTTCACTATTGATACTATTATATTAAGACATCGTATTAAAACATTCATGTTCATAGCACACAAAGATTTTCACTAACCGGGAGTCGAACACAAGACTTCTGCTTACCAGTCACATACCATAACCTATGCACAGAGATCGTCAACATTTTTCAAAGGAGCCAAAACCATAGTACAAATATTATACAGTATTTCGACTTCATAAAAACGGTCGAAACGCGAGTTATACACACGCTCACGATAGCGGTGGCTTTGGGAAGTGAACAGTCGCTACTGTGCCGCAGTAACGAGCGGGAAAGTAGCTAAATGTAATTAAAAAGCTGGAGGTTGGGCAGCCCTATCGCATGTTTACGTACCGCGCAGCACGTAGGCATTTATAGTAAATATTCGGCGGAGATTACTACTGGTTGTACTGTGCCAAAACTATTTTGAACAATATTAATTCTAAAATAACATTTCCCATCCCCTAATGCTTATATATGCAATGTTCCTGCAGGAATGCGTGGAATGTCGATCTCCCCTCTTCATATTAGTTATTTGGCTAACACAGCTGCGTTTTGTACCCAATGCTTAGGAATTTAATTAAAAAACCCTCTTGTTACTTGTGTTATGGCTGCGAACGATGTGTTTTTTCCTACTCCGCGGTCGCGGGTAACTAAACTAACATGAAAAAAATAGATTTTTTTTAGTCAATTACTACGATACTGCATGATCAGTTAGTGCGGTAGTTGTCTTGTAGTTGCAAACAATCATGTTCATGCACACAAAGATTGCATTAAGCGGGAATAAAACCCGAGACCTCTGCCTAGCAGTCATGGTATATAACCACTACGCCACAGAGGTCGTCATATTAGTCATAAATATCAATGCAATTCAATAAGTAAAGAAAAGATAACAATTAATCAAAAACAAATTACTTACACAAAATCTCGAGTCTATGTAAGCTGTCACATTTTAATAGCGCGATTTATAACGATACTAACGCCATCTTCATATTTCGTGTGGTATTAAGTTGGAACGGTATGTCAGTGTAAGAGATATAGCGATTGATAGACTATGGGATTTAAGGGATTAGGGAGGGAAATGGAATGGTTTATTTTTTTCATGTTTGTGCAAGTAATGGGAAAAGTAGGGAGATGGACTTTTTAGATATTTTTAATAGCATTAGAATCATCATCATCATAACAGCCCACCATGTCCCACTGCAGGGACGGGACTCCTTCCGTGACGGAGAGATACTTGGCCTACTAATACCACGCTGGCCAGAAGGATTGGTATAGGGTTTAATTTCAAGTTCTCCTTCTTTTTATTTCGTAAAGATAATATTTACGGTTAGTCCCTTAGTCGGTTTTTACGACACCTATGGGATGAGACGGGGGTGGTGACATATTGTATTCTTACTCCGTCGCCACACGGAGAAGTGACTGCATAATGAAAGACAATCCAAGCTTAGTTCAAACGTAGAGCAATACAAATTTCACATTATTTCTCAACAGCCTCAGGGAATAAGTGCTAACGGATTATTACCGTTTTTTTGGAAGTATTCGTCTAAATACCTTCACTCAAACACATTAGTTTCCATTTTCTCTGACAATCGGCTTATAATGTCGGAAAATAACACCCAAATCAACCAAATAACACCCCAATACAAACTCATTTTCACAATTATTCACTCTTATTACCGGGCATTAAGGTACATAATCGTTTAACACAAATTCTTTCATAACATTGCCAAAGGAATAACATCTGGATTCCGATGTAATACTTTGCAAATACTCGAAAGGTACTTAAAACTATACTGTCATTACAACAAAAGCAAAAATATACCTTACATTTCATTTTATAAGGTTGATATTTCTTTAAAAGGGTCATTGATGTGTTTAGGTTTATGTATACTGGAAATTAAGCTCTATGACGTATGGGAATAAAGTTGGCTTTAGCCTGTTAATGTGATGTGAAGGATTTTAGCTGAAAATGACATGAGAGATTCTTAATAAAATGGGAGAGGTTATAAGAGGGTTCGACTAACGTTTAACTCTGTTTATACCCTTCAGATAAAAGCTTGAAGATAGAGTGGTTTTATACTATAGGGTGTGAGGTTACTTTAAAAAAAAGTAAAATTAAAAAAATCTATATAAAACAAAATCGCTGTCTGTTCGCCCCTATATTATCCCTCCTCAAGTGACGGGGGGATACTTGGCCTACTAATACCACGCTGGCCAAACGGATTGGAAGAAATATTTCATTCCTCTGAGCGCATGGTTTCATTTGGCGTGCCACAAGGGAGTGTTCTGGGACCTTTCCTGTTCATACTATACATTAATGACTTACCTAAAAGCATTGAACAACCTTTGACACTATTTGCAGATGACAGCACAGTGACAGTACCGTGCAAAAATGTAGAGACGTATGAAACTGATATTCATAATGCTTTAAAATTAGTTATTAACTGGATGAACTCAAATAATTTAAAAATTAACATAAACAAAACCAAAATTATACATTTTAATCAACGAACTCATTGCATGACACTCAACATTCAACTCAATAATGAGGTTGTGCAAAATGTTGAAACTACAAAATTTTTAGGTCTCGAAATAGACAAAAGCCTAAATTGGAAACACATAATTTTTTTACAAAGAGTATTAATATGTGTCACATATTAATACTCTTTGTAAAAAAATTAATAAATCTGCATATGCATTATATAAATTGTCAGCAACAGTAGATATAGAGGCGCTCCTTACTGCTTACTACGGTATAGCAGAAACCCACCTCCGGTATGGAATTATTTTCTGGGAAAATTCTACTGAAAGAGAAACAGCTTTTAAAGCGCAAAAAAGCTGTATAAGGGCTATGTTCAAACTCGAACCGATTGATAGTTGCCTGCCATATTTTAAAAAACATAGAATTTTAACACTACCTTGTTTATACATATTAGAAGTTGCTTTATTTGTAAAATTAAATCCTAATCGATTTACACGTTTGGACGAAGTTGTGCAACGCCAAAGACGAGACAACATGCGTCTTTGTTTGAAGGCTGCTAAAACTGCCCTACTCCGTAAAAGTATATACTGCATGGCCCCAATTATGTATAATAATTTACCAAAGAGTGTAAGGGAATTACCAATGCCATCTTTTAAAAAGGTAATAAAGAATGAATTAATAAGTAAGGCATATTATAATGTCACCGAATTCCTTACTGACAAAAAGTTTTTACAATAAAGAATGTACTAGTTTAGTAAACCTTATTAGTTTCCATTATTAGATTTTATTTTATTTATTAATTTATTTTACTTCTTAATTGACTTTGGTTCTGTACATTTTAAAAAAACTTTAGCAAAGTAACTTTTTAATTTATGTTCCTAACTATAATATGTTAAATTTTGCATGCCTACAAAAGGTAAAATATAGCTGAACTATATGTTTATTTTTAATATCTTTAAATGTATTTTATACCTACCTATATTTGCAAAATAAATAAATATTCTATTCTATTCTATTCTATTCTATTCTATTCTATTGGTATAGGGGTTAATTTCAAGTTTTCCTTCCTTTTTTTTCGTAAAGATAATATTCATGGATAGTCCCTTAGTTGGTTTTTACGACACCTATGAAATGAGATGGTGATGACATATTGTATTCTTACTCCGTCACCACACGGAGACCTTATCGACTAAAAACGACATTTCTGATGCTGACTGTACACACAGCAACACATCAAGTTAAACATTTTCATTTGAAATTGTGTCTTATTTCAAGGTATTAAGGTACATGAGTGTCTAGCTTGATTAGTTGCTGTGTGTACTATCGTAGGAACCGTTCTACACCAAGTATAAAAGGGGAGTCCTAAGGGTGTTTTTGACATGTACAGATAATTCTTCAGCGATGCATAATATAAGGGATAGATAGACAGACAGATTAACACTTAAATGTATAAGTGAGTTTCTGTGTTATACTGTGGGAACCAATTTGTTGGTATCAAGTGTTTTAGGGTTAAAATGTTGGAAATTGTATTGAAATAGAATAGAATGTGGAGATTTCTATAGTGTAATTGTTACATTCTCGGATTTGATGCTGTAAAATGTATTTCATATTATGTATTCATATCAGAGGACCACCACTAAACATAACATATAGGCCTCCTACAAATATTTCTCCCTCATACATCGGTTTCCCGTCTTCTTAACTAGGTCCAACGTGTGAGGGGTCTCCCTACCCTGCGTCTTTCAGTACGCGGTCGCAATTCTATAATCAATTTCCATCTCATCCCATGGGTGTCGTAATAACCGACTAAGGTACTATCCGTGAATATTATCTTTACGAAATAAAAGAAGGAAAACTTGAAATTAAACCCTATACCAATCCGTCTGGCCAGCGTGGTATTAGTAGGCCAAGTATCTCTCTGCATGGAAGGAGGCCCGTCCCTGCAGTGCGACATTAATGGTAACCACAACCAATTCTTAAAAACACAGAAACACCTAATCAACGTACCTAACGTAGCATACTTAAAAAACACAAGAATCCAAAAATTTAAACTAAAAATTTCACCAAAGAATCTCTTTGTTGGAGTACCCCAGGTAGGTACTATGGGCCCCCTTATTTCAATCTTGCATCAAGTCAAAGAGCAAGCAATCCTTCACTTGAACAATAAACTGTCTGATCAACAAACAATAGTTTATTTTACAATAGATACGGAAATAGGGAGAATATGTATGTATATGTTAGGGATTCTGTTTTGAGTTTTCATTTTGTTTGGATCTTTCTAAGCTGTTCGATTTAGTGTTTTCTTTGATTATAAAATTACAGAATCTTGTAAATGATAATTTGGAATTGTCAAGACACTAGATAAATTACTACTTATTGTTAAATGCCTTGGACAACTGTCCTTATTATAATTATTTTTATTAACTTATGAACATATATTTTAATTGATATTGAACATATGTTTTACAAGAATATAGAGTCTAAAGACTGCGCAAAAATAAAACGGCAATTTCATAGTAGACCTATTATATACTTTTGGGATAAGAAACATTTAAATATTTTTACCAGTCCCAGATGAAGGTTAATTCCTATAAACCATAATTTCTCATCAAAATTTAACCCCAAAATACAGCAAAATAATCACAGATCACTAACATGCCATAACTCTAACGTGCCTCCGTCATTCCACACATCTGCGAGCAATAACCCACCCTCCGCCGTGGGGTCTAAAGGACCACTGATTAAAAAGTCACCGGCTTTTAATATCACGCGTCCAAGAATGTAACGTGGGTATAGTGAGTACGGGTTAGGGAAAATTTGTGGATAAAATATTGTTTGGGTTTTTTGTGGCTCAGTCCAGGAATACTCGTACCAGGCGCACACTAGTGATATGGGTGTAGCGTTAATATAGTGACTATGAATTTGTTTGACTCTGTCCCGAAGGGTTAGTAGCATTAGCCCCCAGTTGCACCTTAATAAATAGAAGTTTGTACATTAGACAAGACGGATGCTCGGGTGGCCTAGTGGTCATGACGCTGGACGCGTATAGTTCAGAGACGCGGGTTCGAGTCCCACCTCGAGTACTAATTTTTTCCATTGTCTTTCTTCTTTTTGGATTTTTCTATTTATACCTAAGCTTTATAGGTAAAAATTAGGTATATGTAATATCTGCGAATGTATAGGAAAAGAAATTTGACACAAAAAAACGTTTGCCGATCCATCTGGTCAACGTGGTATTATTAGACTACTTTTTATATTTAAACTAATTGTAGACGCGTCTTTCCACTGTCTAATGGGCTTTTATTAAAAAGGAAAATGTCCCAAAATATCTCTGAAGCATGGAGTACCTACATAACCTCCCGCCATATTGCACAGTGAGCACAGATGTCTTTGATTTATTATAATATCTCAAACATAACAATACTGGCTTATTGACTGCCTCACGATTGCGATCCACGAATTATTATCCTGGTTCTGGATGATTATCCATCCTGTGTCTGGATGTTTTTATGTTTGTTGTATTAATGTTTTATAAGTCTACGCAACAATTGTGTTTTATTTTTTAATCAATAAATTAAAGTGTATTTGTATCGATAGTAATACTAAGCTGAGGTTGTTCTATGGGTCGTAGGCAACGAATACTTAGTTTATATTATTATCATCATCATGCTATCAGCAAATGAACGTTCAATGAAGGACAATGGCCTTTTTTTAAAATAGTTTAATATAGTTAAACCTTTTTAGAATTGACAAATTCGAACTAAGTAAGGATATTAATTATTGATTGATATTAAATATTTGCATCAGGTTCATATTTGGACTTCGTAAATATGACCATTCTCAGAATTTCGTCAAAAACTCAAGTGGCTTCCCATTCGTCTTCGTCGGGATACTCATATTCTATCTCTACTCTATAATATTCTTTTTAATCCTCATACTCCTCCTTACCTTAAAAATCGTTTTGAATTTCTTCACAATACACATTCGAGGGCCCTGCGGTCATCAGAGAATCTAAAATTAAAAATGCCTTTACACACCACACGATTTGTCGACAAATCCTTTTCAGTGCAAGCTGTACGACTCTGGAACAATTTGCCTGAAACAATAAGACGATCCCAAACACAGCAGACATTCAAAAACCGTGTAAAGGAGCATTTTCTCACCCACATAGCTAATTCTTTCCAAAATTGATAGCTTATTACATTTTTATAGTATCTGGTTTGCTATATGTTTATGTATCATTATTTATTGTTAAATGCGTCACTAAACCGTATCTTATTTTATCTTTCTATATATTATTATTTTATTTCCTTTCAGTATGAGTAAGTATTAATATTACTATTTTTATTACCTTATCTTTATAATTTTCTTTTCCGTTTCTACTATTATAAGAATATATAATTAATATAATTATACTATTCAGTACACCACACAACATAAAAATCATATTACACATTTTCCATCCAAAGGTTGTCTGGAAGAAATCACTTCGAGTGATAAGACCGCCATTTGTGTCACCTAGTTTTTAAGATAATTTGTGTACTTACCTGTTGTATTTTATTTTGGTGTACAATAAAGCAATAAATAAATAAATAATAAATAAATAAATTAATTAAGGTAGCGTCACTTTAACTGTTCGCTATTATTCGCTCCTATACTTTCTGGTATTACTTGCACACTAACCCCCTTACTTATAAACGCCTCTTAAATTTTAGTCAATTGATTAATTAGCATAGACTCTTACGTTGTTTAGTATAAGGTTGGTTTTCGTAATAAGAATCTCGCTAAACAGTGATTTTTAAGAGGCGTTTATGAGTAAGGGGATATTATACTACTACTTGAAACACTTTTCCTTTGCGGCACCATTTTTTTGTGCTATAATTGTACTTAATCTTCTTGTTTGTCCTCAGCGATCCTGCCATACCGTGAGGACTCGCAGCCTCAGACGCGTGAATTCCTCGCGAGGGTCGTAGACGTACTGCTGGACCATGTGCACCATGTCAATGATAGGAATGAGAAGGTAAGATGTCATGTTATGCGGCCAAAACAATGACAAGCTGAGAGCGGTAGCTGGAAATGGTTAGATACTTACTCAATACTAAGAATAAGAATAAATTTATTAAACCAAAAACAAGTTACAAAATCATAATGTTACAGTTTGATTGCTATTAAAACTAATTTACATATTAAGGGTGTATTAGTGGTAAGTATAAAGACATAAATTTGGTATTGTAACAGTCTACTGGGGTAACGGTGGTTTTCAAACTAAGCCGAGGCTTGTATTTTAAAGACCAAGAATAAATACTAAATCATTTATTGCTTCCATAATGTATAACAGATGATATTATAATTAAGTAACAATCATGGACCCTGTCGGACACAGCATTGTAGTAAATAGAGATGAGACATGCAGGGAACCCAAAAGAGTGAACCAAACTTGGAGAGGCCTATGTCCAGCAGTAGACTGCTCATGGCTGAGACATATAGATAGAAGCAAAGTTTCCCAAGTTCAGATTTTAGCTCCTAGCAAATCAATAACCTCTGGTCTGACGAAGATTGATCATCATCATCATCATAACAACCCATTAATGTCCCACTGCAGGGACGGGCCTCCTCCAGTGACAGGGTGATACTTGGCGTACTAATACCACGCTGGCCAGACGGATTGGTATAGGGTTTAATTTCAAGTTTTCCTTCTTTTTATTTCATTAAGATGGTAGTCCCTTAGTCGGTTTTTAAGACACCCATGGGATGAGAGGGGGTGGTGACAAAATGTATTCTTACTCCGTCACCACACGGATATAGATTGGTGATGTATATCAGTAATCAGTCAACCGCGGATTTTTTCAATTCAATTCAATTTATTTCGTTTAACATAGGTTACATATTAGTTACATTTCGCACCTTTAGAATTAAAGGGACCTAATTCAAAAAAGTCATGATGTTCACGTTATATAAAAAAAAGACCTAAAACAACAATGTTTATCGATTTTAAATAAAACACAGGCCGATTTTGGCGTAGAAAGATACAATGTATCCTTCGATAAACATTGTTGTTTTAGGTCTTTTTTTGATATAAAGTGAAAATCATGATTTTTTTATTAGGTGAAGGTCCCTTTAATTTTAAAGGTGCGATTTGTATAAGAACAGTTCTACTATGATACGCCATTATGGAACACGAAAAAAAGGAGACGTCAGATTCATTGTTCTTTTTTCAATTCATTCATTTTTTTTTAATTTCTGGCACATCTGATTACTAAAACCTTTCGCGCTCTGCTTACAATCGAAAGAGTTTTAGGAGAAATGAGGTCTGTTGTTTCGCCATTCACTGTTAATTCCCCACAAGTTTTCCCTAAAATGACACATTTTAATAGACATTTCTGACCTTAGATCCTGGAGTTCAAGATGCCGGAAGAAATGATGAAGGTCCTGGACATGCAGCTACATGAAGAACCGTTGCCGTTGAAGCAGCTTCTTGAAGACTGCAAGACCACGCTGAAATATCAAGTCAAGACTGGTGAGTGACTCTTTATCGTAACAGCCCATTAATGTCCCACTGCAGGGACGGGCCTCCTCCCATGACGGAGGGATACTTGGCCTACTACTACTACATTCTTATATGACTGGCGAAGACCCGTCCATCCAGTAGGACATTTATGATCTATTCTGCTTTGTAAGCTAAGAAATAAATACGGGCATGCACCCTAGTGACGTATTCGTCGCGGGAACTTTTACAAACAAGGATTAATAACAACGGAAACAAAGAACATCCAGACTTAGGTCAATAATTTGAGGTTCGCACAAATAAATTGTCTAGTGCGGGATCAAACCCACGATCTCGTGCACGGCAGCCTTTTGCGCTACCGTCGTGCCACCGAGGCATTAAGCTTTAGTAAAGTATGAATAAAAGTTAAAGCTATTTAAAATAATAGCCGCCATCTTGTTTAACCCTCACCCACCACGGAGGCAAGTGTATCTAATCGCTAAAGAATGCAATTTACGAATAACAACCGTTTTATTCCGCTCGGCCGTGCGAGTTACGACAGATAAGGGCTTGTGCATATAGGTGCGGTTTTGACAATGACGTTCTTCTTCTTCTTATCTTCTTCTCCTCCTTTTCGGGGACCCTCCAGGTTGCACTTTGACCCCATCAGATCTGTTGTGCTGGTCCCCCGTTCACCATCCCACAGCTTCCTCAATCACCTTCGCAAAGGAGATGAGAGGGCCTAGCGGCAGCTTGTCGAAGTCACTAGGTGTAGGATAACCCACTCCTAATAGCTTCATCCTTTGTCTGGTGAGGGCTTCGCAGTTGCACATCAGATGTTTCACTGTTTTAAATCAGTGTCTGACGAAAGTCAGACAATATGCTGAGAAGGTTCCTTTTTGTGTACACTTCTCCAAAACAGATGCTTAGTAAAATTAAGTAATAATAATTAGTATTTATGTGTTACTAAATTAAATTGTATGTGTTTTTGGAGATTGTACATAAATAAAGTATTTGTTTGTTTGTTTTGTTTTGTTTTTGTTTCGTCTTCCTCACCGCATGCTCTGGACTGGTTGGTGCCTGATAGCCCTGTAGTAGAAAGACAATGACGTTAAATATAAAATGGGAAAATTAAAGACGGAGACAGCGTTTGAACCCGTGTCCTATAAATAACACTTTCCCTATGATAAAGACTGTGAGCTCTGATGAGCGGTGTGCTCAGGGCTTGACATCTATGCATATTTTGTTCCTACCTTTTTTCAGAACTTTAAAATGTGTTGACAGCAATACTTATAAGCGACATTTCTGACCATTTGTTGTAAGCCTATTGAATAGGAAGAAAAAAATAAGCACCGTAATACCTACCATATACCCTATTTAAATTTTTCACTAAAATTTTGTTTAGTAACAACCGTGTACGCGCCCTAATCATTTCAAAACACGATACCAACCAAACTTCATTTCTCAAAGTTTACAAATAACTAATTAAAAAAAAAAATTACTTGATATTCTTAACCCTTTCACAGTGCCGCCAGCAGACATAATAGTACAACAATGCTCGTGTACCATATATGGTGTTAAATACTGCGGAAGCGTCCGAGTTGGACCAGCCAAGGTTTTCTCCGTACATACAGAAAGCCCTTTTCTACAGTAGCATTATTAGGCTCTTATAAAGTCAATAAAGAGTTTTCTAAATAACTTTATACAAAATACAATAAAGCCGCAACAATGTGTATCCACCCTTACATGTAAGGGAACAATCATTCCGATACATTTGAAGATATAATTGAATTGTTTGCCGCGGTCGAGGGTTCGGGAGGGATCGGGGAACTTCGGGTATCATCGGAAATTGCAGCGCTACAAAGAAATGAACGAAATAGTGTTGTAAATAGTTTGACTACAAAAAGATTTATAATAACAAAAAATATATTGTAGTTTTGGGTGATTTTAGACTCGGATAGGTTGGTTGAGGAGATGATCAGATTCATTCACCCACCACTAGTAGTTAATGATGGCTATGGAATAGCTTGTGTTAAGGAGCGCTGTGTAGAGGCACTACGATCTTTATATTTGTCAGGGTTTTAACCAGAATTATATTATGGCAAGTAAATATTGAGACCGAAGAAGATTATGGCAAAAAAAAAACAAATGAAAATTACGGAAAACGGGAGAAAACAATTTGTAAGGGATACTTAGTTCGCACATATTTATATCTACCAATATGAAAACCGAAGATGAAAAAAATTATATAAAACCATAAATAAAGTTGCCTGTGTTACTGAATTCATCCAGTTTAATTTAGGTAGTAAAGATCCGGCCCATGCAGTACATTTAAGTGCTTATATTTCTCTAATAGAACGAAAGACATTTGCAAAAATTTTCCTAAAAATACGCTTTGGCGACCGCCAAGTCACTCCAGTCCGTTCCTCGTTAACCAAATTAATCCATTGCTTTCTATCAGAGCTAATAGCTATTCTAATTTACTCGTATTTATTAAGATAAATATTACAATAAAAAAATACTCAAAAATCAATATCAAAAATACTTGAACATCAAACACAGTCCCTGCTGTTAGAAACACTCCGCACCCCCATCTTAATTCCGCGTGCGTATTACGTGCTTCACCGAGCGTGAGACTATCGCTTGAGCCGTGATCTCCTTGATGGATGGACTACCAGACTGATTGTGAAGCTTTAAATACCCGTATGTTGCTTTGTTTTTTGTGATGTGTGTGTTATTTCGTAGTACAGCACCATCTAGTTTTAAATTGAGAAAGCTTGTAGGTACTATAAGTTTGCACTTTTATTAATATAATTCACGATATTTAACCGACTCCAAAAAGAGTTTATGGATCAACACAGACAGACAAGTAGATTTGAGTAGTAGATTGGTTTTATTTTTCTTCTCTAATTTACATTGGACAATACAACGCGGTTTTTTTAGTGCTGTGGCGTTTGTCTGTGTCGATCTATAATTTTAACTATAGCTTCAATTTCAAGTAAATTATAAAAGACGATTTCAAACAATTTGTGATAAATTTTATGCAATAAAGCATTTTGAAGTTTGAGTTGTATTTTTTTATATAATGGGAGGCAAACGAGCCAGCAGGTCACCTGATGGTAAGTGATCGTAAAAGTCACAATTTTACAACTAATAATCAACCAACTAGCCCATCGCAGTACATTGCTGAACATAAGCCTCTCACAACACGCGCCACAGAACACGGCTCTGCGCCTTCCGCATCCAGTCCGATCCAGAGACCTTTTTGTGGTCCTCGGTCCATCTAGTTATTTATATAAAAATTTATTATCATTAATCGTATGAGGTAATGAATGTCCAGTGCTTGACACAGGCCGCCTCCAAATACCTAGCGCGGTCCTGTGCCTCCCTTATAAATATATTATTAAAATAAAATAATAATGTTATTATTTTTTTAATTCTTATCAATTACTTAATTTCAAGCGACATGGTTTGATCAAGTGGGCTCAAGGAATTGTATATTTATTATTTACTATACCCCTTCCAGGGTAAGTTTGGCTTTTTGACAGTTCACGTCCGTGAAGTTTTATAATACTTCCGCTTATTTTTCGAACAAATAATATTGTATTTCATAGTAGTAGCCATGTTTTTTTCAGTTACCATGGTTACTTAGTGATGGACACTCATAACGATTACCACCATTATGAAACAAATTACAAATAATCGGAAGAAATAAATGCTATGAATAAACCTGACCTCTTCATAATACGTTTATAAAATGTAATTTGATATTTTAGATTAGCACGAATGTATCACGAAAAATTATGTATTTTAAATAATACCTAAGCTAACTATAATTTTATCATTTTAAGCTCTAGACTAAATCTCATAACATAGATAAAGAAAGAAACAATAATAAAATGATAATGTAACTTGATGTAAGGATCCAAATGTGTAAAATAAAGTATTTTGAAAAATCGCGAAATCGCTTACAATCGAATGGCATTACATTCGAGACACTGCTGAACGTCACTAAAGTCAATCTGTCAAATGTTGTTAAATATAGTGGAAAGGGTATAGCTGACCCGTGCCTACTTCGTTAGGCCGCGAAAAAACCCGTCTCTTTTTTGGACATATTTCATTACTGCTCCACTCCTATTAGTCATAGCGTGATACTATATATCCTATGACACTCCCTGATAAATGGACTATTCAACACCGAAAGAAGAAGAAAAAAGAAACAAAAGTATAGTCAATGCCTTCAAAATACCACAACATAACACAAAGCCAGAGACACCCTCCGTGACACTTTAAAAACTAAATTCCATTACCATAAACTTTTAAGCTTAAATTTAAATGTATTAAGTGCCCAGCATAGCCATAAAAACGACAAATAAAGACTAGAGCCGGCACTCAGTCTATAATGATTTAGAGACGCCACGCCGCCTCTAATAACACGCAAATCATCGGATTACAGAGCTTATGTTAGGGTGTGTATGTATTGGAGAAATTGTGGGATAGTCTCAAAGTTGTTCAGTGAAAAATAGCAAATGAAATTGCACCTTAATGCTTGAGTCTGTGTGGTGGTGGTCGCCATGCGGACAAGGTTGCGGCTTCGAATACCACGTAAGTCATTTTTATGTGCGATCCATAAATACAACCACTGAACACTGTGTCGCGGGGAGTTTTATGCTCATACTAATTAAAGAAGACATACATAAATTCTACCCTTTGTTCTTATGGATGTGGCTCCGTAGTTGTAGAGACTACGAAACGTTATTTACTACCAAAACTCTATAATTTTCTTGTGGCTTCTCATAGAGGGCGCGTTCCTAAACCATCTATACTAACTAGTTTTAAGTTGATGTGTCGAAGTGATTTATGAGAAAGTGTCTTCTATACTATAATATTATAAAGAGGTAAAGTTTGTGTGTTTGTGACGTTGTAGGGGGTTATCTCTGGATCTAATGAACCGATTTAAAAAAACCTTTCTAAGTTGAATAGTCCATTTATCTGGGAGTGTCATAGGCTATATAGTATCACGCTATGACTAATAGGAGTGGAGCAGTAATTAAATATGTTATCTCCCCGCCCAACAAAGTGGGCACAAGTCAGCTAGTATTGAGTAAAGTATTTTTTTATTCAATATTTTGGAAATAGGTTGACTTTCAAGCAAAGTATACTGTTGTCTCACTAAGCCTTTTTTGGGACTAGTTGTTATACATTTTGAGTAAGTTGGTCACCTTATTCCCGGACCCCTACATCCCATTGTTGCCCGTATTAACATAGTTTGATGGATCATCCCACGCCGACACATTTTCTGATCAGGATTCAAGTTTTATATTGATTTTTATACAGAGTGAGCTCTCGATAAGGGTCCCGGGTCCGGAGGGGATTATTTTAAAAGATTGGGTATTTTATCTGGGTTATCTGTATACGTTTTTGATTAACTGTTTTAGTGGTTAAGGGTCGTAGCACATATAACGTAACGTAAACGGATCGGCACCGCCTCGCCTTTTTCCTCGGCGTCAAATGTCAAAAATGCGATTACGTTACGATTCCGATTAGTGTGCGGTGCAGTAAGGACTTTCATACAAATAATACTGAACGGCTCGAGTTGATACGGTGCCGATCCGTTACGTTATATGTGCTACGACCCTAAGGCCGTTGGCGTTCGCGATATTTCTTGTACAAATCCGAAGTATTATAAATTATTATTTTAATTATTATAAGTGTTATGTGTTCGTTATTTTCTTGGCTGTAAAGATCCACACGAATCAGAGTCGATTAAAATTTATGCTATAAATAAAAAAAATATTATAGAATTTTCAGAAAATATTTAATAAATTACTTACTGAATTCTAAGAAAAACTAACATCTGAGTAAATTGCAGACATCCTCCTCTTTTTCTAAGTCTGTTTAAAAAACAACCTTCCTTTTACTTTCTTTAGGTGCCACAATTGTCAATTATTTCTGATGCTTATTTCCTACCTGTGGTGATGGTGGCCAAGATCGAAATAAAACCTAAATCTATTGCCTTCCATCAGATATCCCTCTAAACTCAACAAATCAAATGCAACCCAAATAACAAATAATAACCACAGGGCGTCACACAACAGTATTAGTTATTATTCACAGGGTGTTTCAGTATCACGTGCCACAACACTCTGATTCAATTTGCGCCTACTGACGAGCTTATTCATTGGAACATACTGTATAATACAATTTTGGTTTCGTGATACAACAATTAGAGTATGTTGAATGTCTATTCAATATCAATTTAGTTGTTATAGGATTGGAATACAAAAATTGTGTTATACAACAAAAAGTATATAGTAACTATGTTTACCCGTTGTCTAGTACCTATAGTACAAGCTCTGCTTAGTTTGGGACTAGATGGCGTTGTGTGAATGTGTGAGACATATTAGATTATACCACTACGTTTGCCGTTCGACAAACGCACCGAAAATGCATGGCAGTCGTACGCCAGTATTTATAGTGTCGAGCGTTCTCCGCACGGCAAGATTTGCATGAAATCAAACGAACGTACGTTTGCCGTTCGAAAAACGCACGGCACCCGCACGGCACAAAACGTCTAAATTGAAAGACCCCTTAAGTATACTAAGTACATACTTATTTTATTCTAGTGGTCTAATTTTCCACTGCAGAAATAGACGTCATTGGTGATTAAAGGAAACTTGGCATACCTCTGTGGCGCAGTAGTTAAAGTCTATGGCTGCTAGGCAGAGGTAAAAAAAAACATTTGAGCTTAATATTAGTTTTTGCGGCTTCTACACTAAGCTTAGCTTGTCTTGCAGAGGCCCCTTAATTAATTCAAAATAAGAACCATAGTGTTTACAAACCAAATAGTTTTAACTATCTCTAAAGCCCGATTTACACATCGACTAGTACAGTAGCGAGTTAAGTAGTAAGTTGATTTAAATAGATCTCCATCCTATTTTTTGGCGAGTTAAGTTGTCGAGACGCGAGAGAGGGGGCTACGTCGTACTGTACTTGTCGATGTAATCGGGTTTAACACACTTATAGGACAGTTCTCGCTTTTTTTCTAGTTTCGTTTAGAGAAAATAAGTTTGAACTTTCAATAAGTCAGTTTTTAAAACTTCTATAGAATGAGACGCGGTGTTAGGGAACCCATTTTTATTTCTCCCTAAAACACATAGCTGTATAAAAAAATCGTACTATTTATTTTTATTATAAAATCCTTAAAAAAAACTCGAAATCCCTGCATACCCATTCACCGTAATACAACCGTCAGTAGTAATTGTATACTAATCCCTATTTTACAACAGACGGGGGTCGAACCCGCTATAGTCAGGTGGCGTAATGTTGGCTTAATCTTAGTTTATATTTAGGGGAGCATTGTATATAGCCCTGACTTAAGTTGGCCTAATTTAAAAATAACAATAAGATTTTCTGTCCGTGTGGTGACGGAGTAAGAATACAATATGCCACTACCCCATCTCATCCCATGCGTGTCGTAAAAACCGACTAAAGGACTAACCGTAAATATTATCTTTACGAAGTAAAAAGAAGAAAAACTTGAAATTAAACCCTATAACAATCCGCCTGGCCACCGTGGTATAAGTAGGCCAAGTATCCCTCCGTCACGGGAGGAAGCCCATCCTTGCAGTGGGACATTAATCGGCTGTTATGATGATGATATGATGAATGAGATTTTCTCTATCATTTATTTTTAAAAAGACAATTCTTGCTGTAGAGATCGAGCTTTATGTCGTGGATACTTTTAGAAACATGAAATTGACATACATGGAAAACATAGATACAGAATAATGACAACAATCTGTGGATCGCATAAACAAACAATCAATCAATCAACTAGCCTATTGCAGTCCATAGCTGGACATAGGCCTCTCCACGCGCCACAGAACTCGGTCCTGCGCTTTCCGCATCCAGTCCGACTCAGAGACCTTTATAAGGTCGTCGGTCCACCTAGCTGGGGGGCGTCCTACACTACGTTTAACAATAAACAAACGCTCTTGAAAATTTTTATGTATAGTGTGACCACAGGAGCTGCGCACCTCCTGAGGTATGCTCGCGGCGAGAGGGGGGTGGACAAATAGAGTACATGATAAATACTGGTATAGAATAAACAGTCTATGATGTAGCTACTAGCGACATCTGACGCAATATACTTAAGTTATTTGGCTGGTACTGGTCGCTGCACGAGCGGCTGTAGCAGTTATCTATTAAAAGACAGTTTTTTTTTAAACTCCTAGAAAGTATTTACATTGTTGTAAGTATAGTTTTAAGCGTAAATAGGAACATTATTTGTGTTTCTATAATGTAACTTTGAGAAAAATGACATCTAGCGGAATGTATCAAATAAGTACTCTAAGAACATGAAATTCTTAAAGAAAGATATAATGTTCGAATTGTTATGACACTGCCGTCAAAACTCGTGACAGCAGGTAGGTGTCCGTTATGGTAGCATACACAAGAGCTATATCGAGTTGGTTACTATGCCAAAAAACCCTGCATAAATAAAAGTAAAAAAAAAAAACAATTGTTAAGATTAATGATGAGGAATAAATCGTTAACACTACAGTATTCCTAGGAATTACTTTATACAGATAACCCCCTTACTTATAAACGCCTCTTAAATTTAAGTTAATTGATTACCTTAAATTCTTACGGTTTTGTTTAGTATAAGTTTGATTTTACAAATAATAATCTCACTAAACAGTGATTAAATTTAAGAGGCGTTTATGAGTAAGGGGTGTGTTCTTATTTATCACCTGCATATTTTTAATAAAATATGAGTAAATTTGGGT
This sequence comes from Schrankia costaestrigalis, assembly GCA_905475405.1. Lineage (NCBI taxonomy): Eukaryota > Metazoa > Arthropoda > Insecta > Lepidoptera > Erebidae > Schrankia > Schrankia costaestrigalis. The sequence continues at coordinate 1,144,661 of FR997853.1, read as the reverse complement.
TACATTGTGATCAACTAAGTGAGTGTAATATATTACAGATATGTCTATAACGTCGTCAAATTTGTGATTTTTATTAGTTCATTAATCTACAATAAACTAATACTGACTTACGAAGAACAATGTAAACAATGAGTAGAGTAAATCAAAGTGGCACGCGGGAAGTGATTTTTAAAGTTATAAGGCGATGTTTAGCGGATCACGATTCTGGTCAACTTTTATGCGATTTGGATGATGTTTATGGGCGAACTGCAACTTTGATGGGTATGTAATCGTGTTACTGTTTTTCGTAATCTGTCTCAAGTAATAAATTTACTCCATTTGAGATCTAGAGGCCAAAAACAGGCATTGTGTACATAGCACATTTTTAGGTTAGAAATTCATTGTAAGTTAACATGCATTTTTGACATAATTCCACTGTGAATTCGCATAAAGCATTTACCTACACTAAATTAGTCAGAATTTCACGCATTATTTTTACATAAAGAATTTTTGAAAAGAAAAGTTCCCTTTCTATCAGAACTATCACGTGTACGCTACCATAACGGACACCTATTTTTTCTTCGTCCCCCACCTCGCCGCGCATACCTCAGGAGGTGCACAGCTCCTGTGGTCACACTATAGTAACTAGCTGATGCCCGCGGCTTCACCCGCGATATATAGGTAGCTTAAATGTTATTCTACTCCCCAAATTACTTATATTCCACATATTTCATCAAAATCCATTCAGTAGTTTTTGCGTGAAAGTGTAACAAACATCCATACATCCTCACAAACTTTTGCATTTATAATATTAGTAGGATTTAATAAGTATAGCCATCCAACGACTCGGCAACTAAACCATCCATATATCTAGTCAAGAGGCAGTATTAAAACCACATCTTATACTAACCCCTAGTTTTGATTTAATACCCCCGTCCCTGCGGGCCACAGTTGTTTGGGATGATAAACAGACCCTAGGGATGAAACCCCTCACAATACCTAGTTTATCAATTGACACTTTAGAGACGGCGGAATTTATTAGCGGGATTTAAATGGCTTTGGTAACAGCGCCCTCTGTTGGTTGAAACGTGGCTGTTGTAATTATGGGTAGAGTGTTGGTTTCTTATAAGTAATGGTTTTTTGGGAGATTGGTAGATTTAGGATTGTTCTGAAGGTGGTGGCGGGTTCGAATCTCGTAAAAAAAATGTTTTAATAATGTTTTGTATCCTAAAAGAAATAAGTCTTAACTTCCGGTTGTTTTCCGAACTCCCACTGGATGTCCCATTGATGGGACGATGGAAAAAAACATTTAACCGTAGACCGATTTGTCAATGGGACCGATGAAAATTGTTCCGTGTGAATCCTATAAAAGATTCATTAAAAGCGGTTCAGTATTTTAATATTTATCTAGTAGTAAGTAAAGGTAATAAAAACAAAAAAAAGAAACAAAGGTCTCCGTGTGGTGACGGAGTAAGAATACAATATGTCACCACCCCATCTCATCCCTATACCAATCCATTTGGCCAGCGTGGTATTAGTAGGCCAAGATTCCCTCCGTCATGGGAGGAAGCCCGTCCCTGCAGTGGGACATTAATGGACTGTTATGATGATGAAAGGTTACAAACGCTCTGGATTTACAGGTGTTTTTAAATTAGAAAATAGATATCACCTAAAAAAGAGAAATATTTTTTAAGCTGTTCATATTTCAAACCGAAATAAAAAAAAACAAACAATTATTTCAAAAAAGCATATGTTTAATACACAATACGAAAACTCCCCCCATCCTTAGGGACTAGACAGTCATTTATATTTTTTATCTGTACCCCACAGAATGTCGCCAAAAAAATGCTTTTCTGATAAAGTGTGTGTTATCTGTGGTGGTTCTTTATCTGTCATAAACATAATAGATTATTTGGTTTATAGATAGGGTGGTAAGTGGTTTTGATTTACCAACGAAATGGTAGATAAATATGTTTTGTTGTCAGCGATTTTGGCGAATTTTGCACAAATTGAGTTTAAAAGAGCAATGTCCGATTAGAATTCAAACTCAAAAACACTTTATTCAAAATTAATACAACTTTCGTTCATAACAGCCCATTATGTTCCACTGCAGGGACGGGCCTCCTCCCGTGACGGAGGGATATTTGGCCTACTAATACCACGCTAGCCAAACGGATTGGTATAGGGTTTAATTTCAAGTTTTCCTTCTTTTTATTACAGTAAAGATAATATTCACGAATAGTCCCTAAGTCGGTTTTTACGACACCCATGGGATGAGATGGGGACACACTGTATTCTTACTCCGTCACCACACGGAGAACTTTCGTTATAAGTATATTTTTGACGTCATTTATACTACTTCATCTAAGTTTAAAATACATTTCAAAGTTTAGAAATCTTCACCACAGCCTCCAAAGCTCTAGTAAAGAAGAAGCGGCGCAACAAACTCTACTGCTGCATTTTCTTAACGTCATAAAGAACAATGCTCAAAAATGTATGGACACCGTCCCCACTTTGTAGCACTTTAAGGGCCAGATTCAGAGACCGCACTTTGACTTTACTTTAGCAAAGTCTAGTTATTATCTCTGAATTTGAACAACATTAAAGTAATCTTTTCGCATGAAAAGTTTACTTTGTAGTAATAAATAATGAAAGTAAACTTTTTCATGCGAAAAATTACTTTAATGTTGTTCAAATTCAGATATAATAACTAGACTTTGCTAAAGTAAAGTCAAAGTGCGGTCTCTGAATCTGGCCCTAAGATATATGTTAATCGAAAGGTATTAGTCATCTCTCCATTTTATTGTATGACAGCAAAGCTCAAATGTGTATCCGAAAAAAGTTATATCGCCTTAAAGAAACCGAAATCAGTTACAATTATGTTGCTGTTTATTGTACTTTTTCGAAATTATAGCCAATAAAATACATAATTAACAGTGTAGAATATAAGAAAAATATAAAAGATTATTTATTTATTTATTATTACGCGCCGTATATGCCCAATGACCCGATTTTGTCTTTTTTGTGGGTACTACTTTACGCTGGGTGTGGGGTGGATGGCCCTCAACCTAAGACAGTTAAGTGTCATGCCTCAGGGCACCCCCTGTGGGGCACGAACCTCGACCTGGACCGTCACCGACTAACAGGATGTGCGGAAGGCACGCTCTCTAGGAGCGAACGCGGCGCGTATTCCTGCCTTAGCGGCGAGGACGGAACCGCGGACGTGTTGTTGTGGCTTCGCGAGCCCTATGAACCCTACGTTGAGCGATCGCGATCCTATCACCCGGCTCTTCGAGAGCATGTCTAGGTCTGAAATTGTCTAAATGCCTTCCAATACCAAAGTACCACATGCGCGCAGGCACCAACTGTTCTCATAGCAGTTAAGCACGAACAATAATATGCCTAAATGGCGTTATATCCTGTGCGTTATTTATAACCAAATACCTGTAATAGGTCGCATTTGACCTGTGTTTGGATAAAATTCTCCCAAAAAATTCCCTCAAAAGAGTGCAATCTGCCGTGTTTATACCGTATTGGTTCATAATTGGGCTTGGAGTTGCACCAACTTCTATGTTGCAGACGCCGCCACGTAAATGTTCGCTAACATAGGAAGCTGCTAGTTTTAAGTGTGATATGTCCCCAAACTAAACAAAATAGTATCCTCGTTTGACAATTCAGGGAACGGTATATTTAAGGACTCATCAGTTAATGTTCTGAACGCAGCCCGCTGCCTGTAACGTGGTTACCCAAGTCATTGTTGATGTGAATTCTGCGATAAATTCGTTCAACGACGTCTGTGGTATAGACAATGTCATAAAAAAGCTCCCTGGATGTATTGAGAAGCGCACCAGCAATTCGGTAGTATGTGAAGAGATAAGGAAGTGTTAATACACTTCCTCATCTCTTCATTCAATAATTTGAATACTACATTCCTGAACATTTTAAAATCACGTTTAAATCTCCCGTTTATGGCATTAATGACCCAACGGACAAATTGTTACTAGATGGGATTTATTTGGTTCTTCATTCGAGAATCTGCGTCCAACGCTCTCAGCGAGTGGTTCTAGAAATGGAGGATAACAGTCAACCCCAAAAAGAGCCAAGCGTTGAACTTTCACAAAAAAAGGAGCCACAAAACTCTCTCGGCAGAGACACCAAAAGTCAAAAAGTTCGGCTTCTTGATCCCTTGGGCGAGGGAAGCCTAAAATCTTGGAGTCATACTCGACGATAAAATCTCACTCCGTCCCCACCTAAACATGGTTCGCAAGCCGGGCTCGTTTGTGATGGGACGGCTGCACTTACTCCTTCCAAGTTAGGATAGGTACATGAGACTTGTATTAGGCCAATCATGACGTACGCGTGCGTAGTTTATGCACACCTTAGGCCACATAGCAGGATCCATAAGTTACAAACAATTCAGAAAAGGTTCATGCGCAAAGATCATAACGAGGATCTCCACATCGACTTCGAGTTGCCGACCATCCAGCAACACATGAAACTCTGTTCCCGTGGTCCCGTCGCTACTTTGAAATGGCTGCCACTCACCCCAATCAACTAGTGGTTGAGTCATCCGGGTACATCACCTCTAGAATATCCAAAATTAGAAGACCTAGGCATGCTCTCAAAGAGCCGGGTGATAGGATCGCGATCGCTCAACGTAGGGTTCATAGGGCTCGCGAAGCCACAACAACACGTCCGCGGTTCCGTCCTCGCCGCTAAGGCAGGAATACGCGCCGCGTTCGCTCCTAGAGAGCGTGCCTTCCGCACATCCTGTTAGTCGGTGACGTTCCAAGTCGAGGTTCGTGCCCCACAGGGGGTGCCCTGAGGCATGACACTTAACTGTCTTAGGTTGAGGGCCATCCACCCCACACTCAGCGTAAAGTAGTACCCACAAAAAAGACAAAATCGGGTCATTGGGCATATACGGCGCGTAATAATAAATAAATAAATAATCTTTTATATTTTTCTTATATTCTACACTGTTAATTATGTATTTTATTGGCTATAATTTCGAAAAAGTACAATAAACAGCAACATAATTGTAACTGATTTCGGTTTCTTTAAGGCGATATAACTTTTTTCGGATACACATTTGAGATTTGCTGTTATACAATAAAATGATCAAAATACTAAGGCCTTTCAATTAACATAGGTTTTAAAGTGCTACAAGCTGGGGACGTTTTGAGCATTGTTCTTTTTATCATGAATTCAAACTTAACTCGTGAAAATTTATCTAAAAAGCTCCATCGATTAGGGATTTTCAACTACAATCATACACTCTGTAGTCGCATATTTGACCGCTTATCAAACGGGGCACGTTATACTAAAAAACAAATATGTAGTATCATATTGACATAATAAAATGACAGAAGTATCACAATTGGCACTCTCGTACTTATAAACGTTCCCGTTAAGTTACTTTAATGCAATGCTATTATATATCAGACATCACACACACTAAAATTTGCATTGAGCGGGAATCAAACCTAAGACTTCTGCGTAGCAGTCATGTTATATAACCATTACGCCAAAGAGGTCGTTTAGCCAAAGGTTTAAGAATGGCGACCGCGTACCGGAAAATACAGGGTGGGGAGACCCCTCACACGGTGGACCGACCATCAGATTGAATCTACAAAAATGATAGCCAGCTTCCTTGCGCACCGGATACAATCGTCCCGTGTAATGGCGCGTGGTATTATATCCGAAAATCAAAGCTATACTAAATATTTCAAACATTTCTCTCACACATACATACACAAAGCCATCTAGTGAAAGTAAGAATCATCATAACAGCCCATTAATGTCCCACTGCAGAGACGGGCCTCCTCACGTGATGGAGGGATACTTGGCCTACTAATACCAGGCTGGCCAGACGGATTGGTATAGGGTTGAATTTCAAGTTTTCCTTCTTTTTACTTCGTAAAGATAATATTTATGGTTTGTCCCTTAATCGGTTTTTACGACACCCATGGGATGAGATGGGGTGGTGACATATTGTATTCTTACTCCGTCACCACAGGGACTAGAGTATAGATAGAGAGTAAGAATAGTCTTGTAAAAATTAAGCAGAGCCTACAAACCTTAGGAATAACTAGAAAATGTCGAAAATAGCGATAGACGAAATTCCTTCTTTTCGATACGTTCTCCTCAGGCTCATGATAAAGATTTGGACATCTCACAAAACTTACGTGTCAATTATAAAATACTAGCTGATGCCTGCGGCTTCGCCCGTTATACAGCTAGCTTAAATGTTATTCTACACTCTAAACAACCTATAAGTATTCCAAATTTCATCAAAATCCATTCAGTAGTTTTTGCGTGAAAGAGTAACAAACATCCATCCATCCTCACAAACTTTTGCATTTATAATATTAGTAGGATACTTATCGCGCATAACGACCACTTTGCTACCTACAATTACTTACTTTTGTTAATATTAATGTTAAAATTTATTTAAACTAGCGGCCCGTCCCGGCTACGCACAGGCATGAAATGTCACTCAGAAAAATGTAGGTTTCTTAAAAAGAATTATTCAAATCTGTTCAGTAGTTTCGGAGCCTATTCAATTCAAACAAACAAACAAAAAATCAAATCCTTTCCTCTTTATAATATTAGTATAGAAAATAACAATTCTAAATTTAACCACTTCTCCACCAGGACACCCCCACTTCTTCAACCAGCTATCAACAGGCCTGGACATTATATCGCTTGCTGGAGAATGGCTGACAGCAGCGGCCAACACAAACATGTTTACTTACGAAATAGCTCCTGTGTTTATTCTGATGGAGAATATCGTGCTGGAGAAGATGAGAAGCATGATTGGGTGGAAGACTGGTGACTCTATATTGGCTCCAGGTAAGGTCTACTATCTTCTGTGGAAAGTTCCCAATGGGTTCAGAGCAATTTTTCTGTGAACCCATTGGTAATATATATTTCAGTAGTTAGGGCGGCGTGTAACCGATGGATCAGGGAGGCACAGGACTGCACTAGGTAAAAAATATTTGGAGGTCTGTGTCTAACAATGGACGTCCATTAGCTGATATGATTGGGTACAAGATATTGAAGTAACATATTATCTTGCAATCAAGATTTATAAAAAAACCATTTAAGTAAGTACACGGAATTTCCCAATTGCTTTCGAAGCCAAGCTTAGACCTATCGACTAATGCCTGTTTGCTCGTCTTCCGGTCACTTTGGGTTAGAAAGGAACTCCGATACTCCTGAACAACTGGTCAGCAGCTAGACGAAAGGCACGTGGAAGGCCAAATAAAAGGCTTTCAAAAATAATATGTGAACCACATAAAAAATGTCTTGCCTGGTTTTCGAATCTGAGACCCTAAATATCCTGATAAGAAATATCGATCTTTTATTAAATAACATATTTTTGTGTCTACCAGGTGGATCCGTATCGAACCTGTACGCATTCCTGGCTGCTCGCCACCACAAGTTCCCGGAGTACAAGGAGAAGGGGCTCTCCGTCATCGGTGGCCATCTTGTCATGTTCACTTCTGACCAGGTAATTTATTATTCTCATCTGTAAGTATTTAATAACGACAGTCGTCTAGTTATTTTTAACGAAGTCTATAATTGTTTGTTTCCCGTTTGAAAGGGTATAGATCATCATCAAAACAGCCCATTAATGTTCCACTGCAGGGACGGAGGGATACTTGGCCTACTAATACCCTGCTAGCCAGATGGATTGGTATAGGGTTTTGTTTCAAGTTTTCCTTCTTTTCATTTCGTAAAGATAATATTCATGGATAGTCCCTTAGTCGGTTTTTACGACACCCATCGGCTGAGCCGGGGTGGTGACATGTTGTATTCTCTTACCCCGTCACCACACGGATTGGTAATGGTATAAGTAGATACTTTTTCTTAATAAGTATAGTAATTCTGTGGCTCGTGTTGGGAGAGGCCCATATCTAGCAGTGGACTGCGATAGGCTAGATGATTGATAGAAATTTTGGTTTTTGACCCAATCAAAATCAGTCATTGACCTTAAATTATTATCTTTTCGTCCCCAGTGCCACTACTCAGTGAAATCGTGTGCCTCGGTGTGCGGCCTCGGCACCGACTACTGCATCTGCGTACCTTCAGACGAGCACGGACGTATGATACCCACGGAGCTCGAGAGATTGGTCAAATACCATAAGGATAAGGGCAATGTAAGTTTTGTTTTGTTTTTTTTTATATAGCTTGAGTTACTACAGAACACTTTAGAAACGGAGCCTTGTCCATACAGCGTGGGCAAAAAATCGTGGATGAACCGGATCTGGGCAATAGTTAGCGTTATTTGCAATCAGTTTTTGTAAGTATATAAAAATACAGAAAATATAAAAATGCCTCACTTTTGACGCCAAATTCACTGTTTATTATTTTGAAGCAATGGGGGATTTTTCTTAATTTTTCCTAAAGATAATTTGTGTTAACCCTTCCGAAGTTTTACAAAAGTAAAGCCATGTGTGCCATGAATACGTGAAGAAGAAGAAAATCATTTTTGAATAAATTTTTAGTCTACCCACAACTCTATCAGCTATGCTGTTTTTCCTATTTTTGCATTAAATTGGAATCAAACTTTCTTTTACACCTTGTCTTCTATTCTTCAGGTACCATTCTTCGTGAACGCCACATCTGGCACCACAGTGCTGGGTGCCTTCGACCCTCTAGAAGAGATCGCCGACATCTGTCAGAAGTACGATCTCTGGATGCATGTTGATGTAAGAATATTGTTATATTTATTAGATTATCTAATTATATCATGTCACGCCTAGATGGCGTTGTACAGTTGAGATTTAAGTTGCGGCTCTAGTGTCAGATGACCCCTTTAGAAGGTAAAGCCATGTGTTGCGGGGACTTTTCATCAAAACAGCCTATTAATGTTCCACAGCAGCGACGGGCCTCCTCCTGTGACGGAGGGATACTTGGCCTACTAATACCACGCTGGCCAGACGGATTGGTATAGGGTTTAATTTCAAGTTTTCCTTCTTCATATTTCGTTAATATAATATTCACGGATAGTCCCTTAATCGGTTTTTACGACCCCCATGGGATGAGATGGGGTGGTGACATATTGTATTCTTACTCCGTCACCACACGGAATTATTATTTATTAGATTATCTAATTATGTATATCATGATTATAATGTCGCGCCTAGATGGCGTTGTACAGTTGAGATTTAAGTTGCGGCGCTAGTGGCGCCGTATAAAGCAATGGTTAAATTTGGTCGGGTGGCCTAGTGGTTATGGCGCTGGACGCGTATAGTCCAGAGACGCGGGTTCGAGTCCTGCCTCGAGTACCAATTATTTACATTGTCTTTCTTGTTTTCTATATATATATATATATATATAGCTAATAATACACAGTGTAGAACTAGATTCAGGGCAATTATTTGTGGAACTAGCAATTGTTTTTTTTAATTGTAAATGTCTCCAGCTTTAAGCAAAGGTAAGTACTGTAATTCCCACTTTAACGACTCGAGTAAAACTTGTTTTCCACCATTATGACTATCTATGGGTAAGAGAGAAACAACGTGGGTTTTAGTCGGTACAGACTCTGCCCTCTGGACCAACCAGGCAGCTGCCTTACCGCACAAATATGATCCTTATCTTTAAAAAGGTTTTGGTGACCAACGGAATATGTTTCTTGCAGCTAGCGTCCTTTGGTCACTATACCAACCTAACCTAACCAACTGATTCTGACTTTTGCCTTAATATTGTATTTTTTCCAGTTAAAAGGTAAAATTTGTTTAGACCGGCCATGAGTTTTGACTGTAAAATATATATTTTGACTAAGGACGTCGTTCAAAACCACTTTTGACTGGTTTTTTCAGTCAAAAGAGGTTTTGACCGGTTCTGAGTTTTGACTATAACATAAATAATTTTAAAATTTTATTATTGTTTTGTCAGGCTGCGTGGGGCGGTGGCCTGCTGTTCTCCAAGAAGTATCGTCATCCTCGTCTCACCGGTGTTGAGAGGTAAGTCCACTAAGTCTTTATTAAACGACTAAAACAAAAGGAGGGAGGTTTTCAATTGTTTTTTTTTTCAATAATTTTTTCGGCAAAGTCTTTAATTTTTTAAGCAATTACTTAAAAAAATCTAAATTATTTCATAATTCCCCTGCCCTTATCCCAATTTTATTTGTGGTCGGCGCAGCATGTCTTCCTCTTCCATACTTTCCTATCATCTCACAAGATATCACACATAGTAATTAAATTATTTACTGTGTGAAAACTATTTGTGTCAATGAAATTGAAAACTATTATTATAATCTAAAACTAAAACAAATTCATGAATCTGTCTATTTCTAGGTTATTCTATATAACTGTCTCATTAATAAACATAGACTAACGCAAGTATAACTTTACTCCATGGTTTAAGTGTCAAATTATTAATTTTTGTATTAATAAACGCGAAGTAAAGAAGGAGTAAGCTAATACCGCTTTACTCTTGGCGTAAAAGTTATTCCGTTCCAAGACCTAGTTTAACGGTGGATTAGTGCAGACTCATCAGTGTTACTTTGACGTGTTATTTATTTTTATCCTTCAAAAATATAATCCTGTGATTGAATAAGATGAATAGAGACTATTTCGACGGAGTAAGAATACAATATATCACCATCCCATCTCATCCCATCCCCCTTAAAAAAAAGCAACAAATGTAAGTGTATCCAGTCGAATCCATCTTTAGTTAATAGTAGTAGTGAATTATCTTGTAATGAAAACAGGATTTCTGTTAACAAACATGCATCTTCAGTACATAAAGAAGACAGCTTATTGTCATTATTTAACCAGACAAAATGTAGCAATGATAAAGTTTATATTTTCTCTGACCAATTGGGCTTAGGTTTCAGTACTCTGTTGAAAAGTTTTACTAATTACTCCATTGTAAATAATTGTTACCCCAATGCTAGCTTCACTCATATAATTAATTGTTTAAAGAATAGTAATCTAGAAGCCTCTTCCACTATTATATTATTATATGGTAATTGCATGTCAATTACTAAAAAAGACATCATTCACTTGACAGAAGTGATGTTAATGCTTAATAAAAAAATAGGATGTAGGTTCATCACATGTGCCTTACCATATGTACAAAATGTAAATAAGGAGTATAACAAAGTTATATATAATATAAACCTAATGATGTATAATTTAACTTGTCGTCATAGTGACTTTATATTATACTTCGAAACTAACAATTTTGTAAATAATTTTACATTAACAAGAGATACAATGTATCTGTCAGTATATTATAAGCGACAACTTGCTAAATTACTAGCATACAACGTTTTACACTTTGACACAGGTACATGTAGGGTATCGAAGGACTTAGTTAGTAATAGTAGTACAATTATTTCTATTGACACAGGTACATGTAGGGTATCGAAGGACTTAGTAAGTAATAGTAGTACAATTATTTCTATTGACACAGGTACATGTAGGGTATCGAAGGACCTAGTTAGTAATAGTAGTGCAACTATTTCCATTGACACTTCTTTAAACTAAGAAGTATGACAAAGGGTAGGTCTCTGAATATAGCTCATCAAAACATGCAAGGACTACCCAGCAAAGAGTTAGAATTAAGTTTGTTCTTAGAGTCCCACAACATCCAGGTAATGTGTATTACAGAGCATTGGCTAAAAAGTTATGAAGTTAGTTGTGTTAATAATAGTCATTTTACAGTACATAGTGTGTTCACTAGAGAAAAATCATGCAGAGGTGGGTCATTGATATTAGTATCAAATAATATTATAAACTGTAAAGAGCGTAAGGATATTGTTAGTTTATCTATTGAATGTACAGTGGAAGTATCCTGCATTGAACTTAAGCAGTATGTTATAATTTGTGTGTACCGTCCCCCTTCTGGTAACTTGAAAACCTTTGAGGAGGTAATGGAAGACTGCCTTAGGAAAGTTGAGAAGAGTAAGAAAAGTATAATATTGTGTGGAGATTTTAATATTAATATATTAGAAAAATCATCTACATCCAGCAGATTTCTGAATCTTTTTAAATCATTTAATTTAAAACACTTATTTAGTGAACCTACTAGGATTACAAAAACATCTTCCAGTTGTTTAGATAACATTTTTAGCAATCGAGATGTCTCATATAAGGCATTATCTAGTGATCTGCCATCAGATCATTGTGGACAGATAGCAAGCTTTCCGGAGGCAGAATTAATAGATTCATATGAGGTATCGAGTAGGCCTTTGAGTAGTGGTCGCTTAGTTTGCTTTAGGGACAATGTTGTGAGCGGTATTGACCCTACTCTTCTGGAGATTCATTCACCCAATGCCATGTATGAAGGTTTATTTAACACAGTAGAAAACAATTTTCAAAAATATTTTAAAGTAAGGAAAAATTTAGTAAAAGTCAAGCCAGCGTTTAATGATTGGGCTACTGTTGGTATATATAAAAGTAGACGTAGATTGTATGAATTATATGATTTAAAGAAATATAACTATAATCCTACATTTATAGAGTATGTCAGAAATTATTCAAAAATATTTAGGAAAGTTTGTTGGGAAGCTAAATCTCTTTATGTAAGTAACATAATAAAGCAGTCTTCAAACAAAGTTAAGGCTACTTGGCGAGTTATTAATGAAGCCAAGGGTAAGCCTCCGAAACAAATAGGCAATTTAAACTTAACTTTAATTGATAATGGTAGGACAATGAAAAATGATGTTGATGTAGCTTATGTTTTTAACGACTTTTTTGTTAGTATACCAGTAGCCACTACTAAGGCTTTAAACGCTTCTTCGATAGGTGCGTGTAACTTTTTACATTCGTGTGTAGCAAAATGTGACACCAATTTTGATTTCAAACATGTTAGTCCTTACGACATTGTTAACGCCTTTCAATCTCTTGCTTTGAAAAATTCTGGTGACTTATGGGGCATGTCAGTAAAGGTAGTCAAAAGTATAATAGATGTAGTAGCTCCTTATTTATCAGTTATTTATAATAGGTGTGTAGATTCAGGTACATTTCCCGATTTAATGAAATGTAGTAAAGTTGTTCCACTTTTTAAGACAGGTAGTACGACGGATCCTGGTAACTATAGGCCCATATCAATTTTACCGGCTTTTAGTAAAATATTTGAAAAAATCATGCTTAGGCAATTATTGAAATATTTTAACCAGAATAGCTTACTGCATAAAGATCAGTATGGCTTTACAAAGGGTTGTTCCACCACTGATGCAGGTGTAGCTTTATTAAAACAAATTTATAATGCTTGGGAGAATTCTTGCAACGCTATAGGTGTATTCTGCGACCTTTCAAAAGCATTTGACTGCGTATGTCATGAAACGCTTATACACAAACTTAGGCATTACGGTTTGCAGGATTCTTCCTTAGCTCTTCTCTCATCCTACTTGAGTAGTCGGACTCAATATGTTGAAGTTAATGGTTCGAGGTCCTCAGGCTTGCCCGTAACGTTGGGTGTGCCGCAAGGTTCAATTTTGGGTCCATTTCTGTTTTTAGTGTACATTAATGATTTACCTTACCATTTAAAAAATATTTGTGACGTTGTACTGTTCGCTGATGATACATCTTTAATATTTAAAGTTAATAGAAATAGGACGCATTTTGACGAAGTAAACAATGCACTCACAGAAGTAACTAAATGGTTTACTGCTAATAACCTTGTACTTAACCCAAAGAAAACGAAATGTATTAAGTTTGCATTACCAAATGTTAAAAACCTTGGCCCAAGTTTAATTTTAAATGGTGAACTGCTGGAAGCTGTTCAATCCACAATGTTTCTAGGTATAAAAATAGATGAGAAGTTACAATGGGGCGCGCACATATCTTATTTATCAGCGAGGCTCAGCTCAGCTGCTTACGCTGTTAGAAAAGTTAGATATTTGACAGACGTAGATACAGCTAGATTAGTTTACTTCAGCTATTTTCACAGCGTTATGTCATATGGTATACTATTGTGGGGTACAGCTGCCGATATACAAAGTGTATTTATTTTACAGAAAAGAGCTATCCGTGCCATTTATCGGCTTGGAGCACGAGAATCGCTTAGAGATTTATTTAAGGAAATAGGTATCTTAACCGTCGCTTCCCAATTTATTTATAACAGTATATTGCATGTGAGACAGAATATACATTTATATACCAAAAGAAGCGATATTCATACGGTAAATACTAGAAATAAACATAAACTGTGTGTCCCTCATTACCGTTTACACAAAGTACATCAATCGTTTATGGCACTTAGTATACGCCTTTATAACAAAGTACCTGAAGAGATATTAGAATTACCGATTACTTCATTTAAAGAAAAAATTAAAAGTTGTTTAGTAGCCAAAGGATATTACACTCTTGAGAATTATGTTAGTGACCGGGATGCCTGGATTTAAAATAGGTCTATGAATTAGGACTCGCAGAAAAATTTACTTTGGTTGATGTGAAGTAAGCGCGTCCCTCTGCCATTTGTATCTCCCCTGATTGTAGTTTTTTTTTTGTTGCTCTTATTGTCAGGACTCGTCATGCTCACTATAATGTCATTGTTAGTGGTGGCGTGGAGGCCGGGTCAATCCCTTCCCTACAATATGGCGAGGGGGTTGATGGCTGACCTTTGCGTTATACTCGTGAACGGGTGCTACTTGGGGTGACTGGTCGACCCTGACATTAATAAATTTACATTTTAATACACTTCTGAGTTTTTATTCAAGGGGTCATTTGGCTGAGCGACGTCTTTACTACTGGATAGTTATTTATGAATGTGATTTGGTGCTCCCACTTTTATGTACTTCCTACATCACGACGCTACCTTTATCATTGAATAATCCTTGGTTATGGTTATGTATGGTATACAATGGTTGCAGCGCCTAATTACAGTTATCTCCTATGTAAAAATTATGACGTCAAGAAAATGCAGCAGTAGAGTTTGTTGCGCCGCTTCTTCTCTACTAGCGCTTTGGAGGCGGTGGTAAAGATTTCTAAACTTAGAAATGTTTTAAATTTAGATTAAGTAGTGTTAAATGACGTCAAAAAGATACAATATTATTGTACTACTTTGAATAAATGAATGAAACATCTCATGGGTGTCTCAAAAACCGACTAAGGGACTATCAGTTAATATTTTCTTTACGAAAAGAAGGAAAACTTGAAATTAAACCCTATACCAATCTGTCTGGCCAGCGTGGTATTAGTAGGCCAAGTATTATATTAATTTGATGCATTTTGCTTCAAAGTCATTTTACAGTGTAGACATTGTGATCAAAAAGGCTTTACAATACTGAACAATATTATTACTTCGGCAATGAATAATAAAATACGAACATTACTTGCTTTACCTTTTCTTCTTCATCCCAATGAATGGAGCGACTGCGTTTTTGTGTCTCCAATTTATCTACTAAATAAAAATAAGTCGGGTTTTCCTTCCTGACGCTATAACTCCAGAATGCACAAACCGATTTCCACGGTTTTGCATTCGTTGAAAAGGTCTCGGACTCCGTGAGGTTTATAGCAAAGAAAATACAGAAAAAAATGAACAGAAAAGCGGGCAAATAATGCCCGTGCGAAGTCGGGACAGGGCGCTTGTTATTATTAAAATTAACTTGGATAAATTACAATATGACAACAAAATAAAATACACACACAATAATATTACTGTTTATTTATTACATATTTTGCCAGTGTCAAGTGAAATACAGTACGGTACAGTAAGTAAGAGTATAAGTTTACACATATAAAAAAAACAACATTAAAAAGTCGATGCTTCTCTTTTCATTGTCCAGGAGAACTTCACTGGAACGCGTATGATGGAGACAGGAACAGCTTGATCACGACGCGCTGCCACCAGCTATTCACCAATCACTTGCATATTTAATCATATTTATTTACTGACGATGAACTTGCAAAAAAACCGCATCTTTTCTGCATCACAAAATCTTCAAAAAATCAATTTGTAAAATATATAATGACACACAATAATAAACCAAACAATTCAAATTGACATAAGCAATCTATCAAAATGATATTTCAGTCATTCAGCTCACTCTTTTTACCTTTTCACGTATCTGGGTTGCCATAGCAAACGCGTTAATTCTGGTGTAAATGTGGTATTGTTAATCCGCGGTTACTCCAAGTTTATTAATAACATAGTTAGTCCGAAGATAATACTTCGTTACACCGGTATTAACTAGTCCAAGTATAAGTCTGGACTATGCTAGAAGTAAGCGATTTTTATTAATAATAGTGTGTAGGTATGTTTTATTTCTAATGTATTGCATTTTTTAATGGTGTGAAATAAAAGGCTTTTTATTTTATTTATTAATAAAATTTATAGGGAAAACAAATCATTAATGTCAATGTCAGTCTAAAAGTCTAGAAATGCACTGAAGTACCCATACTACTACTACTACGAGTATTAGCAGATCTAGCTTCTATTTTTCCCCAGAGGAGGACTGATCGTCCTTTTAATGAAAGTTTTAAAGAAACAATTTTCTTAAACAGGAATCGAACTTATAACTTCGAATATTGAACCTTCTATATAAATTCACTAATACATTTTATTTAAGGAAAAAGATTTAAAATCGTATACATCTTTTAAGTGCTCCTTTTCTATACACGTCAATTAATTAGTTTCTCATGTTAGGCTCAGTAGTTAAGGGAGAACACGAGTAGGTTCAATTCCTGGATTAATCCGGGCACCATTAGCGTCCATCAATCATCTGTACAGAGCTAAATGCCTCACAACTAAGCCGAAGCGCGATTATAGGGATGGGAAAAATACTTATCGATATTATCAAAAATATCGATACGCTAGACATTAAGCCGGAAGTCAGTCCTTTATACCGCGTGGAAAGTTTTAATGGGACAGTAAAGAGAGGTACCCTATTGGTTGCAGCTACAAGAAATTGGTCTTAGGAGACTATCCATAATCTGTCTTTAATCTACAAATTAAATTAAACCCTTTTGGCCAACGTGGTATTAGTAGGCCAAGTATCCCTCCGTCACTGGAGGAGGCCCGTCCCCGCAGTGGGACATTAATGGGCTGTTATGATGAATCTACAAATGATTGTATTGAGTTTAGATTGTTCTTTGTGTCTGTTAGTTTAATGTCTAGTTCTAAATGTAAAGTTCGAAAAATGCTAATTTTCTTGCTAACCGTACATTGTTTGAAAATCTGTGAATGGGAAACAATTTTTTACGAAAAATTATGGATAGTCTTCTAAGACCAATTACTTGTAGCTGCAACGATTAAGGTGCTTTTTTACTGCCCCATTGAAACTTTCCACCCTGTATACGCTATATCGATATAAATGCTGCACATCACTATTTCACAAAGACTAAAGAGCAGTAGTGATGGTGCGAGGGAAAATCAAGCTAAATGCGGAAGACGTGCCCAGTGATGCGTGCGACGTGTGCTATAGGGTTGTCACGATAAACAAAAAGAATAAATATTTTGCAAAAAACATAAGAAATTAATATCCTGACCAGAAATATAAAAAACCTGACAAGCTTTAGTGTTTAAATGTCAATTTTCTATCAAATTGTATGACGAAAATGTTTTTTTTTTTTATTTTGTTTTCTTTCTTTCTTTTTTTCTATTTATATATTTATTTGGGTTAAGGCTTACCAACTAAAATACATACTTGTCATTCATTAAAATAACATTACTTAATAATATGATATACCTAAATATTATTAGTTTTTAAAAATTCTACAATATGGGGAGGTTTTTTGTTTTTCTGGTCAGGCTTTACATTTCAACAAATTCCAAAAAAAACCACGCATTACGACGACGCATTGAGACTTTTTAGCTTTAATATACAACTCGCTTACCTTTCCATAGATAACTTGTATGTGTCTTGACTACCTTGGTGGTGCAGCGGATGCAGTAAACTGCTGACGTGCCTAAGGTTGTAGGTTCGATTCTTTTTATTTTTTTCTCATGTATGACAGGCATTGCAGACTTGGTTCCTTCATATTGACGCTCACTTTGGATGTATACAAAAAAATAAAAATAACGTGACAACCCTAGCGTTTGTGAGTAGGATTACTGAATCGTAGCGGCTCTACGCCGTAGATGTCTACGACGTAGCAATTCACACGCTCATAGTACATGTTCTAAGAGTTTATTCAGAAATAAAATATTGAGTTGTCGATATGGATTTTGATGGGCCAACTATATATTTATACTAGCTGACCCGTGCCTACATCGTTAGGCGGCGAAAAAAACGCGTCACTTTCACAACATATTTCATTCCTGCTCATCTCCTATTAGTCATAGCGTGATACTATATAGCCTATAACACTCCCCGATAAATGGACTATTCAACACAGAAAGAATTTTTAAAATCGGTTCAGTAGATCCAGAGATTACCCCCTACAACGTCACAAACACACAAACTTTACCTCTTTATAATATTAGTATAGTATAGAGTATAGATTATCTGATGCCTGCGGCTTCACCCTCGTTGTATAAGTAGCTTAAATGTTATTCTGCACCCTATAGAACCTGTATTCCAAATTTCATATAAATCCATTCAGTAGTTTTTGAGTGAAAAAGTAACAAACATCCATCTAGCCAATCCTTACAAACTTTCGCATTTATAAGTAAGTTCTTTCGTTTTTTTTTTTTATTTTTTTTTTTTTTATTTTAGTAGGATTAGTAGAATTAGTGGTTTTCCTAATATTTCCTTTAAGGACAGCCGGAATGGACCAAAATTTCCTTTATTTACTTTCGTTTCTTAGTCTCCTCTTAAGACGTCCATTCATCATTATCATAACAGCCCTTTAATGTCCCACTGCAGGGACGAGCCTCCTCCCGTGACGGAGGGATACTTAGCCTACTAATACCACGCTGGCTAGACGGATTGGTTTGGGGTTTTAATTCAAGTTTTCCTTCTTTCTATGTAACGGTAATATTCACAGATAATCCATTAGTCGGTTTCTACCACACCCATGGGATGAGATGGGGTGGTGACATATTGTATTCTATAATAACGTCCATTGGATAAGATAAAATTTAAACACGAATAACGTTTTTTATCAAAAATATAAAGACAATTACCATCAGGTACCCGCGCACACAACAAAAAAATACAAAAAAAAAACTACGTTCCATTTTCCAAAATCCAACATAAACCGTCCCCCCATCAAAAATGTCAGAATTAAACCTCTTTTAAGATTAATTAAAAGTCCCCAGATTGCAAATTGCGAGGGTCTGTGCCTCAGTTCTGACAAATAAAAAAAAAGTTAGCACACTCCCGCACGAGCATTTATCACTCATAGCTTTGCACACAGTCCCCCTGTTACACCGAAGCTTAAAAATTGTGTTAATAATTTAAAAAATCATCATAACAGCCTATTAATGTCCCACTGCAGGGACGGCCCTTTTTCCATTACGGAGGGATACTTGGCCTACTAATACCACGCTGGCCAGACGGATTGGTATAGGGTTTAATTTCAAGTTTTCTTTCTTTATATATCGTAAAGATAATACTGACGGATAGTCCCTTAGTTGGTTTTTACGACACCCATGGGATGAGATGGGGTGGTGACACATGGTATTCTTACTCCGTCACCACAAGGAGATTTAAAATACATATGTTTATTTCCAGGCGACCTCGGTGGCGCGCCGGTAAAGCCAGCGGCTGCCGCGCATGAGGTTGTGGGTTCGATCCCCACGCAGGACAATAATTTGTGAGATCCACAAATTATTGTCTGAGTCTGGGTGTTATATGTGTCCGTTAATTGATGTTTGTAAAAGTCCCCGCGACACAGGGCATGATCCCTAGAGCGGGAGTTGTCTTTTTAGAGAAAAAAAAAAAAAAAAGATATATTGTACAGATCTACTTACAGACTAATATACATATCCTACTTCCTACTAATATTATTATAAATGCGAAAGTTTGTGAGGATGTATAGATGGATATTTGTTACTCTTTCAATCAAAAACGACTACCTAATAAATTTTGATGAAATTTGGAATATAGGTAGTTTAGGGTGTAGAATAACATTTAAGCTACCTATACCACGCCGGTGAAGCCGCGGGTATCAGCTTGTAATAAAGGCTACCAATAATAATATCGAAATCATATTACAGTGTAAAGGATTACTTAAACGATAAAAATGCCTGGATCTGAATTATCCTGTTTACTAAATAAAATAATATTTGTGAAGTGATCACCAAAAGAGCGATAGGAACCCAGCAGAGTTACTTGTGGGTGTCTTCTCTGACATGGTCGTGTTCCGAACCCTCAGTAAACTTAGCCGTTAAGTTAGACGTGCATAATATATACTTAATCACTATTAAACGACTTTCATAAGTGATACAGTTGTGTTGTGTATTATGATGTGTGATGAATTTTTGTTTGTTTGTTTGTTTAATAGAATTTCCCTCTCCCCTCGTGTTACGCTACGGTGTGACATACATTCCCTGATGGTGTAACAACAGGGGCTTAACCCTAGGGAGCCGCAGCCTGAGTCAACAACTGATACTAAAACTATTTGAATATGTTTCTATACATTAAGTGACAATTGTAATCGACTGAGTTTTTTAGTCGATTTTCATTTAAAAAGACACTTGGGAACGTGCCCTGTTTCGGGTCTTTTACAGACATGAAATATAAAAGACACAATGATCATTCATAATCCGGGTGGTGGCTGATTAAGAATACAATATGTCACCACCCCATCTCATCCCATGGGTGTCGTAAAAACCGACTAAGGGACTATCCGTGAATATTATCTTTACGAAATAAAAAGAAGGAAGATTAGAATTTAAACCCTAAACCAATCTGTTTGTTTATAAAGTTATACGTAGGCCAAATTTTCCTCTTTTTTTTTTTTTTTTTTTTGTTGTTAAAAAAGACAACTCCCGCACTAGGGATCATGCCCTGTGTCGCGGGGACTTTTACAAACATCAATTGACGGACACATATAACACCCAGACTCAGGACAATAATTTGTGGATCTCACAAATTATTGTCCTGCGTGGGGATCGAACCCACAACCTCATGCGCGGCAGCCGCTGGCTTTACCGGCGCGCCACCGAGGTCGTCTCTGTCCGTCGTCTCTGTCCTTGTAACAGTCCTGTTCCTTCCGTGGGTCATTTAATGTAAGAATTCTCATCATCATCTCAGCTAAGAGAGGTCCACTGCTGGACATAAAACTCCTTCAAATGTACAAATAATCTTATAACCAAAATCTACTCTTAAAATATAATTTAATTGTTCATAAAATTCAATGTTGTTGATTTTTGACTACACTCTACAGTAAGGTCATTAGCTAGGGGATGTTAGTCCCTGGGGTTGATTTACATAATGCGCTAATCAATTGTGTATCAACACACCCCTATCTACCCCTTCTATTTGTTGTGGGAAATTGGTTCACACCACGACAATATGGTTTATAAGATAAGATGGAATTTTTAATTTAGATTCTGGGTGGCAATTGTTTGTTTGATCTACACTCATTTGTCCTGAGTCTGTATTTGTGTATTTGACGACCTTTATGGCGTAGTGGTTATAACATGACTGCTACGCAGAAGTCTCGGGATCGATTCCCGCTCAATGCAAATATTTGTGTGCATGAACATGATTGTTTGCATTGGTCTAGGTGTTTTCTATGTATAATATGTATCTATTTACAAAAAAACAATATTTAAGTATGTTTATCCGTTGTCTAGTATCCATAGTACAAGACAAGCTCTGCTTAGTTTAGGACTAGATGGCGTTGTGTGAATGTGTGAGGAATATTTATTTATTTATATTGTATGTTTTCTGTGACTATGTAAGTGACCTGTACACGAGTATGGCATAATTTTAACATATGGGCATACTTTTACCAAGCAGATACTTAAAAAACATCAATTAACAGCCATACATCATTTTCAAAGTACCTATTTGTTTGTTTTTTTTTTTTTTTTTTTTATTACCACAAAAAAAATATAACATATAAAAATACGTTGTTCTTACGTTTGTTTATATCATGTCTGTAAAAGACCCCGCTACACAAAGCTCGATCTCTAGTCGTCTTATTTACAAAAAAAAAACATTAGTAAAGTAATTTTCATCAATCAATCAACTAACCTATCGCAGTCCACTGCTGGAAGGTCTCTCCCAACACGCTCCACAGAACTCAGTCCTGCGCCTTCCGCATCCACTCCGACCCAGAGAATTTTTTGAGGTCGTCGGTCCACCTCTTATAGTTTTAATAGTTTTTATTTATTGTTCCTTTTGTCCTCAGAGCTGACTCCGTAACATGGAACCCTCATAAGCTGATGGGGACACTGCTGCAATGTTCCACCGTGCACTTTAAATATGAGGTTAGTTTTATCTACTATATAAAAATAAGTCGGGTTTTCCTTCCTGACGCTATAACTCCAGAACGCACAAACAGATTTCCACGATTTTGCATTCGTTGGAAAGGTCTCGGGCTGCGTGAGGTTTATAGCAAAGAAAATTCAGGAAAAATATAAACTGAAAAGCGGGAGAATAATGCCCGTGCGAAGCCGGGACGCACCGCTAGTCTACTATATAAAAATAAGTCGGGTTTTCCTTCCTGACGCTATAGCTCCAGAACGCACGAACCGATTTCCTTCAGGAAAAATTTCAACAGAAAAGCGGGAAAATAATGCCCGTGCGAAGCCGGGATGGGCCGCTACTCTACTTATATTTTAAAATCATCATCATCATAACAGCCCAACCGCAAGGATGGGCTTCCTCTAGTGGCGTAGGGTTACTTGGCCTACTAATACCACGCTGGCCAGACGGATTGGTGTAGGGTTTAATTTCAAGTTTTGCTTCTTTTTATTTCAGTAAGGAGTTTTTTTTTTTAATTGACCTATCAGAATGACTCTATGGTGCTTGATGTTAAGCATCCAATAGAGTCCAAGAATGGCGAGCACCATGCCAGCTACAATATTTGTAGAGGCATGAATGTCTCCATTATGGCGGCTTCAGAAGTTGCCTGGAATCTGACTAGCCTGACATTATAATTAAATGTGGTTTAATAAAAAACAATAAATAATAATTTTACAGCAATTAACTTTTTCAATAACAAATAAATTATTTATTCTCTTCACACAGGCGATTTACAACCTTATTTTGAACCAATAAGGTTTGAATTTTACATCTACATATTTCTACAACAATAATTTGCAAAGAGCATATTATTACGAAATTACCAAACAAGAGATATTGCGACTTATTGCTCATGTGTTAAGGTATATTTTACAATAAAAGAGGCATTAGGGTTGCCCCTCAATTGGCAGCATATGCAACAAAGTGTCTGAAGAGGAATTTTAATTAAAGTTACCGAGTTCCGTCAGTTAGTGATAGGGATGGGACACGATACTTTTGTATTATGTTATCGATAACTGTTTAATGTTTATGCGCAGTGGGCGTAGTATTAGTATTTGTTTTACGAAGAACCAAAATTTGTGTGATTCAAAAACTATTGTCCTGCGTCTAGCTGCTGCTGTTATTTGTTCGTGGAGACTTTTACGAATCCACACAAATGATAGCATGATCTCTAGTCAGAAAGTTGTCTTTTCTATATGTATATAAATTGGATGTGTCTGTTTGTCTGAAACCAGGGTTATTGTTAATTTTGCCTACACAAGACACCAGAACCAAAATATACTTACATTTAAAAATGTTTGTCAGTCTATTTGTTACGGTTAATCTAAGAAACGATTTAACCAAAAATTCAAATAATGATCAAAATTATAATTTTTAACAGCACTTTCTCTCACAAATTATTAATATTATTATAAGATTAATTAAGTCTTCGATAAATACAATACAAAAGGGTTCCTCGGAAAAAAAATAAAAATTCTAATTTGATCTCTATACAAACTTTTCTCTACAAAGTATCAGCTAGTATAAAATATAAAAAGTATCGATATATCGATACAAAATATATTATCCCAACTCTAAAACCAACGTAGACGGAGTTGTCAAATTTATCACGAAGCATATTGTACTGACATCTCACAGCACAAAATGTAAAATAACTCTTATTACAATGCAATAAGGTACATAATTGTTTGTACGTGAGGTTTTATTGTTGCTCTTATACTGAAGAGGGATATTCAATGTTATGGACTTGGATATAAATTGGTAAGAATTTTATACCAACTGCAGTCGGTCTGGTAAGCTTAACACTTGTCCATACCAGATTTTTCATCACTTAAAAAGACAGCTCCCGCAATGGGCAATACACCGTTGTCGCAGAAGACTTTACAAACATTAAATTAACGAACACAAATAACATCCAGACTCAGCACAATAATTTGTATCACACATGAATTGTGGGAATCAAACCCGCAACCTCGTGCACGGTATCTATAAACACGACCGCCTTGCCACCCGGCGTATATGTATAGTCATATTTTACGACAATCTAAGGATAAGATAAGATAGTGAATACTTGTATTTCTAGTCCATCACAAATATCACCCCATTTACATCCCCTTCTTCAAAATATACATCCATTATACTATACTCATCTCCGCATACAAAAAAATCTCTTGACCACTAACTTGTCATACACAGGACACTATAAAATGCACCCTTATATCACGGCACGGGCATCAAACCCCATACCATATTTAGCATATAAATCAGACACAAACATTGCAAGCGACAGATAACCACAGATTTATTTTATGCGTCACTTCGTTCTGTTGACATTGGAAGGGGTGTTTATGTATAGAATTACAGTACCCGGCCGTAAATATTGCACATCGACTTGTAAAGAGCGTATTGTAATTTTAGCGTGTACATTTTCGACAACATTCTCTTAGGCTCTGCCCACTAGCAAGTTCGTGTCTGTGGAATGCGTACCCTTAACGGTTGCTAATAGATACCAGACTGTTTTTATTTCGTGCGACAAAGATGATGCTCTACGAAGCGACAGGTCGATGTGCAATATTTACGGCCGGGTACTGTTATCTTTTTAAACGAGTCGGTCACCTAATGGCAAGCTTAGCGGTTATCTATTGTTTGCCCGAAAATTATATGCCATAATATTCATATGCCCGAATTTCATAAGCCACACTTGCTTTTGCCATAATTATATGTAATGTTAATGTAATGTTATTTGCTCAGTAAAATTATGCGCTCTAGGCCAAAATTAGCAGAAAATGTGTGTTTAAATAGTTCCCGGAATCAGCTAATCGACGTCCCGGAAAACGGATCAACGTTAGAGTTGGCGAGATGAGCTAGGCAGGGCACAAAATCATTGGTTTTTACTAACCAAGGACCTGCTTAATGATATCGGCTGACACTTACAAACTAGTTAATAAGCTTAAGGGTCGTAGCACACATATCAAAACGTGAAGGGATCGCCACCGCCACGCCTCTTTCCCCGGCTTAAACAGTGGTGATGCTATTACGTTACGATACCGATTAGTGTACGTTGCAATAAGGAGTTTCATACAAATAATACTGAACGGCTCGAGTTGATACGGTGACGATCCCTTTCCGTTTTGATATGTGTCATTTTTTTATTTCATAACAGCCCATTAATGTCCCACTGCAGGGACGGGCCTCCTCCCGTGACGGAGGGTTACTTGGCCTACTAATACCACGATGGCCAGACGGATTGGAATAGGGTTTAATTTCAAGTTTTCCTTCTTTTTATTTCGTAAAGATAATATTCACGGATAGTCCCTTAGTCGTTTTTTACGACACCCATGGGATGAGAAGGGGTGGTGACATATTGTATTCTTACTCCGTCACCACGCGGATATATGTATTTGATATGTGTGCTACGCCCCTATTGCAGTACCAATGTATACGATCTCTTACTACAGAGTCCTACCATTAAATCTTCTTTTAAATCTTTTCCCCAGGGCATCCTGCTGAGCTGCAACGCCATGTCTGCGGAGTACCTGTTCATGACTGACAAGATATACGATCCTAGATATGATACCGGAGACAAGGTGATACAGTGTGGCAGACATAATGATATCTTCAAGCTGTGGCTGCAGTGGCGTGGAAAGGTAAGAGTCATGAAAGAGATAGGTATATAGATCATCATCATAACAGCCCATTAATGTTCACTGCAGGGACGGGCCTCTTCCCGTGACGGAGGGATACTTGGCCTACTAATACCACGCTGGCCAGACAGATTGGTATAGGGTTTAATTTCAAGTTTTCCATCTTTTTATTCCTTCTGGCCATTTAGGACGGATTCCATGTTGGACGGATGCCATGTTGGTAGTTACGGTTATTCCCTTAGTCGGTTTTTACGACACCCATGGCATGAGATGGGGTGGTGACATATTGTATTCTTACTCCGTCAACACACGGATAAGGTACTTATAAACTATATATTTCTTAAATTAGAGCAGTGTACAAGCTGTGGGAGAGACTTGGAGTCTGTGCTAGGGCTAACCCTGTGTTACAGATCACCAGGCTCCCCTCATCTCTTTACATATATTATTGACGTGAGAGAAACAAATAAATGCAGAACAAAAACATATAAAAAATGTAATAAAAATTATGAGTATACAAACAAAACATAAAGTAAAAAATAGACTATACAAGATTACCATTAATAAACGAAATATCGGGATATTTACCATGTTTAAGGTTTTCGAGTTTCCGATATTTCAGTTCCTCCGTGATTATGCCGCTTGTAACAGCGCCGAATTATCGGAAACTCGAAAACCTACATGGTAATTAACCCGATATTTCGTTTCATCATGAAAGAGATATAGAAAGAATCTATTGTTCAATTCGCAGAAACAACTAAGTACCTACATCATCTTTACCTTTACATTTCCATGATTCCAGGGAACCTCAGGCTTCGAACGCCTAATGGATCGTCTCATGGAGTTATCAGAGTACATGGTGCGCCGCATCAAAGAGCAATCAGACAAGTTCCACCTGATTCTGGAACCAGAGCTGGTGAACGTCTGCTTCTGGTATCTGCCCAAACAGCTGAGGGGCATTCCTCATAATGCTGACAAGGAATTGAAACTTGGAGAGGTAATTGACGTTGAATTTTTTAAGGGATTACTGTTAAACCATTGGGTCTTTTTTCACGCATCTATAAAATACAAGAAGAAGATGGTTTTATATATAGTTCTTCTTTCCTTAAAAGAGTCAGCTTAGGTGTTCGTCAATCAATTTTCTGAATAAAACCTGTTCTTTTTATTTAGAGGCTTGTGTTGGCAA
Organism: Schrankia costaestrigalis; assembly: GCA_905475405.1. Classification (NCBI taxonomy): domain Eukaryota; kingdom Metazoa; phylum Arthropoda; class Insecta; order Lepidoptera; family Erebidae; genus Schrankia; species Schrankia costaestrigalis. The sequence goes on along the minus strand of FR997853.1, from coordinate 1,117,531 downwards.
TGTCATCATCATCATAACAGCCCATTAATGTCCCACTGAAGAGGCGGGCCTCGGTTATGATGTGTGCTACGACCCTTAGACGTTGAAATACTCTAATCCCCACAAAATTTATAACTTATTCTTTAACCACCAGGTTTGCGCTAAGCTGAAAGGCAGGATGATGCAGTCAGGGACCCTGATGGTGGGCTACCAGCCTGATGACCGCCGACCAAACTTCTTCAGGAACATCATATCCTCAGCAGCTGTCACCGAGAAGGATGTGGACTTCCTCCTGGCTGAGATGGACCGCCTTGGTCATGATATTATTATCAACTAAATGACTTAAACGGTTGACTTTTAAAATACTTGTTTTGTAGGTATTATAATAAATAGGGGATTATTTATATTTTTTTTAGTAACAATTGATATAAGTACTACCCGGTTCACATTATCTCGAGACCTGGCGTCGATGACGTCACGTCGCGTCGGACGTATCACTGATGCGCCCGTGGCGAGCGCGGGGGTTGAAAGGAGAACGGGACGCGAGGTTCGCATTCCAGCGAGCTCTCTAGCTAATGTGATTGTGTAGTACCTATTTTTTTTTATATTTTTTATAGTTTGTTTTTTATCTTAAAATGCGAATATTTACATCTAAAGTTTATAATATTTTTGAATTATTTATTGGTTCCGCTTATTACACTGTCCTTTAATACTATTAACATTTTTGAATGCACGTTACATTAGATATTATTTGGTGAATATTATTATGTATGTATGTATTACCTAGGATTTATTATAATACTTATTTAGAATATTTGGGACATAAAACGCTTTCGGTGACTAAACATACTGCGCACTTATTTATTTATAATTACAGTTATTTATACTTATTAGACATTGATTTACAAAAAACTATATCATTGTTATTAGATCATAACTAAAGGACAGTGTACTAAGCTTTATTTAAAAAAAAATATGTTTTAAAAAGTTGATGTGTTAAATAAATATGCCATACACATAAATGTGATTTAAAAGTCTTTGCCGTCATAATTTATTTATTACTTAAATGTGTCGAAAGGTGTAGTTATTTACTTGTTAGAATATTGCTGTAAAAATGCATAGAGTATTAGAAAGGTAACAAAGAATGTTTACACGTAAAATTAATGGACTAAACGCTTCACTAATGCCACCTAGCGAGGAGTAGCTGTACTAACTTGAAAGTTTTCAACAGATTTTGTTTTGGAAATTGCACTTTTCTATTTGCCAAGTGTGTCTTGTCATTCAGTTAGGTAAAAATTCTAGCGAATTTTAGTCAAAAATATAAGTATTATTAGCAGAATATTTTATTAGAATTTTAGTAATTTAATAAAAAATAAACAACGACTCGAAAATCTTTTTTGCTAATTAATAATATCCGTCATAATTATGTACTTAGATTTTCGCTACATTTTCAGCAAATAAAAAATATTTTCATGTAAACTTTAAATATAAAAAGAAATAACAATTGGAACGTTGTCTCCTCTGTATTTAGTGGTCCACTGTCTTCCCATAAAGTAATAAATTCTAACTAGTGTACGTGTCTTTAAGAAAAATGACAAACCGTCTCTTGAATATAAATATATATATATATATATATATATAAATAATATAATCCTATTGAGTGTTGGTTGTTCTCTGTATACATAATAAATAAAATTATTATATATTCTATGTATTTACTTATTTACCAATTTGACAGTGAAAATATATTTTCTAGCATAGCTTTATAGAATAGCTGACATTCTAATATTTATGGAAATTTAAGTAAATTATTAAATAAAATAATTTTAAAGTAATTTCGGATGATTAAATCGATGCGAATATGAATGTTCTCAGAGCGTGAAGTATGTATACAAATGGTAATACAAATAGGCGTAGAAGTCAATCGCATATATACCTACACATATACCTACATCACTTTTCCTGCTTACTATCAGCGAATAACAATCCGTGATAATTTTAGTTCAGGCTAAAAAAGAAAAATTGTATAATGTAGTTATTTGCTTCAATGTTGAGATTGACGTAGGAAGGAGGGAAAAGAAACCATTAGTAATTAAAATAAATGTATTTGATATTACATATATACCATCTTTTAATAACTGCAGCACTAGGAAACAAAATGTCGTGTGCTTTTCAGACAAAATTACCGGGAATAGAGCAGGCCTAAAACAATCATTTGAGGATAACACAAACACCTATCTTACATGGGATTTATAACCACGACCTCGATATATAACGGCTTTGCACTTTTTATAAAATAATTAACTAGAAAGTTAGATATATTATTTGCAGCACTTAGGCTGGCATAAGCAGTATCGATATGTGCTTCGCCCAATCGCTTTTATGTAGATCGACTTCTATACCTATCTCTGTTTCTTGATGTAAATTAAAATAAATATTTTATATATATGTAGGTATGTCTAATTAAGATAAGTACTTACATAGACATCATTAAGTAGTATAAATTTATTATATAATTATATATCTCTTTCTATAATTCTAAGAATTATATTATTATCTATCAAAATTCTATTTAGTGAACCTCTCGGCTTCAACTATTATGTCTATAATAAGGCCTTTATCATTGTTCGATCGGATGAAGATATTATATTATCTGTACCTATGCTCAAATGTATAAAAACTCATATATAACCTTATTTTCAGTTTATCTTTCAATATTGTTACATTATAACTTTACGCCTTTCACATTTTACTTCTACACTATTGAGTGATGTCTAGAGTAAAAAAATTGAATAATATTCATAATATGTACTTATTTATTTATTTATTTAGCTAATTCAATTAGGTTACATTGTAAATTACGCATGGCGTTGTTAAGTATATAAAGTGTATGGTTATGTTGCATAACATTATAATATTAGATCATAAAAAATGTAAAATAAAATATTATATTTAGTATTAAATCGAGAAAATCACTTTATATACAAACATATCTCCCGTTTTGCCAATTAATGAGTATTGTTAAATTTGATTGTTGTGGTACGCAATGTAGACAGCTTGTCGGTGCTTAATAAAAAAATATATTAAAAATTCTGATAAAATATAATTTTATAGCCTCGGGCGCGTCTAAAAGACAATATATTAAAAATACACTACGCCATCTTGTGATGAAAAGTGAAAGTTTTAAGCTATTTAGTTTTGTAAATCTCGTAATAGATGGCAGTGCTAAAAAAATAAATGAATATATTTCTTGGTGTTCTTCAATATCACAACACAATACATTCGGAAAATTGTTAGGCAATAGTGTAGCCTGTATGTATTACTAAGAATCGTTAATTATGAAACTATTTCTTTGTCTATTTATTCTATTACATGTTTTGTTTAGTACAAATAAGTTAATGATGCCTATATACCTCAATTTTTTACAGTCTCAATTGTTTTACATATTAATATTTGTTGAGTAATTGATAATTTCTTCTTATTAATAAGCAATAAATTCATTTATATATTTTGTGTTTAATAAGTAATTGTAAGATGTACATATAAAATAAAATGCGAAGTGACGATGACAATAGAAAACTTAGAATAATAGATGTATCGGTATAATAGAGTTTATTGGACGGTGAGTTAAAGTTGTAAGAATATTGTGAAAATTATTAAATGTTGTCATATATTAGTGGGATAATTTTGTAGAGCTAGTTTCACGTTCTTTACGACTAGCTCCATCTAGAGGACAATAGAAAAATTATTAATTTCAAAATTGAAATAAAACTATCAGTTAAATTATAAAAATACTAAATGTAAATATGTAGTGCATCTACTTAAAGCTAATGATTAGAATCGTGATATTATATTTATTATTTTTAGCTCTTTATTTTGTAAATTGAATATCATGCAGAGCGCTAGCAAATAGTTTTATTTCTATTCGTTAATAGATGTCGCTGTAAGAGAAGAATCGCCGGGCTTCCATTTGGTATAAGTCGAGAGTAGAGAAAATATATTTTCAATGTCAAATGTTATTATTATTTTGATGAAATAAAGTCTTCCAATATTGTCTTCCTTTTAACGAATTTTGTGTTCAATATAAAAATATATTTATATGTAATATTTATATTATTATATGATATAGAACTATTTAGTCTTTCGAAAATGTTTAGTGTTTAGAAGCAATATATTGTTCCCATTTTGGTCACATATAACGTGAAACAAAATTAGTAAAACTATCCTATATATTGTTGCTATATGTAAAAATCTGTATAACCAAATAAATGGTATTGTTGTTAGTTTGTCGTTGTTTTATTTCTGAAAAACTTATTAACCATATAAATATTTTGATTAAGCCTTTGCCTTTTCCGTGTAACTACAAATCTGGGTAAAAAAGTTTTTGTTTTCTTGGGGCTTGGCGAAAGCGTTCGACACTATCTCTGTCCCATTACCTACTTGTTATGTACCTAATCATCATCCGTGTGGTGACGGAGTAAGAATACAATATCTCATCCCATGGGTGTCGTAAAAACCGACTAAGGGACTATCCGTAAATATTATCTTTACGAAATAAAAAGAAGGAAAACTTTAAATTAAACCCTATACCAATCCGTCTGGCCAGCGTGATATTAGTAGGCCGAGTATCCCTCCGTCACGGGAGGAGGCCCGTCCTTGCATTGGGACATTAATGGGCTTTTATGATGTACATAATCTTGAAAAATTGTAATGGTGTCAGAGGCAAAAGGATCAGTATTTACTAATTGCCTGTTCAAAAAGATTATGTCTTCAAATTGATTATTAGATAATTGGAGAGCTTCTACGTCGTACGGCATTCCACAGGGCAGTATTCTTGGACCCAAGCTTCTTTTTACTTATAACGGGTGATTTTAAGCGTAGTTTTTTAAAAAATTGAATAAAACACTCAGTTTGCATCATATGTTCAAATTTCTTGTTGAAATTGATAACTTGGCCTTTGCCATTTACATTTTAATGATATCTTCATGTAAATGTTTACGCGTCTTCGTTTCAAATGGTCCATTCGAAAGATCCAATTTTGCGTCACTCTTTCGAGCATTTCGGCCTATATCTCACGCGTGTTATGTTATCTTGTAAGACTTCAATCGTGTTCGGCTTGTTCACAAGCACTAACGACTTTACAGAACCCCACAAGAAATAATCCAGAGGTGTCAAGTCAAGTCACGTGATCTTGGCGGCCAAACCATAAGGCAAATTCGAGAAATCCATTGTGTAAAGTCTATTGTTTCACGAGCTGTGTGGCGTATGGCACTGTCTTGATGACATGTCAACCAAGTTCATTCTGGCCAATTGGAGCAAAAAAAAATTTTACAGTTGCTTCTCAATACATGTACGGAAGAACTTAGATATCATTAAAAATCTGAAATACACAAATATAACACGAGATATAAAAATAAACTAGCAGTGCCAAAACTTAGGCTTCATAAAGTTGGTAATTCGTTTGTAGGCAAATGTACAAAAATATTTAATAAAATCCCTCAGGATTTGGCTGACTTGCCACTTAATAAGTTTAAAATAGAAGTGAAAAGAAATTACTTACATGATAATTAACCTTAATGATAAAAATGCGTGGTCATCCTAATCTCTTGCTCCTAGCACTTTGTTAAATGAATAAACTATGTATAACAATAAAAAAACAAAAGTTAACGATAATCTACCTGAGTTTCTTGCTGGTCTCTTCTCAGTAGATTCAACTTTCCGAACCAGCGAAAGAATTATTTTCAAATGATTTATTTATTATATTTTAATATTGGTTGAATAAAACTGTAAAATTTTGACATTCATATGTGCTCCTTGTGTGCCTAAACTGAATAAACGAAATTGATTCTTTGATCCACGACAAGACACTGGCAAAATATATGATGTTTCACATGAGGCCATTCATGAAGAAGTCAGGTCAACATTTGCATTTATAATATTAGTAAGATAACAAAAAAGAAACAATATAACATAATAAGCTCACAGCATTTATTAAGATTTTTGAAATCTATACTATAAGTAATTGTTATAGTAGTGAACACTCAAAAAAAAAAATTCACATTCTTTCACTTAATTATTTTTTAACAATTACAAACACACAATTTATTTATTAGTCCGATTCTGAACTACTTTCCGTTCTCTTACGTTTGCTCTTTCTTTGTTTCCTATGCTCCGATACTTTTGTTTTCTCTACATTAATAACTTGGTCTTTAGTCTGATTGTTTACTTTAATAATATTAGTTTTTTTCTTCGCTGTGTCAATATCGTGAATACGTTTCATATGCTTGTTATAGTTCGGCCAGTTTCTAAATTCCCTTTGACAAATGTTACAAGAATATGGCATTTCACCAGTATGAATACGTAAATGTTGATTTAAACGTGTTTTAAAATTAAATCTCTTATCACAGTATGTACAAGCATATGGTCTTGTATTTGTATGTATTACACTGTGCGTCTTTAACTGTTCCTCTAAACGGAATCTTTTACTACAAACATCACATGAGAACCGCTTCTCTTTATCATGAACACTTAAATGTATCCTTAAAGAATATTTAGTTATAAAGGAAAATTTACATATCTTGCACCGGAACGGTCTAACATCTTCATGTCGCTTCAGATGGTGGAGTAAGGATTGTTCTCTCAAGTAGCATTTGCCACATATGTCACAAACATAATCGCATTTTCTCTCAGAATGTATAAACATATTATGAGAGTTGAGCGTGGTCCAGCTTTTAAACTTCTTATTACATTGTGCGCAGGTCAAATCTGATTCTTGTAATTCACGAGGTCTAAAATTTATATTCTTGAAGAACATGCTTGAATGTTTGACACATTCTTCTTTATTAGGAAAACAAGAATGACATCCCCTACATTTAAATTTACTTGTGCAGTGTGTCCTTATGTGTTTTTGGCATTCTAACAGCGAAGGGAATGTCCGGTAACATAAATAACAAGACGTAGCAAGGTTTTTATTATGTTTCCAATAATGACGTAGAAGCTTAGCTAGAGATCCAGTCCGTAACTTACATATAGTACAAGCAAATGCATTACAAGCACTATGGTACTTCATAGAGTGACTTTTTAATTCTGTTATGGTAGGAAATTCAGTTTCACAGTATTTACATTTCCAATTATAATATTCCCAAGTTAATTCTGTTGCACTATTAAGTGGATTTTTTTGACATGGAGATGTTTTACGAGGTAAATCATAGTCAGCTTTATCACTCAATGAATCTTCAATTATAGGACTTGTTTTTACATCAGGCTCAAGTTCAATTATGTCATCAGCTGCAGAAGAGTCCGATGTTAAATCATTAGGATTATAATCCAAGTCTTGAGAATCATCATTACAATCTTCAATTTCAGTTTTTATTGTTTGAGTATAAATTATTTCGTTTAAAACTGTCTGTGCCTTTTCTATGTCCGAAATAAATGTGAACGCATTTTGTAGACTGTTTATACATATCAGACATACCATTTTAGGTAATTTATCATCAATTAAATCGAGTTCACAGTTCAATCGTGTCAATCTACTAATTATTTCTTCGCATAAAGAGTGTTCAATTTCTAAATTAGTGAGTTTATCCAAAGGTTTCGATTTAGCACAAAGGCGACAATAACTATATTTTAATTCACTCATTGTTTTACGCTTAAAACTCTTTCGCGGAATCTTTGTTTACTAAACAAATTAACGTCACACTCCGATTTTTGTCCATCACAAACACAATATAGTTTTACACTATTTCAATGGAATTAATTTCACTGATTATTCTTGCAGTTTCGTTACAGTGGCTTGACAACTCAAGAAAAGATTTTAGACTGATTTTTTATATAGATTTTAGTTTTATTACACGATCTGTCTGCTACAATCAGTCCGTCAGTCAGCGATTCAAACCAACGACAATTTTTAATGACATTTTGTTTTGTATCAAATATCGAAGACCAAATTACTCTTGTCTATTTCACGATTAGTAAACAATTGCAAAAAGACGAAACGTGAATTCCAATAAATATAAAATGATTGTCTCGAAACGCGTAGATGATGCTATTTCTTTTTTATTTTAAATCGTAATCCTGCGTCGGGTCAGAAGTCAACCAGCCAATCTGCAAATGTCAAATTGTTCAGGAGGTGGTTATTAATAAAAACAATGTTGCCACAAATCAGTGATTTCTTAAAATCGATTCAAGTAAATCAATTTTATTAATATTTATGACCTTCTTTGAGTGCAGTAAAACAAAATTATATAATTATTACCGGACATGAAGATAAGCAGATTGGTTGGTTTACTATGGCAATAAAAATAAAAAATACTGATTTTGTACATTATGAAAGTGGCCAATGTGTTAGATTGGCAAGTAGACTGATGTGTGCCAAATCACATTAGAATGAAATCAATGATTTAAACTCGCTTAACTGCAATATAAATATGACGTTACGTTTTAGGTATTTTCTATTTATTCTGAAATATAGGTAGGTAGATAAATATAAAAAATTAAAGTCTGTGCGTGTTAAAATAATAATATTGCAATAGAAAGTGTTACACTTAAAATTAAATGAATTAGACAAAAATAAATTGACACAGAAATGTTGTTTTTGAAGTCAACTATAAGAGACTGGGTGACGTATTCACCCGAGCTATTCGCTATCTTCATTCATGTCGGGTTCTGCGAGGCAGTCTCTTGTCGTATCAGAACAAGGAAGGTCTTGGTAATAGTTATGATACATTCTTGGTATTTGGTGGTCTGTGCACAATTTTAAAAGATCTTTTTTCTTCGCAGCTGATACTTTAAATTTCCCTGAGTAGACTGCTATAGGATAATTTAATGCTTTACCTCGTTTTTTCTTTAACTCTAATGCTGTAAATGGTTCATTACTGTCAAAGTTTTGTTTAATAAATATTGTATTAGGTACCTCTTTTCGATATTGTATCCATACAGCGTCATTGATACCAATTTTGTGCCCTTCATTCGAGGCCTTGTATTGGTTTAACATACCAAAGTCTTTGAAATCATCGTGAAGTAATGTATTTACATTGTATGGCCGAGGATTAGTACGTGCTAATCGAACAACCTGTGCCCAACCGTCAGGAGTATACACAGGTATATTTTTTGATTTCAATTCAATCTTTGAATGAATTGAATCACATTCCATATGAGTGTGTCCCGTTTCAAAGAATTTGTGATCAATTATCTTTAATGTCGAATGTTTCTTTAACGTGAACAAGCACATGGACGAAAAATGATAGTTTTTCTGTTGACCGCCGCATCCATCTGACATCATTTTTACTGCCTGGATGTTTTTATTTGCTGCAATAAATGCATTTATACACGTTGAAATTTCGATGGTCCCACGTTTTCCTTCAGTTTCATCCCACATGTAGCATTCAACGTTTTGGTTTCCTAGATTATAAATAGTTAAGTTATAAACAGCTAACTTTCGTACGTAGAAAAATGGGCTACTTGCACCTTTAGGTGTATTTAGTACTGCTTCCAAGTCAAAGTTAAATGCAAGAACTGTTTCATTATTTTGTGCTTCCAGCTTATCTTCATCTCTACATTTGCGTGCTTCATCTCTTCTTAATAGATGCCGTGTGTGATCTTCAATTTTCTTGGCTCTTTCTTCATCATTCATTTCTCGAAATGCCAAACAGTGCTTGCATAAATCCTTTTTTGGTTTGTGAAAACTCAGTTTGTATTCTCTGAAAACTTTGCGGTATTTTTCAAAGGATACTACTTTCAGTGCTTTAATTAAACATAGTTTTTTATATTCGTTATACATCGTTGATATGTTAAGAGTTGAATCTAAATATTTTACCGTACTATCACGTCGACAGTAATGCGATTCTACAGCAGGAAAGGAAAGTATGTGGTCCCTAAGAAATTTTTCTTCATCTGGTTTTAATTTATTTGGGGGTGTCTTTTTCCATCTTTCGTCTGGTTGTAAGAGGCCGTGCTCATTAACTTTTTTTAAAGCTCCTTTTACAAACCCACCAGTAATATTGAGAGTATCTAAAAAGAACTCCCGACACACGACTTTCTTTTCATTACCAACACTTAATGTATAAGCTAGGGTAAAATTCCGCCTGGAAGGACCTTTGGTAGTGTCTCGATTTTTTTTATTCTTAGTCACATGCTTCAAAACAAAATGACGCTGTTCCATAAGATTTGGCATATTTCGAAATTGAGAATAAATTTTTTCTCTCTCATCTTGAGGGACACCCGAAATACACTTGTGTTTAGGAGTATTTAAACATTTTGCTGGTTTTATTGGTCTGGCTTGTATTATTCTTCCTTTCCTTGTTTTATAATTATGATTCACCTTTTAAACGCTTACTTTTTTCTATATTCACTTTCCACATGTTAGGGTCTTTTACTTTTCTCTTTTTCGGATTATTTTGACTATCGTTCTGCTCGTCTGTATTTTCTACATCAAATTCTCCAATTGTTAATATCGAAGGTGATTCATTGACTGCTCGGCTGGTTTTAGATGTTCCTTTACGTCTATGTTTCTCTACTCTATCTGTTAAATCATTGTAATCTTCATCTGACGTACTTGAATCATTGTGATTTTGTTCTAAATAATTAGGGTCTTGGACGGAATCATCACTATCAAGCTGTTCATTACTCAAATTATTGAAGACTTTACGCGTTTCCGGTGACATTTGGGGTAAAGGGGAAGAAGCTGGTGAAAGGGGCGAAATATTATTTTCAGTCATTCATTAGTAATGAACAGGCTTGAGCTTCTATGCTTGTTTCTCCAAGTTCGAGTGTAGTTTCGTGTGGTAGTGGTGAAATGTTCTTCTTGGACATATGAAATATTAAGGGAGTTAGTGGTGAGAAGGCAGGAGCTTCTATGCTTGTTTCCCCAAGTTCGTGAGTAGTTGTGTGAGGTAAAGGCAGAATGTTTTTCTCAGTAATTTGAAATAATAAGGGAGTTAGTGGTGAAAAGGCTGGAGCATCTATGCTTGTTTCTCCAATCTCGTGTGTAGTTTTCGGTGTTAAAGGTGGAATAGAAGCTGTTGTTTCTTTCGTTTCTTTTGAAAACTTCAGATCTGTGAAAAATAAAAACTTCTTAGTGTTCATCTAGGACACATAAGTACCACTGCAAATTTTTGATTTTTGGGTCGAGAATATAGGTTTAGCATTGTAAATTAGCCATTATCAAAATTTTATTATAAGGTTGGTGCAATTGCATCAACCTTATAAATTTTAATAATCATAAAGGAGTCTACACACTGAGGCTACCTACATGTCGGCAACTTGTAGGATATAGGGCCCCCTACAAGTTGCCGACATGTCGGCGGCCTCAGTGTGTAGACTCCTTAAAATATACCATCATCAACATTGTGTTTATGTAAAAAATTGCAAATCTATAATTTTAAAACAGATAATTATCTGAACAATTTTTGTGTTTTAAATCCAACAGTTTAGGCTGCTTATTGTTAGCAGAAAATCATATTATTTAATCCTACTATCCTACTAATATTATAAATGTGAAAGTGTGTGTGTTTTGATGTTTGGATTTGGATGAAATTTGGCATGCATATAGCCTTTGACACGGAAAAGAACATAGGCTACCTATTATCCCGATTCCTTTAGTAGTTCCCGAGAGAAAATTGAAAATTAGTGAAAAACCTAAATTTTGTCAGAAGTCTAATTCCACGAGGACGAAGTCGCGGGCAAAAGCTAGTATATTATAAATCTTCTGTTTGTATTAAAAAAAAATTAAAATACCTGAATGGGAATCGCCTTTACCGCAGTTGAGTTCTGGACTAGCTGTAGGTGTATTTTCTATTATATCTGTAATGCAATAAAAGCAAGAGCAAGCTATAGATTAAACCCCGAAGCTAGTAGGTATTCGATAAGCACCTTCATGCATTTTAGTCATATTTATGCAATAACACATCCATTTGTTTTCAGGCTACTCTGGCACATAGACACCTTGCAAACTAACATACCATTATGATAAAATACAAATGGTGTTATTAAATAGAACCTTTAAACTTGTTCCACATAATTCTATTCATCATTTTCTCTGTATAGGTAAATGATTAAGTACCTATGTTTTCTAAATAAATAAAGCCCACCATCACCTCGCCCTTATACTGCAAACACACCATTAAACAACGAACTAAGTATCCTTAGCAAAGTGAAACTTGTTGAAAAACTAACTTTTATAGGTTATAATACAAAACACTTACCTGTATTATCACTTTCATCGCCAGAACTGTTATCGATACCTGCGTTTTTAAGTATCTGACGCACACGATTATTTCTTCGAAGCATCTTGTATTCACAATTTAATTAATATTTAAAAAAAGACAGCCCGCTCGCTCGCCAGTAACGGAAAAACTTAAAAAAGTTATTTATGGTTAGCAACACTTGTACGCGCCAGTGTTGACACCATAATTTTCAAATGTGTTGTTAACCAATGAGCTGGGTAAATAAAAATAATATTTATTTCTTTAAAATATGATGAAAATAAGTTTGTAAAACTTTAGGAGTAGTAGAAAAAATATTTAAATTATTTCTGATCCAAGTTAATATTGTGTTCAATCTGCCAATTCGGTAAGTATGTAAAGTTTTTTTTTGGTATTTTTTTTATGTTTCTATTTCAAAGGTTTATAAATTATAAACAACTAATTTGAGTATTTTTGCTTTCTTGCCTATAGTTAATTTGTAGTAAACAGTTAAAGTAAGTAATTCGACCGCATCTATGACGTCATCGATGCGGTCGAATTACTTACTTTAACTGTTTACTACAAATAAACTATAAGTAGGAAAGCAAAAATACTAATTAGTTGTTTTAATTATTGAGTAATGAAAGCAGAAACAAACTTCTGTTTTTTTTAGACAAAAATCATCATTTAGACAAAAAAAATGAAAGACAAAGTAATTTATGTATAATTGTAAAAATAAACACTATTTTGCGGTTTTTTGCGCTAAAAATATGATTTTATTACTTATTGATCTAAAATCTCTAAATGGTTTTGGATTCGACATACTCGTAGGTTAACTTTTACTTTACATACCGAATTAGAACAGTTCATTAGAGCACCTCCATATTTTAATAACTTTTAGAACCACTAACTGTCACACACACTGTTTGATTATTGTATTTTTAAACAATTAAGTTACTTTTGAACTGAGGTGAAGTATCCAATTTGCCACATATGCCAGTTACACACTGTCGCTTTTGTTTTATATGTTATACTAGCTGACCCGTGCCCACTTCGTTGGGCGGCGAAAAAAACGCTTCCCTTTTTTAAACATATTTCATTACTGTTCCTCTCTTATTAGTCATAGCGTGATACTATATAGCCTATGGCACTTCCCGATAAATGGTCTATTTAAGACAAAAAGAATTTTAAAAATCGGTTCTGTAGATCCAGATATTACCCCTTACAACGTCACAAACTTACAAACACACAAACTTTACCTCTTTATAATATTGGTATAGAGTATTATCCATGTAAAAATGGATTAAGAATACATGGTATTAATCAATAAACCAATTGGCCTATCGCAGTCCACTGCTGGACAAAATGCCTCTCTCAACAAACGCCACAGAACAGGGTCCTCCGCCCTCCGAATTTAGTCCGACCAAGCGATCTTTTTGAGGTAGAATTAATTTATAGTACTTACAGGTATTTAACTGCGTGTGGCAACGGAGTAAGAATACAATATGTCACCACCCCTTCTCATCCCATGGGTGTCGTAAAAACCGACTAAGGGACTATCCGTGAATATTACCTTTACGAAATAAAAAGAAGGAAAACTTGAAATTAAACCCTTTACCAATCCGTCTGGCCAGCGTGGTATTAGTAGGCCAAGTATCACTCCGTTACGGGAGGAGGCACTTCCCTGCAGTGGGACATTAATGGGCTGTTATGATGATGACAGGTATTTAAAATTAAAATAAAAATCTTACTCCAACCAAAATGTTGATACTTAGAAAATACATCTAGACTAACATCGCGTTATTCGCGCATTATTTTAAAACTGAGATATCTTTCAAACTAATAATCGGATCTCATCGCTGTAAAGGTCAATTATGTTTAAAATTAAATAAATATAATGATTAACGTATTTATTTTGATAAGGGTCGATACCATATACACAAAATACCTTTACAAACAATGCATTTCTTTAAATCAAATTTGATTATTATAAAAAAGGTCGTAGTGAGTCAACCTTAGAAGATAGATATATGCTATCGCTGACTTAATTGTAAAACTTTTTTAAAGGTACAATTCTCTAATACATCATTTCAGTATATCTCCAGACGTTTAAGCAGCAGAAGAAAAATAAACATTTTTAAGCGTCCCTTTTATAAACATATTTCATTACTGCTCCTCTCCTATTAGTCATAGCGTGATACTATATAGCCTATGACACTCCCCGATAAATGGACTATCAAACGCAGAAAGAATTTTTAAAATCGGTTCAGTAGATCCAAAGATTACCCCCTACAACGTCACAAACACACAAACTTTACCTCTTTATAATATTAATATTATTATAGTATAGATTTCACTAAAGTAAATTATTACATCTGCCACTTAGGCCAGTTACAGACTGTGGTTTTTTGTTTGTAGGTTAAATTGCACAAAAGTAAAGTTTTCAATCTGCCACTTAGGCCAGTTGAGCATTTTGGTTTTTGTTTGTAGGCCTTATTGCACGTAAGTAAAGTATCCAATCTGCCAGTTACGACAATTTGCGCATTGTGGCTTTTGATTGTAGCATCATATTGCACTAGAGTAAAGTATTCAATCTGCCAGTTTGGCTAGTTTTGCATTGTGGATCACATCACTTATATTAGTTTACCTCTGCAGAAATTGTATTTTTTGCAGTTACGTAGAAAATAATTAGTCTGATATCTTGTGGATTTGAAGTACCACAGATACAATATTTTGGCACAGTATTGTGTCGTCAGAAAATAATAATGTCATGTATTTAAGTCAATACTGTCAAAATTTCACTTTGGTTATAGTGTGACCACAGGAGCTGTGCACCCCCTGAGGTATGCGCGGCGAGGTGGGGGACGAAGAAAAAATAGGTGTCCGTTATGGTAGCGTACACGTGACAGTTCTGATAGAAAGGGAACTTTTCTTTTGATAAATTCTTTGTGTAAAATAATGCGTGAAATTCTGACTGAATTAGTGTAGGTTAATGCTTAATGCGAATTCACATTCGAATATGTCAAAAATCCATGTTAATTTATGTTCATAGTACTGGTACAGATAATATGCTTACAAGTGATGACCTCGGTGGCGCGACGGTAGCGCAAGCGGCTGCCGTGCAAGAGGATGTGGGTTCGATCCCCACGCAGATGTCCAGATGTCCTGGTCTGGGTGTTCTGTGTGTCCGTTAATTGATGTTTGTAAAAGGTCCCCACGACACAGGGCATGATCCCTAGTGCGGGAATTCGAAACATCGCCTTTTAACTTTAAAAATCACTTCCCGCGTGCCACTTTGATTTACTCTACTCATTGTTTATATTGTTCTTCGTAAGTCAGTATTAGTTTATTGTAGATTAATAAACTAATAAAAATCACAAATTTGACGACTTAATAGACATATCTGTAATATATTACACTTACTTAATTGATCACAATGTAACCCAAATATACTCATATTTTATTAAAAATATGCAGGTGATAAATAAGAACTCACCCCTTACACATAAACGCCTCTTAAATTTAATCACTGTTTAGCGAGATTATTATTTGTAAAATCAAACTTATAATTAACTAAAATTTAAGAGGCGTTTATGAGTAAGGGGGTAATCTGTATAAAGGAATTCCTAGGAATACTGTAGTGTTAACGATTTCTAATTCCTCATCATTAATCTTAACAATTGGATTTTTTTTATTCTTTGCATAGTAATTGCATAGTAAACAACTCGATATAGCTCTTGTGTATGCTACCATAACGGACACCTACCTGCTGTCACGAGTTTTGACGGCAGTGTCATAACAATTCGAACATTATATTTTTCTTTAAGAATTTCATGTTCTTAGAGTATTTGATACATTCCGCTAGATGTAATTTTTCTCAAAGTTACATTATAAAAACACAAATAATGTTCCTATTTACGCTTAAAACTATACAATAATGTAAATACTTTCTTGGAGTTTTTTAGTAGAAAACTTTTAATAGAAAACTGCTACAGCCGCTCGTGTGGCGACCCGTACCATCCAAATAGCTTAAGTCTATTGCGTCAGATGTCGCTAGTAGCTACATCATAGACTGTTTATTCTATACCAGTATAAAACATGTACTCTATATGTCCACCCCCCTCTCGCCGTGGTCACACTATAGTTGACTATTGTACCGATCATCCGGCTCTTTGAGAGCATACCTAGATCAACAAATTTAGGATAATCTAGAGGAGATGTACCCGGACGCTTAAACCATTACCCCCTTACTAATAAAAATCTCACAAAGGAGTAATTAGACGCCTCTTATATGATCAATTCTTAAGCTTTTAGGCGGTTATCACACTGCCACGCACCACGCTGCATGTTGCGTTTCGACGCACCTACGCGCGTACCGGGAGTGCAGATCTGCATCATCGTGCGGGTTTTTGACGCACTCACGCGCGTAGTTGCGTTTTGTGGATTCACGCCGGCTCTGACTCATTTCATTCAAAGTTGTTCGCTAGTGCTTTAACGCACGTCAGTCCCTTCCTAAATCACGCACGGCACTGCGGGACTCGGTGTGCCATACCTTGCGTCTCGCCCCGCACCCACGCGCGTGGACGCATGTTTCGCCGCTTGTATGCGTGTGATCTGCATGAACGCACGTGGATGCATTTTCTGTGTGTTGGA
The DNA here is from genome assembly GCA_905475405.1 of Schrankia costaestrigalis. NCBI lineage: Eukaryota > Metazoa > Arthropoda > Insecta > Lepidoptera > Erebidae > Schrankia > Schrankia costaestrigalis. Next base: position 1,100,720 of record FR997853.1, on the reverse strand, counting down.
CTGCGCGTGTTTTCTATACAAATGAAGGTACTTACAGAAGCAACGTTAGAACACGCATTCACGCAACATGCAGCGTGGTGCGTGGCAGTGTGATAACCGCCCTAAACAATGAAACAAATTTGTCCTTCAGGACCACAATGTTGAATTTGCAAAATGTTGAATTCCCAAAATGTTGAATTTGCAAAATGTTGAATTTCAAAATGTTGAATTCTCAAAATGTTGAATTCCCAAAATGTTGAATACCCAAAATGTTGAATTCCCAAAATGTTGAACTTTGTTTTGGTTTTGTAGAACTTTGGGATTCAGTCAAATTGAGAGATTAAGACAAATGTCAGACATTTGTAGGAGGCTCTGGCCCCTTTGATTACGCATGAAATGCATATTATTTTAATGATATTTATAAAATGACATGACCAAGAAAAATAGAGAATTATTTTGGATCATAACAGCCCATTAATGTCCCACTGCAGGAACGGCCCTCCAGTGACAGAGGGATACTTGGCCTACTAATACCACGCTGGCCAGGCGGATTGGTATAGGGTTTAATTTCAAGTTTTTCTTCTTTTTATTTCGTAAAGACAATATACACCGATAGTCCCTTAGTCGATTATTACGACACCCATGGGATGAGACAGGGTGGTGACATATTGTATTCTTGCTCCATCACCACACGGAGTCTTTTGTTTAACAGATAAATAATAAGGTACTCAATGTGTTATAAGTTGGTTTATGAAGAGAGAAAAAATACACTATGACACAAGAAATATTTATTACTGTTCGCAATTATAATTAAAATCACAGTCATCTCTTAAAGCAGTATTTCATCTTAAATAGATACAGGTGGCTCAAGCTCACCTAAAACCAAAGCCCAAGATAAAAACCACGCTTTCCACATCACATGTGCACAGCAGTCAACAGTGACTGTGCCTCTGCTCAGTAAGCAATTAATTAATTAATTCACTAAAAGCAGCTTTAGTGTGCATTATGCACTCCGCTTAAGTTTCTGACAAGCCGTTTGGAATTTTGACATCTTCAATTCTTTTAAAAATTAGTATATCAGACCCTAAAAAAATTTCCTTGCCCTGTATAGAGAAGTTTTCGCTGAAGAAAATGTTGGTAGTTGGTGTGCAGGTACATTAGGGTTTCGGTCAACAAACTTTGTTAGCATGTCTTCAAAAATTTGCTGTATTGGTTTTAAATTTGTGCACACTTCTTTCTTGATTGCATTCATTAAGCTTATTATTTTAATTTTATTCTTATCGGTTAAGCACTTATGGCTAGTTTGTTTTTTTTTTTACGGTTAGTAATAAGATTAGGCTTACATTCGTTTTAAAACCAAACTTTTCTTTTACAAAGAGCTTAAAAGTTACAGATCGTTTTATATAATTGTCTTATAAATCAATCAATCTCTATAATAATGTTTTTATAAGTATACTAAAACAAAATAATATGCACTATTGACAACATTGTGTTCACTGCTTCTACGAGTATGTCATAATACAAATCGACTTTGACTGGATAAAATGATATTCTTAATTATTTCATTTTTAAAATTACAGTAGTACATTCTTCTTTACTTCATAACAATAAGATTTTACATTTTCAAAATAATAAACAATTACATCTTTCCATTATCTACTTCTTTCCACTTTTCTATCTACTTTTCTTTCTCTGTATTTAATTGTTACAATATTTACCATTTGGGAATTGAACCCATTTCTTAAAATCACACCGTTTTCCAACTACTTATTCTTGGTACACATAACATTTATCATTACTTGGGCACTTCTAACCCTTGGACCCGTAGGTCATCATTATTAACATAAGGTACATTTTATCTTAAGTCGACTTCTTTCTTTCATATAATAAAAATATATTATTATTTTCATTCTTTTTTTTTTTCAAGGTCCAGTTTTTTTTTAAGACATAGTCTCCAAACGCTTTCACGGTGAAAATCTCGTTTACTACCATGATCAAACGAAGGACTGGCCTTTTGTACCTATCTATGTGTACGTCACTATAATCATTAAAACCATTTCCAAATTCACAAACTTACGCAAAACAAATGAATAATTAGATCTATAAGAAAAACTCTATTGCCATCGGGTGATCAGTCCGACGAAGTACAATTAAGTCTTATTTATCTAAACATTCCCAGCCACTGTAAACAAATTTCAACAAACGAAACATCCTTTATGCAATCTAAATCTTTACACAATTACAATAATCATTATCCATCGTTGTAAACTTCAATCATTTGCCATTATTTTTCAGACCTTACATTTAAACGAAATTTCATTAACAACAGAATAAAAGAAAATAATTTTAAAATTATAACTCAATTACATTGAAAGTTATTTAACAATTTTATTTACATACCAATACATGATGATGATGATGATGAAATGATGACATGATGTGGTATGACATCATCAAGTTCGCATCGCAACAGCGCACTCATATTGCAGTAAGATTCATAGAACAAAATGAAACATGAGACTGCATCACATGCACTATGAGAAAGTTACATTCCTAAACAATATAATCACAATAAAACAATAATGAAACACCACTAAAATAAAAATAAAACTTTTTATGTAAGTACTTGATAAATCCAGACCACAAAAAAAAAACATACAAATGTTTTGTTATGTCCTAGCACCAAAACAATAATTTTTTATAATATTTTACATATTAATAGTATTAATATCATAGAATATAATAAATTTATTTTATATTATAGGCCAATGATTCTTTCACTCTTTATCAAAAACTTGCCATGGTATTATTCAAATTAAATTTTGAAATAAAGTATTGTCAATAGGCAATTAAAATATTAATAAATGTCAAAAGAGACAAAAAAAAAGGAAAAATTAACTTAACTACCATTTATAATAAAAATCAAAATAATAAAAAAATGATTAAACACTAACACCATAAAAAAAAAAGTCCGCAGCACTGTAAAATACATCTAGTCACCTTTTTTCCGCTTTGTTCTCTATATTTTGCTAATCTCGCTGGTGTCCTTCAAATAAGGACACGAACATCTCTCGGCTGCTACGTCATGAGAGTCATGATGGGACGCCAACAACTCCCTGCGCCCCGTAAGCACCGTTTCATCGGAAAATTCCATTGCATAAAAACTCACGAATTTCTTCCAAGGCTTTAGCGCAGCACTGCCCAGAAGGCAGCACTGGCAGGGTCGCCATGTGGAGTGGGCACCGGAACTCGTCAGATGTTGTAGAAATGGGGTAGTAAATGATACTATGATGACATGTTGAATGCTCCTTTAATTACATCTTACCACGATTTATATACTTAATATCTACGTGCCTTATAGCTATATTACTATCTTAATGTCTTATCTTAGTATCTTATGATAGTTATAGTACAACCGTAATCTATTCCTTGTTATCGGATGATGTATGTGACCAGCTCACACTACACGTACACTTCCACTCCAGCGAGTCGTGCCATTACTGTTCGCCTTACCATCTTTTGTCAGTCTCCACTTGCCTTCTAATATCAAAACATCTTTATTTTTATGGTTTTTTGAAAATACAATATTATGAGACATGGTGCTAGAATAATAGTTATTTAGAAACAAAGAAATTGACAATATAAAAGAAAAAATGATAAATCGATTATAATTTTATTATAAGTGGCCAGCATTTCTAATTGAATCACGCTTTTTTTAGGTTCTACTCTTATTACAATAAAATGAGGTTTAATTACCAGTAAGTAAATAGCCTAGGTACTATTAATATTATTGAAGGGGAACATTTACGACAACTCATGATTACTCGTCGAGCGTTCAAAAAAATTGGTAATTCAACATTTTGAGATTCAAAATTTTGAAACTCAACATTTTGCAAATTCAACATTTTGGAACTCAACATTTTGGGAATTCAACATTTTGAAATTCAACATTTTGGGAATTCAACATTTTGAAATCCAACATTTTGCAAATTCAACATTATGGGTTCAACATTTTGCAAATTCAACATTGTGGTCCTGAAGGAAATTTGTTTACCTACTTATAAAAACTTATTTTCTGATGCTTAGCTAAGATATGACATAATTATACAAAGAACGATATAAAATAAAGAAACCACAGATAATTGATGAAAAATTCAACTATTACCGTGGAATCTAACGTATTGTCTACCAAAAATTGGATTTTCTACGCCTATGGCGATATTATGAAACATTGTGACTCAGACAGATAGATATGATTTTCAAAACTTAACAGAGTGAAGCAAAATATAAGGTTTCACGAAATAAAACTTGTACTGTTATAAAATTGACTTGTATATTATATATTATTTAAAAAGATCAATAGAAACACAATTATAATTTAAACATCACTTAATAAAATATCCTATCAAAACCGAATCAATAATAATAGAAAATACTATTGTACTTGACAGGTAGACATGACATCTGATGTCTGATTCTAAATCCAAATTTGTGCAACCATAGTGTTTACTTGAAAACTATCTGTATGTATTTCTTTATTGATTGAAATATTTTTAATAAGACGATAATGACGGTACATCAGCTGTCATTTCATTTTTTGAAGAAACACTTTTTAACTATCTATAACACAGAGAATTTAAAAATATTAATATCAAAAGTTATTTCTTATTTGTGTTGCCAAAACTGGATGGATTTTTAAATCTAAAAATCTATGAATTTATAATTAAATATCCGTAACCCACAACAATCTATGTAACAGCTTACTAAAGCAAGCTTGTGCAGTATAAAAACTACTATAAATTCAAGCAGTATTTGTTTTAATCATAATAATGAAATATGCATTGTGATGGTGAATAGCTGGTGGCATCGAGGTCACGCTGTTCCTGTCTCCATTATACGCGTTCCCGTGAAATTCTCCTGAACAACAATGAAAAGGGTCAGATAGTACGAAACGGGACTTTAAAAAAAAAAAGTTTTTTATCGCGAAATATGATACGTCGCTTTTAAAAACACATAGAAAAATAAAAAAAAAAATTTGAAAAATTTTGGATTTAAAAAAATTTCGGTTGATTTTGTATGAAATATATTTCACATTTCACTCTACCTATTGTACCAAACGGGACGCAAAAACACTTAAAAAAATTTTGATTGATTTTGTATGGAGCCAGGACTTGTAAAATTTTCGAGAATGAAAAAAAATTTTTTTTTATAAGTAAATGATGAATGTGGCGCTCGGCGGCCGCTACCGCGGCCCGCTCGCCTTCGCGCGTTCGTTGTCACAGTTCTAACATAACCTAACCAAATGATATTTTGATCGGCCAAAAATTTTTCTAAGTCCAAAATTTTTCAAATTTTTTTTTTATGTCTATCTGTTTTTAAAAGCGAGGTTTTATCATATTTCGCGATAAAAAAAAAAATTTGTTTTTCAAAGTGTCCCGTTTCGTACAATCCAACCCTAACATGCCCACAGAACTCGGTCCTGCGCCAGGTCGTCAATCCACCTAGCTGGGGGACTATCGATTGTTGTTTTTAATTATTTGTGTACACTTTACTCTTACTGAATGTATTTTAACCTACTCGACACAGGCAAATATGTTTAATGTAACACATGAGCCATTATAAATAGTATTTGTTTTGTAACTTTATATTTGCTGGAGGAAGAAATGCTTGTCTCAAATAAAAGATGATTATACAACTATAACATTTTGATAATTGATTTTAACAATTGTAATTTTAACATTGGTCTGTTTCTATGTATAATATGTATGTATTTACAAAAAAAAAGTATATATGTATGTTTATCCGTTGTCTGGTACCCATAGTACAAGCTTTGCTTAGTTTGGGACTAGATGGCGTTGTGTGAATGTGTGAAGAATATTTATTTATTTTATTTATTTAATGTCAATAGTGAATCTTTATTAAATGAATATGCATAGATGATAATAGATTTTTATTTAACAATATTTCTTATTTTAATATGCATGCAGACTACAGCACCATGTATCCCTTGAAGAACACAAATCGCTTCAAATTATCTACATTTCTTCAGTAATAATAAAGTAAGCTTTTCCACACCAACACCATTGCCACCTTGTCTGCTGGCTCATGCTATGGATGTCAGTGCAGTCTTCTTGGATCTAAAAAGAAGTATCAAAATTACAATATTAAGTAGTAAGTATTCAATATAATAATTTTCTGATCAGTTACAAAAGATGTAACGTTTCATCTGAGGCGATGATTCACGAAGAAGTCAAGTCAACCTTTGCGTTTATAATATTATAAGGATAGCAAAATATAAACAATATAACATAATAATGTCATAGCATTTATTAAAGTTTATAAAATCTAGACTATATGTAATTGTTATAGTAGTGAATACTCAAAAAAAAAAAATCACATTCTTTCAGTTATATTTTTTAACAATAACAAACGCACAATTTATATATTAGTCTGATTCTGAACTACTTTCCGTTCTCTTACGTTTGCTCTTTCTTTGTTTCCTATGTTGAGATACTTTTGTTTTATCTTCATTAATAACTTGGTCTTTAGTCTGATTGTTTACTTTAATAGTATTAGTTTTTTTCTTTGCTGTGTGAATACCGTGGATATGTTTCATATGCTTGTTGCAGTTCGGCCAGTTTCTAAATTCCCTTTGACAAATTTTACAAGAATATGGCATTTCACCAGTATGAATACGTAAATGTTGATTTAAAAGTGTTTTAAAATTAAATCTCTTATCACAGTTTGTACAAGCATATGGTCTTGTATCTGTATGTATTATACTGTGCCTCTTTAACTGGTTCTCTAAACGGAATCTTTTACTACATACATCACATGAGAACCGCTTTTCTTTATCATGAACACTTACATGAAACCTTAAATTACGTTTAGTTGTAAAGGAATATTTACATATCTTGCACTGGAACGGTCTTATATCTTAATGCCGCTTCAAATGAAAGGTTAATTCCGGTTTTGACAAGTAGCCTTTGCCGCATATGTCACAAACATAATCGCGTCTTCTCTCAGTATGTATTGACTTATGAGTTTTGAGCGCGGTCCAGCGTTTAAAGGTCTTATTACATTGTGTGCAGGTCAACTCAGATTGAGATAATTCATGAGATCTATACTTTATATACTTGAAGAACATGCTTGAATGTTTGACACATTCTTCTTCATTAGGAAAACAAGAATGACATCCCCTACATTTAAATTTACTTGTGGTGTGTGTCTTCATGTGTTTTTGGCAATCTAAGGGCGAAGGGAATGTTCGGTAGCATAAATAACAAGACATACCAAGGTGTTTATTATGTTTCCTATAATGACGTAGAAGCCTTTCTAAAGATCCAGTCTGTAACTTACAGATAGTACAAGCAAATGCATTACAAGCACTATGGTACTTCATAGAGTGACTTTTTAATTCTGTTATGGTACGAAATTCAGTTTCACAGTATTTACATTTCCAATTATAATATTCCCAAGTTAATTCTGTTGCACTATTAAGTGGATTTTTTTGGCATGGAGATGTTTTAGTAGGTAAATCATAGTCAGCTTTATCACTCAATGTATCTTCAATTATAGGACTTGTTTTTAAATCAGGATCAAGTTCAATTATGTCTTCAGCTGCAGAAGAGTCTGATTTTAAAACATCAGCTTTATCACTCAATGTATCTTCAATTATAGGACTTGTTTTTAAATCAGGATCAAGTTCAATTATGTCTTCAGCTGCAGAAGAGTCTGATTTTAAATCATTAGGATTATAATCCAAGTCTTGAGAATCATCATTACAATCTTCAATTTCAGTTTTTATTGTTTGAGTATAAATTATTTCGTTTAAAACTATCTGTGCCTTTTCTATGTCTGAAATAATTGTAAACGCGATTTGTACACTGTTTATACATATGAGACATACCGTTTTAGGTAATTTATTATCAATTAAATCGAGTTCACAGTTCAATCGTGTCAATCTACTAATAATTTCTTCGTATAAAGAGTGTTCAATTTCTAAATTAATGAGTTTATCCAAAGGTTTCGATTTAGCACAAAGGCGACAATAACTATATTTTAATTCACTCATTGTTTTAAGCTTATATCTCTTTCGCGGAATCCAGCGGAATCTTTGTTTATTACACAAATTAACGTCACCCTCCGATTTTTGTCCATCACAAACACAATATAGTTTTACACTATTTCAATGGAATTAATTTCACTGATTATTCTTGCAGTTTCGTTACAGTGGCTTGACAACTCAAGAAAAGATTGTAAACTGATTTTTTAGAAAGATTCACAGATTACATATTAGTACTACGACTGGAAAGATTTTAGTTTTGTTACAGTGTTACACAATCTGTCTGCTGCAATCAGCCAGCGATTCAAACCAACGACAATTTTTAATGACGTATTTTTTTTTTTATCTTATATTGAAGACCAATAACTCTTGTCTATGTTCACGATTAGTAAAAAACTGCAAAAAGACGAAACGTGAATTCCAAAAAATATAAATAGTACAGTCAAATAAGACTAAAATAGGAGCAAACCTCGGAACGGAAGCGAATAAGCTGTAAATTCGTATAATCCTTTGTTTTGATGTTCTGATGACTGGTGAAAAAGTCTCATATGATCACGTGTCTGCGTCACAAGTTATTCAAGGTCAAAGGTCACGAAAGTTAGTTTTTTCCCATTATCTCGTTTTCTATGGGAAATACGCATATAACGTCATTATAAATATTGTAGATCATAAAATTGTCTACAAAAAATATATGAACACTTTTCTCCTAAAAAGCATCGCTTTCGAGATATCGTGACTTTAGAGCGCAGGAAAGTCGTATTTTCGACTATATGCACACACTAGCTTTTTCCCGTGATTTCGCTCGCGTTTATAAATATTATGAAAAATAAGGCTTATTTCAATATATAGTAGCATATGCATGCTTGGTCTCAGCCTAATCGGTTTGAAATTGACAAGGTTACATACAAACTTCCATCCCCTATCTTATCCCTTTAGGGGTAGAATTTATCAAAATCCTTTCTTAGCGGATGCCTACGTTATATCATCTACCTGCATGCCATAATTCAGCCAGATCTGTCCAGTGGTTTGGGCTGTGCGTTGATAGATCACTATGTGCTAGGAGTATTCCTACTTGAGAAACCACGTTAATAAAAACCGCCGAGCAGCCCAAACCACTGGACAGATCTAGCTGAATTTAAGTAGCATCGGTCCTTGGATATCTATCGAAGGACCGATGGCCGTTGGAGCAAACGTGTCCTAGAGTGGAGACCGCGACTCGGCAAACTTAGTGTAGTACGCCCCCCAGCTATCAACCTAGCTGGGGGGCTCTCAAAAAGGTCTCTGGGTCGGACTGGATGCGGAAGGCGCAGGAACGAGTTCTGTGGCGCGTGTTTGAAGAGGCCTATGTCCAGCAGCTATGACTGCGATAGGCTTGTTGATTGATTAATTGATTGAAAGATGTTGACAATAACGATGATGACGATCCTTTATCTACATCCAGGCCGTTGTCAAGTCCTTTGAATAGCCCAATAAATAAAGATGGACCTTCGACATCTAGCAACAGTGATTAAAAATATTTAGTTATAAAAAAATACTTTTGTAAAGTGTAATAAATATGTTAATAAGTATATCCCATTCTTTTATTATTTTCTGAACAAAGATTATTAAAAGTTTCAATAGTCGTTATCTTTGCAATTAGGTAACTTTCTATCACAATGCGCAGAAAAAGTTCTATAAAAATAATGAAGAAGTATGTTTGTTGTTAAAATAAATTCCTGAATCAGGCTACACATTATGACGTTTCGGACAACAGGCAACAGTTGGTGCCCTATATATGCTGGCGCAATGTATGCACCTACGCATCGCAAATTTTCACTGCATTTGTCCTAATAATATGATAGTTTTGCTAAATAATGAAAAAACCCTCCCATTGGGTATTTTCCCACATAAATACCCGGTTTTTACCCAAAATGGGTAAAAACCTGGGGTTTTTCCCATTGGGTTTTTACCCGCTGCCCATCTCTAGTATAATATAACATTATATATACCAAAGACCAGAGAAAAACCAGAGTCCCGCTCCAATCCAATCCCATTCAGTCAAGATCTAGAAAAGAAATGGGTCCTATTCATAAATTGGTTTAGGTTACGGTTACGGTAGAACTGTGACCCCAACGTGAGCGTGCCGCGGCAGCGGCCGGCGCCGGCGAAGTGCCAGAACCGCCGAATTGGTCCTTTACTTATTGGTTTAGTTACGGTTACGGTAAACTCTCAAACCATAATCATAACCGTGAACGAGTCATGTTTTATGGATTTCATTCATTTAAGACAAAAATATTCGAATAATTTTAATAAACAATAATTTTAAAAAATGGTTTTATGTAAAAATGTAAAAAGTTGTTTCGTAATCACAAGAAATAGTATAAAAACAAACCTTTTTATTACTTTCCTTGGTAAATTATTCTTTCTGAGTATGAGAGAAAATATATAATGGTTAAAATGTTTAGGGATAAAAGCGTTATGATAAAAAACATTAGGAGTTTAAATATATTTACTTATCAATATTATTAAAAACGATTTTCGGAAACATGAGTGTTATGAACATCGCCGGTAGCAATACAAATAGTATGAATGATAACTTTAAGATTTAAAATTTTAGGAAGAGTGATCATTCGGATTACAAACCGTTAGGAAGAACATTTTCGGATGAAGAACTTTAGGTGAGCCAATATGGACCCATACTTATTGCATGTTGTATTCACCTATAATTAGTTAATTATGCTTGTGTATTGAAAATATGAAATGAAATATGTTATGTATTATTGTAACAGCTGTTGGTGAATCTAATAAATAAATAAAGTTTTAGTTTGTACTATACGATTTTTACAAATTTCGACAAAACCAATCGACATGAACAAGCCGAACACGATTGAAGCCTTACAGGATAACATAACACGCGTGAGATATAGGCTGAAATGGTCGAAAAAGTGACGCAAAATTGGATCTTTCGAATGGACCATTTTGAAACTAAGACGCGTAAACATTTACATGAAGATATCTTTAAAATGTAAATGGCAAAGACCAAGTTATCAATTTCAACAAAAAAGTTTAAATAGCTCATCATTAAACGACTCGAGTTCTTTATTAAAAGACTCGCAACTAAGTTGTGCGTCTTTTAGTAAAGAACTTTATTCGATTTACTTTTGAGTCTTATTATAATAACTGGAGTCCAGTCATTTAAATTAAAATACTTGAGTCGTATTGTTACAGTCGAGTCTAGATCTAACTTGTAGGACTTAAAAGACTCAAGTCCTTTAACTTTAACCGTAACTAAACCAATAAGTAAAGGACCAATTCGGAGGTTCTGGCACTTCGCCGGCCGCTGCCGCGGCACGCTCACGTTGGGGTCACAGTTCTACCGTAACCGTAACCTAAACCAATAATTATGAATAGGACCCATTTCTTTTCTGGATCTTGACTGAATGGGATTGGATTGGAGCGGGACTCTGGTTTTTCTCTGGTCTTTGGTATATAATGTTATATTATTACCTACATGTTGTCAACAAAGTTACGCAAAATTAATGTGTTTATTATTGATTATTATAAATAAAAAGAAATCTAAACAAAAAAAGATATGACTTTAAATTATAGTATAAACGATGGTTATGTTGAGAAAATATAGGAAAACAAATAATATTATAATAGATGTTTATTGCTACTGAAATTATGAAGTTGAATGCTTCGGATTATTAACATTAGAGACAAAAAAGTTACTAATTGAAAAATGTTAGGAAGAACATTTTCGGACTTCCTTATAGGACTTCAAATTTTAGGTGAACTTTGGCGCACCCAATAAGTATAATATCATCATGTTTTAAAACAAGACGAAATCAATATGTAATAAGAATAATAAAATCAAAACTAAAAGCACACAAACTTTGTAAAAGTAGAAATAAAGAAGTTATATGGGTTTAAAGGTGGTAATTGGTTAATATATAGCCCTTTGGAGCATAATGTACAAAACGCAAAATGTACACGACACGCAAAACGTAGCATGGATTATTGCACTAAGTACCTGATTAATGACATTACGAGTCCCTCGACAAGACACAGACAAAATACGTAACGTGTCACCTGACTAAGGCCATTCACGAAGAAGTCAAGTCAACTTTCGTGTTTATAATATTATAAGGATAGTAAAATTTAAACAATATAACATAATAATGTCATAGCATTTATTAAAGTTTATAAAATCTAGACTATAAGTAATTGTTATACCAGTGAATACTCAAAAAAAAAAATTCACATTCTTTCACTTACTTACATATTTTTTAACAATAACCAACGCATGATATGGCTAGGAAAGGAGTGAATGTTGGGATGACGGGAAACAGAGATGAATGGAAAAGCATACATGTTGCGCCGACCCCAAGTGAAAATGGGATAAGGGCAGGAGGATGATGACGATGAACAAACGCACAATTTATTTATTAGTCTGATTCTGAACTACTTTCTGTTCTCTTACGTTTGCTCTTTCTTTGTTTCCTATGTTGAGATACTTTTGTTTTATCTTCATTAATAACTTGGTCTTTAGTCTGATTGTTTACTTTAATAGTATCAGTTTTTTTCTTCGCTGTGTCAATACCGTGAATACGTTTCATATGCTTGATGCGGTTCGAACAGTTTCTAAATTCCCTTTGACAAATGTTACAAGAATATGGCATTTCACCAGTATGAAGACGTAAATGTTGAGTTAAAAGTGTTTTAAAATTAAATCTCTTATCACAGTTTGTACAAGCATATGGTCTTGTATCTGTATGTATTACACTGTGCGTCTTTAACTGGTCCGCTAAACGGAATCTTTTACTACATACATCACATGAGAACCGCTTCTCTTTATCATGAACACTTATATGAAACCTTAAATTACCTTTAGTTCTAAAGGATAATTTACATATCTTGCACTGGAATGGTCTTATATCTTCATGCCGCTCCAAATGTAAGGTTAATTCCCGTTTTCTCAAGTAGCCTTTGCCACATATGTCACAAACATAATCGCGTCTTCGCGAATGTATTAACATATTATGATTGTTGAGCGACTCCCAGCATTTATACTTCTTATTACATTGTGCGCAGGTCAAATCTGATTTTTGTAAATCACGAGGTCTAAAATTTATATTCTTGAAGAACATACTTGAATGTTTGACACATTCTTCTTTACTAGGAAAACAAGAATGACATCCCCTACATTTAAATTTACTTGTGCGGTGTGTCCTTATGTGTTTTTGGCATTCTAACAGCGAAGGGAATGTCCGGTAACATAAATAACAAGATGTGGCAAGGTTTTTATTATGTGTCCAATAATGACATAAAAGCCTAGCTAGAGATCCAGTCCATAACTTACACATAGTACAAGCGAATGCATTACAAGCACTATGGTACTTCATAGAGTGACTTTTTAATTCTGTTATGGTAGGAAATTCAGTTTCACAGTATTTACATTTCCAATTATAATGTTCCCAAGTTAATTCTGTTGCACTATTAAGTGGATTTTTTTGACATGGAGATGTTTTACGAGGTAAATCATAGTCAGCTTTATCACTCAATGGATTTTCAATTATAGGACTTGTTTTTAAATCAGGATCAAGTTTAATTAAGTCTTCAGCTGCAGAAGAGTCTGATTTTAAATCATTAGGATTATAATCCAAGTCTTGAGAATCATCATTACAATCTTCAATTTCAGTTTTTATTGTTTGAGTATAAATTATTTCGTTTAAAACTGTCTGTGCCTTTTCTATGTCCGAAATAAATGTAAACGCGTTTTGTAGACTGTTTATACATATGAGACATACCATTTTAGGTAATTTATCATCAATTAAATCGAGTTCACAATTCAATCGTGTCAATCTACTAATAATATCTTCGCATAAAGAGTGTTCAATTTCTAAATTAGTGAGTTTATCCAAAGGTTTCGATTTAGCACAAAGGCGACAATAACTATATTCTAATTCACTCATTGTTAATAGCTTAAAAATCTTTCGCGGAATGTTTGTTTACTAAACAAATTAACGTCACACTCCGATTTTTGTCCATCACAAACACAATATAGTTTTACACTATTTCAATGGAATTAATTTCACTGATTATTCTTGCAGTTTCGTTCGTTACAGTGGCTCACAGAACAATTCCATTTCCAAAGAGTAAAATAAAATAGATTGATTTAGACTCAAAGGAGAAGAATGTCAACTTTATATAAAATTCGTGAGGAAACTTTTCCTAAGCGTGCGGCGCCATCTATCGGCAGCCACCCAAAGCTGCAGTTAATCTCAGCAGCGCGGAAATTGTATTAGTTTTTTTTATTACCACTCGCGCGCCCGAGCTCGCGGACCGCTAGACCGTCAAGCGCCCGCGCCGCGACTTCGACTTAACTGCGTTCCGCGCGTCATGCCGTTGCCGATATAAAATGTAATTACTCCTAAACTACTACAACTACAGCAAAATAAAAATTCCACTATAAAGCTAAAACTATAAGGCATCTAGGTATATTTAAATTAAAGTAGACCCATCAGCCCGAAACTCAAAAAAAATATATAAAGTTGCAAAACTACGATAAATTTAGGCAAAAAATTAGTTTAACACGTATTTCCGTATCTATGGTATCATATATCTATTAAATCATTACTGCCATATTATAGTATATAAGCTTTATTTTGATACCAAATAAATAATAAGTGGGTAGCACAATAATTAAACAATCTACAAATACCCACATATCTGTAGCCACTTTTGCTAATAAAATTACGGCAATATGGCCGACCGTAAATTTAAAACAACAAAAATATTAATGGATCCGTCATATTTTCTTCAGATAAGAACGAAATAATAGTAATAAATTAACTGTACTACCTATTACAACAAATATTTTAGTAAAATAAAGTAATTTTATTGTAAAATTGAAACATTGAAAACACAACATAAAAAATTGTTACGTGTCCATTTCAAGTCCGGTAAAAATATAACAAAAGACTCGCAAACCATTGCATTTTTAGATATTCTATAAGCAACAATCTTGAGGATCATTTTAATATATAACACTACTAGACTTTAGTAATAAATAAAACAATACTTACATCTTAAATGCAGAGATCGCAATACCTTGTCAACTCGCGGCACGCGTGTTGAAACAGTATATTATACTCTTTGGTTGAAACTAAATTAAAATTGTCTATATTCTCCTTGTCAAGTGTCAGACTGTTATACACACAAAGAAGCGTTTTTTAATATAGTACCATCTAGTGTCGAATCCTAAAAATGCTTAGAAGACTTCCACAGATAAAAAAGCGTTTATAATTCGCTAGCACAGAGTAAAGTAATATATAGGAAGAAGAGAGCCCTCTCGCAAAATTTTTCGTAGCCTAGCTTTGAATGGTGGCTCTGTCTGGTATCAGAATCCGACACTAAGCTGTCAATCTATGTACATAGATAGGTAGGTACAAACAAACCATATATAGGTACCTATACTAATGTCGTTACTTATACAGTTTTATGAAATAATTGCAAATTATTGCAATTATTTCAAATAACTGTACACATCTTGCTGATCTAACATGATAGAGGTGTGATTTTGTGGTGTTTGTATCAACTTAACACAAACATGGTGGGAAATTCATAAAAAAGAAAGATGATCGCGTGCGCACGCGCACACAACAAACATCCACCATTTTGTATTTTGTAAGTTTATGGTTTCTTCACAAACATACCAGAAGATTTGTCTATGGTGAATATTTAAGTAATAATTTTAATATAAAATAAATATTTTAAAGTAATTGTAAATCATGATAAAGTATAGTTCTTATTTTAGAATTATCAAATAAGTATTATATTGGTAAAAATCACATATTGAAATAATCTACTCCATTTAACGCTATCTAGCGAGGACTTGGCTAAGCTTGTTTTTCGATTCTTGTAACAGATGACACTACTTTCTTTGTCTCCGGCCATTGTTAGGGAGCGTACTAGGACTGTTCGCTAGTATAGCGTCTAGCGCATAGATAAGAATATGTACTAACGTATAGATAGCTATCTCTTGATTTTGTAGACAAAAGCGACATCTAGTTGCCAAGCCCAGTATTACTTCGTACTAATCCTTGCGTGATATACATACATATAGCTATATATATGTACTAATCCTTGCGCCATATACATATCTATAGCTATATGTGTTATATTTATAGATATAAATACGCACCCTTATGCCCGATTTACACATCGACAAGTACAGTAGCGAGTTAAGTAGTAAGTTGCTGATTAAGTTGATTTAAATAAGTAGATCTCCATCTTATTTTTTGCCAAGTTAAGTTGGCGAGACGCGAGAGAGGGGGCTACTTCGTACTTAACTCGCCAAAAAATAGGATGGAACTCTATTTAAATCAACTTAATCTTAAAATACTACTTAACTCGCTACTGTACTTGTCGATGTGTAAATCGGGCATTATCCAATACTATCACTTAACATAATTTGTCAAAACAAAGTTTTTAATAGCATCCAAGTTGTACAACTTAGTATTAGAGTATTTTGTTTGTACAATAGATAGTAGTCAAAACTCCATTAAGACAAATTTTGTATAGTGTCAGTATTGGATACCGGTTCATTATTTATTTATTAAATGTGTTGCTCATTTAGTTTTTCAAGAATTAGGTATCTGCCACACATTAGAACAACTTTAAACAACAGTAATAAAAGAAAACAAATGTATTTACAGTTTTTTATTTTTATTTTTATGTTTAACATAATAAGTGTTTGCTAATTTTTTAATGGGGTCTGTCTCATCAAATAATAAGGTTTTGCCACACAACAAATTGTTTACTTCTTTGCACCAGTCGTATAATATAAGCATAATGCTTTTTTTAATAATAAATTTGCCAATTATTTCTTTATGTTGATCACAATTTATGAAGTCCAGTGATACAAGCGAGGTGGTTATCATTGCCATTGACCGAGTCAAACAGTCGATCAAAAAATAACAAAAGTTCAGCTGTGTCCGTGCTTTCCCGAGGGATTTGACCAATTCCTAAAAAAGAAAAATCAATTAGATATATATATATATTTAGATATGTCGTGTGCAGAAATAACATAAAAAAACAATTATTTACCTGCTGTGAACCCCATAGCTACACTAACCGTCTTACTAAAGACTTGTGTGCTGTACTTCACCTTCATCTTAGGTATCAAATTAGGTACCACATGACGTGCAGTCAATTTAGGCACCAGTCTTAGACCTTTGAATCCAGGGCTTTTTTTATATAATGCCTCGATGTGAGCCCATTTTGTAATTTTTTTTTGTCCATCCAAACAAAATTCTAAATTTTTTGTTATTAGGTTATTCCTTATCCCTTTCATTAGATGAGGCGGGTCGTAAATTGGATAAATAACATTATTATTTATTTCAAAAAATCCTCCTTTATATTCTTTCATGTTTCTGATGTACTCCTCTTTGGTTTCTTTTATTAAAAGGTTAATTGCTGCCATATTTGTTGATCCTTGATCACATGTAACTGAGACTACTTTGAGCTCCGTCTCCAAGTTTTAACTAAAATTGTTTTTATTAGATTTTTCATGTTGTAAGAACTAGTGGTTCTAGCACAAAAACTGAAGGCCACTGGCTGTTTGTATTTTTTAAATACTCCTCTTACCATGAACACTAATGCATGGTCAGCAAAACACTTGGTTTGTTGACCATCATCACAAAATCCTTTTAGTCGGTCATTTTGTTTATCATATGATAAATTTGCAGCAATAGCCATTTCGTCAAATATTTGTGTGCAATATTTATGGCTTGCAGGCATTTTATCAACTCTTTTCTTTAAATGATCAAATATGATGTCATTGGGTCCTGGAGATAAAAATACTTTACCCATTAATTTATTTAATGTGGATCTTTTGGGAAGAACACATATTTTACTTAATAGCCGATATGCCTTTGGACTAGGCTTATAAAGCGATAATGCTAGAATTTTTTCGTCCAACGTAAATCTATGTCCTTTGGGATGTTTACCGGATTGTCTTATTTGCATATCAAAGAATGTTTTTGCTGCTGGCGATAAATTCTTTGCAACTAGATCGTAAGCTTGTGTCCGTGTAATTTTTTTAGCTATTTTTAGCCTTTGGACCAGTGTAGCTTTAGATTTTTTGCATCTGTTTAGTTCGCGTTGTGTTTTTGCGACTGTTTTATAAAGCTCCATCTCAGACTTGTATCTCCATTGACCTGAAATTAAAAATTAAATGATAAATTTTAAATGTTCTTTTAATTATAGATAGTATAATTATTACGATTTAGAACAGAGTGATTATTTATTTGTAGTGCCTTCTTTTCTGGAATAGTCTTCTATATAATACACAAATAGAATCATCGGGAAAAAGTGTATTTTTAAATGTTAATAAGTCAAACATACTTATTTTATTTTATATTTATATTTATAAAACTAATAACAGTTTTGCTCACATTTGATTACAGAATACATTGATTAAAAATTAAACCTCAAATTAATGTCATAATTTAATAATTGTTTCACAAAGTCCATTAAGAAATATTGAATTCTTTTAGCAAGTAACTGTCAAAGCACTATGCTATAGAATTCAGTTACTATGATAAGTCAAAAAGTTTATACCTTCAGTAATATAAAGGTAATCATAGCCACCTGATCTAACATCTAATTCACATAATATGTATAATATAGACTTTATGTACAATGCCAGATTAGGTTCTATTTAATGTTATCCTTTTATCTATTGTAATGAGTAAAATATGCTTACTTCTAATAGCACCAATGTTGCCAATTATTTTAGAAGTGTCCAATTTATCTGAAACGGTTCTAACAGTAGCCCCTGCTGAAGTATCTGAAAAAATATATTAAGGAAAACGATTAATATTTTAAAAACATTCATTTTTATCAACTACAACATGACAAAATAGATTCTGCTTTAGCCGGAGAGTCATTGATTTAGTCGTCGTAGATAGAGTCGTCTTATAAACGAACTACCTTCAGATCTATGAATGAAAATAACAAAAAATTATCACAAAACCATTCTTAAAGGACATATCCTTGATAATATTGAGAATATCACTAACTCAACCAACTATGTACTTGAAACTAATTATACAAAATGTACCGCTTTTTAAATACTTAGTTAGGTAGTTGCTTTGTTTTATTTTAAAATTACAAAACTTATTAGACATTAAACCTTTGTTCATATAGACTTTCAAGACTCGATGTATTTAGCATAAGGACAAACCTCTGTGGTTTACTTATGTTACTTGAAAACCTGCGTTTGTATGAATTTGTAAGTTAATAAAGGAATAAAAAAATATTGTCCCTGAGAAAGAGCACTCGTAACCGACGCGCATGTATGACTCGCTTAATGAATGTGGACGAGGCCCAATATGTTTGCCAGGATCGTGACAAGTGGCGGATTCTGTCGTCTCTGCCTACCCCGGCAGGGATAAGGCGTGAGTTTATGTATGTATGTCTCTGAGCTACAATGTAGTCTTATTGTATAGCATGTCAATTGTTAATTCTAGCTTATTGCAGAAAAACAGTTCTTTAATTCAAACAATACCTGAAATATTACCAGACTCTTTTTTGTCTAGTTAGTACTTAAACATATACTTACATACAGTAGAGCCTGTTATATTAGTACTTGTGGTTGGCAGTACATCATCTATAACCATGGGCTCAGGTCTATCACTGGTCACCCTGTGTGGTATGGGTACACCTACAAATCAAATACAAATTGATTTACTTGACAAATGCTACTAATTACATAGAACATATAAACATAGTACACTTGGTGGCAAAGCAGTGGTGAGTTCGAATCCCACAGACGAAAATTATTTGTGCAATACATAAAATATGATTGTCTTGAGCCTGGATGTACTTTATGTCTGTTAATATTCATGTCTGTAAAAATTCCCATGACACAGGGCTCTATTACAAGTGTGGAGTTGATGTTTTTTCAAAGATAAAAAAATACTAGCCAACTGGCTGTGTTGTAGAGTTAGGTGCCAATGCCTTTGGAAGGCAGTGAAAGTTTGGCATGGCTGAAGAAACATTAAAGTAGAATTCTTAATTGGAATTACAATAACCATTTAGCACAAGTCTGCTTTAAAAGTTAATTCTTTCTAAAGTATTATTTATGTTATTGAACACATTAAATACTATTCTGATAATAATATATCTTTACTCATACCTGGAAGATATAATGTAGGCACTGCCAATTTACTCAATCTATCTCTTAGGATAGTGGTAAATTTCTTCAAAATGAATATGACAAATTCTTCTATTCTTGAATACATATTCATCATCTTCCTGTTCAATACCAACATTGATAACCCATTTACGGAATTTATCATAGTCAGTGGAGGGATTTGGAAATGCATGTAACACCGCACCTGTTTAAAAAATAAAATGTAAGTAGATTAATACAGATTTATATTGTGATGGTAGGTAATGTTAATAGCATAGTTGCAGAGAGTAGTTTTAACACAGTTTTGACAAAAAGGTTGTTATGGTTTTAATGCTAAAATACATTTATGTTTGCCAAATTTGTTTTGCATTGCATCTTAGTTGTTATGATTAAATGTTACCTAAAGGGTGATGCTTATGACGTCTACTAAACAAAATTACAGTACACTGTCATAATGTGTATTCACAGTAATCATGCTTTGTAATCTCACGGAGTAAGAATACAATATGTCACCACCCCATCTCATCCCATGAGTGTCGTAAAAAACCGACTAAGGGACTAACCGTAAATATTATCATTACGAAATAGGAAGGAAATAATAAGAAGGAATACTTGAAATTAAATCCTATACCAATCCGTCTGGCAAGCGTGGTATTTTAATAGCCCAAGTATCCATCCGTCATGGGAGGAGGCCCGTCCCTGCAGTGGGACATTAATGGGCTGTTATGATGATGCTTTGTAATGTGAAAGAAAAGTTCCACTTATTTAAAAAGCGATCTAAACGAATAGTAATTACATTGGTAGATCTCGTTAACGCGATAAAACTGTTTATGTAACGGGTTAATGCTTGGGTAACATAGATTAAACACTAATACTAACATTGGGTAATACTAAGTTAACCCAGTTAAACTTAGGTTTACTCCATCTTTTATCTAGCATTACCCGTAACATATACAAAGAGTTAATATGTATAAATATCTCTTTCACTAATTTGTGACCAAAATCCGACATTTTATTTGAAATAGAAGCAAACATTAGTAACCTTAGAGATGCAACAATTTGTAGGTTACCGGTCAGCAAGAGAGATTGCAATGTTTTATAAGTTATATAAATTATGTATTTTTTTTACTAACCTTCAATGCGTGCGGAAGAGCAGTTAGCAACACAACAGGATCTTTGAGTGAGGCATTTTAATTTCATTGTCAATATCACAAAAAGAAACGAGCTTCACACAAACAATTAACTGCGAAATCTTCTCTTTGCGAAAGCTAAGACGTAGGAGTTTATTACACTCGACTCAACGTACTTAGGAGACAGCTAGAAAAGATTGTGTTAAGTATTATAAATTGAAACTGCAGCGAATACAAGAAAATGGCGCAAGCACATCCACTTGATCTCACAGCTGACAATTTAAAATAATGGCGGAGTGGCGCTGGCGCTGGCGGGCGGCGGCCATTAATATTGATTTATGAATGCGTTCATTTTAATTATGAATTTCTAGAAGGAGCATCTTTGTTAAATTAATGATAACGGGACTTACTAATTTCTATAGAAATTAATTGTATTTATGTTAAACTGACATAATTACATTTTTAATAGATTTGTTTAATAATTTGAACGCAACTTTTCATTAAAAAAGTACTGGTACACGCGGATAGGTGGCTCTATCGTCGCTTTAAATTCGTACTTTGTAGGCAAGACAAACCAGCATGGTCTAGCGAACGGGTCGCTTTAGTCATGCTGGTTTGTCTTGCCTACAAAGTACGAATTTAAAGCGACGATAGAGCCACCTATCCGCGTGTACCAGTACTTTTTTAATGAAAAGTTGCGTTCAAATTATTAAACAAATCTATTAAAAATGTAATTATGTCAGTTTAACATAAATACAATTAATTTCTATAGAAATTAGTAAGTCCCGTTATCATTAATTTAACAAAGATGCTCCTTCTAGAAATTCATAATTAAAATGAACGCATTCATAAATCAATATTAATGGCCGCCGCCCGCCAGCGCCAGCGCCACTCCGCCATTATTTTAAATTGTCAGCTGTGAGATCAAGTGGATGTGCTTGCGCCATTTTCTTGTATTCGCTGCAGTTTCAATTTATAATACTTAACACAATCTTTTCTAGCTGTCTCCTAAGTACGTTGAGTCGAGTGTAATAAACTCCTCCGTCTTAGCTTTCGCAAAGAGAAGATTTCGCAGTTAATTGTTTGTGTGAAGCTCGTTTCTTTTTGTGATATTGACAATGAAATTAAAATGCCTCACTCAAAGATCCTGTTGTGTTGCTAACTGCTCTTCCGCACGCATTGAAGGTTAGTAAAAAAAATACATAATTTATATAACTTATAAAACATTGCAATCTCTCTTGCTGACCGGTAACCTACAAATTGTTGCATCTCTAAGGTTACTAATGTTTGCTTCTATTTCAAATAAAATGTCGGATTTTGGTCACAAATTAGTGAAAGAGATATTTATACATATTAACTCTTTGTATATGTTACGGGTAATGCTAGATAAAAGATGGAGTAAACCTAAGTTTAACTGGGTTAACTTAGTATTACCCAATGTTAGTATTAGTGTTTAATCTATGTTACCCAAGCATTAACCCGTTACATAAACAGTTTTATCGCGTTAACGAGATCTACCAATGTAATTACTATTCGTTTAGATCGCTTTTTAAATAAGTGGAACTTTTCTTTCACATTACAAAGCATCATCATAACAGCCCATTAATGTCCCACTGCAGGGACGGGCCTCCTCCCATGACGGATGGATACTTGGGCTATTAAAATACCACGCTTGCCAGACGGATTGGTATAGGATTTAATTTCAAGTATTCCTTCTTATTATTTCCTTCCTATTTCGTAATGATAATATTTACGGTTAGTCCCTTAGTCGGTTTTTTACGACACTCATGGGATGAGATGGGGTGGTGACATATTGTATTCTTACTCCGTGAGATTACAAAGCATGATTACTGTGAATACACATTATGACAGTGTACTGTAATTTTGTTTAGTAGACGTCATAAGCATCACCCTTTAGGTAACATTTAATCATAACAACTAAGATGCAATGCAAAACAAATTTGGCAAACATAAATGTATTTTAGCATTAAAACCATAACAACCTTTTTGTCAAAACTGTGTTAAAACTACTCTCTGCAACTATGCTATTAACATTACCTACCATCACAATATAAATCTGTATTAATCTACTTACATTTTATTTTTTAAACAGGTGCGGTGTTACATGCATTTCCAAATCCCTCCACTGACTATGATAAATTCCGTAAATGGGTTATCAATGTTGGTATTGAACAGGAAGATGATGAATATGTATTCAAGAATAGAAGAATTTGTCATATTCATTTTGAAGAAATTTACCACTATCCTAAGAGATAGATTGAGTAAATTGGCAGTGCCTACATTATATCTTCCAGGTATGAGTAAAGATATATTATTATCAGAATAGTATTTAATGTGTTCAATAACATAAATAATACTTTAGAAAGAATTAACTTTTAAAGCAGACTTGTGCTAAATGGTTATTGTAATTCCAATTAAGAATTCTACTTTAATGTTTCTTCAGCCATGCCAAACTTTCACTGCCTTCCAAAGGCATTGGCACCTAACTCTACAACACAGCCAGTTGGCTAGTATTTTTTTATCTTTGAAAAAACATCAACTCCACACTTGTAATAGAGCCCTGTGTCATGGGAATTTTTACAGACATGAATATTAACAGACATAAAGTACATCCAGGCTCAAGACAATCATATTTTATGTATTGCACAAATAATTTTCGTCTGTGGGATTCGAACTCACCACTGCTTTGCCACCAAGTGTACTATGTTTATATGTTCTATGTAATTAGTAGCATTTGTCAAGTAAATCAATTTGTATTTGATTTGTAGGTGTACCCATACCACACAGGGTGACCAGTGATAGACCTGAGCCCATGGTTATAGATGATGTACTGCCAACCACAAGTACTAATATAACAGGCTCTACTGTATGTAAGTATATGTTTAAGTACTAACTAGACAAAAAAGAGTCTGGTAATATTTCAGGTATTGTTTGAATTAAAGAACTGTTTTTCTGCAATAAGCTAGAATTAACAATTGACATGCTATACAATAAGACTACATTGTAGCTCAGAGACATACATACATAAACTCACGCCTTATCCCTGCCGGGGTAGGCAGAGACGACAGAATCCGCCACTTGTCACGATCCTGGCAAACATATTGGGCCTCGTCCACATTCATTAAGCGAGTCATACATGCGCGTCGGTTACGAGTGCTCTTTCTCAGGGACAATATTTTTTTATTCCTTTATTAACTTACAAATTCATACAAACGCAGGTTTTCAAGTAACATAAGTAAACCACAGAGGTTTGTCCTTATGCTAAATACATCGAGTCTTGAAAGTCTATATGAACAAAGGTTTAATGTCTAATAAGTTTTGTAATTTTAAAATAAAACAAAGCAACTACCTAACTAAGTATTTAAAAAGCGGTACATTTTGTATAATTAGTTTCAAGTACATAGTTGGTTGAGTTAGTGATATTCTCAATATTATCAAGGATATGTCCTTTAACCCTTAACCACCTAGCATAGGTCTGACAGACACCACCAAATATTAAAACTTGAATATTATTGCACCCGAGTTTCGTATAAACCTGTTCGTTCCGGTACCTTTTCCTAGCCCCTCTCCGAGCTACACAAGCTCTTTCCACGGTTTTATGTCCGTAAGTTTTGCTCTGGTTAGTAAAAAACTTTCGCCCGGGGTCTGAGAGACCACTGCTAGGTG
The DNA here is from genome assembly GCA_905475405.1 of Schrankia costaestrigalis. Lineage (NCBI taxonomy): Eukaryota > Metazoa > Arthropoda > Insecta > Lepidoptera > Erebidae > Schrankia > Schrankia costaestrigalis. The sequence continues at coordinate 1,075,678 of FR997853.1, read as the reverse complement.
GTTACGTGACTATTTTAGAATTGAGTATTTTTTTCTATTTTATTTAAAAATGACTTTCAATGTAAAAAAAGATTGAGCGGGGTTTGGAAAAAGATTTTTATTAATAAGGTAGGACAACGAAACAGTACCAAATGATGAACGGGGTGATTTTTATGTAGATTTATGATTAGAGGAAGCGTTAGAACGCAGTTGCGAGTCAGACTCACAATGTGAAAAGACAACTAAAATGAAAAACAACATAAATGTACTGCCCAAAACTGATTTATCTTCGACAGTTCTTGATCAGTTTGTTTCTGAAGATTGATATGTAAAGGTATCTAAAGTGCAATCGAAAACTCGAAAAAGGATTTTTTTCTGTAAAAGGCGCAATAGCTTGTCCTCTGACCCCTTCTTTCTTTCCATCAACACCGCTATAGTATATTATAGTGCAGGAGAGAGGAAGTGTGAAACTAGTATATTGAAATAAACTAAACACTAGATCAAATATGGAGCGTCATGCAAAGAACTTGAAATTGCAACGTGATATCAGAATGACTATTTGCCGCGTTCTCGACAGCAACAAAGGAACCACTCCAAGAGTAACTCCTTCAAGAAATAGTGCTAAATAAAGGTTAACAGTATGTTAGAACTGTTCTACATGTTACTACAAAAACAAAAAGTAAAAAACAATACATGTGTTTTGAATACAGAGCACCTATTTGCTTGAAATGCTCACATAAACCTTGTATTAATTGTCCTGAAAAACTGCATGTTTAGATCTTGCAATTTTACTCAAGTTTTATTTTATTTGAGATAATTTGATGTTTTTTATGTTTATAGATTCCTAATTATCTCAAAAAAAAGTACAAAGATGTACCCACTCGTGGGATTACTGTAATAAGTCTTATCTTCCAAATATGTTACTTTGTAATCAAAAAAATAGGATTGTTTATTATTCAATTAAGATTTTTTTTAAACCTTTGATATTATCTTGTGCCATTATTTCCTAATCAATAGTTTAATATGTTACTAATAAACTTTTAACTCAATATTCATAATAACCTTTCTCAGTTTAAAAAACGAGAATCATTTTGTTCCGGTGTCTCACAGACCTGTGCTAGGTGGTTGTGTGACAAAAACAGGTGCTAGGTTGTTAAGGGTTAAGAATGGTTTTGTGATAATTTTTTGTTATTTTCATTCATAGATCTGAAGGTAGTTCGTTTATAAGACGACTCTATCTACGACGACTAAATCAATGACTCTCCGGCTAAAGCAGAATCTATTTTGTCATGTTGTAGTTGATAAAAATGAATGTTTTTAAAATATTAATCGTTTTCCTTAATATATTTTTTCAGATACTTCAGCAGGGGCTACTGTTAGAACCGTTTCAGATAAATTGGACACTTCTAAAATAATTGGCAACATTGGTGCTATTAGAAGTAAGCATATTTTACTCATTACAATAGATAAAAGGATAACATTAAATAGAACCTAATCTGGCATTGTACATAAAGTCTATATTATACATATTATGTGAATTAGATGTTAGATCAGGTGGCTATGATTACCTTTATATTACTGAAGGTATAAACTTTTTGACTTATCATAGTAACTGAATTCTATAGCATAGTGCTTTGACAGTTACTTGCTAAAAGAATTCAATATTTCTTAATGGACTTTGTGAAACAATTATTAAATTATGACATTAATTTGAGGTTTAATTTTTAATCAATGTATTCTGTAATCAAATGTGAGCAAAACTGTTATTAGTTTTATAAATATAAATATAAAATAAAATAAGTATGTTTGACTTATTAACATTTAAAAATACACTTTTTCCCGATGATTCTATTTGTGTATTATATAGAAGACTATTCCAGAAAAGAAGGCACTACAAATAAATAATCACTCTGTTCTAAATCGTAATAATTATACTATCTATAATTAAAAGAACATTTAAAATTTATCATTTAATTTTTAATTTCAGGTCAATGGAGATACAAGTCTGAGATGGAGCTTTATAAAACAGTCGCAAAAACACAACGCGAACTAAACAGATGCAAAAAATCTAAAGCTACACTGGTCCAAAGGCTAAAAATAGCTAAAAAAATTACACGGACACAAGCTTACGATCTAGTTGCAAAGAATTTATCGCCAGCAGCAAAAACATTCTTTGATATGCAAATAAGACAATCCGGTAAACATCCCAAAGGACATAGATTTACGTTGGACGAAAAAATTCTAGCATTATCGCTTTATAAGCCTAGTCCAAAGGCATATCGGCTATTAAGTAAAATATGTGTTCTTCCCAAAAGATCCACATTAAATAAATTAATGGGTAAAGTATTTTTATCTCCAGGACCCAATGACATCATATTTGATCATTTAAAGAAAAGAGTTGATAAAATGCCTGCAAGCCATAAATATTGCACACAAATATTTGACGAAATGGCTATTGCTGCAAATTTATCATATGATAAACAAAATGACCGACTAAAAGGATTTTGTGATGATGGTCAACAAACCAAGTGTTTTGCTGACCATGCATTAGTGTTCATGGTAAGAGGAGTATTTAAAAAATACAAACAGCCAGTGGCCTTCAGTTTTTGTGCTAGAACCACTAGTTCTTACAACATGAAAAATCTAATAAAAACAATTTTAGTTAAAACTTGGAGACGGAGCTCAAAGTAGTCTCAGTTACATGTGATCAAGGATCAACAAATATGGCAGCAATTAACCTTTTAATAAAAGAAACCAAAGAGGAGTACATCAGAAACATGAAAGAATATAAAGGAGGATTTTTTGAAATAAATAATAATGTTATTTATCCAATTTACGACCCGCCTCATCTAATGAAAGGGATAAGGAATAACCTAATAACAAAAAATTTAGAATTTTGTTTGGATGGACAAAAAAAAATTACAAAATGGGCTCACATCGAGGCATTATATAAAAAAAGCCCTGGATTCAAAGGTCTAAGACTGGTGCCTAAATTGACTGCACGTCATGTGGTACCTAATTTGATACCTAAGATGAAGGTGAAGTACAGCACACAAGTCTTTAGTAAGACGGTTAGTGTAGCTATGGGGTTCACAGCAGGTAAATAATTGTTTTTTTATGTTATTTCTGCACACGACATATCTAAATATATATATATATCTAATTGATTTTTCTTTTTTAGGAATTGGTCAAATCCCTCGGGAAAGCACGGACACAGCTGAACTTTTGTTATTTTTTGATCGACTGTTTGACTCGGTCAATGGCAATGATAACCACCTCGCTTGTATCACTGGACTTCATAAATTGTGATCAACATAAAGAAATAATTGGCAAATTTATTATTAAAAAAAGCATTATGCTTATATTATACGACTGGTGCAAAGAAGTAAACAATTTGTTGTGTGGCAAAACCTTATTATTTGATGAGACAGACCCCATTAAAAAATTAGCAAACACTTATTATGTTAAACATAAAAATAAAAATAAAAAACTGTAAATACATTTGTTTTCTTTTATTACTGTTGTTTAAAGTTGTTCTAATGTGTGGCAGATACCTAATTCTTGAAAAACTAAATGAGCAACACATTTAATAAATAAATAATGAACCGGTATCCAATACTGACACTATACAAAATTTGTCTTAATGGAGTTTTGACTACTATCTATTGTACAAACAAAATACTCTAATACTAAGTTGTACAACTTGGATGCTATTAAAAACTTTGTTTTGACAAATTATGTTAAGTGATAGTATTGGATAATGCCCGATTTACACATCGACAAGTACAGTAGCGAGTTAAGTAGTATTTTAAGATTAAGTTGATTTAAATAGAGTTCCATCCTATTTTTTGGCGAGTTAAGTACGAAGTAGCCCCCTCTCTCGCGTCTCGCCAACTTAACTTGCCAAAAAATAGGATGGAGATCTATTTAAATCAACTTAATCTTAAAATACTACTTAACTCGCTACTGTACTTGTCGATGTGTAAATCGGGCATAAGGGTGCGTATTTATATCTATAAATATAACACATATAGCTATAGATATGTATATGGCGCAAGGATTAGTACATATTATAGCTATATGTATGTATATCACGCAAGGATTAGTACGAAGTAATACTGGGCTTGGCAACTAGATGTCGCTTTTGTCTACAAAATCAAGAGATAGCTATCTATACGTTAGTACATATTCTTATCTATGGCTTTAGTTACCCGGGCGCTAGACGCTCTAAAGTTTTAGGTCGCTCTAGTTACCCGGGCGTTTGAGTGTATGTTGCCAAAACTGGATGGATTTTTAAATCTAAAAATTTATAATTAAATATCCGTGACCCACAACGATCTATGTAACAGCTTACTAATAGAGATGTGTAACTCAGGAGTGACTCATAAAAAAGATGTATATCCTTACAAAAGATGTATTCACTCACTAACTCCCCTGTTTTTCAATTACATCTTTAAATCATTGCCGTTATGGTTCCTTTTTGTTTAAAGAGATGTAGATTGATTTCGGAATTATAAGATTTACTGTTGAACTTTGACGTGCATAGGAAACTACTTCGTTTGCGTTTGTTATAAAGTGCAAAATCAAATGTCACTGCTGATGATTGTTTAAGGAGATGTAGATTGAGGATGTAGATTGATTGCGGAATTATAAGATTTACTGTTGAACTTTGACGTTCATAGGAAACTACTTCGTTTGCGTTGGTTATAAAGTGCAAAATCAAATGTCACTGCTGATGATTGTTTAAGGAGATGTAGATTGAGGATGTAGATTGATTGCGGAATTATAAGATTTACTGTTGAACTTTGACGTGCATAGGAAACTACTTCGTTTGCGTTTGTTATAAAGTGCAAAATCAAATGTCACTGCTGATGATTGTTTAAGGAGATGTAGATTGAGAATGTAGATTGATTGCGGAATTATATGAATCAAAAAGAAAAAGAATGATTTGATTTTGATGGATGAATAAGATTTACTGTTGAACTTTGACGTGCATAGGAAACTACTTCGTTTGCGTTTGTTATAAAGTGCAAAATCAAATGTCACTGCTGATGAACTTCGTTGATTTGTTTACATATTTTTTTAAATGTGGGCCCTGTTGTTTTAATTTCAAGTAGGTACTTTAAAATTTAGGATTAATATCCTATTGCATTGTGCTAGCTGGTTTATTAAAAGTAAAAAGTTAAAATACCTATTAGTCACGCTCGAGGTTTTTTTTCGCTTTTTGTGTAATTAGTGAAATAAATAAATATATTAAATTTAAATAAACTCCTGGTAACGTTGAAGTGAGTCCAACTTGAAACGCTTTTTATACGCCATTTTCTATTAGGAAGAAATGTGTTCATATCTGTAGACAGTAATTTTTTTATTGCGAACATGGGTTAATGTAAAAGATATTACATAAGAGTAGGATCGCCCTATTCCGCTTTATAGAATGCAACATTTACAATATTTTACATGATATATCTAAATATCTATATCTGCATATTATTATTAAGTAATTATTACAATACATATATTTATAATATTATATTTAAAAAAATTACATTTACTTACTAATTATTGAACTTTACGTATTAATTGCATAATAATCTTTTTATTATAATACAATTCAATTCAAATAAAGTACTTAATAATGTATATAAGGATTAATTATTACATAACATTATATTTATATTATCACATTATTTCTTTTTACCTATCACATTCATCATTGGACAGTGTTTTAAATTTATTTATTATAATTCAATTTAATTCAAAATGGTAACTACTATAACTATAATTTATTATCGGTATTATTGTTTATGTTATGTTATCAGGTAACAAAAGACTTTGAAGTGCCGAACAGGTCGGTTAAGCTTTTGTTATCCTTAACTGCATTGAACACGTGTAGAATGACACATTGTTTTCTAGGAATCTGAACTCGGTAAACAAACTAAATATTAACAAAAAAGTTAAAATGTCTAAAAGTTAAATCTACGTCGTGTTAAGAGTTATAGATTTAAACATTCATAATGCATATTTGTTCGGCTGTCACTATAGTTACAAAGATTTAAAGGAGTTGAAGATTTAAAAGATGGATATAACTCTTTAGGACTAAAAGATTTATAAATCCCTGATCAGTTCAAAGATTTAAATTGCGCATCGCTACTTACTAAAGCAAGCTTGTGCAGTATAAAAACTACTATAATTCAAGCACTATTTGTTTTAATCATAATAATGAAATATGCATTGTGATGGTGAATAGCTGGTAGCATCGAGGTCACGCTGTTCCTGTCTCCATTACACGCGTTCCCGTGAAATTCTCCTGAACAACAATGAAAAGTGAAGCATCGACTTTTTAATCAATCAATCAACTAGCCTATCGCAATGCTGGACATAGGCCTCTCCCAACATGCCCACAGAACTCGGTCCTGCGCCAGGTCGTCAATCCACCTAGCTGGGGGACTATCGATTGTTACTGAATGTATTTTAACCTACTTGTCTCAAATAAAAGATGATTATACAACTGTAACATTTTGATAATTGATTTTAACAATTATAATTTGTGTAATGTCAATTGTGAAGCTTTATTAAATGAATATGCATAGATGATAATAGATTATTTTCAATAAGTAACAATATTTCTTATTTTAATATGCATGCAGACTACAGCACCATGTATCCCTTGAAGAACACAAAGCGCTTCAAATTATCTATATTTCTTCAGTAATAATAAAGTAAGCTTTTCCACAGCAACACCATTGCCACCTTGTCTGCTGGCTTATGCTATGGATGTCAGTGCAGTCTTCTTGAATCTAAAAAGAAATATCAAAATTACAATATTAAGTATTCAATATAATAATGTTCTGATCAGTTACAAAATATGTAACGTTTCATCTGAGGCCATTCACGAAGAAGTCAAGTCAACTCTCGCGTTTATAATATTATTAGGATAGCAAAATATAAACAATATAACATAATAATGTCATAGCATTTATTAAAGTTTATAAAATCTAGACTTTAAGTAATTGTTATACTAGTGAATACTCAAAAAAATAAATTCACATTCTTTCACTTACATATTTTTTAACAATAACAAACGCACAATTTATTTATGAGTCCGATTCTGAACTACTTTCCGTTCTCTTACGTTTGCTCTTTCTTTGTTTTCTATGTTGAGATACTTTTGTTTTATCTTCATTAATAACTTGGTCTTTAGTCTGATTGTTTACTTTAATAGTATCAGTTCTTTTCTTCGCTGTGTCAATACCGTGAATACGTTTCATATGCTTGGTGCGGTTCGAACAGTTTCTAAATTCCCTTTGACAAATGTTACAAGAATATGGCATTTCACCAGTATGAAGACGTAAATGTTGAGTTAAAAGTGTTTTAAAATTAAATCTCTTATCACAGTTTGTACAAGCATATGGTCTTGTATCTGTATGTATTACACTGTGCGTCTTTAACTGTTCCTCTAAACGGAATCTTTTACTACATACATCACATGAGAACCGCTTCTCTTTATCATGAACACTTATATGAAACCTCAAATTACATTTAGTTCTAAATGATAATTTACATATTTTGCACTGGAACGGTCTTATATCTTCATGCCGCTCCAAATGTAAGGTTAATTCCCGTTTTCTCAAGTAGTCTTTGCCACATATGTCACAAACATAATCACGTCTTCGCGAATGTATTAACATATTATGATTGTTGAGCGACTTCCAGCATTTATACTTCTTATTACATTGTGCGCAGGTCAAATCAGATTTTTGTAATTCACTAGGTCTAAAATTTATATTCTTGAAGAACATACTTGAATGTTTGACACATTCTTCTTTGTTAGGAAAACAAGAATGACATCCCCTACATTTAAATTTACTTGTGCGGTGTGTCCTTATGTGTTTTTGGCATTCTAACAGCGAAGGGAATGTCCGGTAACATAAATAACAAGACGTAGCAAGATTTTTATTATGTGTCCAATAATGGCATAGAAGCCTAGCTAGAGATCCAGTCCATAACTTACACATAGTACAAGCAAATGCATTACAAGCACTATGGTACTTCATAGAGTGACTTTTTAATTCTGTTATGGTAGGAAATTCAGTTTCACAGTATTTACATTTCCAATTATAATGTTCCCAAGTTAATTCTGTTGCACTATTAAGTGGATTTTTTTGACATGGAGATGTTTTACGAGGTAAATCATAGACAGCTTTATCACTCAATGTATCTTCAATTACAGGACTTGTTTTTAAATCAGGATCAAGTTCAATTATGTCTTCAGCTGCAGAAGAGTCTGATTTTAAAACATCAGCTTTATCACTTAATGGATCTTCAATTATAGGACTTGTTTTTAAATCAGGATCAAGTTTAATTAAGTCTTCCGCTGCAGAAGAGTCTGATTTTAAAACATCAGCTTTATCACATAATGGATCTTCAATTATAGGACTTGTTTTTAAATCAGGATCAAGTTCAATTAAGTCTTCAGCTGCAGAAGAGTCTGATTTTAAAACATCAGCTTTATCACTCAATGGATCTTCAATTATAGGACTTGTTTTTAAATCAGGATCAAGTTCGATTATGTCAGTTGCAGAAGACTTTGATTTTAAAACATCAGCTTTATCACTTAATGGATCTTCAATTATAGGACTTGTTTTTAAATCAGGATCAAGTTCAATTATGTCTTCAGCTGCAGAAGAGTCTGATTTTAAAACATCAGCTTTATCACTCAATGGATCTTCAATTATAGGACTTGTTTTTAAATCAGGATCAAGTTCAATTATGTCTTCAGCTGCAGAACAGTCTGATTTTAAAACATCAGCTTTATCACTTAATGGATCTTCAATTATAGGACTTGTTTTTAAATCAGGATCAAGTTCAATTATGTCTTCAGCTGCAGAAGAGTCTGATTTTAAAACATCAGCTTTATCACTCATTGGATCTTCAATTATAGGACTTGTTTTTAAATCAGGATCAAGTTCAATTATGTATTCAGCTGCAGAAGAGTCTGATTTTAAATCATTAGGATTATAATCCAAGTCTTGTGAAACATCATTACAATCTTCAATTTCAGTTTTTATTGTTTGAGTATAAATAATTTCGTTTAAAACTGTCTGTGCCTTTTCTATGTCCGAAATAAATGTAAACGCGTTTTGTAGACTGTTCATACATATGAGACATACCATTTTAGGTAATTTATCATCAATTAAATCGAGTTCACAGTTCAATCGTGTCAATCTACTAATTATTTCTTCGCATAAAGAGTGTTCAATTTCTAAATTAGTGAGTTTATCCAAAGGTATCGATTTAGCACAAAGGCGACAATAACTATATTCTAATTCACTCATTGTAAGCTTAAAACTCTTTCGCGGAATCTTTGTTTACTAAACAAATTAACGTCACCCTCCGATTTTTGTCCATCACAAACACAATATGGTTTTACACTATTTCAATGGAATTAATTTCACTGATTATTCTTGCAGTTTCGTTACAGTGGCTTGACAACTCAAGAAAAGATTTTAATTAAACTCGTTTTTTAGAAAGATTTTAGTTTTGTTACACGATCTGTCTGCACTTCTGCAGTAATCTGTCAGCAGTTTTTATTTGTAGTTTGTGTCTGTCAGCGATTCAAACCAACGACAATTTTTAATGACGTTTTTTTTTTGTATCAAATATCGAAGACCAATAACTCTTGTCTATGCTCACGATTAGTGCTGCAAAAACAAAACGTGAATTCCATTAAAAATATAAAATGATTGTCTCGAAACGCGTAGATGATGCTATTTCTTTTTTTTTAAATGAAATAAAATAATCCTCTTTAATAAAATAAATAAAATAAAATGACGAGATTGTCTCCTGGGACATTTACTATTTTAGGACACTTTCGCGGGCTGTGGTGGGGCGGATGACCCTTAAACAAAGACATTTAAGTGACGCTGATATGCCTCAGGGGTACCCCCTGTGGGGTATAAACCTTGGCCTGGACCGTCACTGACTAACAGGACGTGCGGAAGGTATGTACGTGCGGACATGCGCCCTTTAGGAGCCAAACGCGGCGCGTATTCCGGCCTCGACGGCGAGGACGGAACCGTGGTCGTGTTGTTGTGCTCCGAAGGGCTATTAACCAATTAACCATCTTTAAACCCATATAACTTCTTTCTTTCTACTTTGACAAAGTTTTAGTTTGTAAGCAAGAAGCAGTGTGATGTGTGACCTGATCCCTCTGGTACTGCCATCTCTGTAGAATAATTGGAACTAGCTGAGAACAAGGTAAGATTTCATCGGACATCACCAATCAAACCAAATAATAACAAAAAACATCATCATAATCGTAAAAATGCGATTTAACTATATCCTCATTAATACGCATACTTCGTCTAACTCACAAATCAATAAATTTTTGAAATGATATTTTCGAAAAATAAAATGGATTGCGCTGGTGGACCATCTCTGTAAATTGAATGTTTGTTGAATTAAATTTTATCTTGTCTTGCAAGTAATATGATTCGCTCACTTTTATAATATACCTTTTTATTATTTCTTTACTATAGAAATTTACAAAAACGATAAATTCCACACGCCAGATTCGATCTTGGGTTCTATGCATAGAGTATAATAATTTACAGTTCAACAAATTTAAAAGATACAGTTTGACAGTTCTGACAAATTGAATAATAGGGTTGGGAAAAAAAAATCGTTTACCATAATATCCGAACTATAAGAGATCGATTACGATAATATCAGAATTTTAAGAAACTTTAAATTGATCTCTTATTAGTAGTATTAGATCTAGTACTACTAGTAAATAATAAAATATTCTAAAAAATTATTTTATTTTAATTGTGATTAACATAATTTTTCTTTTTAACAAAAATATAGAGATATAATCATTTAATAGGATGATGATAAATAAATGTGTACCTAGTTAAAATAAGGGATTATTTTTTACTTTTTAGTTGTTTTTTTTTTCTAAAACATATTTTAGGGTACCTATGTAATAAGTGATTTATGTGTTTGCGCAGTAACGTGTCGATAATTGACAATTTGAAAGTGATACATTCGATTTTTTGTTATGTAAACGATTTTTTTGCATACAAATGTATCAGAAGAGTCGCAACACTACGAGCAGTGACCTAACTACGTGACTTTGCAATGAGGTCGAGAAATAAAACTATTAGAGATTATTTACTATGTTAATATGTGTTATTTTGCTTTGTTTGAAAATTTTTAATCAAATTTATATATTAAGAATTGTACATTTTTAGATACAATAATAAAATCTTTTTAAATTTATGGTTTTACGAAAAAGGTTTTCGAAACTGAATAATGTACGCATGAACAAAGTTGTTTCAGTTTGAAAAATATGAAACGTCATACTGTATCTTTTAGATTTGTTGAGGTGTAAATGGTTATATGCATGACTTCGAATTTTAAAGCAGGGCATAGGACAATCTGTCAATCATGCGTAGTCACATGTTAAAATTATACATAAATAACTTTACTAGTCTATCCATCATATTTTTACCAACTACTGTGCGGTTAATATAATAAAGATTATTAAATATTTTTTTATTATTGAAATATTGAGGGTTTTTTTTTAAAATGCCTACCAGAATGACTCTAAGGTGCCTGATGTTAAGCATCCATTAGAGTCCAAAAATGGCGAGCACCATGCCAGCTACAATAATTGTAGAGGCATGAATGTCTCCACTATGGCGGCTTCAGAAGATGCTTTTTCACACCTCGCTTGAAGGAACCTGGATCGTAGTTTTAAGGAAACACGTGGGCTGGCAAAGAGTTCCACTGTTTGGTGGTTTTGCACATGTACGAAGTGCTGAACCGCTTTGTTCGGACTTGTATGGTTTCTACAGTGTAGCGGTGGGACTTAAGTCCGTCACGAGTCACGTGTTGTTCTGGATAAGAAAGGAGAGAGTGGAACCAGTATGTTATGGGAGGGTATGTTTAACACACTCGTTGTTATTCGTCTCTCAATATGGTGATCCTGCCGTTTGGCAAAATATGTTTCGTCAAATTTCACTTCCCAAAAAACTTATCGCAAAGTTTCATTTCCCAAAAAAATGCTTAGCAAATTTACATTTCGCATTTTATTCACTTGGTCAAATATTCATTTGGCAAATTTTATATAGACGCCCACTGCTGGACATAGGCCTCCTAATAATAATGATGTATAATATTTTGGAATAAATACATATAGGTATTTGCCAAACCATATTTGATAAAATGAAACATTACTTTGTAATTATTTGCTAAACAAGGATTTGCTATCTGTAAAATTGCGAAAAGAGTACGATACCTTATGGACTTGTAAGGTACGTCCGTCCGTACGTCCGTCGACAAGGTAGTAGAGAAGTATGTTAGTGAACAGGTGCACAGCTTCTACAGAAACAATGCGGTCATACACGAAAATCAATTTGCTTTCCAACGCGGTAAAGGTACAACCGGGCTTCTATCTAATTTTACCGATGAAGTCAACGAGTGTATGAATAAGAAAAAGCATGTGCTAGCCTTGTTTATTGACTTTTCCCGGGCATTTGACACTCTTAATCATAATCACCTCATTCAAAAGCTGGATGCTTGTGGCGTACGAGGCCCTTTACTGAGTTCACGGTGAAAATAAAAAACACACATAGTGATACCATTACGGTCACTGAAGGAACAGCACAGGGCTCGGTTCTTGGCCCATTGCACTTCTTGACATATGTCAACGATATGAGCAGTTATCTGAAACACTGTACTAGTTATCAGTTCGCAGATGACACCTGTCTAGTGGCATCGGACAGCAATCCAAACCGAGCATGTGAACTACTACAATCGGACTTTAATACTTTGTCTAAATGGTGCCATGATAATGGATTGGTCATTAACCCGGGCAAAACTAAGCTAGTTCATATCATGTCACCATACCTTAAGGAGCCACTTAAAATACAAATACAAGCACACGATCACAACTGTCTCCACACTACATCATCTTGTTCCTGCCCAGTAATCAAACTTACCGATTCACATACCTATCTGGGGCTTAAAATAGACTCAAAACTATACTGGACACAACATATTGAACATGTTTGTAATAAACTAAGACGGTTTCTTGTAAACATGACAATATTAAAAAAACGTATTCCCTTTAAAGTTAAATTGATGCTGTACAACTCATTGGAAGACTCTCATGTGAACTATTGTCTCAGCAGCTATAACGTATATATATATAATATATAAGCAGTACGTATAACACACATTTAAATAAAATTTACATTTTGCAATTACGAATATTAAAATCAATAGTATCACCCAAAATCAAACAGTAATTTAAGTATGACGAATTAGGACTTTTTAAACATTGCAATGTGCTCCCAGTTCATATTCAACTTAAATATAATTTATTAAAAGAACAATATTTTAATTCAAAACTAAGTACAAAAGTTGAACATCCCGTGTATACTAGAAGTGTAGCTCAAGACCGGTTATGCACAACCCATGCCAACAATACGTTCGGAGAAAGAACTACCATATACTTAGTGCCGCGTTTAATTAATCTACTACCCTCTGAACTAAAAAACAAAATGACAAAGGAAAATATTAAAACAAATTTAAAAAGATATTTTATAGAAAACTTGCATTAAACAAAAGTAATAAAATTAATTTACTTACCTGGTTCTAGGGTCTAAAGAGTAATATAGCTTTAATTTGTTAATAAATGTAAACTTTTTAACAATGTAACTGTTTGTGAATGTGTTATATTATATTTGTACCTACATCAATTTAATAATGCTCTTACGATGTAAATACTTAGCTTAAGGACAAACCTCAGTGGTTTATTTGTGCTTTTTCAAACCTTATTGTTATTGTTATGTTTTTTATTTGGTAATAAAAAAAAAAAAAAAAAAACATAAAGTGGTCTTAACATAGGTTTTAAATTTATTGTCAGGCATACCAAGGACCGACTCAGGCAGCTTATTATAAAAGCGTATACAGTCGCCTTTAAAAGAATCACTAACCTTACTAAGTCGATAGCTCGGAAGGAGCAGTTTATTTTTATTACGCAAATTTCTGTCTGTGATATCACTTACTTTTGTGAATTTATTATTCTTCCTGACATACAGTATGTTTTCTAATATATATTGAGAGGCTACAGTTAAAATATTTATGTCTTTAAAACGTTCCCTGAGAGAGTCTTTCCTGCCTAAACAATAAATAGCACGTATTGCCCTTTTCTGTAATATAAAAATTGTTTCTAAATCTGCTGCATTACCCCAAATTAGTAACTAAAGTATACCAACCTTGCTGTTCCTACATCTGTCAACTGACTAATCCGTCTAACAGCAAAAGCAGCAGAGCTAAGCTTACTGGCTAAACCAGTGATATGATCACCCCATTGCAATTTACAATCTATTGTAATTCCTAGAAAATTAGTACTTTGTACAAATTCCATCCTATGTCCCTCCAGCATGACATCAACATGTGCTTGCCTTACATTAGGCAGTGTAAACCTTATACATTTGGTCTTTCCAGCATTCAACAATAGATTGTTTGCAGAAAACCAATTTGAAATGGCATTCAGAATATTGTTAACTTTATCTGCATTTGCAGCACGCCTAGCCACTTTGAAAATTATCGATGTATCATCGGCAAACAAAACTATGCCAGCTTGTGCTTCTATCATATAAGGCAAGTCATTGACATAAACTAAGAAGAGAAAAGGCCCTAGAATTGATCCTTGCGGTACGCCTATTTTTACGTTTGATCCATTTGATTTAATGCCTTTTACATCTACCGTTTGAAGACTATCTGTTAAGTATGATTTTAACAATTCTATTGATTTTTGGTCAAAACCATAACGACGTAGCTTGAGTAAAAGTGTTTGATGGTCAACACAATCAAATGCCTTAGAAAGATCACAGAATACTCCAATAGCATCCTGCGAACCCTCCCAAGCGTCGTAAACCAGGCTAACTAGAGCCACTCCTGCATCGGTGGTAGATTTCCCGCCAGTAAAGCCATATTGTTGGCTATGGAAAAGATTATTGATCTTAAAGTGCAGTAGCATTTGATTGAGCATCACTCTTTCAAACACCTTACTTAAAGCTGGCAAAATAGAGATGGGGCGGTAATTTCCAAGTTCTGCCTTAGATCCCTTCTTAAATAATGGTATAAGTCTACTATGTTTCATTAAGTCAGGAAAAGTACCATTGTCTATACATTCGTTAAATATAAGTGCCAAATCAGGTGCAATGATATCAATAACATGACTAAGTAAGATAACTGACATGCCCCAGTAATCCTCAGACTTCTTCATTTTAAGATGTTTATATGCTCCTAGGATGTCACCAAAATCTATACCTATGTTTAAAGTTAAATTTAGAAGCAGAACTAATATTATTGTCGAGAAGGGCTACAGCACTGTGAGCGCAAGGATTGATTGAAGAAGTCAGTTTAAAAGGAATATTGGCAAAATAATGTTCAAAAGCATTTACAATGTCTTTAGGAGAGGTAATATTCTTATTTTCTAATTTAATTCGAGTAACACTATCCCTCATTTTACATTTACCAGACTCCTTATTAATAACTTTCCAAGTCTCCTTCATTTTATTAGGGGCTCTAATTATTTTCCTTTTGATGTGAATGGCCTTTGCCTGCTCACATACTTTCCTAAATATCCTAGAGTAATTCCTAACATATTCACTAAAACAACTATCTAATCTGTACTGTTTCTGTGCATATAAGTCAAACAGCTTTCGCCTACTTTTATAAATACCTACTTGCTAGTAATGTATGCCTATACTCTTTAAAGGTATGGCACCTTCTCAATACAACTGGGGCGACCCGCTTGTGGGAGACCAGTTAACCGATTCGGTGCCTTACCAAGAGACACAGACACACACAGAGGCTCGAAGGACCAAATTGTATGGACTTATAAGGAACCATACATCTTGGATGTTGATAAGTTGAAACACGTCACAAACTTCAGTAAAGTTTATTAGGTAACGTGGACAGAACCACGGCTATAAATGGTCTACAATTAGAATGCTTATTGTTATCTTATTTATACACAATTATTTGGTTAGTAATTACTATGTTGTATGTTAGTAATGCCTATGTGTGAGTAGGGTGAAATGATGTCACCGAATCAGCAGAATAATGTACGGTGATGAAACCGAACACCCTCAATATGGTTTACTCGTCTGCTTACGTGCTGCAAGTAACTACTTTTGTTTAAATCATGCCTTGATTTAATGAATTTTTTTAAGTGAAAATAATCGTTCTTTGGGAACAAAAACAAGGTGTAAAGAGCATTGCTTGAGAATTATAATAATATGTCGAAGTAAATCTCTCAAAATGTTGATTGTTATAATAGGTACGTTACCCCAGCAAAATCTTGTCGAAAGGACATTGGGCAAAATTCATACAAAAAAAACCCAAGACCAACAGAACTAATATATATCCCTCATTATTACACATATTATACTTATATAATTTTCATTATTTGTTTATTGAATATGTATGGGGTATGAGAGATTTAAGGCTTATAACAGCTATGAATGAAAACTACGTTATGTGTTTTAATGTTTAATAATACATCATTTTTGTCCCGCTGCAGGGACGGGCCTCCTCCCGTGACGGAGGGATACTTGGCATACTAATTCCACGCTGGCCTGACGGATTGGTATAGGGTGTAATTTCAAGTTTTCCTTCTTTTTATTTCGTAAAGATAATATTCACGGATAGTCCCTTTGTCGGGTTTTACGACACCCATTGGATGAGATGGGGTCACCACCCCATATTGTATTCTTACTCCATCACCACGCGGATAACCATCTATAAGTCAACAATCACGAAATCGACCAACGACCTCGGTGGCGCGACGGTAGCGCAAGCGGCTGCCGTGCACGAGGTTGTGGGTTCGATCCCCACGCAGGACAATTATTTGTGAGATCCACAAATTATTGTCCTGAGTCTGGGTGTTCTTTTTGTCCGTTAATTGATGTTTGTAAACAGTCCCTGCGACACAGGGCATGAGCCCTAGTGCCGGAGTTGTCTTTTTTAATAAGAAAAAAAAAGAAATCCATGACCATGACCTAAATAATATATTACACTTGTCATATGAGAACAGCTCCCTTACGTAGGTAAGGGAGCTGTTCTCATATGACAAGTTGACACGCGTAGGCGTGGATACACGATTCTGTACTCCAAAATGATTTAATTTAACTAAGTGTCATCTCTGTCCAACGCGGTGTCCTACGTGGTCGACGAACGCGACGTACGCCATCAAATCAACGGTGTACCCTACCTTGTGTCCTATGTGTCGGTCTGCGACGAGACGTGACGTAATCATGTAGAACACTTGTCGCGTGTAGCATCGCGTCGCATCGTGTCGCTTTCCTCGCCCACGTAGGACACCTCGTAATACACACCTCAACAAAGTCTAGGGATATTTTGTATAAAGTTGTGAAACTCAAAAATAATTGGTTTGTTTTTAATTCTTTAGATGAAAACTTACTTTGATAACCTTTTTTAACCATTCTAAATTTGAATTTGAAAAATAAAATTTTAAAAAAAGATTTACGCGGCCTAAACGTAGTCAAGGTCGAAAATTTCATTTTCCAACAGAAAGTTTTGACTGCATTTACGTGTAAAATTTAAGTTTTATAACAATTTAAAGGTTTATTTCGAATAAATGATATTGTGTGCATCAAGCAGCGGCGCCATTTCATCAGAAACAAATAGGCAGTAGGCATGCTCCCAGCTGCGGGTACTAAGCGGAGTATTGCTGAAGAGATTGGAACAATACAAAATATGAAATCAACGTTATGGTCACGTTATCGTGCTACTGGTGAAGTGGCTGAAAGATACCTCGGCAAAAAGTCTATCACCACTCAACGAAATGGATCGATTTTTGCAAGTTCCCGCGAACAGACAGCCAAATGGTTAACAGACATAGAAACAGCTAGGCTAGTTTATTTTAGCTACTTTCATAGTGTTATGTCGTATGGTATTCTGTTGTGGGGTAGTGCGGCTGATATCAACACAATATTTGTATTGCAAAAAAGAGCTGTACGTTGTATATATAATATGGGCCCAAGAGAGTCTCTTAGAGACAAATTTAAAGTGATTAAGATTATGACTGTGCATTGCCAGTATATATTCGAAAATCTCATGTATGTACACAAAAATATAAACAAATATAAAAAAATGAGTGATATACACAATGTTAATACAAGAAATAAAAATAAACTTGCTGTTCTCCACACTAGGCTTCATAAAATAAGTAATTCTTTCGCTGGTAATGGTATTCGTTTTTATAATAAGCTCCCTATGGAAGTTAAAGAATTGTCAATTAATAAATTTAAATCTTTCATTAAACATAAGTTAATATTGAAATCATATTACAGTGTAAAGGATTACTTAAACGATAAAAATGCCTGGATCTGAATTGTCCTGTTTTCTTAATAAAATATTTGTGAAGTGATCACCTAAAAGAGCGATAGGAACCCAGCAGAGTTTCTTGTGGGTGTCTTCTCTGTCATGGTAGTGTTCCGAACCCTCAGTAAACTTAGCCGTTAAGTTAGACGTGCTGTGATCACTATAAAAACTCCGACGTTCATAAGTGTCATTGATTTGACTTATATGAAATAAAATACAAATACAAATACAAATACAAATAATTTATTTTGCCAAATATAGGTACAAAATGGTGGTATGTACATAGTATGATTAGGTATCACTATATTTTGCTTCACAGCATGCAAAATTGAGCCTTAAATTAAATTAAATTTACAAAATAAGTCCACATTAAATAAATTACAATTAAAATCAGAATTGGTAAATAATTAACAATAATAATAATCCATTACAAGTACATAATTCATTAATAACATGACAAGCCTAAAATTTATCCTTAAGATATTCGTTAACAGAGTAATAGCTTTTATCAATTAGAAGACATTTGACCTTATTTTTAAAAACTGCAGTGCTTTCAATTTCTAATATTGCTTTTGGTAGGTGGTTATAGATGGTTGGAGCCATACACAAAATACTTTTTTTTAAATACGCTGTGGTGCTTGGTTGAACAGCAATCATTAGATGATGTCTTTTGCTTCTGAGTTTATTAAAGTAATGCATATTTTTTCTTACAAATAGTACAGTCTCCAGTATATATATACAAGGTACAGTTAAGATCTTTAATGTTACGAAATGAGGTTTACAGCTTTCGGGGGGTCTTATTTTACAAATGGCCCTGATACATTTCTTTTGGGAAATAAGAACTCTTTCGACATCAGTAGAGTTCCCCCAAAACATAATTCCGTAATGTATGATGGAAGACACATAGCCGTGGTAAGCTGTTATAATAGTTTGTCTACTGGCTGTTTTAGATAGCATAGTAAGGGCATAACTATGTTTATTTATTTTCAGACATAATGACTCTATGTGAGCCTTCCAATCAAGTCTATCATCAATTATTAGTCCTAAAAACTTCGTATTGTACACTTGTGCTATTTTTTCATTGTCATGTCTTATATCTAGGTTAGTCAATTTATTTACTCTATTGTGGAATGTCATAATATTAGTTTTACTTAAATTTATATTCAAATTATTCATTTCTAGCCATTCAATAGTGGTACTTAGAGTATTGTTTATGTCCTGTTCAATTTCATGTCTATTATTACCATTAAAAACAATCGTGCTGTCATCGGCAAAAAGTATGGTGTCATGATTAACTATCCTAGGTAGGTCATTTATATAGATAATAAATAAAAGTGGTCCTAATAGTGGTCGAAATATTTTTTCATATTCATTTTCAATGTTACTACCATGCAGCTGGTTTAGAGGCTCTTGGTGGAGCCTCTTGCGGGTGACCAAATTGTCAGAAAAAGTCAGCATGAAGCCCACCTTTATGCTTGCATACCGCTTTATACTCCAGCACTAAAGTGGGCTCGTGAACATTTGCTCTATAAAGATAACCTGTTATCTGTAGTGGTGTTTTCACATGAGTCCCGGTTCGGTTTCTACTCGGATTCACGTAGATAACGTGCTTGGTGAGTTCCTGGTTGTGATAGCCATCTACAACATCCTCAGGAAATCTATTCATACCACGATAGAACAAATTATGGTTTGGACGGGAATTTGTATCGGTCGAAGAACAGAGCGCGTTTTGATCAGAAACACCATGACGGCTGAAAAATAACTTAACGAGGTACTAGTACTAATAATCTACCCCCGTAGACTACAATTGGGCCAAATGTTTAAGCTCATGGGCGATAACACCCGTCCGCATAAAGCGAGAGTGATGACAAGCTGGTTGCAGGAGCACGAAGTATCGATTTTATGCTGAACCACTCAATCGCCTAACCTTAAAACCATAAAATACACGTAGGACATGTTCAAAAAAAGGGCTTTCATGAATTTTCCTCCATAAAATTGCGATGGAAGGGCTACTTGTTTTGTATCCTATTCGACCTGGGTCAATATACCGCACCAAGACCTGGATAACTTAATCCAAGCATGAAAAACCATTGCAAGACCGTTATTTACAGTTTTTTAATGTGTTGACTATTGATTACTCACATAACAGTTAAAAACTGATAAATTTTTGCTTATTTTCACTTTTGCTTAAGAAACACATTCATTGTTAGTTTTACTAAGTTTTTTATTTATTTGAAAAAAAAAATATTTATGCTAAAAATGTATTTTTATTTAATTCTGGATTGTAGCCTGATAAATTGCCTTTATAAAAATATAAACATGTTGTATGTTATCTCCAATAATTTTGGAGTTATACCAAATAAAATTGAGTAGGTAAATACCAAATATCCCTAGACTTTGTTGAGGTGTGTACCTACATGTGATGTAAGAATGAATGACTGAATGAATGAAATAATTTATTTGCTCAAACATGGTATAAAAAATAAAGATATTTACAAAATTTTGTGCGCATGTTCTGCCATATTTTCGGCGTGCAAATGTACAATGTCAATAAAATACATACAATCAGCGTCATGTTTATACAACTTACAATTATTATAAAATTAGGGTTAACAATGTCAAGATCAAAAAATAAAATAAAAAATACCATGTTACTATTACTACTACAATTTATAAATCAATGACACAAAAAATAATAAAAAGGAATGATGTCCGTTTTTGAAATAAAAAAAAATAAAAAATAAAAAAATATTATAATTTGTCCTCCAGAAATTCTTTTACAGCGTAATAGTTTTTATCTAAAAGCAATTTATATAACGATTTTTTAAACAGTGTCGTAGGAAGCTCGGTTATGCTTTTAGGTAGATGATTATATATCTGTACGGACATAGAATATGAATTTCTTTTACACAAGCTTAATTTACTAGGTGGTATACATAGTCTATTTTTATGTCGAGTCCGACTATTCTCGCGGTCGGCAAACCTCTCATATAATTCTGGATGGTGCTTTACAAAGTTACATATTTCTAAAATATATAGACAAGGCAGGGGTAAGATATATGTAATATATTTAACAAAAACAGTTTCTGCTGGCGTAACGTTACCCCAGCAAAATCTTTTTTGAAATAATAGGATTATTGAAAAAATCTTTAGGTACAATTTTAGTCCGCTGGACGAAGTAAATGTTTCGATATAGTTTGAATTTTTAAGGTATCGGAGATATTGAAGATTTTGCTGGCATAACGTTTGCGTGTTTGCTAAATCTCTGAAACGGTACAGCGTAATTTCCTAATTTTTTATACAGAGCTTCGTCTTAATTAGTCTGAATTAGTCCACGAATAAAAAAGTAATAATAATGCACCGTTTGCAAGTTATTTCAAATTATATAAATACCCATTTTTGGGCCCTTACTCCTAAGATATGTACTCTAGAGACTTGTATAAAACGTCATTTTATAGTTACATATATTTTTACCTATAAAGCTTAGGTATAACTAGAAAAAACCGAATGGAAAGACAATGGAAAAAATTGGTACTCGATGCGGGCCGTACACTAGGCCTAGTGGTCATGGCGCTGGACGCGTATAGTCCAGAGACGCGGGTTCGAGTCCCGCATCGAGTACCAATTTTTTCCATTGTCTTTCTTCTTTTCGTCATTTTATAGTTTTAGCTAGCTACAGGTCTGTGTGAAGTTTCATTAGTGTCCAGTTAGTAATTAAAAAGTTATCACATAATTTAGTTCATTTTGGCCAGTGATGTGCAACGGGTTAATTTAACTGGCTAATTAATTGAGTTTCGTATCGATTTACTTACTTACTGAATTCTATATAAACAATTAGTCTTTTGTGTCAACTTTATACCAGCTAATTTTGAGCATAATCCACTCAATAATTAAAGAGATAGGGTAAACTCACCGGTAACTGGCCCCTTAAGCGACTCTCACACTTTAAACCCATGTTATATCAACGTGTGTCAAGATATTGACAATCTAATATTACCAATGGTTAGAGTGTTAATCCGTTTATCGATGGTAGTATGTTAAAAATAAAACAAAACAGTATTAATTAATTTTTTTTTAATAAAATTGAAAAGTTATAAAAATTAGTAGTTACTGGCCATTTTTTTTAGTAAGTAGCCATCACAGTACCAGTAATTGGCCAAGCAAAGATTATATTTTAAAACAATCAAAATTTAGGTATAATAAAATATTAATAACAAAAAAAGACTTCAGAAATATGTTTCTAATAAAAAATAATATGTTATTTTTAGTTATAATATGTTATTTGAACAATATTGTACTCAGACTAATTAAAAAAATCAACGTCTTAACCTAGAATGAGATCGATATAGGAACCAGTTTGTTTTATAAAGCTAATAGGATCATTGAACTTAGAATAGTCTTTGATTGCGAACAGCTTCAAAAATAGTATGAACTTTATCATCATCATCAGATGAGGTATTACTCTCTCTGTAACAATTATGGCACAAAAATGAATCACATTCATCCTCAGGAATATGAATTCTATGGTATGTTGGAATACAATTTTGGTGAAATTGTTTTTTACAGACACTGCACGTAATCACCCTTCTTGTGATTGGATTTAGACAAGAATCACAACAAATAACATATGTTTCTTTCTTATTTTCTAAGAAAATTATGGATTCACTAACCATAGCTGTTTTGTTATTTGTTTTATTCTTTGGTTTCTTTTTTGGCACAGTATTCTCCTTTAGACTTTTTTTTTCTTCTCTTAATCTTTTCCTTTCCTCTTTTGCAGCATCTTCTTCTTCTTTTTTTAATTGCTTTGCTCTTATCTTTTCAACATATGCGTCGGAGGTCAATGCAAATGGAAGTCTTTCTATTTGACGCTTTCCTTGTCGTTTAGGTGAATCAGGTAACTTTTGTTTTAAATATTCCGAAAAGGGTATGTTTGAGATTACTGAAACTATTTTATTAGAATCCATCTGTTTTGAAGTACTGGGTTGTGATTCTATTACTGAATTTGGTAATAGTATATCTACTTGTTGCGATGTAGATGGTTCAGAATGAATAAAACTGGTTTCATCATCGTTATTTCCTATTAATTCACCTGTAAATTCATTTAATATCACTCTATACTCTTCATTTGGTTCTTGCATTCTATAACTATCATTCATTATAAAATCACATTCGTCAATCAGTGGACTTTCATTGCAGTCCTGTGTATTAGTGGAATCGTCACTATGTTCTTCAGAAACCCCTTTAAATTTTTGCCATAGTTTATAAATAGCTTTAAAGTTTTCATCGGAATCTACAAAATTTAATGGTGTGATTATCTGACATTTCCTAATAATTTCTTTACCTACAACTGCACAAAATTCGGAATACGTTAGTACACATTTTGCATCAATTGTATGTTTACTCGTAGTTGTTGTAGGTAAATTATTAGGTTCTTTGGTAGGTATACACTTGGTGTAATCAACATTGTTTGGTTGAAAAGGATACAGCCCAGACACTCGGAAACCATTAATCAAAGTTTCTTTTTTTGCATATAACTCAACGACTTTTTTCAGTAAAGGAGCAAACGATTCTTTTGTAAGACTCTCTCTGTAATTGCTTGCGTTGTACCAGTCCCGCAACATCTTTTTCCATCCAATTTTTATAGGACGAAAAGCTGCTACGTCTGCTGGTTGGAGTATTCGCGTTGCATTTGGATAGAGAGCAATTAAATGGATCTGTAAAGTTCGACATAGTTCTGACACTTCTAATGTTATGTGTGTTTTATGGCCATCAACAAACATAATTACTGGACGAGGAATATTGTTTCTGGTTAATTCTTGGTCAAAGCAGTTACCTATATAGTCGTAAAATACCGCAGCTGTCATCCAACCCGAATCACTGCGCCCAATCCCCCATCCAGATGGCACACTCATTGTGACTCGGTCGGGTATTCTTTTGTAGGGATAGATAATCATGGGATTGTATACCTGACCGGCAGCAGAAAAAGTAAATAATACTGTAATATTTTCCTTAGCTGATGCTTTTTCAATTTCATAGACATTTCTACATCCTTTTTCTGCTAAAACTTTACCCGTTTTTGGACAAATATTAAATCCACTTTCGTCAGCATTAAAAACTCGTGCAGGGTCTTGAATAACAGCAGTTAAATCTTCATCATCAATGTATTGTTTAATTTCCTGAAACCATTTTCTAATATCGGATTCCGAAACACAAGCACTTGCATTTGTAACTCCCTCGGATTTTCGAAATGTTACGTTAGGATGCCGTTTCAAGAATGCTTTGAACCATACATCGCCAGGTTTGTTATTCAGAAATGGAGTAGGTCTCGGATTCTTTTTTAAAAAATCTTGAACACAAAGTTTTATATCTTCCTTTTGCCGAGGAAACCCTCGCTTTGCTTGTTGAATTATGAAGTTACACAACTCATTTTCCTCAGCTTCACTAAGTACTGGATCAGGTCCTGATTTGAACTTTGTGTTAGGATTTTTTAGTTTGAATTGAATGCTACTTCTGGGCACACCAAATGTTTTAGCAGCTTGCCGAATAGAACCTTCTTTATTTTGAATAAATTTCACTGCCTGTTCTATAGCCTCTTTAGAATATTGACGCTTCTTAGAGGACATTATGAAAACACTAAAACAAAAATAAATCAATCAGTAATTGGCCATGTACTTTTTATTAATTGGCCACCTATGCCAGTTTCTGAAAAATGTGTGAATTTTTACTTAATTTTTTTTTAGGGAATACTGTACCTTATGGTCTTACTAACTATGTTTGTTTTTATATAAAATTTAGATATTATTCAATAATCCAGTAACTGGCATGGTTGGCCAATAACATAATTATTTAAAAAATAGCTTTTAGTAACTAGCCACCCTCTAAATCTAAGTTTCTAATAAAATACTAATAGAAAAAACTTAAACAAATAAATATTTACTATTTATACAACACATCAAATGCAAACACAATCACTTTATTAAACAAATTACGTAATATTAAAACAAATGTTAAAAACCTTACCTTAAAATTTTCTTAACGATCAACGGTTCATGTTCAAACGTGTACGCCGACTGTCACTAAATGTTCAAAATTTTTGGCGCTACTGTCCATAGTAAAAAATAAGGTACTAATATGAAAGCTACTTAAATTGGTAACGCCACTATAAAATAATAGATGGCAGAGTGTGATGTTAACTCTTATTATAAACAACTGAAGTGCATAGTGGCCAATTATTGATAGTGGCTAGTTACACCTCGGCTTACCCTACCTAAGCGAAAAAGAGACTTTGCGGTATGCGTTCAAAAGCGTTTACGCGGCACAATGGCGCTGTCAAAAAAATATAATTAGCAAATAAATTTTTCACTAATTTGAAAAATGTTTTCAACTCAGTCTTTACACAAGGTAATAAAGTAAGTACTTATTTGTGTAACGCGCTGTCAGCACTTTGGATGCTTTTAAATTAGCTAAATATTGCATTTAAAACAAAAACGGCAGTTTTAATTTTAAATGCATAACATTTAATAACATTTTAAGTGTTGACAACAATAAAATATTTGTATAACACACTACTTATGATGCTTTTAGCTTAGCGAAGTAATGCATTTAAAACAAAAACGGCCCTTTTATTTTAAAAGAATTTAATTTAGTTTCAAGAGCGTTAACGCAGCTCACACTAGCGCCATTATAATTAATTGTGTACGCGTCTGTACCGACATTATATCGTTTATCTTAGTGATAATACTGATAACGACTTTAACGCCATGCTTTCTCGACCGAGCCAATTATCAGCACCTTAAAATTAGACATAAAATTAGGTAGATAAATGAAATAATCCAATGTTTAAAGCTAAATCTCTTTTATTTATACTTAGCCTAACAATGGAAGTTTCAGAAAAATAATATAGGGGCACGCGTCCTAATGTTGGCACTGCACCAGATTATCAGCACCCTCAACTAAAACTCAAATTATAAGCTTTCTATTAATTAATTTCGGCTACCATTTAACAAACATTAAAATAAGATCCTTTTGGAATTATAAACTGATCCATACACGACACTTTTTGAAAAAAAAAGCTATATTTTAAAAAAACGCGGGAACATGTCCTTCACATTACTTTGTTTTGACAGTTTCTTATGATCGTAGGTAAGTTCAGGTTTTTTTATTTTACTTTATTTTAGATCTTTTAGATATTTTTTACTGAACCTTTAGGTTTTATTCATGTATAAAATGTTTTATAAGGCTTATCTGACAATGGAAATGAACGTTATCTTGATTTTATGTTCTTATATGAAGTGCTGATATCTGGGTTCAATTTTTTTGCGAATTGCTAATTATCGGCACTGGTACTGTTACATGACAAAGTGGTATGTAAAATTGTTAATCCATATATTTTATTGTAAAGCGTGATTATTTTATGCCTAGAATTCAATATTCTTGGAAAAAGTACTCTATGATTTCGGATTTCATATCCTGGCATGGTGCTGAAACTAACATTGCTAGTTATTTTCATAGTGTTGATATTATGATCAAAAGAATGTCTATTATTTTTTGGAATTTTTTATATTTATGTAATTATTTTTCTAAAACTTCGGGTGTTAGGCTAGGTATAAATAAAAGAGATTTTACTATAAACATTGGATTATTTCATTTATCTACCTAATTTTATGTCTAATTTTAAGGTGCTGATAATTGGCTCAGTCAATGCCAATAATTGGTGATGATGGTGCCAATAATTGGCGCCAGGGTCATTATTTAGTCAGACTCATCTAAATAAAATGTGTATGAATAATAACTATTTTTTATAACAAAAATCAATTATTTATTAAATAATGAACCAAGAAAGCATATTGTTATAGTTGTTATCATTATCATCACTGTGATAAACGATCTTAAAGTAGCACTAACTCTTAAAGTGCTGATAATTGGTAGCATCACCCTACATAAAAATAAAAAAATCCAAAAAATAATAAACATTCTTTTGATTAGAATATCAACACTACAAAAATAACTAGCAATGTTAGTTTCACAGCACCTTCCCAGGATTTGAAATCCGAAATCATAAAATACTTTTTCCAAGAATATTGAATTCTAGGCGTAAAATAATCACGGTTTACAATAAAAAATATGGATTAACAATTTTACATACCTAATACTTTTACATATTCTGGAATTCGCAAAAAAATTGAACCCAGTCAGCTCCTCATCTGAACATAATAATTAAAATAACGTTCATTTCCATTGTCAGATAAGGCTTATAAAACATTTTATACATGAATAAAACCTAAAGATTTAGTAAAAAATATCTAAAAGATCTAAAATAAGGTAAAATTAAAAAACCTGAACTTACCTACAATCATAAGAAACTGTCAAAAGAAAGTAATTTGAAGGACATGTTCCCGCGTTTATAAAAAAAAACGCCTTTTTAATCGATGAATGTGTAGTGTGGGCCCAGTTTATAATTCTTATTTTTCATTTTTTTAAACAGAATCCCAAATTTATTAATGGTAAGCTTATAATTTGAGTTTTTGTTGGGGGTGCTGATAATCTGGTGCAGTACCAGCTTTTGGGGCCTTGCCCCTAATCAAAAAAAAATTTACATTCTTTAACCTAAATATTTTTTAACAATAACAAACACACAATTTATTTATTAGTCCGATTCTGAACTACTTTCCGTTCTCTTACGTTTGCTCTTTCTTTGTTTCCTATGCTCCAATACTTTTGTTTTCTCTACATTAATAACTTCTCCATTAGTCTGATTGTTTACTTTAATAATATTAGTTTTTTTCTTCGCTGTGTCAATACCGTGAATACGTTTCATATGCTTGTTATAGTTCGGCCAGTTTCTAAATTCCCTTTGACAAATGTTACAAGAATATGGCATTTCACCAGTATGAATACGTAAATGTAGATTTAAACATGGTTTAAAATTAAATCTCTTATCACAGTATGTACAAGCATATGGTTTTGTATCTGTATGTATTACACTGTGCGTCTTTAACTGTTCCTCTAAACGGAATCTTTTACTACATACATCACATGAGAACCGCTTTTCTTTATCATGAACACTTACATGAAACCTTAAACTAACTTTAGTTCTAAAGGAATATTTACATATCTTGCACTGGAACGGTCTTATATCTTCATGCCGCTTCAAATGTAAGGTTAATTCCCGTTTTATTAAGTAGCCTTTGCCACATATGTCACAAACATAATCGCGTCTTCTCTCAGAATGTATTGTCTTAATATGAGTGTTGAGCGTGGTCCAGCTTTTATACTTCTTATTACATTGTGCGCAGGTCAAATCTGATTTTTGTAAATCATGAGGTCTATAATTTATAATCTTAAAGAACATGCTTAAATGATTAACACATTCTTCTTCATTAGGAAAATAAGAATGACATCCCCTACATTTAAATTTACTTGTGTGGTGCGTCTTCATGTGGGTTTGGCAATCTAACGGCGAATGGAATGTCTGGTAGCATAAATAACAAGACGTAGCAAGGTTTTTATTATGTTTCCTATAATGATGTAGAAGCCTTTTCAGAGATCCAGTCCGTAACTTACAGATAGTACAAGCAAATGCATTACAAGCACTATGGTACTTCATAGAATGACTTTTTAATTCTGTTATGGTAGGAAATTCAGTTTCACAGTATTTACATTTCCAATAATAATGTTCCCAAGTTAATTCTGTTGCACTATTAAGTGGATTTTTTTGACATGGAGATGTTTTACGAGGTAAATCATAGTCAGCTTTGTCACTCAATGTATCTTCAATTATAGGACTTGTTTTTAAATCAGGATCAAGTTCAATTATGTCTTTAGCTGCAGAAGAGTCTGATTTTAAAACATCAGCTTTAACACTCAATGGATCTTCAATTATAGGACTTGTTTTTAAATCAGGATCAAGTTCAATTAAGTCTTCAGTTGCAGAAGAGTCTGATTTTAAAACATCAGCTTTATCACTTAATGGATCTTCAATTATAGGACTTGTTTTCAAATCAGGATCAAGTTCAATTAAGTCTTCAGCTGCAGAAGAGTCTGATTTTAAAACATCAGCTTTATCACTTAATGGATCTTCAATTATAGGACTTGTTTTTAAATCAGGATCAAGTTCAATTATGTCTTCAGCTGCAGAAGAGTCTGATTTTAAAACATCAGCTTTATCACTCAATGGATCTTCAATTATAGGACTTGTTTTTAAATCAGGATCAAGTTCAATTAAGTCTTCAGTTGCAGAAGAGTCTGATTTTAAAACATCAGCTTTATCACTTAATGGATCTTCAATTATAGGACTTGTTTTTAAATCAGGATCAAGTTCAATTAAGTCTTCAGCTGCAAAAGAGTCTGATTTTAAAACATCAGCTTCATCACTTAATGGATCTTCAATTATAGGACTTGTTTTTAAATCAGGATCAAGTTCAATTATGTCTTCAGCTGCAGAACAGTCTGATTTTAAAACATCAGCTTTATCACTTAATGGATCTTCAATTATAGGACTTGTTTTTAAATCAGGATCAAGTTCAATTATGTCTTCAGCTGCAGAAGAGTCTGATTTTAAAACATCAGCTTTATCACTTAATGGATCTTCAATTATAG
Organism: Schrankia costaestrigalis; assembly: GCA_905475405.1. Taxonomy (NCBI): domain Eukaryota; kingdom Metazoa; phylum Arthropoda; class Insecta; order Lepidoptera; family Erebidae; genus Schrankia; species Schrankia costaestrigalis. The sequence continues at coordinate 1,045,675 of FR997853.1, read as the reverse complement.
GACTTGTTTTTAAATCAGGATCAAGTTCAATTAAGTCTTCAGCTGCAGAAGAGTCTGATTTTAAATCATTAGGATTATAATCCAAGTCTTGAGAATCATCATTACAATCTTCAATTTCAGTTTTTATTGTTTGAGTACAAATAATTTCGTTTAAAACTGTCTGTGCCTTTTCTATGTCTGAAATAAATGTAAACGCGTTTTGTAGACTGTTTATACATATGAGACATACCATTTTAGGTAATTTATCATCAATTAAATCGAGTTCACAGTTCAATCGTGTCAATCTACTAATTATTTCTTCGCATAAAGAGTGTTCAATTTCTAAATTAGTGAGTTTATCCAAAGGTTTCGATTTAGCACAAAGGCGACAATAACTATATTTTAATTCACTCATTGTTTTATGCTTAAAACTCTTTCGCGGAATATTTGTTAACTAAACAAATTAACGTCACCCTCCGATTTTTGTCCATCACAAAACAAACACAATATAGTTTTACACTTTTAATTTGGAATTAATTTCACTGAGTATTCTTGCAGTTTCGTTACAGTGGCTTGTCAACTCAAGAAAAGATTTTAAACTGACTTTTTAGAAAGATTTTAGTTTTGTAACACGATTTGTCTGCAGTAATCTGTCAGCGATTCAAACCAACGACAATTTTTAATGACGTTTATTTTTTTGTATCAAATATCGAAGACCGGTGCCTTTATCTATGCTCACGATTAGTAAATAACTTCAAAGACGAAACGTGAATTCCATTATGAATTTAACAAGATAGACACAAGCACAACCCGTCTAGATGATGCTATTTTATCATTGAGGTAATACTTATGTTTCTTTTTTTTGTTGAGAACGAGTAGTTTGTTTCTGATGACAGTTATAATAATAATATGTTTTTACTCGTTTCGTCTTTAGTAGTTTTTTTACTAATCGTGAGCATAGACAAGAGTCACTGGTTTTCAATAATATTTGATACAAAAAAAAATACGTCATTAAAAATTGTCGTTGGATCGAATCGCTGACTGACTGACAGTCCTAGTACGCTCCCTAACAATGGCCAGAGACAAAGAAAGTAGTGTCATCTGTTACAAGAATCGAAAAACAAGCTTAGCCAAGTCCTCGCTAGATAGCGTTAAATGGAGTAGATTATTTCAATATGTGATTTTTACCAATATAATACTTATTTGTTAATTCGTCGCACGAATACTTAAGTGGCCAACCTCCATTTTCAACATTTTACACCAGAGACGTTTAATTGATTAGTTTAAGCAAATAATATGATTTTATAAAAGTATTATATTAAAAAAATAGTTAATGTGTATATGATATGATATATTATAAATAATCATTAAAAAGTCAAACAGTTTTGTTTATTTTCACTATTTTTTATGGAGGTTGAGCAAATAAACACATAAATAGTTTTGCAACTGGAGATAGACCACTACTGGAGTGGAGGTTGAGCATTTTGCATTCAAATATATTTAGTACTTAAGTGCTCTATAACCAAACACAGTATGTTTGGGTATCGTGATGAAAAAAAAAAGATAAACTAAGTAGTCAACTTGCTATTTATTAATAAAAAAAAACACAGAATTTAAAAAAAAAATACTGTTTAATATGTAAAATACATAAGACTATTTTTTTGTTTTTTTTTTGTTTTTGTACCGATACAAGATCGTTTACTTCGCCTGGTATTGTGTATGTTGTCTGATCCTGTCAAAACCTTTTTAATTAGAGCTTCCATAAAGGTTTTGTCGTCAGCTTTCATAATATATTTGTAGGTACTTCTAATATATTTTATTTTCTTTTTGGTTAGTGTCTGATTTGAATTAGTTCTTATTCGTCGGATTCTTGTTTGGTCAGATTCTTGATTCGTTGTAATGTTAACATAAAATAAAACTATGGTATTACCGTGACTCCACTTCTTCATTTAAATATGTACAATAAAAACAACATAAATAGAAAATAAAACGGTGATAATATCATACCTATAGGTACGTATAAAAATTATTAATATACTGAGACTAATTGATTTATTTTTTCAAGCAAATTGACCCTTTTTTGACGATTCTTTATGTTTTCATAAGGAATTCTTTGATTTATCGGCTATTTATCCCTCAACGGCGTTATTAGTTCTGAATTTCTTATCCAAAATAGGGAAGAAAATGCAAAGCAACGGACGTAATAAAATAAATTAGATACAATGTGAGTGGATCAATGGCGAGTAAAAAATAGTATTAATCTACTTATCTAGCATCTAACATCATTGCGAACACAAAGCGTAGGTACGTAAACACAAAACTTATAATGGTAAGAAATTTACTCATTTAACAATTAGCAAATATGGTAGTGGCAGGTATATTTTGACAAAAAACCATACAATAAGGCATTTTAAACAAGCCCGCACAAAAGCAATTTTTTTTATTATTATTTTAGTTATATTTTACAACCTTACGAAATGTTCAAAACAATCTGTTCATTTATAGATACGTCACAACTTCATTTAGGGATATAATTAAATCTGAAATTATAAGAATTAAATTTAAACATCCTGTACTATAAGTTAACGATACGCAGTGATAATCTACAAAGAAATGTTAACAAAAATGCAACTTACCGATTCTTTTCTATAGTTGTGGCTATATTTTCCGACTTACATTTCGTTACGGACTTTTTAGGTACTGTTTTCTATTAAAATTAATACTTTTTAAGTATATTTGGCGTTAATTTTTACTTAAATGCGTGCGAGCACCAGCTTCGTCACATAAGAAATTAATGATGGCGGCGTATGCGTCATCAAAATGCGATGTCGTGATTGGTTACCTGTGTGGAGGTTGAATACTTAAGCACGCAATCGATGCTTGGATGCACGTTTGGTGTTTCTCTACGGACTTTGAGCAATTAAGCATGAAGTTTTAATTCTCTTGTGTTAGTTTAAAAAAACTTAAATTCCTTTTAAATCATGTATTTAAAGTCCAAACAGCAAGTATTATATACCAATCGAAGCGCAATTTGATCCTTAATAAAACTGCATTAAAAAGTGAAATTCGTTAAAATGGTCGGTTGAGCAAATAAGCATTCAGGCGACGAATTCTTAAATAAGAACTATACTTTATCATGATTTACAATTACTTTAAAATATTTATTTTATATTAAAATTATTACTTAAATATTCACCATAGACAAATTTTCTGGTATGTTTGTGAAGAAACCATAAACTTACAAAATACAAAATGGTGGATGTTTGTTGTGTGCGCGTGCGCACGCGATCATCTTTCTTTTTTATGAATTTCCCACCATGTTTGTGTTAAGTTGATACAAACACCACAAAATCACACCTCTATCATGTTAGATCAGCAAGATGTGTACAGTTATTTGAAATAATTGCAATAATTTGCAATTATTTCATAAAACTGTATAAGTAACGACATTAGTCTAAGTAAGTACCTATAATTATATATATATATTTATAATGGTTTGGTTGTACCTACCTATCTATGTATATAGATTGACAGCTTAGTGTCGGATTCTGATACCAGACAGAGCCACCATTCAAAGCTAGGCTACGAAAAATTTTGCGAGAGGGCTCTCTTCTTCCTATATATTACTTTTTATTTGTAGTTTGTGATTACTTTACTCTGTGCTGACTGATTATGAGGATTATCCATTTTTCAGATCTTATGGGTACGGTGACGTTTAGTATTTGTCATTACTAGAGATGTAGTAACACTAAAATCGTTTTTAAAAATACCGATTATATATCTAACCGATATAATATACAAACAAGAATAGATCGATTATGGGTACAAAATACAAAAACTTTATTTTTTCAAAAATAAATGATTCGTCCTTGATTCGTACTTGATTCGTCACTGACATGAATAATTAACTTAAAATCGTCTGAATTAATATTAATAATGAAAGGATTCCAGTCTCCTCCTCCTGTACAGCCTCCAAACATGCAAGGTATAATTCGGAAAACCTGTACTATTATGTTTTAGCCGTCTAAAAAGACGAACAAAATACTTTCGCTACAAATCCAATACACCAATGTGTCTTATCCACCAACACGATACCAAACCAAGATACCATTCCATATAATTTCACAAAAACTTATATTTATAAGAATTTTGAAATGAAATTAAGGAATATTTAAAAAAAAAATTAATCGATTAATCAATTTAATAAAAAAAAAAACGATTTTAACAATTTTATTGTGTCAATCTCTATTGAGATTCGTTCCGAGTCGCGCATACGATTTCAAAATTTATATGTTTATATTTTACATAATAAGGTTGAAGATGGTATAAAAACCAAATATTTCATATAATTTTATTAAATAATCACGTCTAAATAATATTTTTATTTTTCTATCAGTTCGGGTTCATAAGTTGATAGCTTTTATTTTGAATTTCTACAAAAGTAAACTAAGTAACACGGAAAAGATGAAATGTCACCGTACCGTACCGTTCCTGTCTGATAATAACATAGTACCACAGAACAGAACATATACCTAATTTATTTTTAAATAAATAATAGGTACATACTCAAACTGATTAAACTGCAGATCGTGTAAAAAACCACGTAGAACTAAAATCTTTATAGTATATAATCTTTCCTTGAGTTGTCCAACCACTAAAACGAAACTGCAAGAATAATCAGTGAAATTAATTCCATTGAAATAGTTTATGACTTTATTGTGTGTGTGATGGACAAAAATCGGAGTGTGACGTTAATTTGTTTAGTAAACAAAGATTCCGCGAAAGAGTTATAAGCTTTATAATGAGTGAATTAGAATATAGTTATTGTCGCCTTTGTGCTAAATCGAAACCTTTGGATAAACTCACTAATTTAGAAATTGAACACTCTTTATGCGAAGAAATAATTAGTAGATTGACACGATTGAACTGTGAACTCGATTTAATTGATAATAAATTACCTAAAACGGTATGTCTGATATGTATAAACAGTCTACAAAACGCGTTTACATTTATTTCGGACATAGAAAAGGCACAGACAGTTTTAAACGAAATTATTTGTACTCAAACAATAAAAACTGAAATTGAAGATTGTAATGATGATTCTCAAGACTTGGATTATAATCCTAATGATTTAAAATCAGACTCTTCTGCAGCTGAAGAAACAATTGAAGCGAAGACATTAATAGAAGTCAATGTTGAGCCTGATGTAAAAACAAGTCCTATAATTAAAGATTCATTGAGTGATAAAGCTGACTATGATTTACCTCGTAAAACATCTCCATGTCAAACAAATCCACTTAATAGTGCAACAGAATTAACTTGGGAATATTATAATTGGAAATGTCAATACTGTGAAACTGAATTTCCTACCATAACAGAATTAAAAAGTCACTCTATGAAGTACCATAGTGCTTGTAATGCATTTGCTTGTACTATGTGTAAGTTATGGACTGGATCTCTAGCTAGGCTGTTACGTCATTATTGGACACATAATAAACACCTTGCTACGTCTTGTTATTTATGCTACCGAACATTCCCTTCACTGTTAGAATGCCAAAAACACATAAGGACACACCGCACAAGTAAATTTAAATGTAGGGGATGTCATTCTTGTTTTCCTAATAAAGAAGAATGTGTCAAACATTCAAGCATGTTCTTTAAGAATATAAATTTTAGACCTCGTGAATTACAAAAATCTGATTTGACCTGCGCACAATGTAATAAAAAGTTTACAAGCAAGACCGCACTCAGCGCTCATGTGTTGATACATACTGAGAGAAGACGCGATTATATTTGTGACATATGTGGCAAAGGCTACTTGTCAAAAGCGGAATTAACCTTTCATTTAAAGCGGCATGAAGATATAAGACCGTTCCAGTGCAAGATATGTAAATTTTCCTTTACAACTAAAGTTTGTTTAAGAAAACATTTAAGTGTTCATGATAAAGAGAAGCGGTTCTCATGTGATGTTTGTAGTAAAAGATTCCGTTTAGAGAACCAGTTAAAGACGCACAGTGTAATACATACAGATACAAGACCATATGCTTGTACATACTGTGATAAGAGATTTAATTTTAAAACATGCTTGAATCAACATTTACGTATTCATACTGGTGAAATGCCATATTCTTGTAACATTTGTCAAAGGGAATTTAGAAACTGGCCGAACTACAATAAGCATATGATACGTATCCACGGTATTGACACAGCGAAGAAAAAAACTAATACTATTAAAGTAAACAATCAGACTAAAGACCAAGTTATTGATGAAGATAAAACAAAAGTATCTCAACATAGGAAACAAAGAAAGAGCAAACGTAAGAGAACGAAAAGTAGTTCAGAATCGGACTAATAAATAAATTGTGCGTTTGTTATTAAGAATAAGAATAAGAATCTGTTTATTTGCACAAAAACACTGTTACAATGGTGTTATTAAATTTATAGTATCAAGTGATTTTTATTGTTAAAAAATATTTAAGTTAAAGAATGTAAATTTATTTGATTGAGTATTCACTACTCTGACAAATGTACTCTAGTTTATAAATTTTATTAAATGATATTATTATAAAGTTATAATGTTTATTTTTTTGCAATCCTACTAAATTATAAACGCGACATTTTGTTAGTATGTGTATGTATTACTCTTTGGCGTAAAAGTACTGAATGGATTATAGTGAGACTTACAATAATGTAGCTTGTACATCAGAATAAACATAATTGCTATAATTTATAAAGATATTGTAAAGGATTATATATGTTACGGGCAATGTGATAAGTACGGGCACTATGAATAATGACCGGTCTTTATTCATAATGCCCGACTCAATTGGGCAATGTGATAAAAACAGCTTAATTAATCACTTTTCCCGGCCATTATTAATAATGCCCACCCTAGCTTGGGCAAAGTAATAAAATAGGTGAACTGTAGTGTTTTTCTTTATTAAATGAAATTAAACTTACAAAATTTTCATGAAAAGTTAAAAAAAAATAAACTATTAGGGCCAGATTCAGAGACCGCACTTTGACTTTACTTTAGCAAAGTCTAGTTATTATCTCTGAATTTGAACCACATTAAAGTAATTTTTCGCATGAAAAAGTTTATTTTCATTATTTATTACTACAAAGTAAACTTTTCATGCGAAAAGATTACTTTAATGTTGTTCAAATTCAGAGATAATAACTAGACTTTGCTAAAGTAAAGTCAAAGTGCGGTCTCTGAATCTGGCCCTTAGACATAGCAATTACAAAATTAAACATTTTATTATTTTAATTATTTATTAAAAAAATGTTTTGCGCGTTGTGGTCGCCATACTAACCTAACCTAACCAACTGTTTCTGACTTTTGGCTTTTTTTAAGCTATCTCAAACACTAACTTATTACATGGACCACGGGCCGTCGGCCATTATTAATAATGGCCGGCCAAAGTGATAAATTTATCACTTTGGCCGTCGTTATTGGGCATTATTAATAAAGACCGGTCCTTATTAATAATGCCCACTTAATCACGTTGCCTGTAACATATACACACCTCAACAAAGTCTAGGGATATTTTCACGATATTTTGTAAGTACTAAGTTGTGAAACTCAAAAAAAATTGGTTTGTTTTTAATTCTTTTGATGAAAACTTACTTTGATAACCTTTTTTAACCATTCTAAATTTGAATTTAAAAAATAAAATAAAAAATAAAACATTTACGCGGCCTAAACGTAGTCAAGTTCGAAAATTTCATTTGCCAACAGGAAGTTTTGACTACATTTTTGTGTAAAATTTAAGTTTTATAACAATTTAAACGTTTATTTCGAATAAATGATATTGTGTGCATCAAGCAGCGGCGCCATTTCATCAGAAACAAAATGTTGTGGGCAGTAGGCATGCTCCCATCTGCGGGTACTAAGCGGAGTATTGCTGAAGAGATTGGAACAATACAAAATATTAAATCAAGGTTAAGGTCACGTTATCGTGCTACTGGTGAAGTGGCTGAAAGATACCACGGCAAAAAGTCTATCACCACTCAACGAAATGATCGATTTTTGCAAGTTTCCGCGAAAAGACAGCGAAAAGTTACTACCATACAGCTGGTTTAGAGGCTCCAGCTCTTGGTGGAGCCTCTTGCCAAACTGTCAGAAGAAGTTGGCATGAAGCCCACTTTTATGCTCGCATACGCTTTGAACTCCAGCAATACGTTGAGCAAATCGCGCACGATGACTAGAGTGAGGTCGTGAACATTTGCTCTGCAAAGATGACCTGTTATCTGTAGTGGTGTTTAACATAAGTCCCGGTTTGGTTTTCACACGGATTCACGTGGAGAACGTGCTTAGCGAGTTCCTGGTTGTGATAGCCGTCTACAACATCCTGAGAAAAACTATTCATACCACGATAGAACAATTATGATTTGAACGGGAATTTGTGTCGGTCGAAGAACAGAGCGCGTTTTGATCAGATACACCATGACGGCTGAAAAATAACTTAACGAGGTGCTAGAACTAATAATCTACCCCCGTAGACTACAATTGGGCCAAATGTTTAAGCTCATGGACGATAACACCCGTCCGCATAAAGCGAGAGTGTGATGACGAGCTGGTTGCAGGAGAACGACGTATCAATTTTATGCTAAACCACTCAATCGCCTAACCTCAAAATCATAAAATACGCATAGGACATGTTTAAAAGAAGGGCTTTGATGAATTTTCCTGCATAAACTTGCGATGGAAGAGCAACTTTTTTTGTATCCTAGTCGGACCTGTATCATTATATCGCATCAAGACCTGGATAACTTAATCCAAGCATGAAAAACCGTTGCAGGACCGTTATTTACGGTTTTTTGAACGTACTGACTACTAATTACTCACATAACAGTTAAAAACATATTAATTTTCGATTATTTTTACTTTTGCTTAAGAAACAAGTTCATTGTTAGATTGACTAAATTTCCAAATGTTTTATTTATTTAAATAAAAAATTATTTACTCAAAAATAATACTTTTATTTAATTTAAGATTGTAGCCTGTTTAATTACCTTCATAAAAATATCAACATGTTGTATGTTATCTTCAATAATTTTGGAGTTACTTAATTGAGTAGATACCAAATATCCCTAGACTTTGTTGAGGTGTGTATGTTACAGTCAAAACTCATGGCCGGTCAAAACCACTTTTAACTGCATAAAACAGTCAATAGTGGTTTTGACCGAGGTGCTTAGTCAAAACCCTTATTGACTGGTGACCAAAGGACGCACGAGCCGAGCGAGCGTGCCGCGGTAGCGGCCGGCGAGTGCTAGAATATAATAATACTATATTCTAGTTTTACATTAAAAAAAATGTCAGGGTTTTGACTAAGCACGTCGGTCAAAACCACTATTGACTGATTTTTTCGGTCAAAAGCGGTTTTGACCGGTTATGAGTTTTGACTAGTGATGTACGCTTGGGAATATTGCAACTGCCGGCAAATTTCCACTGCCAATGTGCCCGGGAAACTTCCGGGCGCATTGGCAATATTGCCAAAAATGCCCACTAAACAGATTGTTACTTTTAAAGTGTAAAATATGATTAATTTTTATCTCTTGTACCTGTTTACGCTCGCTATAGCTGCCCCCCGACCCTCGCGCTCTCCCACCGCTCACGCGCCGCACGCGCACCGATTTGCGCAGAGTATTGACGTGTTTGTTGCCGAGAATACATAATACGTTAATTACGTTATATTTCATTGTAATGCGAGAGAAATCAAAACGAATATTTTATAGAAGACAAGGATAATACGTGTCGTACACTTTTTAAATGTACATTCTTTGGTGACAGTTTTTATTTAAATATTATTATAAAACTAGCTGTTGTCCGCGACCTTCGTCCACGAAAGCACACATTCGCCATTTTTTGTTTTGCGGAACCATTTAAAAACCCTTTGACGTGACTAAACAACTATCTCACTACAACGACAGCCAGGAGCCACGTTTTACGTGCCCTGTACGGATACGTTCAAATAAAATACCACTGAGTGGTCACGCGTCCATGCAATGACCTCGGTGATATTTTTCGCTTTTAAATCTGTGGCTGCAACGGGCTGTGAGTGGCTGCCACAGAAAATGCATTTTAAACAAAACCTTTTTTTTCTGCGGAAACCTGAAAAAGAACCCTTGAGGTCACAGCACACTTTAACGACTCTGCTCCAACATCGCTCCCACCCAGCACCGTCCCTATACTAAAATGACTGCTCATAGTCTACGCGGCGATAGCTAGCAGGCACCCAGCAGTCCACGTAGTAACTGTTAGTAGACGGCCAGCTGTTCATAGATAGTTCTTAGATACTGACCGACCGACAGCTAGCAGTGACCGCGCAAACACCGCACCGACAGCTCACCTGTAACGAGCGGTCAGCTAGGCCTTAACTCCCGAGCAGCATGGCGGCGGTAGACTCGCTGACAGCTGTCTGCTAATTTAGGATGCCAATGTAAAATATATTTAAAGCCCTTACTTGAATCATATGCTTTTTGCCGAGTGGGAGCAAAGTCGTTTAGGTGTGCTATGACCTTAACCCCTAGTTCACTAGGGGTTAAGATCCTGATGTTTTAACAATGCACTAGGGGTTAAGGTCATAGCACACCTAATGTAAAAGCCCTGTAAAAAAACCTAAAATGTTACAATTTCCTTTTTTTTTGCAGAACAATTATTTTTTAGAATACTTAGTTGTCAAAATTACTTTTCTAATGTAAACAGCGAAAACTTTATCTAAAAAGCCAAACCCCTACCTACAAACAAGGTTTTTTAAAAAAAACTGCGTTTTAACCCCCTGTAAAAGCCCATTGAATAAAATCATATAAGTATGATTGACATTTTTATGGTTTTTAATTATTTCTGCGGAACCCTAAATGTTTATAAAAATAGACATGGATAAATACAGAGTCACCTCCTTAATTATTGCCGATGACTCAAAAACACCCTGTATATATATTTTTTAAAAAGACAACTCCCGCACACTCGGGCCCTGTGTCGCGGGGACCTTTTACAAACATTAATTAACGGACACAAAGAACACCCAGACCAGGACAATAATTTGTGGATCTCACAAATTCTTGTCCTGCGTGGGGGTCGAACCCATAACCTCTTGCACGGCAGCCGCTTGCGCTACCGTCGCGCCACCGAGGTCGTCAATATTGTTTTATCTTCTACGAACCCTGTGGACACAAAAAGGGCGGGCACCAACTTTATGTACTTCTATAATCTAGGCAATTCTTATTAAAATATGTCATCATCATTAATCCCCTGCCCTTATCCCAATTTTATTGTGGGGTCGTCGGTGCAGCATGTCGCAATTATTTATTTTGATGACAATTAAGATATTGAAAATTATCCAAAGGCTTATGAGCGTTCATAGGGCTCACTAGCGCCGCCAATTTAAAAAAAGTCATAATTCGCGAATAGGATCAATAATGCATTTTGTCTACTAAGTCTTTAGAAAAGGCAATAAAGTATTTGTATAACACAATCACAACACTTATACCGCTTTTAAATTAGTTTAATTTCCCACCCGAAAATGAAATGGTCGTTTTTGTTATAAATGGAATTGAATAATTTTGCAGTAGGTACCTGCTGAGTCACATTCAGCGCTTTTTCTGCTTTAATAAAAACTAGCTTCCGCCCGCGCGAAATTAGTTTTTTCAATCAGAATCAGAATTTAGTGTGAGTGAGAGAGAAGTGAATGTGAGTTTGACTTTGTAGTTCCCGTTCCGAATCCGTACCGTTCGAATATCGGGGATTCCGTTTGCAGAAATAGCCTACGTACCAAGATTTATTGTCTTATCTTCAATTCAACCCCTATTTCACCCCCACAATGGTTTAACCTAAGGTTTTTAAAAAAAAAAAAAATTTTGTTAATAAAAAGTAGCCTATGTTCTTTCTCAGGGTCTAAAGATTGTCTGTACCAAATTTCATCAAAATCCGTTTAGGCGTGAAAGAGTAACAGACAGACAGAGTTACTTTCGCATTTATAATAGGTATTAGTATGGATAACAAATGGTTTGCTAAATAAATTTTAATTCTTGTGGTTGAGATATTTTTGCGAATTTTTACAGCTGCAATGTAAATAAGTACATAGAAGAAAAAGAAAGAAATAGTTTATGATGCTGACTGTACGTTAAAGTAAGCACAGAAATGAAATGAAAATCTGTTTATTACTATCAACCACAAAAAAAAAATTTGAAAAGTCAAAAGTCAAAATCGCTTTAATCAATATAAATAAAATTGCCATTATATATTTCTTGACGTCCTTTAAACTACTTAATCTAAGTTTAAATTTAAGATGTCGAAGATACTATTAAATTTATCTGCCTCAGTTAGAGTTCGCGACTTCGAATCCCACGCAAATTAATTCTTTGTTCTCTTTCAAATAAAAAAAGAAGCGCAAATGGCAAAATCTGGACAACAAAATTTTGGATAAAATGCCTCGAAATAAGAGTGCGTTATCCTAGCAAGAAAGTATCTTTATAGCGATTAAAGTGGTACGTATTGTTCTTGCTAGGTCTACTGAAGATGTGCACGAAATTTGACATTTGTGCGTCCTGGCGTTTTTGAGAAAAATGAAAATAACGATTAAATAAGATATTCAAGATTATGGATTCAACAGGTTTTTTCTCACAGGAAGAAGAATATTTAAATAAAACAAAATTTCAATTTCCATCTTTAACAGCAACCAAAGCCAAACACCTCGGCGAAATATTAACATTTAATATTTTCTTAAACTTACAATTACTTACACCATTCTGTTTTAAATACATTAAACGATCATATAATACAAAATTTTCAACAACAGGTTGTAAATAATTTTGTAATAATATATAAATTGCTGTTTTAATGTATTTTGTTTGTTTTACATCTTGCCATAATGTTTGTAATTCTTCTAAATCAAAAGATACGATAATATCTTCTTTATTCTTAAGAGTAAATCCGTTGGTTACAGCGTCTTGCATGTACGTTTCAAAATTATTATTCATCGTTTTAGTTTTTACCGCCTTCCTTTTATTTCTTTGTAACTTGAAGTTGTCTGTTAAAAATAAACGATTTTAATATAGAAAATACACAATGACTGCGATGTGGTATATTCACTCTAATGACAACCTAAGCAAACGTTGTACAGTCAACTTCAAAAGTGGATTATCATCGAACATTGTGACGACTTCTGTGGCGTAGTCGTTATATAACATGACTGCTACGTAGAGGTCTCGGGTTCGATACCCGCTTAATGCAAATATTTGTGTGCATGAACATGAATGTTTGCATTGGTCTTGATGTTTCTATATATAATACGGGAACCTGGGGACACTTGCTCCCCCCTTTTGTTTTTCATCCCTAATTTCCTTAGTGACTATCCATTTTAAAAGATATTGGTACCGAAATACGTGAAATTCATTTGCCTATAATTGATGTAAGACCCAAAGATATAAGTGCCTAAATTTCATAGTTATTTGACTAAAAGTAAAAATAGAGAATGGTATCAAGTGTCCCGTATATACGGGAGACTTGGTCCTGGGGTTCAAGTCTCCCATATCTAGGTTCACATGATACTATTACTAAGGAAATAAATAAAAAATGTTTTTAGAATTTGATAATCTTTTTTATATTGTTTTTAAAATCACATAACATAGGCATATCACACCGTCTCCATACATAAATCAATTGCTAAATGTGAAACTACGGTTTCGTATTACAAAACAAAAACTAACTCAAAACAAAATTATATCTTCAATAATAAAAGAACTCAAATGTCTCGCAATCACACCCTGAATAAAATTTAAACGTAATTAAGATAAAGACTTGAAACAATATCTTATTGAATTGAACCCAGGACATCACAACACAATTTCAAGTTACGTTTAAGCTTCATTTAGGTGTTCTAGCAAAATAATCTGTTCATCGATTGGTACTCTTTTTCTGGCACCTTCTCTTGTTTTGTATAGGTAGGTACTCTGGGCATATCGGTAAGCTGAAATAAATTGAAAAATAAAAGTTAAAAGTAGTTAAGGGACATTTGATTCTCCCGGACCAAGTCTCTCTTAGCTAAGTGGATCAAGTGTACCCTGAACAGTTTGAGGTTATAAACAAGAATATTTTCAAACGTCTGTTAGATTACCACTTTTCTACGCTACAAATCGCTACTTATATAGATAACGCCTCGAATTAAATTCATACACACCTAAAAGCCATATTTACATTAATGTTTAATCAAAATGTAAACTTACGGAAATTTTCTCTTTGCAACAACAAACACTCGATCGTCCGCCATTTACAAATGCGTCAAATTTGACAGGTGTACCAACTTTAGAAAGTTAGCGGGTACCATAGACAACCGATATTGCCATTATACAATTTAATATTACCTATACAAGTTCTGAAAATCTAGTGTACCTAGTCTCCCTTAAGGATCAAGTGTCCCCAGGTTCCCCTAATGTTTACAAAAAAATATGTATACTATTTATCAGATCTTATGGGTACGGTGACGTTTAGTATTTGTCATTACTAGAGATGTAGTAACACTAATATTGTTTTTAAAAATACCGATTCTATATCTAACCGATATAATTTACAAACAAGAATAAATCGATTATGGGTACAAAATAAGAAAGTAATCTTTTTTTAAATATTTATTAATTATGCCGAATCAATGCGTGATTCATCTGATGAACAGCTTGATGAATTACTTAATTCGTCACTTACTTGACATAATAAGTGAAAATCTACTGAATTGTCTAATTTGATGTCTCTTCCTCCCACAGTCATGAAGTATTAGATTTTTGTTTTTTCCAATTATCGGCAGTTACGTGGTCACAGGTCTCTTTTAACCCTAGAGTGGGCGCGTCATTTTGCGAAACGTCAGTGGGCGCGTGGGGAGCATTTTGCCGCCCCTTTTCTTTGACCATTTTAAGTAAGAATATAGCAATTTAATTGATATATTTTCTCAGGATTTAAGTAATACACACATAAGTAATTATAAATCAACATATTTATTCAACTCTGTTTTGAGAACTTTAGTTTATAAGAGATTTTTGGAATCTTAATATTTTTATTGACTTTTTTAACTTATCCTATATAATACTCTATAATACTTAAAAAAATTAATAAGAATAACAACATTATATGTCTTCTAAATCTGCAGGATATGCTTTGTCATAACAGTCTTCAAAAAGGAATGTGCAATGTTCATAGCACAGTAACTTTGAGCATCTGTAACACCCTATTTTTCTATATACTGCATTGCCCTCCTTCTTTGAAGATGATGCTTGTTCTGCTTGTACAAAGTGAGCAATTTGGTTCTTTAAAGGAATCTTTAATCTGTCTATAGAAGACCTTGTGACATAACTAACGAAAATACTGTCGGCGTAGGATCAAGTGCTCGATATTGGCTTTGTAAAAATAATTTGACTGTTTATACCGACAATTTTCATCATTGAAAAAAAAACAACCTCATTGGCCATCTGCGAGTCATTCCTGCTGCCTGCTGACTGTTCTGTGTCCATATTATGCTCACTATGATGACTATATCGATCACTTTCTGACACACTCCTCAACAAACTGTGATCTCACATCTTCAAAATCACTTACGTGAGTGGGCGCGCGGTGAGCATTTTGCCGCATGGCAACAACCGGTGGTAAAAACCTTCTCCTAGAGCGGACCCCCGTGGACTGATTTCGTCCAATCTTTTAACACGCGTTGTAAACGAAAGTGGGGGCAGCTACTAAAAAGCGCAAGCCTAACTGACAATTGGTTTTCAAATTAATAACAGTTTTTTAGCGCGGGCGGCAAAATGCTCATAGCGCGCCAACTCTAGGGTTAATAATGACATCATCAAGATTTTACCGCTATGACGTACGAATCCCGCCAAAAAAAAAACTTGCGGCCTATCCTCGTAAAAACTAATATTAAGTTATAAGACAACTGAAATTATTAAATTAATTTCTATGATTATAAAAAAAAAATCGATTTAATAAATTTTTTAAAAAACCTATTGACATTCGTTCCGAGTCGCGCATACGATTATAAAATTTATATGTTTATATTTTACATATTAGGGTTGAAGATGGAATATAAAACAAATATTTCATATAATTTAATTATATATAAACGTCTAAATAATATTTTTATTTTTTTATCAGTTCGGATTCATAAATTGATAGCTTTTATTTTTAAATTCTACAAAAGCAAACTAAGTAACATGGAAAAGATCAAATGTCACCGTACCTTTCCTGTCTGATAAAGACTATAGGTATATAAGTATTTATATCCGTTATTCTGTTACCCATAACACAAGCAGGTTAAGCCTAGCTTACTTTGGGAACAGATGGCGCTGTGTAAAGATGTCTGTGAATATTATTATATTACAAAACATCTCAACGCTAAACACCACTTCGTCTGAACAGTGATTTTGAGTAGAGCAAGTTTCACTCATCAAATGCCTCATTGCAGGGACTGGATCCCTATCCCAGTCCCTGCAATGAGGCATTTTTGGTAACGATATATTGATTCAAGATAAAAAAAATACTTACTTTTCCGCGCATACAATTGTAAAACAGCTCTCGAAAGCAAATTAAAAACATGATCTTCCAATTTCAAGTCCATATTCGGCGGCTGAGAAGACAATCTTAAGAAAGGGATTTTTAAATTCTTATCGCCATTAAACATATCGAAAATATCTTTCAAACATTTACTTAAAGGGAAATTTATGAATTTTGAATTTTCCTCCTTCATTTTGTGGTAACAGCAAGGCATAATCACGAGAGCTGCAGCGTGGTCCATTTTTAGAAAAATATCAATAGCGTCTATGGTTAAGTCTGCACAAGCGTGGAGACCCGTTATGCAGAATTTCTGATCTTCCACAAACTTTTCTTTGAGAAATATATCTATTTTTTCATTAGAATCTTTACTTATAGTATGCTTTAGATACTTGACTCTTTCTATAGAATTTTGATGATATTTTCTCTGTCTCTTTTTCGCTCCAACGTAGTGGCTATCTTGGCATTCGATTCCCAAAACTTTGTAGTTTGTCATTTCAAATAATAACTGATCTAAGTAACCCTAAAAATAAAAATGATCCTTGTTAATATTTATCACACATTCATCCAACGCCATCTAGTACCAAACTAAGCAGAGCTTGTGCTAGACAACGGATAAACATACTTAAATACCCATTAAGTGTGCATCATGCATGTCATGTTAGGTATCTTCTTCATGTTAGGTATACCTACCTACATAGAAAACACTCAGACCAATGCAAACAATCATGTTCATGCACATAAAGATTTGCATTGAATGGAACTCGAATCCGAAAACTCTGCGTAGCAGCCATGTATTATAAAAACAATGCCACAGAAGTAATCTTTGTAGTAGAACTAAGTATTATTGATACTAATCGATTTATTTCTTTAATCTTGGGCTATTTATATTTCTCTACAGAGAAAGGGGATAGCTCCGTGGTTTTTAAGCACCGCTTTAAAGCTTGCGGAGCTGTCAGGTAAATACTCGAGCAATATTTATTATTAATTAAATATTTTCCCAATCCTGGCCCTTAAAAGGTGAGGGAAGAAAGGAAAGTCTTAGCATTCTTAGTCGCTACACCACCAGGACTGGATGTACAGTCGGCCCCAAAAGTAGCTGAACAACTCATATTCCAAAAATAGCCTAAGCATAGGTACATAGTAGTAATATACCTACAGTCAATAAAAATCAAATTACTAAACCAATTTATATGAAGTTTGTAAGGGACCAACGTAAAAGTAGGTAAGTACCTAATAAGTATACCTACTTACGAACAGTTTGATTAAGTAGGTAATAATTAAGTTCTAAAGTAACAAACATTCAAGCAAATGCAACAGAATTGATAGGCCCCTCGTTAGCCAATGCCAAAGCCATGTTAAAACAAAAACTATCTTACCAAGCCAGATCCAAAATCTACTACCAAACTGCATTCTATATCTTTACATATATTCTTAATCTCCTCAGCTAAACCAATAATTTCATGCTTCTTCTTAAGACTAACTGGCACATCAAATTCGTAACACATAACATTGTCGACATCTCCATTAGAAACTTGCAGTTTATTTAATTTTGTAAAGAATTTCGACAAATACTCGTCATCAACTGCAGTCAAAT
The DNA here is from genome assembly GCA_905475405.1 of Schrankia costaestrigalis. Classification (NCBI taxonomy): domain Eukaryota; kingdom Metazoa; phylum Arthropoda; class Insecta; order Lepidoptera; family Erebidae; genus Schrankia; species Schrankia costaestrigalis. Next base: position 1,027,562 of record FR997853.1, on the reverse strand, counting down.
CAAAATCATCTTCGAATATATTAATTTTGTCAGTGTTAACGTCTATTTTGTTCAAGACATCTTCGATTAGTATTTCTACATTTGAAACGTTGTATAAATAACGGAATTCGTTAAAAAAATTAAGGCAATCTCTGAAATACTCCTCTGGATTATTATAATCTGTAGGTAACGACATCCTGCAACAAATAAGAAAGTACTACTCAGTCAAATTATCTCGAGACCTGGCGTCGATAACGTCACGTCGTCGCGTCGGACGAATCACTGATGCGCCCGTGGCGAGCGCGGGGGTTTAAAGGAGAACGGGACAATGACAACAACACAATTCTCTAGATAATGTGACCGAGTAGTAGGTAGGTATGATAAGTTGGCTTCATTTTTGGACTAAGTATTCACGCTTTCAATTAGGTTCGATATGGTCATAACCATCATAACAGCCCATTAATGTCCCACTGTAGGGACGGGTCTCCTCCCGTGACGGAGAGATACTTGGCCTATTAATACCACGCTGGCCAGACGGATTGGTATAGGGTTCAATTTCAAGTTTTCCTTCTTTCTATGTAAAGGTAATATTCACAGATAAACCCTTAGTCGGTTTCTACGACACCCCTGGGATGAGATGGGGTGATGACATATTGTATTCGTTCTCCGTCACCACACGGATAATATATACACACACGGATATGGTCATAATGCCGAGTCTTAAAAAAATAAAGAGTTTACAAAAATGTTGTTTATCTATAATAGGTACTGGACTGGTGGACTGACGACATCAAAAAGGTATCTGGGTCGGACTGGATGTGAAAGGCGCGAACCCGTGGCCTCATGCGCGGCAGCCGCAACACTACCTCTCTTCCACCGATCTGTCGGATATTGGCTTGCACCAAAAGGTTCGGGAATTCCTTCCTATGCCGAACCATTAACTTGTGGAATCAACTTCCGGCTCACGTATTTCCTCCATCGTATGATATTGGGTCCTTCAAACGCAGTGTGAAGAAGCATTTGGCCAAACCGGCAAGATGATGACGACGGATTGAAGTTATTTTTAGATTACGATCCTTTGGCTTCATTTGTGGACTGTACTCGCGCTTTCCACCAGGTTCTATATATTGCCGTGTTTATGTATAAAAAAAGAAAAAAAAACCGAAGCAGTGAAATATTGCTGCATAGGCTGCCTTCAATCCTTTAAACCACGGCGACTGTTCGGAAGAGCATTGATTCCAGAAAGTGCCAAACTAAACTGCCAGCAGTTTCTACATCCGTTATACATTTAAATGCTGTTAATTTCTACCAGCATTGGGTTTCCTTTATATCACGTTCCTGGATAATTCAAAATTGGCGCGAAAAGCAGCTCCTTAGACCGTGACAGCGGGGACTTCCATTGTCAGTAATTATTTCAACTGGAATATTCAACATTCATGCAGTGGACAAACGTGGGGCTTAGGTAGGTACTATCAAACTCTGAGTTTAAAGGACTTACAAATACACATTAAGCTAAAACATTCATGGACTCTATTAGATGTTTAACATCAGGCACCATTCAGGACTCTGAATGGTGACCAGAAAGACTATTCTGAAAAATAAAAACAAGGTTAGAACAAACATATTTTGATCGCACAAATAATAATTATTATTATCTCCTACGTAGGAATAAGTTGTGATAATCTCTTATCGCAACCAGTAGGTACGTAACAAAGATAGATTTTATAAATGTGCGTGTGGTGTGTGAGTGTTCTTTTTAAAAAGTTAGTGCACACATGACGAAATTTAAGAATAATTTAGGAAAATATTGTGAAAAGACAACGGTGTAGATAAAAAAATTGTGAAAAGCATAGAAAAAAATTTACAGTCAATTAATTAGAACACTCAATCCGGCGACCAGAAAAAAATCCTGCACCTTGGTTCTCAGAAATATACGAACAACTTTGTTGTGAAATAATTGTACAGATTTAGTGAAATATATTCCCAATTATTCAAATGTTTTTGACTGTTTATTTAGATTTTATAAAGGTATTTGTAGAACACTCAATCCTCCTATAGCGCAGATTGAAGTATTAAAAAATCTTAAACTATGGCTTAATAATTTCTTGACTTTGATACTCTATTACACGAATACAATCTAGGATCAATTTGTGAGACACTAAATCATCATAAAAAATATAGTTTAAGAGAAAATTATACAAATACTTTCTATAAAATGTTCCGTGTGAGTGTTCCATGTTTTGGCGTACATGAATTTAACCCAAACTTGTATGTCAACCCAGACTATAACTGAAATTGTGAAAATGTTTGTACTAAATTTTAAAACGTCTTCTGAACTTGATACGGTATTATCTTAATAATAATCAACTTAATTATAATTCTTAGCTAGAAAATGGACTAGGCTGACCATGACTTATATTAAAATAAAACAGTATTTTTTTGTTGTATGCGGTTTATTGCAATCCTACTAATTAATTATATAAAAAACAAGTAACGGGTTATCCGTGTGGTGACGGAGTAGGATTAGATAGTGTAGTGTAGGACAGTGATATAATATACCAAATGTACCATCCTTCAATACATATTTCCGATAATTCTTAGTCATTACGACTTTGTCAGAAAGATTTTTAGATTTGCAAAACAAAGATGAACTTATTTAATTATAAACTATATTTTATTGTAATAAAACACAAAGAGTACAGTTTTATTTTTATTGAATTTATGGTCAGCCTAATCAGCTTTATAGCGTAGAATTTATGATTGAGATTTATTTGAGTTGATAATTATTAAAATATCTAAAAATCTTTCTGACAAAGTCGTAATGACTAAGAATTATCGGAAATATGTCTTGAAGGATGGTAGATTTGGTATATTATATCACTGTCCCGGAGAGTAACTGGCATATTGTTCCCGGTTGTTCTCGTTTTGCGAATGGTGAATACTTGCATAGTCACAAACAAGTAGCCAGACTTGGCCACCAACAACTTGCTCTTAAATATAATCTTGTCGATGCAAAAATACCGTAATATAGGTAGGTACCCTAGCCATATAATTTGGACTTGGCTCACGAAGTTGTCGACTTGTGGAATGTTGATTCGGCAATCATTGTTCCGATAGTAATTTCGGTAAATGGACTTATTCCAAAGAGTCTCTACGACAGTTGGATGATAGGTCTGATGTAAAAGACAGTACTGCTTGACACGACACGTATTGTGAGGAAGTTTCTATCTCTGAAACCCTAACCACCAGCTTGGTCCTTGTACCCGTTGCTGGTGGGTCTACCTTTTTATTATTTTTATATTTAGGTATATTTAAAAATGGAATACTTTGTAAAAAAAAAAGAGAAAAATAATAATATAATTGGGTCCGGTCGGTTTAGTCAGTTTATACGAAACCCATGCGATGAGATGGGGTGGTGACATATTGTAATCCTACTCCGTCACCACACGGATAACCCGTTACTTGTTTTTTATATAATTAATTAGTAGGTAGGATTGCAATAAACCGCATACAACAAAAAAATACTGTTTTATTTTAATGTAAGTCATGGTCAGCCTAGTCCATTTTCTAGCTAAGAATTATAATTAAGTTGATTATTATTAAGATAATACCGTATCAAGTTCAGAAGACGTTTTAAAATTTAGTACAAACATTTTCACAATTTCAGTTATAGTCTGGGTTGACATACAAGTTTGGGTTAAATTCATGTACGCCAAAACATGGAACACTCACACGGAACATTTTATAGAAAGTATTTGTATAATTTTCTCTTAAACTATATTTTTTATGATGATTTGTGTCTCACAAATTGATCCTAGATTGTGTTCGTGTAATAGAGTATCAAAGTCAAGAAATTATTAAGCCATAGTTTAAGATTTTTTAATACTTCAATCTGCGCTATAGGAGGATTGAGTGTTCTACAAATACCTTTATAAAATCTAAATAAACAGTCAAAAACATTTGAATAATTGGGAATATATTTCACTAAATCTGTACAATTATTTCACAACAAAATTGTTCGTATATTTCTGAGAACCAAGGTGCAGGATTTTTTTCTGGTCGCCGGATTGAGTGTTCTAATTAATTGACTGTAAATTTTTTTCTATGCTTTTCACAATTTTTTTATCTACACCGTTGTCTTTTCACAATATTTTCCTAAATTATTCTTAAATTTCGTCATGTTTGCACTAACTTTTTAAAAAGAACACTGACCACACCCTTTGAGTATAAATGTTCTGTGCACCACACTCACATATTTTATAATGCTAAGTATAATTACTTCTTAAGCGAGTTAGGATGATAAATTTATTAGTTCTCTTTTTTTTACAAAGACAAATCCCGCACTAAAGACCATGCCCTATGTCACGGGGACTTAACAGCAACATATAAACAATAACGGACGCAAAGAACATCCAGACAGACTTCGGACAATAATTTGTGGGTCAAAGAACTATCCTGGGCAGCTGCTTCCGTGACCGTCGCTCCGTTGAGGCAGTCACTCCAACTAAAAACGCACATGGCAGACTCTACGCATTGTGCGCTCGAATATTTGCTTCCACGGCGTGCACGTCGCTACTTTTACGCAATAAGTAAATGATCACACACGGTATGCCTTGACTTCGCGGTAAATCCAGGGCAGACTTTTAATTTGAAGATTTTTTTTTCCCCACGGAAAAAAGAATATCGTCTGTGCGAGCCATTAATATCCCAATACTGCATTAAGAATACACAGAAAAACAATAAGACACATTTATTCAACAAAAACATTTCTACATTGGAAAATCACTTTTATTTTGAAGCATTAAGGTTGTAAATACAATATAGAGATATAATCACATCACATCAAATTGAGACAGCAAAAATAGTAGTAGATATGAACATAGACCTAAATTCATGTAACATTAAAGCTTACAATTGCTTGATTTCTTTGAAAAATGCAATTTTCTTTACTCAAATAGTAAATTACAGTAACAAACCAACTCGGCCGGCTTGAAGTTGATGCAAATGGTTGCGCAAACATCAGTTTACGAATTAAATGCCGGGAAGCGATGGTAGGGGATGTTTTACTCGTTGCTGTACTGTACATGCGCAAACTTCTCTGATAGTTAACTTCAGCCCGGCCGTGTAAGTTGGCGCGTAATGTAAATAGATCAACTAAAATATCTTTAACTCTTTAAAACAAAATACATTTATTGCTGAGGTCCTGTAATAGTTTGCCACACCACGCTATCATTCTTCAAGTCTTTGGAGCCTTCGCCAATCACGCATTTACCGGACCATTTTGTTGGCTTCAAATATTTCTGAGCTACTTCGATTAAATTCTCTTTGGTAACCGTCAAAACCCTTTCCCTTTGGGTCTTCCAGATGTCATAAGATAATCCAAACAGGAAGAGGTCTATTCCTTTCATATAGTCAGCTATAGGTTGGTCCATTTGCTGCAGAATGGACAGTTTAGCTTCAAAAAGATTTTGATCGTCAAGTAGATTAGTATTCTTGGTCATCCAATCAGTAGTTTCATCAAAAACATCTAAAGTTACTTTGGAATTTGGATCTCTGTAGGAATAGTAGTTGAATACCCCGTCTAAAGTCAATGTGGCACCCCCTCCGTAAGCACCGTTTTGCTCCCGAACAATAGGATGCAAATACTTAGACGATAGGAATCTTGATAGAACACGAAGTTTAGCATAATCTGGATCAGTGTATGGTACTGTAGGTATTGCCTTTGCACAAAAGTTAACCGGAATATTCATCGAAATATGGACACCTCTATTTTCTTTTGGCATTTCTCTACAATCGGTCCAGTTAATTCTGTTAATATCTTTATGTGTCACATTCTTGTTTAATCTCTTACAGAAATGTTTTACACATGGCTGAAAATCCTCATTATTGTCACTGTAATGGAACGCTGCTCTTAAATTAGTGCCTTCAAGTATTTTATGGGAGACTCGGTTTACCGTTTCCTGTATGTCTTCGACAGATAAATTTTTCTTTATCTGTTGCATGTTTATGACATGTTGTAATCCCAATAAGTTTTCTTTACACTCATCTACTGATGATATTAAAGATCTAGCCGCCTGCATAGCATATGTGTGCCCCATATCGACAATACCAACACCTAAAGACGAACAGTAATTTGTCAATAACATCTTCATTCTCTCAGTATTGCTAAAATCTGGTTTCTTAAATATTTGATGCCATATATCAAGCATTTTAGGTAGATTTTCATCTAAACAGTGACTACTGATCACGATTCCTTGCTCATATTGTCCGTGCTGATCAATATGTTCCGTTATATGAGTTACAATACCCAATCCAGAAGTCGTTTTGCTAATGTATTTGTCTAAATCTCTGTAACTGTATGATTCGGTATCAAATTTAGTAGCTACATAGTTGAAAAATGGCAAGAAATCTCTTTCTGTGCCATTTAGTGATTCCGATCCTACAACACCTTTAAAGTATGTCACACCATTTGTATTGGCCTTGCATAATTGTAGAGGTATTGTTTCATAGACAGTATGTTGTAAAGTAGGTGCAGTTTTATTAACCGTAATTTCTTCCATCTTTAAACATGGCAAAATATCTAAATTCTGATTTTGTTTCTGTGCTTCAGAAAGCTCTAATCCTTCTTTATATATTATTTCTTTCTGTTCATTTGTGAGTACTTGAGTTTTACTTTTTAAAGCCTTTGCCTCTGCTTCATTAAACAATTCATCGAATTTTGGATCTGGCTTCATTGTCATTATTAATTTATGATTATTGTTTATAAAGTAATTTTCAATAACTTTCTTTACGTAATTTGGATTCATTAAATCCGTTTTTAGTTGGGCCAACAAATTATTAACTTTCAATGCGCTTATTATGGGGCCGTTATGATTCCACAATGGCATTAAGTTGAATAAAAGATTGAGTCCAAATTTCGGTGATTGATGCTTAATTGATAATTCAAATCCATGGAGTACACTCTCAACATGTTCCTTATCAAATCCTTGTGTATGTATCTTCTGTAATGTTTGCTCAACTATAGATTCAACCGTTTTAAATTTTGAACATTCAATATCTTTTAATCCAACTACAAACAATGTATCTCTTATTTGATTATCATATCCTGTCAGTGAATTATAACCTCCAGATATATTTTTCTCAATAAGGCTTTTATAAAATTCTGAATTCGGTCCTATTATCATTAATTCTGTAAGAGCTGTCATCATAAATGTTTCGTAAATATTTGTTATATCGGCCATAACGTAACCAATAGCAATTTGATTCTGTTTCTCAATAGGTACACCATATTGATCAACTCTACATGTGGCCTCTGCCCTTCTTGGTTCTTTCCATCTTGCTTGTGGCTCTACAATAGTTGATTTCGGGTCCAAAAATGAGTATTTACTCAAGTAAGCTTCATTTACAAACTTAAGATTAGCATCTAGGGGAAAGTTGCCATATGAATAAATTCTAGCATTGCTTGGGTGGTAATATGTGGAATGAAAGTTTTTTAAATAGTCATGTGTGAGCTCTGGAATGTTTATAGGATCACCTCCGGACACATACCCGTATGTGCCAAGCGGTAAAATTGTATTTATAAATTTCTGACCAAATAATGAACTTGTTTCAGAGAAAGCACCCTTCATTTCATTATAAACAACCCCTTTAAATGTCAGATTAGATGATTTATTATCCAAGTCTGAATGCTCTAGTCTCCAGCCTTCCTGCAAGAAGTCCAGCCTATCTAAATTAGGTTTAAATACAGCATCCAAATAAACTTTTTGGAGATTTTTATAATCTATCTCATTTTGTGATGAGAATGGATAAAATGTATAGTCTGGGCCGGTTAGAGCATTCATAAATGTGGCAAGAGATCGGTTTAACATTTTAAAGAACGGATCCCTGACAGGATACTTCTCAGAGCCACATAATACAGTATGTTCAAGTATATGCGGAGTGCCCATGGAATCTAAAGGTGTTGTACGAAATCCTACAGAGAATACATTATTAGAATCATCTCTGTCTAAGTGTAGGTATTCGGTTTTAGTTTTTTCGTGTACTAAGAAGTATGCTGTCATATTATATTCTTTAATATCCTGAACATCTTTGCAGATAAATCCGTGTGCTGTTTTTCCTTGTTGAATTAACCTTGTTCTGCCATTATTATTTTCCTTCTGTTTTGCGGCTTGATTGGTGTAGTTACATCTGCTGAGACGATGATTAACACTTCTCCTTGCATAGTTCTGTAACCGCGCGTACATCTCGGACCGGTTAACTTCGCAAATAATCTGTAATTCACATACACTGCTCACTATTTATTGACACTTACGGATACTAAAATTAGAGGTGATTGTATAAACTTCGCGGTAAAAGTCAAAAGTCATTACATAAATTTGGAAAAGCTGTAGAGAAAACAAATGAAATATGATGCAATATTGCTCACCTTATTTTCGAATACTATGTAGTTTTATGTCGTTTTAAATGTATGAAATCATCAACTTGAATTCCTTGTTTTATTACAATTCCGTTTAAATATTTGGCATTATTTTAGAATCGTTGAATTGTCTTTTTATTTCGGTACCTACATAACCTCCTCCATTGCCATTTGCCATATTTTGGATAGGCAAACAATGACAGTTGAAAGGACAAGATGATTTTGACACTTAGCATTTTTTTTCGTTCCCATGGATGTAGAGATTTTAATTCTTGTGATGCTGACGACGCGGACGGAACTAAATTTTATGACCTATTCGCCATTTATTTGACGACTTTCACTCTTTTACTAAAATATAAAAAAATTTATAATGTTTAACTTTTTTAAAGAATACTGATCGGTATATTCTTTTTGTTATATTAATAAAAAAAGTTATTTAGACTGTTATTTTGGGTATGTACAGCTTATTATAAGAAAGTCAAGGAAAAGTTTTTGTAATAAAGTCTTTAAACTATATGAATAAAAAACTTAGTAAGATTCTATTTTATCGATAGAACACTAATGCCCGATTTACACATCGACAAGTACAGTAGCGAGTTAAGTAGTATTTTAAGATTAAGTTGATTTAAATACAGTTCCATCCTATTTTTTGGCGAGTTAAGTACGAAGTAGCCCCCTCTCTCGCGTCTCGCCAACTTAACTTGCCAAAAAATAGGATGGAGATCTATTTAAATCAACTTAATCTTAAAATACTACTTAACTCGCTACTGTACTTGTCGATGTGTAAATCGGGCATTAGATAGATAGATATCTACTAAAACTTATGTACATTACTAAACAGAAAGAACAAAACGTAAATTTGACGTAGCAATCGCGCATGTTTTGACTTTCTGACGTTTCCTAGTTCTACCTTTTTAAAAACACGTGTTTACGTGTAGAGTTCGTAGAGAACTCTATTTTTTATTTATAAGTGTAGTAAATAAGCAACAATGAGTTTATATAACTTTAAAAAGATTGCTGTGGTCCCCACAGCCAAGGTATATATTTTCACCAATTATTTTCCTATATTTATAATGTTTAAATGTAATTTAATTGTTTACGGTGTGGTATAACCTCTTTGTTTATATTAAACTTTATTTTACAGGACTTTATAGACATTATTTTGTCTAAAACACAAAGAAAGACACCAACGGTCGTGCATAAACATTATAAAATATCAAGAATTCGTGGTTTTTATATGAGAAAAGTTAAATTTACGCAGCAGAACTTTCACGATCGGCTATCGAGAATAATACAGGTATTTAGCCATAATATACAGTTGTAGGAGTTTTTACTTAACTATAACATGATTGTACATTATTAGGATATTTGTTAGTAAATTCTATTTTACTTTTTACCAGTTATTTTAAAGTAACTATGAAAAAGTTTGTAGAAATCATTTTTAAGAAAACAAAAGTGGAAAATCTTGACATAAGCCCTGTATCAATCCATCTGACCTTAGTAGACCAAGTGCCTATACCGCTACAAGGGTCTCATGGGATGTTGTAAATAGCTGTTATGATAAAATACACTCACATCGTCATATTTTCTAAACTATCTAAATGTCTATCACTTCACTTACGGATTGACAGTACTTCAGATAACTGTTTTACAAAATGAGTACATATTATTGCTTGTGACTGTACTTGGTTCTACTGTAAATATGCTAAAATACCACAAATGAAATGTAAATTGCATTTCAATTTCAATGATTGTCTATTTAGTAAAATTAATAAGTCTAGCTAATGATAACTATTTTCCAGCATTTTATGATTTTAAATATTGTAAATTAGCTCATTAATAATTATTTATTTTGTATTTAAGAGACTCCCTGATCTCAGTGATAAACAATGTCAGCTGTTTTATGAGACTAATGTATAATTGTAAGAAAACTGATTTGTTACAAATTATTAACAAAAAAATTATAACATAAAAGACCAGTAAAAGTTAGTATTTTTGTTGAAAGCTTATGTATTAACTTGATTTTTCAGGAATTTCCTAAATTGGATGATGTACATCCGTTCTACGCAGATCTCATGAACGTTCTGTACGACAAGGATCATTACAAACTTGGTTTAGGACAATTAAATACAGCGAGACATCTTATAGATACGTAAGTTAAATTGATAAACTTCTTTTATTGATCTTGAAGATATATTGTTTTCTGTTCATTTGTGGAAGCTTGTAATTGGCATGTAATTGTTTACAACTAAATTCACTGTACTGTAGCTGTGTAGCTCCCCAAAAACAATAAAATAAAATAAAGATAATAATAAAAAACATAATCTTAAAAGTTATATGTTTTTAACATTCACATATTAAAAAAATAATATTAATAAACATAAATAATGAGGAAGACCTTTGCACGCCTGTGGAAAGTTTATAATAATATACAGAAAAAGTATTGCACAACATGGGCAATAAAAAAATATGGTGCAATAATTTGTAAAATATCTGTGTAAGACAATTTATAAGTCAAAATGTAATTTCTTTTATCTTTCTGTTTATGAATTCATGTCCAGCCATTTTGATGGGACTTTTACTTGTATTTTGCTGAAACTTTAAGGTGGCACCTAAACAAACAAACATTTATTCACATAAGATACTACAACAGTATTGCTTATCAAAGTTATTTTATAGTGATCACATATGCATGTCTAACTTAACGGCTAAGTTTACTGAGTGTTCGGTACACTGCCATATCAGAGAAGACACCCACAAGAAACTCTGCTGGGTTCCTGTCGCTCTTTTGGTGATCACTTCACAAACATTATTTTATTTTGAAGTAATCTATACTAATATTTTATAGAGGTAATAAAGTTTGTGTGTTTGTCTGTTTCTGTTTGTGACGTTGTAGGGGGTAATCTCTGGATCTACTAAACCGATTTCAAAAATTCTTTCTATGGATATTTCTAGGAGTGGAGCAGCAATGAAATATGGTAATAAAAAAAAAAATGACGCGTATTTTTCGCGGTCTAACGAAGTGGGCACGGGTCAGCTAGTGAAATATAATTTTATATAGTTTTTGTTTTTATCATTTTCCAGAGTAGCAAAAGACTATGTAAGATTATTGAAGTACGGAGACTCTCTGTACCGATGCAAGCAGTTGAAGCGTGCGGCGCTAGGTCGCATGGCCACCATCATGAAGAGACAGGCTGCCAACCTTACTTATTTAGAACAGGTATGTAAATTAATCTGTTTGTTGTACGCCTATGGCTACAAAATTATAGGTGGTGTTTAAATAAATGTGTGGTGACGGAGTAAAAATACAGTGTGTCACCACCCCATCTCATCCCATGGGTGTTGTCTAAGGTCTGACTAAGGGCGCTTGTAAACGCTAAGAAAATTTGCTGTGTCTGAGCCAGACAAGACAAATCTTCGTGTAGACATCAAGAATTTGTCTTTTTCGCACACGAAAACTTTTCGTGTCTTCCGCAGACAAGACCAATCGAAACGTGTACACGATAGGATTTTTTTCGTGCAGTCGTCAGACGGGCGTAGGGCGCGCAAGTAATAACAAGTGTAATAATCAGTGTGAGTTTCCTATAGTAAAAATGTTAACTAGAAAGCATAAAAGTATGATACCCTACTACCGCTCCCCGCCCCTCCGCAACAACGTTCGCCGTGTCTTGTCTTGCGCAGACAAGATATTTTCTTATTCATCGCCGGCGCTGTGTACACAGGTCGTGCTTAGAAACAACACGAATTCTTGCGTAGGCCCGGCGATGTTTCTTAGCGTGTACAAGCGCCGTAAGGGACTATCCGTGAATATTATCTTTACGTACTTAATAAAAAGAAGGAAAACTTGATTATAAACCCTATACCAATCTGTCTGGCCAGCATGGTATTAGAAGGCCAAGTGTCCCTCCGTCACGGGAGGAGGCCCGTCCCTGCAGTGTGACATTAATGGGCTGTTATGATGATGATGACCCTCCTGGTGGCATGCAGCATCCCTTGTGTTTCATCATCGTCATCATAACAGCCCATTAATGTTCCACTGCAGGGTCCGCCTCCTTCCGTGAGGAGGGGATGGTATGGTATGGTATAGCGGGCTGTTTTCCGCAATTCCACGTCAAGGCGCGGGTTTTGCGTTAGGGTGGGTGATTTATTCGATCCACCCCAGCTCGTCGAAAAACGCCAACAGGCCCTTCAAGTTGCTGATGGATTCTCGGAGCGTACCTGGATTTCCGAAGTACTTAGCCCTGTATGTGGCGGTCGCAGGACAGTGTAGGAGCACATGTGCCGCCGTTTCTTCCTCTCCCATGCAGGCTCTGCAGAGAAGGCTGTCTGTGATACCTAGAACTGAAAGGTGTTTGTTAAACGAGCCATGCCCTGTGATGGGGGCTGTAGCCATTCGTAGTTGCCGTTTGGGCAGTTGTAGTAAGGCTCCTTGTAAGTTTATGGTTGGGCATAGGTAGTGCATCTCTAGCCTGTCTGCACTCTGCCAGATTTGCCCATCGAGTGTTATGGCTATCCTTCGTTTGCCTGTGTATTGTGGTGTGGAGGTACCTATATAAAGGGGATCGGTATTATGGGTTCAGGGCCCATCACTACCGTATCCGATCCTTTTCTTGCAAGTTCATCCGCAGCATCATTGCCACGTGATCCACTATGGCCTTTGATCCGGTTTCGTAAAGCCCTTGTGTTTATTTTTATTTATTTATTTCACGTGTGCGGCCTATTGAGCTACTGTAGCGCCAGCGAGGCAGTCAAATTATTAAACAGAATATGTATTTCTAATTTTCACATAAAATTTCCAGGTCCGTCAACATTTAGCTCGTCTGCCATCTATAGACCCTTACACACGGACGATCATTATATGCGGGTTCCCTAATGTTGGCAAATCTAGCTTCATCAATAAGGTAATGTATTTATACTTACATATTTTCAGTTCTGGTAAATATTTTCAGTTATCTTTGACATGTTGAATTATCATAATTTATTTATCCTCATAACTATCATTGAAGGTAATATAAAGCCTTGTATCGACTTGAGCATGCTCAAGTGGATACAAGGCTTAAATGAGCTATGTCTAGCTAGGGTATAATTATTATTTATTTATTTGTTAAAATTCTGAAATAAAGAATATTTATAACTAGCAAATTTCGAAAAGAATGAAATACAAGGCCTTTGTTCTCTTGACTTCTAGGCCATTACTCAGTTCTTTATCTCAGGCATTAACTATTTTCTTTCATAATTAAGTAATTTGTACATAGAAAGAAGAACATTCAATTGGTACATAGAAAGTTTACTGCTATGCAGCCTAGATGCGGTTGTCATAGTTGAGTAAAAATTAAGACATTCAAAGACTCTGGCGACCAATGTTTTTTAAATAATAATAGTTAATAATATTATTATGCTTTATTACAGATAACACGCGCAGACGTAGAAGTGCAACCTTATGCATTCACCACAAAGAGCTTGTATGTGGGACACACAGACTACAAATATTTGAGATGGCAGGTATGTATAAGGTTTTGTTAATTTTTAATATTTTTTTCTAAATTATAACTAAACTAATATGATATGTCTGTTTTCTGAATATATGCAGCAATTTCATTCAAAGTCAAAGTCAAAGTCAAAATAGCTTTATTCACTTAGGTTACAAAGTAACACATGCAAATCGTTATACATGTAGTAGAATAGTATAGAGAAAAATGTCTGCCAAACTACTACCACTTTCGCAGACGACTATAGTAGAGCTCTGAGAAGAATGTGGCCAAGAAACTCAGGCCACTCTTTTCAAAATAATAATTTGACTTTGTTACAATTACCAACAGCAGCGTGAAGAATGATGTGTGCAAGCAAATCTTACATGCATAGCAATTTAAAGTTTAATTGATAAAAAAAATTTCATTGTTAATAAATTGATTTAAAAAAGCTTTAATTGCATGGCACGTTCATCAGTCATCTCGTCACTGCGATATCCGACAGAAATTAACACACAAGCATTTGTGTCGTCAAGTTGATTTTGTTAATCTTTAAGTAGTTGAGACTGGAATAGAATACCATTTAGATAATATAATTAAATACATTTACAAATGCAAGTGAAGTATTTCTATCGTTACAATAACAAATAAAACTGTAAAAGAAAGTAATAAGGTAGTAACATAACATCCGCACAACTACCTAGGTTAAGCCACAATCTACACCATGGAACAAGCAACATGAAATCACGATAATTGAAATCTAAGCCCATGAGTTTTTGTCATTAATATAATCGTTTATTGTATAATAGCCTTTCGATAATAGCTGATTTTTTACAAATGCTTTAAAGTTTAGTAAAGGTAGATCCATTACATGCTTAGGCAGTTTATTGAATAAACGTATACCGAGTCCCGCAAAAGTGTTATGTACCTTATGTAGGCGATGTTGTGGACCTATCAACTTATGCCTATTCCTCGTACCAATGCTATGAATGTCGCCATTTCTATCATACTGTTCAATATTTTGCTTAATATATATTATATTAGCATATATATATTGTGAAGCAACTGTTAAAATACCTATTTCCTTAAAACGATCTCTCAATGAAACATTCGATTCAAGATTGTAAATAGCTCGAACTGCACGCTTCTGAAGAATAAAAATAGATTCGATGTCTGCAGCCCTACCCCACAAAAGAACACCATAGGACATTAAGCTGTGAAAGTAACTAAAGTATACCAATCTTGCTGTCTCTATATTCGTTAGCTGCCTCACTTTTTTAACTGCATAAGCAGCTGAACTTAGTTTTCCTGCTAGAGCTAATATATGAGCACCCCATTGCAGCTTACTATCCAACGTTATTCCTAAAAATACAGTAGTGTCTCCGAAACGAAGGACCTCACCGTTTAAAATCAGATTATTACTAAGGCTTTTAACATTGGGCATAGAGAATTTTAAGCATTTTGTTTTGGCAGCATTTAAAAGCAAATTGTTAGCAGTAAACCAGTTCAGGACTTGTGCGAGAGATTCGTTAACTTCATCTAAATTAGTTTGCTTACGGTTTACTTTGAAAACGAGTGAAGTATCATCTGCAAATAAAACAATGTCGCACAAACCCTGAGCAAGAAACGGCAAGTCATTGACATAAACTAAAAATAGAAACGGACCTAGAATGGATCCTTGAGGCACGCCCATACTTGGCGGAAGACCAGAGGACCTACTACCATTTACTTCGACATACTGAACCCTATTGCTTAAATACGAAGATAATAAATCAAGAGAAGCATCCCTAATTCCATAATGTCTAAGCTTGCACAGAAGTGTCCCATGATCAACGCAGTCAAAAGCTTTAGAAAGATCACAGAAGACGCCTATTGCATCCATAGAATTTTCCCAAGCATCATAGATATATTTCAGAAGAGAAACACCCGCATCAATCGTTGAGCTACCCTTCCTAAAACCGTATTGCTGCCTATGAAAAATATTATTTAAATGAAAGTGACTCTCCAATTGGCATAAGATAATTTTCTCATAGATTTTACTAATCACAGGTAGTATTGAAATTGGTCTAAAGTTACCAGGGTCGCTTTTTGATCCATTCTTGAACAAAGGAATAATCTTACTGTGTTTCATTAGATAAGGAAATACACCTATGGCAATACACTTATTAAATATAATAGATAAATGTGGAGATATATTAAATATAATACCCTGAAGAAGCTTGACAGACATACCCCATAAATCAGCAGATTTCTTGGAATTGAGACTTTTGAAAGCTTTTATGATATCATTATGGTTAATAGACCTAAAACTGAAGCGGTTCTTACATTCAATTACTTTATCTTTTAGTAAAAATTCTGCTTGGTTTGGAGAGGAATTTAAGGAGGTTGTTGTATGAATAGGAACATTGATAAAGAAATTATTAAAAGCATGTGCAATGTCAGCATTATTGGTGAGAACCTTATCTTGAGTTTTTAGTACATAATTAGTATCACGAATTTTCATCCGGCCGGTCTCTGCATTAATAATGTCCCATGTACTTTTAATTTTGTTGTTTGATTCCTTTATCTTATTACTCAAATAAGAAGACTTTGCTATGGCACAAGCCCTCTTAAAAGTTTTCGAGTAGTTCCTGACATATTGAATGAAATCTGGTTGAGTATTATATTGTTTCATACCATACAATTCATACAAGCGAGCTCTACTTTTATATATACCTGTTGTTGCCCAATCACAGAATTTAGTTTTAGAGTTACTAACAAAAGTCTTAGTTTTAAAAATATTATCATATTCAAGCTTGATAATGTCTAATAAATCTTTATAAATATCATCTGGGCTATACTGATTAAGATTAATTCTAGTCACTTTGATTGCAACATTATCACTAAATTGATTCAGGCGGTTTATGGTAATTGGCCTGCATGTGATTTTGTTCTCTGTGGGAGTAGTAATAGATGGAAATACTACCCTTTGCCCACAGTGGTCAGATGTTAAATCACTTAAGATATCCTTATTAACATATTCACAGTTGCAAAATACATTATCTAAGCATGTAGCAGAATGAGATGTAATCCTAGTGGCTTCTTTAAATAAAAACTGTAAATTATAAGACTGAAACAAACAAATTAATCTAGCACTAGTTGAAGATTTTTCAAGTAGATTTACATTAAAGTCCCCGCATACTATAATAAATTTATTTCCTGAGCATAGTCTTTCTAACAATTTCTCCATAACACCCTCGAATAGACTATAATCACTCTGCGGTGGTCGGTACACACAAGCTACGACATGTTGCTCAAGCTCCACACAAGAGATTTCGACTGTGCGCTCGATAGAAAGATTTGCTATGTCTTTTCTTTCTTTAAATTCAACTTTATTACTTATAAATATTAGAGAGCCACCGCGTATAGCCTTCTTTCTTACAAACGCACTTGCCAATGTAAAGTGTGCATTATTAAATAATAATTCATGTGACTGTAACCAATGCTCGGTAACACAAAAGATTTGTACATTATGTTTGTTTAAAAACAGTTCTATTTCTAGTTCTTTGCCAGATAGACCTTGTATGTTTTGATGAACTAAACAAAGATTAAGGCTACCCTTTGTCTTATAAATGATTGTTATAAAACATTGTGCAATGTATTCGTCTAATTGTTTCGTAATTCATCAATAAGTCCTTTAAAAAACATACATATAGGGCTGTCTTCATTGTACTCATATAATCAAGAGGGTGTCGTAAAAAGCGACCAAGAAAATAAATAAAATACTGCTTTGGTGTCAAAGATGTACTTGGCTGCGTGCACGAGGTCGTGGAATGAGATCCAACGTTAAATAGTTACTTCTGTGATTCACATTATTGTCAAGCCAGTTCTTTGTGTCCGTTAACTTTACCGACGACTTCCGTGGCGTAGTGGTTATATACGCATAGGTCTCGGGTTCGATTCCCGCTCAATGCAAATATTTGTGTGCATGAACATGATTGTTTGCATTGGTCTGAGTGTTTCTATGTATGTATTTACAAAAAAAAAAGTATATAAGTACTAATATCCATTGTTCTGTTACCCATAACTTAAGCAGGTTAAGCCTAGTTTACTTTGGGAACAGATGACGCTGTGTAGAGATGTCTGTGAATATTTATTTATTTATGTCTATAAAAGTCCCTATTTGAATTTGAACAGAACAGATGTAGGTACATTTCATCTTATTTTATCCGAACCGAATGGGGCTCATGCAAATGTGCTGTTCAAGTTCATGGCACAATTAAAGATAGGCTAAGTGTTGTTGTTATGTTGAGGGTACGATGGGACTGACATACGCTGCGCGTAAAAGTCCCGAATAAACAAAAGAATAAAAAAAAAAAAAAAAAAAGTCCCTATGACAAGGGGCTCAATTTCTAATGGAGGAGTCGTCTTTAAAAAAAAGCTTTTTCTGATAAGCTGTAATAACTTATTGATCCTTTCCTATTAAACCTTAATTTTCTTATCAACAGGTAATAGACACTCCCGGTATATTGGATCACCCGCTAGAAGAGAGAAACGTGATAGAGATGCAGGCCGTCACAGCACTGGCCCACTTGCGAGCAGCTGTTCTATACTTCTTAGATCCTTCCGAACAGTGCGGACATAGTATTGAAGAACAGGTTAGATAATACTTTATTTAACTGCTTCTGGGTGCAATTTTTGTCATAGAAGTAGGTTTTTTTTTTGTAAAAGCCTTTTTTATTTACTCGATATAGCTCTTGTGTACGCTACCTTAACGGACACCGCTAACACTGTCACTACGTGTGCATCGCGCCCCCTCGTCCCTTTCACCCCGCAGGCGAGTACTGAGTTAAATGGTCAGCCTATAATGAAATGGTCATTATCATCTGAACAGATGGGTTTTTTTGTCTTTTTCTTTCTTACTACCTTGTTTTAGCTCTGCAGCTATCAACTTTGCAGCATCATGCTGAGACTGGTCCTATTTTTGCACCTCATGGGACTTTTATTATGTTTATTTGTAATTTTAATATTTATTCATGTATGTGCAATGAGGTGAAAAATAAATATTCGTCTTTCTTTCTTTCTTTAAAAATATATGCGCCATTGTACAACCTTAATTAAAAAAAAAATGAATGTAACTCAAGATTATATTAATATAATTTCAGATATCTCTATTCGAAAGCATAAAGCCATTATTCAGCAACAAGCCCCTGATTGTGGTGTTGAACAAGATGGACGTCGTCAAGCCGGAAGATTTGGTCGAGAATAAGAAAGTGCTTATTGATAACCTTATGGAGACTTGCTCTAGGGGGAATCTTGTCAAGTAAGTTATATCATTATCATTATTCCTCACACTTTCACACAACGCCATCTAGTCCCAAACTAAACAGAGCTTGTAATAAATATATAATAATCCATTTTGTTATCCTACTAATATTATAAATGCGAAAGTTTGTGAGGACGGATGTTTGTTACTCTTTCACGCAAAAACTACTGAATGGATTTTGATGAAATTGGGAATATAGTTAGTTCAAGGTGTAGAATAACATTTAAGCTACTTATACAACACGGGTGAAGCCGCGGGCATCAGCTTGTGTTCAATAACTAGACATTATAGGGTCAAATCATACTACAGCAGAGTCGAAGCGCATCGAAGCGTCAAGCCAAAACTGAACATATCAAATTCAACCTTAACTCCACAGTGTAACACACACATTACTTCTGAGATTTAAAAAAGTCGCGCGCATTCTTTCGAATTCGCGCGTCTGCGCTTGACAAACGCTGATTGGTGCGCGCGCAATCTCAAAAATAATGTGTGCGTTATACTGTGGAGTTAAGGTTGAATTTGATATGTTCAGTTTTGGATTGACGCTTCGATGCGCTTCGACTCTGCTGTAGTATGAATTGACCCTTAGAGGATGCGTATTCGTGTAGCAGAATATTTAGGCATTACAAAAGTTATTATAAGTTGAGCCAAAACACCAGATAGAGCGGAAATATTTGGAGAAGAGTTCTCCAGTGGATGCCTATCGGTTGATATGATGATATTCATTACACAAGTTTGAACTTGCTAGCTATCTATTTTCTATACTACACCTTTCAAAATAGCCGTCCAAAAGTCCCCTGCCCAATTTATTACACCATTAATATCTACAGGCCTAATCGAAGCTGATACAAGAGAGTACATACTCCGTATAAGTCAAACATGGCCGATATTATATTATAACATAAGGTCGCGAGTTATACATACATGTATACACACGCATTACCCATGTTATATACAATTATTCATAGTAAACCTTTCTCCTCTCTCTGTCTATCTCTTTTTAGTCCCCCTCTCGCCCTTTGGTCTCCTCTATCCCTTTCTCGTCCTCTCCCTTCCCTCCCTTTTCTCACCCCTCTTTAACCCACTGTCCTATCTTTACAAAGCTCTCCCCCTATTTTCCTCATTCCCCTTTTCTTACCACACTTTATCTCCCTCTTCATCTTTCCACAAGTTTCTCTTTTCCCATTTCTTCCATACCTTTTATCTCTATCCCCTTTTCCTCCCCTATCTTTTACTCACTCTACCCCTAATTCCCCATCTATCTCCATACACAATCTCAGACATATACAGCTAGAAAACCCACTAAATGATTTTACCATAACTCTTCCAGTGCGGACCCCAACACAGACTTATCTAAAGTCCCCGTCATGCGTATGTCGACGATCACAGAGGAGGGAGTACAGGAGGTCAAGATTGAGGCCTGTGAGAGACTCCTCTCACATAGAGTCACTGAAAAGATGAGGACTAAAAAGGTATTTTATATGTCTATATTTTTAGTTACTCCGTCTCCGTGTGGTGACGGAGTAAGAATACAATATGTCACCACTCCATCTCATCCTATGGGTGTCGAAAAAACCGAATAAAGGACTATCCGTGAATATTATCTTTACAAAATAAAAAGAAGGAAATCTTGAAATTAAACCCTATACCAATCCGTCTGGCCAGCGTGGTATTAGTAGGCCAAGTATCCCTCCGTCACGGGAGGATGCCCGTCCCTGCATTGGAATATTAATGGTCTGTTATGATGATGATGTTTTTAGTTAATGAGTAAATGAGTAGTGCCATATTGAGGTGGAAAAAAGGTATTATCTTTACGTAAAAGAGGAAAACTTGACATAGAATCCGATAGAATTGCAATCGTGCAATGGGGCATTATTAGTAAAATACCATACCATACCACTTTTGATATACTTTTTGACATCAGAATTGTTGGTATTTCGACACATTATACGAAAAATTTGTCAGAAAAAGGTTTTTAATTTGTTTTCGCGTATATTCACCAGGTCGACGGCATACTGAACCGTCTCCACGTAGCAGTTCCCGCCCCCAGGGACAGCAAGACCCGTCCCCCCGTGATTCCCCCTTCAGTCCTCATGAAGAAACAGCAACAAGCGGACAAGCAAGCCAGGAAGAGGAAACTTGAGAGAGAGATTGAGTTAGAGGATGGTGATGACTATGTACTAGGTGAGTCTACTCTTATTCCCCTCTTTTCCCCCCTTGCTTCACAATTAAAAAAATATTTTAGTCCATTTTTACGACATTTACAGTATGAGAATGGTTTGTCAGTCCACCAAATATTATTTATTTATTTATTTAAAACTTCATGTACATGATGCACAAAGGCGGACTTAATGCCAAAGGCATTTTCTACCAGTCAACCTTGGGGTGATGCAGAGACAGAGTAATACTAAGAAGGTAGATGAAAAGATTTAAAATGATTTTCTTAGATAATATAAACCTACACATATCATAAACATATAATATAATAAAAAAAAGGTATAAATATTTATATAAGTTATACATATAAGAGTCGATACACATATAAATATAGAAAAAGTTTTAATTTATTCTGCTGACTTCTTATCAAACAATTCTCTAACTTTAACTTTAAAACTAACAAGACTCGTTGACATCCTGATTTCGAGGGGTAGGGCATTCCATAAAAGAATTGATTTAACATAAAAAGAAGAATGAATAAGACGGGAACTGTGAGAAGGACATAAGAGGAGAAGATTATTGGAAGACCGAAGTGCTCTATTGTGGTTAGAGCAGAGAAGTTTTATGTTGGACGTTAAATAAGAAGGAGCGTTAGGAGAATTCATCAAATTGAACAGTAAAGTTACTGTTCGCACGTTACGACGTTGTCGAATTGGTAACCATCCCAGCTCCTGTCGAAAGTAGGATACGTGGTCATATTTTCGGAGATTGAAAACGAATCGAATGCAGTTATTTAAAAGTCGGTCAAGTTTATCGAGGAGATCTGCATTCAGGTCCAGATAACACACATCACAATAGTCGACTATTGGGAAAATTAAGGTCTGCACAAGCATAATTAGATTATGATAAGACCTAATCTTAGCATTCCATGGATTCTCCGTGCGGGTGCCGGGTCCATCGCGTGATAGAGGACGGAACACTGGCATAACAGCGTCTGGGACTTACGACCCAGATGTAGGTTTAAGGAGGCCCCCTTACAACGCGTTAGCGGTCACCTTCGCTGTCTGCTATGTTCCGTTCTCTAACTATCCAAATTTGGTTAATGGTATATATTTTCCGAAAGACCGATTTTTTCAGGATTTTTCACGGACAAAGACCGAAAAGGATCTTAAAATTTTTTACCACCTTTTTTTCATTTTGATATTTTCTTGTATTCATTTTGCCTACTACTTTTTTCATTTGAACAACTTTTTTAAACCAATCTATTTATTTTCAGACCTACAAAAGAACTACGCAGAGATCCCGGAGGATGAGAGACACGATCCTATACCAGAGTTCTGGGAGGGACACAACATTGCTGACTATATTGATCCGGATATCTTTGATGTAAGGAAACATTTATATAACTATTATATTATTATGAGATAATGTTATTAAGTTTACCAGTTGGTTGTGAATTTGAATATTAATGCTTTCCAATGCTTGTGCAAATCTTGATTAAAAAATAACAATCTATGCTTTATAGGTTAATTTAATAATGTATTCCGGAATTTTATAAGAACTAATTTTCGTCATACAATTAGATAGGAGATTGAAAAGTTTTTTGTGTTCATAAATCATTATTTTATATACGATACGTATCTATACAACGCCATCTAGTAGTAAACTAAGTACAACTTGTATTATATGAAATGTTTAAAATGCATTGTCTGATGTCTAAACATTTTATAATTATCTTTACAGAAATTAGCAGACTTGGAGAAGGAGGAAGAATTGAGAGAAGAGGGTGGAATGTATGCTGTGCCCAAGATTGAGCTGGACGAGACTATGAAGGAGATCAGAGAACTTGCCAGGCAGATACGGTCAGTACAGTTATCTCTTTTTAATTATTAGTATAGCAGATTCTCCGTGTGGTGACGGAGTAAGAATACAATATGTCACCACCCCATCTCATCTTGCGGGTGTCGTAAAAACCGACTAAGGGACTATCCGTCAATATTATCTTTAAGAAATAAAAAGAAGGAAAACTTGAAATTAAACCCTATAACAATCCGTCTGGCCAGTGTGGTATTAGTAGGTCGAGTATCCCTCCGTCACGGGAGGAGACCTGTCACAGTAGTGGGACATTAATGGGCTGTAGCTTACCATCAAATTTTTTTAACAATGCATCGTTTTTTTTCCACAGAAACAAGAAAGCGATACTCAAGGATGAGTCAAGGCTTGTGAAGCAGTCCACCAAGCCGGTCATGCCTCGCAACAGCAGAGCTCGGGCTAAGGGACGCTCCACATCACAACTTAGGGACCAGATGGAGAAACTTGGTGAGATTATACTACTTTTATACATACATTTGGTCCCACCAAAGACGACTTGACGACCTCTGTGGCGTAGTCGGTATTAAATGGGTGCTACGCAGAGGTCTCGGGTTCGATTCCCGCTCAAAGTAAATCTTTGTGTTCATGAAATGATTGTTTAGCATTGGTCTGGGTGTTTCATATGTATAAAAAGTTATGTATTTAGAAAAAAAAAGTATATTTATCCGTTGTCTAGTACCCATAGTACAAGCTTTGCTTAGTTTAGGACTAGATGGCGTTGTGTGAAAGTGTGAGGAATATATTTTAATGTTATAATTTAAGAAATTTAATGCCTTCATATTATTTGTTTGGTAAAAATGTGAAAAAAAAGTGGAAAATAATGTCATAAAATATCATATTAATATATCGTTTATGAGATTTTATGTCATTAGGCCTAATCGAAGCTGATACAAGAGTGTACATACTCTGTATAAGTCAAACATGGCCGATATTATATTATTATAACATAAGGTCGCGAGTTATACATACTTGTATACACACGCATTACCCATGTTATATACAATTGTTTTATTACTCTCCGTGTGGTGACGAAGTAAGAATACAATATCTCATCCCATGGGTGTCGTAAAAACCGACTAAAAGACTATCCGTGAATATTATCTTGAAAAGAAGGAAAACTTGAAATTAAACCCTGTACCAATCCGTCTGGCCAGCGTGGTATTAGTAGGCCAGGTATCCCTCCGTCACGGGAGGAGGCCCGTCCCTGCAGTGGGACAAAAAAAAGAATTATGTTGATACTTTCAAGCAAATTTCCTGATCGTTGGATTTGTTAAGTACTTTTTTTACCAGTTTCCACTCTTTGCAAAACAGTTTCTTCATTATTACCTAAATTTTTTTTTGTAGACGAATTAATTTGTAAAGTTGATATGAAGTTTTCTGCGTATTAACTCATTTCAGAAGATTCACGCACAGCTCTTTCCATGGCCTATTACATTTATTATTTATCTGTCTATTTATATGTATGCAAATATTAACATATTGTTATTGTTTGACCCCCAGGCGTGGACATGTCAGAGACTCAGGAAGCCCACTTCACGCGCACCGGCTCGGTCACGTCGCGGTCTCGCTCGCGCTCCGCCCCCGCCGCTAAGAGACAGAAGGTGGAGCGAGGACGCTCTGTCAGTAAGCCCGCCAGGGATACCGAGGGAGTTGGGGATGCTGTTGTGAGTATTTTTATATTATTTATCATATATCTTAATTCTAAAATCTGTAAGTTAATATATCTTAAAACTATAAGTTCTTGCATGTTATTAATATGTTAACATTTTGAATGGAACAGTATCGAAATAAAATAAACATAAAAAAACCATACCAAACATAATGAAAATCCTAAAAAAAAATCTTCATACAAAATGTTCATGTTAAGGAATTTATATTATGTGTAGGAATTTATAGAAAACCTACATTTATAACTTTTTTGTAAATTCGAATCTGTCTCAAATATCTTTAGTACAAACAACTCCTTCACATAAAATTTCTTACTTTATTAAAATCACTAATATCTCCAATTTCCTTACAGATGCAAACCAAAGCCAAGAAACTTGCCCACGTTGCGATCGCAAAGAAGACAAAACGCATGGGTCTCAAAGGAGAAGCGGATAGGTTCATCGGTACGAAGATGCCTAAACATCTGTTCGCAGGCAAGAGAGGCGTGGGCAAAACTGATAGGAGATAATTTGGCAGAAAAGAGATATTACTTTCTCTGTATTTTTATGGGAAGATATTATTTAAGTATCTTTGTTGGAGTTGTGGTCCGAAGTGGTCCGATAATTTCATGGCAAAATTGACAGAAACAAATATAAATTTCTCTCTTCTTATTGGAAGACAATAATGGAACCTTTATTAATAGTTGTGGTCTATAAATTCCTTTTCCCTACAATTTGTGAGCAAAATGCTAAGAATCAATGATAGTCCATACCTAAGTTATATTTGATTCTTAGCATATAGGCCTATTGGACCCAGCATTTATGGACTTAAGACCCTAATGTTAGTCCAAGGCCTCCCTACAACACAGGCCACTTCCACTGTCATGCATATTTCATAGATACTTTAAGTACTTATACTTATGTATTTGTAAGTTATTTTACTTACCAGCATTGACCCATATTATATGTATAATTATAATTAATAAACGATTTAAACGTTAAAATGCATTTTAATTTCAATAAATTAAACATTATATATTATTACAGTTTCGCTTAGAAAAATCCTCGAACTGTAATTTCTTTGAACCTGCGTCCTTTCGCCATCTATATACATGACTGAGTCACTGGTGTTTTATTATAGTATTTTCAAGTTTTTGTCAAAAAAATCTTGAATTTTTCTTTGAATCTGCCACTTTTCACTATTCATATGACGTGCTAGTAAGCAATTTATAGCTAGTCATAGTTGATATAAAATAAGAATAAATTCTCCCATTCTAAATTATTAATACTATCGTATATAGCCATATTTTAATATTATATTGAAATAAATACTCGCAGCGATAGTCTGTCTTTCTTGATTTTGTACCTAATTCAATATTTAAATAAATTTAAATTTCTCAAAATAAATTATTAAAAATATACAGACAAATTTAGATATAATGACACAGAATAATTTTGACATTAAAGTCAGTTAGTGCCACAGAACATTTATACTCAAAGGAGAAGAATGTCAACGTCATATAAAATTCGTGAGGAAACTTTTCCTAAGCGTGCGGCGCCATCTATCGGGAGCCAAAACTGCGGTTAAAATCAGCAGCGCGGGAAATTGTATTATTTTTTTTATTTAATAAAAACAAAAGAGATATTAAGAGATGTTTATTTTGTTGAAGGTTTAAATTAGGAAGGAGTGTATTTTCCGAGGTAATATAAATGAGGAGTTAGATTTAATAATAAAAAACTTCATTTCTTTTACAATTTATTTATGTAAATAATATTCATAATAAAAAATATTCACATTCTTCATTGAAACATTCTTTTCTACATTGAAACTCATTGCAACATAACAAAAACCCTATAGGAGTCACTCTCTCAGAACTGGAGTCAATAACGTTCAATTTCACAAAAACACTTTAACTAAGGAATAGGATGCTCGTGCGTGCAACGTTTTTAATGCAGGATAAACTTGTTATTTATCGAGATTTTTTATTTATTTACAAGATATTTAGGAATTTACAAAATAAACGGTTTCTTTTCTTGTAGTGTTGACTGTTGACAGCTCCATATAAACAAGTATTAGGTGGTTGGGTGGTTGCTAGGAAATGACATAACATTTTCTATTTCATCTTTTCTCTCTGTCGTATCTAACAGCCCTAATAGAAACATTGTGTAGAACAGAGTTGACTCCCCCTGGTTAGTGCAAAGGAAATGAGTATGTTTTACAGCCAAGATTGACCTAATTGTTTTTGGTATTATCACGTTCCTGGACGAGCACGCTATGGCATTCGTTTTGGATAGATTAATTAATGGCGCGGATGCTATAGCATTCCAAGTTTTTGTACCCGGTATGCTAGAGCAGTTGCTTTTTCCCTACAAAATATAGTTAGGGTCGTAGCACATATAACGTAACGTAAACGGATCGATCGGAGTAAAGTACGAAGTAGCCAACTTAACTCGCCAAAAAATAGGATGGAGATCTATTTAAACCAACTTAATCAACAACTTACTACTTAACTCGCTACTGTATTTGTCGATGTGTAAATCGGGCTTTAGACAAGCAGGGGTGGTGTGTTCACGATGTGTAAATGGGGCTTAAAGCAAGGTTGCGGGTATGCCCGAATCAAGTGGAGTAGAATAGGTTGCCTGTAACCACCAGAGGGCTGCTGGCGCCCTCTAGTGCGTCAAAGTAAGAAAAACCGCACAGTTACACGATTTTTTGTTAAATTGAAAATCTTTCTGCACAGACATTCGCATTTATAATTCATCCTTTTTTAATTCATAAGCAATCAACAACTTTATTTCAAATTGTCGAAGTCATACAATCTATAGGTAATTCACAGCTGTCATTCCGTTTTATCTTGTGATTCGTGAAAATACTTCGTTTTTGTGAATTTTGCTTATTTTTGGAAAAAAAAGCATAGTAAAGGTGGTCGTTCTAAAAAGTCTGAAAACTCCCACTCAGAACAAGTACTTACTTAAAGCTATTCAGAAATACAAGCAAACACATCCTAAAATTGTAGCGTATCATACGGCGTACTTAGACCTCAATAAATGTTCAGTTCTATAATGTACTGGTAATTCCTTGACGACTGAAAATATACCTACAGAGACGCCCAAAAGACGATAAGGTCAATTATTATTACAGTATCAGAATTACAACGAACTAGTATGGATTGCCAATTTATACTTGATTCATTTACCTGCTCCGTTTTATACCTATTGTCGATTATATCAATAAAGTTGATAGAGGCTGGATGTCAATAATTTACTAAGAGCGGTGGTGGATGATGCCAAACATGGCAATACTAGCATAAGAGACTCTCTACGTGCTTTATCAAAAGTATAGGTATCTGAATTTCAGAACTTTCACTCAAAAACAATCCAAGAAGCAATTTACTGTCTAGCGGGACTTTACAAGCCTTTGAGAACTATGTTTTCCTAAACACACGAAACCCCAATGAACGAGGGGGTATTTTGAAATCTTTAATAGATTTTCAATCCTTGGATCCATCGTCTACAGCTAAAAAAATCATGGATCATTATAAAAATCGGCCACACAAACAAACGTTAGATAGGTACCTACAATGAGTTTAGCTTATTTTACTAAGTACATACGTATTACAAAATTTTTCAACTAAAATTTCGTGTAGGTACCTACACATAAAGGTAAAAACACTGATTATATGAAATTAAGCTTTAATAATAATAACGATGGATAGATACGAGCGAAAAAGAAGAAAAGCCAGGTTCATACATTTCCATAGGTATGATAAAGCACAAGATTCTGACAATTACCACAGGGAGCAGCTAATGTTAGAAATAATTAATAATCAAGTAATATCACGAATGTCACTGAAGGGTGCTCAATTAAAACACTTGATGTGGTTTCTCTGGAGCACCAAATCCGTAAGTTGCTAGAATAGCCTTGGAATACGTAAAACCTTTGTAGCTATTAAAAATCATACAAACGGCGTGCTAAAAGCATCGTCTTAGGCAAAAAGAGACGTACAAATCTCCGTTTTGCGGATCACATTGTCATCTTCACAGATTCGATGTGGGCTCCTCGGCTGCTAAACTAAAAAAGAACTAGGCCGGTCACGTTTTCCGCATGCCTGCAGAATCACGGGCAGGGATAACTACAGAGTGGACTCCAAGCAACGGGAAGCTTCAAATATTTAGAAGCGTGGCTTCTGTTTGTTAAATATAATATAATCGATCAAGATAGCCTGCCGCCGAGGCTTTAAAGAAATAAATAGCTACAAAAAATTAATTTTCACAAAAAAAAAGAACCGACTTCAAAGACAAAAATTGCACTAAAAAGAAATAAAAAATTACTTGTACATATTTTGATTTTACAACATTAAATCAGCCATTCTTCCTACATAATTTTAATCTAAAGAATAGGTTCTTTTCATTATTGTAAAAGTATTGTTAAGGATATTTCTTGAAGAGTCTGTAAATATATTTATTTGTAGATTCTTTAAAAGATAATCAAATTATTACAAATAATGTAATATTATTGTTATTTTTGGAGTCGGTGTCAGCCAACGAAATAAGTACGATAATACCTAAGCAAACGGGATGACGGACATGAATTACAGATTATATATGACTTCGACATTATAGTTGTTGATTGTTTATGGATTAGTTTAAAAAAAGGAAAAGAAGGAAAACTTGAAATTAAACCCTATACCAATCCGCCTGGCCAGCGTGGTATTAGTAGGCCAAGTATCTCTCCGTCACAGGAGGAGGCCCGTCCCTGCAGTGGGACATTACTTTGTCTGAATATGGATAGACCTACGAAACGCGCTGCTTATACGAGACAGCGGCGATTGAATGAAACAAACGAAGAAAGGGAGAAACGCCTTTGAATGTAGGAAATCTACCTACAATGTCATTTCAAAAGAGACTAGTAAACAACGTATAAATCAAGTTTTACAAAAAAGGACCTACATGCAAAAAGTTTTAAATAGGGAGAACATCGAAAAGCGTAGCAGTCTCGGCGTGGTTAATTGGTAATAATAATTAAGTAAATAAAAATAAATCAAATGAATATAATAATTGTTATTATCAATTTGTTATATCTAAAGAATAAGTTTAAAATAAATTAAACGCAATTTAACAATTTGTTTGTCTATTTATAATCCGTTAATAATTCCTATTTTAATTTAAAATAAGAACTTCGTTCAAGTCTTAAACTATACCTGCGATTACATTCATAATGATAGTGTTAAGTTTTTATCAATTTAATAAAATAAGCGAATTATACAAGGTAGCTGCTATATACCGTTGAGGAGTTCTCTCGACCCTCAATCTTCCTTATCATCAGATCATGTTTGTGTAAAGTTTTCATCAATACAATTAAAATAAGCCCAAACACAAGGTAGCTGCCGTTGAGGAGTTCCGTCGACCCTCAGTCTTCTTCATCATGAGATCATGTTTGTGTAAAGTTGTGAACAGTTTTCATCAATACGAATAAAATAAGCCCAAACACTCGGTAGCTGCTATATACCGTTGAGGAGTTGCCTCGACCCTCAATCTTCTTCATCATCAGATCATGTTTGTGTAAAGTTTAGTAAAGTTTTCATCAATACAATTAAAATAAGCTCAAACACAAGGAAGCTGCTATATACCTTTGATGAGTTCCCTCGACCCTCAATCTTCTTCATCATGAGATCATGTTTGTGTAAAGTTGTGTACAGTTTTCATCAATACGAATAAAATAAGCCCAAACACCCCACTAGGTAGCTGCTATACAGGGTGTAATCGTTAAGTGTGCACAGGCGATTATTCCGAAACCATGAGAGATATCAAAAAATTTAAAACTGATAACGAAAGTACTTTATCTAATGAGTAAAATAACATCAATAACTTTTTAAAAATCAAACGAGAAGTATCCAAAATTTTGACATTAAACACTCCCATACATTTTGTATGAGATTAGTAGAAAGGTTTTAGAAAATTTTGTATTCAAGTAATTGGCGGGAACGAAAACCCGCGATAAAGATTTTGAATTTAGAACGTCTAACAAAAAGTAACTGTTTTGGTATTTTTGTAGAGCGTTTCTTTTCAGCCAGTTCAAATTAATGCGATATTGAAACAAGGTTTATTATTAGTTAAAGTGGTAAGATACCTTATTAATCTACACGTGTATCTACTTGAAAATCATAATTATCATATCATACGTAATCATAAAATATGATTAAGGCAAAATTAATACTAGACCACTTAAAACAAGGAAACTAAAACCTTTCTACTAATCTCATACAAAATGTATGGGAGTGTTTAATGTCAAAATTTTGGATACTTCTCGTTTGATTTTTAAAAAGTTATTGATGTCATTTTACTCATTAGATAAAGTACTTTCGTTATCAGTTTTAAATGTTTTGATATCTCTCATGGTTTCGGAATAATCGCCTGTGCACACTTAACGATTACACCCTGTATACCGTTGAGGAGTTGCCTCAACCCTCAATCTTCTTCATCATCAGATCATGTTTGTGTAAAGTTTTGTAAAGTTTTCATCAATACAATTAAAAAAAGCCCAAACACAAGGTAGCTGCTATATGCGGTTGAGGTGTTCCCTCGACTCTCTCTGGTCTCCAGGATCTGACCAGTTCTAACTCTTGACTATTTGGTAGTGACGTCAGAGATGCACATGTATGACAAGATTTTACACAATGCGTCCCTACAATTTTCAAGAGATGCCCTCGATTTCTCTGGGATCCTGTCATCCAGATCCAGATCTGGTGACAATGGGACCAAATAGGAAGCATACCCATACGAACAAAAAAAAATTTTTTCAAATCGGTCTAGCCGTTTTCGAGAAATCAGGTAACAAACACAAAAAAAAAAAAATACAACCGAATTGAGAACCTCCTCCTTTTTGAAGTCGGTTGAAAAGTAAATAGCAAGTAACTTCTCGAAAACATCGTGAATATCTCAATTCGTATTGGACGCCATACGCCATGTTGTCACTTATACCGTGAAAAGGTGGAAATCTGCAAATCTTTTAGTGCAGCATACCTACTTCATTTCCGTTAGTACCAGCAGGAGGCATTACAATTTACATTGTGGGAGACTCCAATATCGATTTTAGAATGCATCCCAAAAATGGATTTTTACATTATTTTCATTAATTAACATGTTTCCGTTTAATAATAAACAGTGACGCTACACGCAATAGTACAACTACTGATTTTTTTTTCAAGTTTCGATGCTCAATTCATTAAATAATTTTTTAGTCTCCATTTACAGTTCTGGTTCAAATTTAATATGTACTTGTTTTTGTACCAGATTTATAAAAACTTTGAAAATAAATACCTTTGTTTAAAAACCTTGGTACCGTTCATCGTCATACTTTTAAATTTGCCAGGCTAGCGTAGGTATTTGAGTTAAGGTGCTCTCTCACAGGGAGCATTCGCGTGCATTCAAACATATAGATTCGACTTTGAACATTACATTACAATACTACCTCCCTGACAGACTAGCATTCTCGTAGGTCGGCTAATACCCGAAGTGCGGCTACACCTAGTTTTAGCCGGTTAGAACTAGGTAGTCATTTACTCTTGGTTAAAACTAGTACTAGCCGATTGTTTTCGGGTAAAACTAGGTCTAGCCTTCATCAAGCCGGCTACAACTAGTTCCAGCCATTCACTGTTGGATAAAAGTAGGGCTATCCGATATAATTCCGGCTAGAACTAGTTTCAGACTATCCCTGTTGAATAAAACTGCAAGGTGCAGCCGCGCTTCGGGTTTTAGCCGTAACATACATAATGTTAAATTTAGTGTAGATTTGAATTTGGGAGCATTCTGATTTAGTGTTACATTACAAGGTGCGCATTTTAATGCTCGGTTCTCTTTCCTCGCTGATGTAATGCTCGACTCTGTAACGCTACATTACACGCGAATGCTTCCGGTGAGGGATCACCTTTATATCTATACTAATATTATAAAGAGGTAAAGTTTGTTTGTGACGTTGTAGGGGGTAATATCACTGTAACTACTGAACCGATTTTTGGTAGCGGGAGGCCAGGGGATATAGGGTAGAGATTGTAGAAGGACTTGTGTGTGAGGATGCGTGTTATGTTTTGAAAGGTGCAATAAATAAAAACAAACAAAATAATTAGATATGTTTATTTTAAATATAAAATCTAACATAATGTTTGGTACATGTTATTTTTAATTTTTACAAAATCTAAATAGCCTTAGTATTAATTTTACAATTCGTTATAATATATTATAAATATCTATAGGCAGACTCGAAACGCGGGCTTTTGATCTTATTTGAACACACTTTAGTATAGGTATTACTGAAATTTATAAACTTAACACATTACGGAATAAGCCTGTTATTATACCAGCCATTTATGGCCCACTGCAGAGAATCAGATCGAAGACATTTAACTCCTGGACCCACACCACACATCAATAAGTTACATTACCGCAATTTGAAAATTTACCTAGTAATCATTATTTAAATATTTATTGAAATACTAATTGAACTAGCTCGACTTAATTTGAGCTCTTTATAATAATATTTCTGCACAAAACATTCATCTAAAGCCCGATTTACACATCGACAAGTACAGTAGCGAGTTAAGAAGTAAGTTGTTGATTAAGTTGATTTGAATATTATCTCCATCCTATTTTTTGGCGAGTTAAGACGCTGCTTTGAAAATTTTCGAGTTGAATTCGGCCGTGGCCAGAGGGGCGCGCCCCTCGGCGCGCGAATGAGACGGATATACTCTCGCTCACGCGCCGCCGCGCCGTGTGCGCCGTCGTCGTCCCACCGGCCCTCAAGGACACGTTATCGCTCTGTGCCATAGTACAAATATATACAGTATTTCAACTTCATAGAAACGGACGAAACGTGAGTTTATACCTACACGCTCACGATCGCGGAGGTAACAGTCGCTACTGTGCCGCAGTAACGAGCGGACTGTGTGTTATAAATTGAAACTAAATATATTATTCATATGTCAATTTCAAACAAACATGGCTGATATAAATACCTACCTTACTAAATGACTTAGGTATTTAATATTATAATATAGTATTTTTTTTATCACGAAAACGGTTTGTTGTACTTAGGTCAATAATAATGAAAATTTAGCCCCCCTTTATGTAATCCCCCATGCGTGTCTTTCACTTTGATCTAGGTAAATTTAAGCAATGACATCGATGTCATTTTTTGAATGGATTGGTCACCCATCCATAAAGTGACCTCGATGCCTTTATTTTGACGTTAGAATAGATCTAATAGACCTGTTTAAAGTTTGGTTTTGGTTATCGATAAATTCAATTTCAAACAAACATGGCCAATATAATAAATACAGTACCCGGCCGTAAATATTACACATCGACTTTTTCTCTGACGCTCTACGAAGCCGAAATTAACCGATTGTATTTTTCTATAGGTTGATATGCAATATAAACGGCCCGGTACTGTACCTACTTTACTGAATGACTTGTTAAGTACCTTCTTAATATTATAATTTAGTATTTTATTTATATCACAAACATGGTGGATATAAATACAAACATATACATGTTTCTTTAAATTAAATGTATCAATCATAAAACAACACGTTTTTTACAGAACACTTCCTATTTATTTAAATATAAAATAGAAAAATAAAAAGTATTAATATACAATTACAAAACTAAATGGAAACACAAAGTAGATCGCATGTTTACTATTGTTTATGTACCGCGCACCCATTTATAATAAATATTCGGCCCAGTTTGACTACTGGTTATACTGTGACGTCAGTCCGCGGTAGGTAACAGAAAATTCTGTTACAGAAAAACCTATCTACCGGTCTATTATGTTTATACATGTAGCCCCTATTTTTTTTTAATTTACACCCGCGCAAGGTATTATGAAGGCACAAAGCGCATCCAGATTCAGGACAATGATTTGGGGATCACAAAAATAATTTGACCGCCTCGGGGTAGCGGTCGCAGTGCACGAGGTCGCGAGTTTGAATCTCACGCAAAACAATAGAACTTTAAAAAAAATACAATAGCCCCACTATGTATTGTCCTGTGTCGCGGGGTATTTACAAACATTTACTTAGCTTACTCAAAGAACATCCAGACTCAGGACAATAATTAGTGGATGGAACAAATAAAATTGTCTTACGTGAGATTTGAACTCTAGGTGATTTTCCACCAGAGGGGCGAAACGAGGCAAAAATTGAAATCTTTATGTAAAAATGAACCGTATTGCTTAGGAAATAGAGTATATATTATATATTGTGATCCACAAACAACGGTCCTGAGTCTGGACGTTCTTTGTGTTCGTTTGTTTCATGTTTGTAAACGTTCCCGCAGTGGAGTGCATGAGAGTTCAAATCTCACGTAAAACAATTTTTTTTGTGATCCACAAACAACTGTCCTGAGTCTGGACGTTCTTTGTGTTCGTTTGTTTCATGTTTGTAAACGTTCCCGCGGTGGAATGCATGAGTTCAAATCTCACGTAAGAAAATTTTTTGTGTGATCCACAAACAACTGTCCTGAGTCTGGACGTTCTTTGTGTTCGTTTATTTCATGTTTGTAAACGTTCCCGCGGTGGAGTGCATGAGAGTTCAAATATCACGTAAGAAAATTTTTTGTGTGATCCACAAACAACTGTCCTGAGTCTGGACGTTCTTTGTGTTCGTTTGTTTCATGTTTGTAAACGTTCCCGCGGTGGAGTGCATGAGAGTTCAAATCTCACGTAAGACAATTTTTTTGTGTGATCCACAAACAACTGTCCTGAGTCTGGACGTTCTTTGTGTTCGTTTGTTTCATGTTTGTAAAAGTTTCCGCGAAAGTAAAAAGTATTATTTAGATCTTATCAGTAAGTACCTACCTACCTAAGCTTGCAAATAAAATAGGTGAGTAATATTATTTCTTAGATTTTTTCAGTTTCACACAACTCCTAGGTACTGTCGCGGAGACTTTTACAAAGAACATCCGAACTCAGGACAGTAATTTGTGAATCGCTCAAACAACTTTTTTGGTTGGATTCGAGCCCGCGACCTCGTGCACGCAAGCCACTACCGCGACCGGCCCGCACTGCCCGCGCCACTGAGGCCATTTCAATTACGTGATCTTGACGAAAACGGTTATAAAACTTATTACACTTGAGCATATAGTCTAAAATCGCTTATATAAACAAACGCTTGCATTATCAAAAGGGTCAACAGTAACTAGGTACTTGGTTGAGTTATGGCGAACTTTACCTAAGTTTTATAAAAGACATAACTACAAAAATATTTTACGAACCAATGTTATCGAAATAACTATTATAAAATAATACTATTATTTACTTATAAAAGAGAACAAAGTATTAATAAAAACTTAGGTATATATTTTAAACCTAACCTATATATTTTACCTACGATTAAAAATTACGCGATAAAATTTAGTACGAACGGTGAGTCGACATGCACAGGTCCGGCGTCGAAGAGGGCCATCGCCCGACTGAATCGTCGACCGTACTCATTCTGTATCGATCGTTAACTAATCGGTATAAGGTCTGAAATTGCGATGCGCCCGCAACGATCCGGAGCGCTTAGAAATTGCTAAAATCTTATTTGATTCATTAAAAATTATTGGTTGTAGTTATGTAATGATATTCTACAGTAATACTAATATTGATGTTACGAATGTATTTGAGTAATTCCTAAGCATAATGATAGTGTACTTTCCGTGTAATATGTAAAAAACTGTTTTTGTAGAGGTGTTTTCAAAAATAAATATGATCGAGCCAAAATCAAGCTATCGCGTTTTGGTAATTACAAAAACCTAGTTAAAGGTATCAATTTACCTATATTAAAATTCTAGATCAATAGGTCTTTTCATAGTCCTGTAGTAGTTGATGAAAGATAGTGCATTTTGTCAATGTATCATCTTAAATTGACGAGACGCGAGAGAGGCGGCTACTTCGTACTTCTTTCAAATCAACTTAATCAACAACTTACTACTTAACTCGCTACTGTACTTGTCGATGTGTAAATCGGGCTTTAAAATCAGTTAGTAGGTAATCGAGAAGCTGGTTAGCACCATTTGCTATCGACTATCTAGGTGACATGCGATCAACAAATTATTAATTGTCCTGAGCCTGTACATTCTTAATTTTCTATATTATGTCCAAATCATCCATTGAAATAGATAGTGCTAGTGGAAACAATAAAAAGTTAAAGAACTATTTACATTTTATTTTTTTCGTTGAGGACGAGTACTTTGTCTCTGACGACCGTTACTACTTTACACGGGCTGTGGTGGGGCGGGTGGCCCTCAACCAAAGACATTTAAGTGACGTGCCACAGGGGCACCCCCTTTGGGGTACGAACCTCGGCCTGGACCGTCTCTGACTAACAGGACGTGCGGAAGGCACGCCCTCTAGGAGCGAACGCGGCGCGTATTCCGGCCAGGACGGAACCGCGGACGTGTTGTTGTGAGCCGTGTGAGCTCTACGTTAAACGATCGTGATCCTATCAACCAGCTCTTCGAGAATATCCCTAGTTTTACGAATCTTAGATAATCTCAATTTAAAATCCTATCTACGGAAGTGGTCTTCGATCAAACAAAATGTTTTAAGTTTTTAAATTCAGTAGTATATTAGCAAAGAACAGGGACCTTTTAACACATAAAATTTGTGGCAGATAATAAGCTTGTGTTCATGATAATGAGGCAATAATATACTTACTATATTATTAAAAAAAACATTGACATTATTAAAAATAATAAAAACGTGTTATTCTGAGCTATTTATTAGAAAAATCGGTTTCAGAGTTATAATATTAAATTAGGATTAACAACTGAACATATACCCCCTTACTCATAAACGCCTCTTAAATTGATTAGCTAAAATTCTTACGTTTTTGTTTGCTATAAGGTTGGTTTTGCTAATAAAAATCTCGCTAAACAGTGATTAAATTTAAGGTCTCTGGGTCGGACTGGATGCGGAAGGCGCAGGACCGAGTTCTGTGGCGTGTATTGGGAGAGGCCTATGTCCAGAAGTGGACTGCAATAGGCTAGTTGATTGATTGATTGTGAGTAAGGGGGGGAAAAATTTAAATTTATTAAGTCTTGAAATTCCGATTACGTAAAATCAAACTATTTGTGCGATTTTAGCCCTTAAGGCTTAGAGGACATTGGACTAATAGTAGGTATATAAAAAAGCCTTAAAGTCATATAGGTCACTGTTCTTTAAAGTTACGATATAATTTAAAAAGGCGTACTTAAAAGTTACAAGTATTAAGTAATATTCTCTATTACGAATAACTATTGTAAATTTAGATAACATTACAATTTGTTTAGCCTAAACTATAGACAATTTTGCTTTTATAAACTTGTTCATAAACAAAGGGTATTTTTAAGGTTTTGTAAATGAGTGCGTTTTATTGTTTGGTGTTGTGTATAACCGAAGGACTGACTTGGGTTAAATACCATTGAATGGCAACCCATCAATGTAAACACCTCGCTGACATTGCCTAACCAGTGTTAATGTTTATAAACCAGTGATTACACATGGCGACACATCATAACGAGACGAACGCACGCATTTACAAAAACTTCAAATAATTCGTGTATAAGTGACATAAATATAACATTTAAACACTAAAATTAACACTACACACACAAATTTTAAAACTTGTCCAAATAAAATACATTGCCTAGCCAAAAACCGGGCGCCCGTTGCATAAGGAATGTTAAAAGTTTTACTAATATGTATATATTTTATTTGTTAATAAATCATGGGACCCACTTCTTTTGCTATCAAGTG
Source organism: Schrankia costaestrigalis (assembly GCA_905475405.1). Taxonomy (NCBI): domain Eukaryota; kingdom Metazoa; phylum Arthropoda; class Insecta; order Lepidoptera; family Erebidae; genus Schrankia; species Schrankia costaestrigalis. The sequence continues at coordinate 988,942 of FR997853.1, read as the reverse complement.
TATTTTGTTAATAAATTATAACTCGCGCAATCTTACTTGTACGGCTTGAAGTTAGCTTACAGAGAAATTTGCGCATTTCGAGAAAATGGTTTCATTTGATTATTTATTTAATCATAGACTGTATTAAAAAATATAAAGGGGCTGGAATCAGTGGCAGATCAAATAATTTTGTGTTACATTTCTAAATAAAAATATGTCGTACCGTATTTTTCAAAGTTATTAACACCGACATATTTTAAAATATGTCACAAGCACTAAAATGACAATATATAAAAGACTGGCAAAAAATACTACGAAATTTAGATGCATTAGGGTCGTAGCACATATAACGTAACGTAAACGGATCGGTACCGCCTTGCCTTTTTTCTCGGTGTCAACCGTCAAAAATGCGATTACGTTACGATTCCGATTAGTGTGCGTTGCAGTAAGGAGTTTCAAACAAATAATACTGAACGGCTCGAGTTGATACGGTGATGATCCGTTTACGTTACGTTATATGTGCTACTACCCTTAACCATTTTTTTGTCTACATGTAATAAATTAATTAGAAATGAAACATTTCAAAATTATTTTCACAAAATCGAAAAAAATTAACGACACTTCTCGAAATAGTTTTGACATTATCTAGAAAAATGAAAATACAATTTAAATTTGACCGATTATACAGAAATAATGTTAATATAGTAACATATTATAATAATATGGAAGCATTTAAAAAAAATGTGCAACTTTAAAAAAAAATAGACACATACAAAGTACAAACATTACAAAATCTAGGAAAAAATATCAATGAGCAATAAAATTTGAAGCAAGAGTAAATATTAGGTCTTTACCTATGAAATTGCCGTTTTGTATGAAGATTTTATGTTTGATTTTTAATACTAACGTTTTCTTAGATTTTTCAATAATTATTAAACATAATAGAATGAAATTTGGTATAAGTAATGGAGCACATTTTAGCTAACTATTGTTTAAAACTAAAAAAAAATATCAGGAAAGAGTTATTTTAAGTATGTTTATCCGTTGTCTAGTACTCATAGTACAAGCTTTGCTTAGTTTGGGACTTGATGGCGGTGTGTGAATGTGTGAGGAATATTTATTTAACATATTCGTTGACTTAATACTCAAGTACTTATGCCTCCCAACACACTCAAGAAAGCTTATATCTTATGTCTGAAGACATGAAATTTAATGGACAAAAAAAACATACAGATTTGGACAATAAATTATGAATTGCTTAAATACTTATATGAGCTTTGAACCATTGCTTTACTTTAAGTACAACATTATCTAAAGATAGCTCTCGACAATATTTTTTCCTAGACTTAAACATAAGAAATGTACATTTTATTTATATTAAGTGCTTATTGTAAGTACAAAAGTCTTCCTGGCACACTCTCCATTTAACACTTAGACACACCGCTAAAGAGTTATAAAAAAAACTCTTTTTAGAACTACCAATACTTAGAATTTCAATGTCGAAAATTTCAAAAAATGGTGCCTAATTTCAAAATCTCATTTTACTACGCGAATCACTCGTTCGTTTGTTGGTAAGCTCCTCATTTGTCCTGTACTGTCGCGCCGAGATGGCGTTGTACAGTTGAGTTCTTAGTTGCGGCCCGGCGCCGTATAAAGCGATGATTAATTTTGATAGTCGAGACGTGTACTCGGGTGGCCTAGTTGGTCATGTCGCTGAACGCGTACAGTCCAGAGACGCGGGATCGAATCCCGCCTCGAGTATCAATTTTTTCCATTGTCTTTATAGGTACTTAAAAAATTATAATTATGTAATTTAGTACTGTATCTTGCACCTAAACATTGCTGTTTGCCTCCAATTTCACTAATATTATGAAGGCGAAAAAGATTAAGAAGTGTGTGTGTATGTTTGTCACTTCTTCTCTCTTAAAATACTGGAGCAATTTTGTTAAAACACTATTTTCTCCTGCTTTAGTAGCCAGCCTGGTCATCCAAAGCTGTTCAAAATGCCCAAAGACGGCTGCAAACCACTGATTTAGAGGTGTTAAGCCATAACCGGTCGGTCACCCATCAATTTACCGACCTTACAACTCGTCATTTATCTACCAATAATTACCACTGATCGTAAATTCACCATTCACCATAATCAATTTGCAATACCACTCAAATCAGGACCAACCATTAAAAATTTTCGACAAAAAAATTTTTCATACCCAGCAAAACATTGCCATAAACAATCGCTCTACCGCTCTATGTGAGCGGCGGCTTAATCACTGAGCCTCTTCGACTTCCGGGTCAGGGTTCAATTCCTGGACTTCTTCATCCCTAACCCGATTAGGATCTAGCTCTATTACTGGATCAGCAGTTGCTTCAGCTAAATTGGTTACAGATTTGGACTTAAAACATTGGAAATCTACATGGCGGCTTTTCGCTTCCTCCTTTTCCCATGACATGTGTATGAAGGGTCTTTGGACGTAATTGTAAATGACTTCTGCCCGGCCTCCAGGCCTTTTGCGGACCTTTTCTTTGTATGTGGGGTAGCCTTCGACACCTAAACGTATTTTTTTCAAGCCTCGTTCTTTCATCACTTGTTTTGCAACGTCTCTGTAGACAAAGGGATAATTTTAGTTTGTATAATGTACAGTAACGCGCAATCTATGTTGGCCGGCTTGAAGTTGTTGCATCTGTGCGCAGATGTCATTTTTGTAACTAAATGGTAAGGAGTGAATTCTTAGTAATTGAATAATGTACATGCGCGAATTTGCATATAGGCCGGTGAAGAAATTGCGCGAATTGTAACCAAATTGATTTCGGGGTAGAAAATACGAAGTCGTCAAAAATTAATTATGGTAAAATCAAATTTATTTATTTATTTTCCATTGCATAAATGTCTAATCCTGAAATTTTCATCCAAATCAAAGTGAGCGATTCATGTAAAAACTAGTAACCTTGCTAAATGTGGTGCTTGTTTACAAAGTTGAAATTATTAAATAATTCGGTATACATGAGTCTACCTACTGTCTAGTTACTCTAACTTTTACTCATATTAGACTCACCTATTCTCAATATACTTAAAGAACCTATACAGCGGGGTGGAAAGCACGGTCTGACTGTATTCATCCCCCATCTGCGGAGGATACTGCTCATCCCAGTCCACAGAGTCATCGTCCAGCAGCACCACAACATGGCACTCCCTGTCACCTCTCTCCGCTGACTCCACCATCAGAGGTAGGATCAACCTCTCGAGGAATGATTCGAATTGACGGCGGGCTCCCTCGTTTGAGAGTTCGTGGAGCAGGCCGCGGAGGTTCTGTGGAAGAAAATAACTATTAAATATGACCTACTAGCTAATACCCGCGGCTCCACTCGCGTTGTATAAGTAGCTTAAATGTGTATTCTACACCCTAAACTACCCATGTTTTTTTATTATTTTTAAATCGTTGCACTTTTCAAAAATTCTGCAATAACAAATACAAAAACATCCAAATTAAAGTCTAATCATCCATTTTAAAGTCGGATCCTCCATTTTAAAGTCGGAATGATCCGTATTAAAATGGCATCCTCTTATTTAAAGTCTGATCATCCATTTTAAAGTCGACTTAAACTAAGGTGAAACTTACTTGACACCTAACAGTATTGGCATCGAAGGGCACAAGTAGGTAATCGCAGGCCTCCCTCAACTCCTGGACGGAGACGGTTGGTGGACATCTGATGGTGCCGAACCTGTAGTACTCCAGGATAGCTCGGAACACTGTCGCCGATATACCCTCAGCCACTTCGTATTCACCACGCTCGTTTGGATGGGTGAATTCTAGGCCTGAAAAAAAAAATAGGAAAAAATTATAAAATGATAAAGAATTATTAAAATCGGTTTATTAGATCCAGAGATTACCCCCTACAACGTCACAAACTCACTAACAAACAAACACACAAACTTTACCTCTTTATAATATTAGTATAGATATAATATACGATATACCTATACTGTCTAGTGCCCACCTGATCGATCCAGATAGATCTATAAGGGTAAACAGAGCAAGCGAAAATACTGTAGAACGTATAGTCAGACAAATGAACTGTAAAAAGAGCCCGGGGTATGACGGAATACGGGTGAAAGATATAAAAATGCAATTAGGTAATTTAGTGCCAGTCATTACCCATCTTATCAACTGTTGTTTAGATAGTAGTATATACCCTGACCCTTTAAAAATAGGTATCATTCGACCAGTGTATAAGAAGGGGAAACACGATGACATTAACAATTATCGCCCTATAAACATACTGTCGTGTATAGACAAGATTTAGATACTTTTTTGCAAAAAAACGATATTATTAATGAAACTCAGTACGGATTCCAGAAGTACAAAAATACCAGCCAACTCTTAAGTAAATTTACCAATGAAATAAATGGCTACCTAAACGATAAAAAACACGTATTAGCATTGTTTATTGATTTCAGCAGAGCATTCGATATGTTAAATAATAATATGTTATTTGAGCAGCTTTGGCAGAATGGTATACAGGGTCCAATACTGGAGCTTTTGAAAGACTATCATAGAAATAGATACACGACAGTAAAAATACAAAACTGTTTCAGTACACCCCTATTAACAACTAAAGGCACGGCTCAAGGCTCGATAGTTGGACCTATTGAATACCTTCTGTATGTCAATGATATGAGTAATGTAGTACATTCGGCATCAGTTTATCAGTATGCTGACGATACATGCTTGGTGGCGGCCAATAAAAGTATAAACGATGCCCAAGTATTGCTACAATTGGCCTTCGATCAGTTGTGTAAATGGGCGCACGATAGAGGACTAGTAATCAACGCAGATAAAACTAAAGTTGTTCACATTCACTCATCACACAATAAAACAATATGCAAGCCCGAAATAGTCGCTCATGAACATCACTGTTTGCATAGGCCGGCCAATATGAACCGTACATGTACATGTCCATTGCTGGAAGTAGTTAATAATCATACGTACATTGGCCTCGTGATCGACAGTCGATTCTGCTGGGGTCCACATAAAGATCATGTATGTAATAAGCTAAGATCTATTCTAAGTAAATTTACAATATTAAAATATCAACTACCATACAATACACTCAGAATGATATACATGGCTCTTGCGGATTCGATTGTCGGCTACGGCCTGAGTAGCTATGGTAGGACATATAAGACCTACTTGATGGATATTATATAACATACAACTTAGATTAATAAAAATGATTGTACCAAAACATATAAAACAGAAATATGAAAATAATGAAAGCGAATTATTTAAATATTGTAAATTATTAAGCGTATTTGACAGGATTAAATATAATGTCCTCCTAGATGTTAAGAAGCCGGAAGTTTTGTCTGAGAACACTAGGCCAGATTACATGAGAACAGTTTTACATAGAAAAAAATATATATTACCAAAATGTAACAACTTATATGGTGAAAGAACTGACGAATATCTGGTCCCTGTGTTCTTTAACGAACTCCCGGATAATTTACAAACGATGTACAGTTTAAATAGTGATAGCTTTAAAGTCACGTTAAAAAGACACTTTGTACCTTTAGTTTAGTAAATATTTAAATAAAAAATGTTTTGAAGCGGCTCGCTGTCACTTAGATAGACCCTGTGAGGTCTGTGTGGTGCGGCTAATTTGTTTGTTAAAAAAAAAAAAAAAAATAACCGTTTTCGCTTTCGTTAAGTACAAAGAGGGCTTAATACAAATCGCGTTATACAAAAAAAATCAAAGGTTACTGACCGAACTAATTACCACTCCTTTCGACCACCATCGGAATCTGACCTCAATCTACACGAACGTATAGGTGACTCAGCAGAGGTAAATCAAGGCACACATTACAAACAGCAACCCTTTCACAGTGCCGCCAACAGACACAATAGTAAAATAATAAACGTGTACCATATATGGTACACTGCACTGGGAACGTGTTAATTTACCACTGCAAGGCTTCCTACAGCGACAGACTTACGTGAGAGATAGAACCCCAAAGGGTTTTAGTTAGTACGGATCCATGAAATTTACCCTGCCAATAATTGTTTTAACCCTGGCTTTTTTTTGCATATTTACACAACGCCATCTAGTTCCAAACTAAGCAGTGCTTGTACTATGGTTACTAGACAACGGATAGGCATACCTTAACTTTTCTTTTTTTTAATACATAAGTACATAGAAAACACCCAACCCAAACATCCATTCATCTTCTTCATGCACACAAATTTTGTATTGAGCGGAAATTGAACCCCAGATCTCTGAGTAGCAGCCATGAACTATAACCACTTCGCCACAGAAGACGTCAAAACTCTACTATGTAGTATACTAATAATACTGTAATATACTAAGACTATAACTAATATTATATTATATCCTACTAATATTATAAATGCAAAAGTTTGAATCTTTCACGCAAAGACTACAGAACGGATTTTGATAAAATTTTGAATATAGATAGTTTAAGGTGTAGAATAACATTTAGGCTAACTATAGTACTCGGGTGATGCCGCGAGCATCAGCTAGTACTTAGATAAATTACCTACATATTTTTTTTACAATTTCCAATAAAAAAAAGCAAATCCTTTATAAAGTCCTGTGTGCATAAAAGGATCGCCCCAGACAAGTCTAGGGTATTGACCTCCGAAGGTTGCGGACCTCTAGGATTGAACCCTGTACGAGTTGAATGCAACCCCGTCTAGACAGTATACAACTTTATAGGTGACTACTCGTAATATTAACTAATAGTTGAGTCACTTTCAAGATTGTTTTTGAAGTTCATTTGATTATAAGCTGATTGAGCCCGGGTGAATTATATTTTTTGTTAATTAAAAAAAGGATTACAAAGTCGATGTCTTATTTTGTAATTAATACCTTTAAATTAGAATACTTTCATGTTCATGACCACAAAGATTTGCATTGAACGGGTATCGAACTACATTAAAAAGTTTGTCAAAAACAATTAAAACAAATAGTTAAACAAATAAAATCGTTTTACAAAGCAAGTGTCAGTCATAAAATATCATCATATAGCCAAACAAGATTGCGCGATCAACAAATGATTCATCTTTAGTTCTTTGTATCAGTAAAATTGCTCGATTTGTAAAAGTCCCTTCGACACAGGACTTGATCTCTAGTGAGGGAGATATCTTTTTAAAAACGTTAAAAGAAATAAGATAAGACCCTTCTTTCTTGTCGTAAGTAGGTCTCTCACTGCATAAGACCCGTCCTAGCAGTAGGACACATAAATATACGACAGCTACAATGCTTACTCATTAACACTTACATTATAATGATAAAGCGAGGTGATGACCTAGAACTTAACTAAGTAAAACGTCACCGATCTGACTAACACGCATAAAGGAGTGATCTGATGGCATATGTGAGATCAAAGATCATAAACATACTGTGTATAATATTATTTATTATAATAAAGTATGTAGGTACATATTAAGTTATCAGAACACTAGTATTGCTTTCACACAACGCCATCTAGTCTCGAGACCAGCGTTATTTTTTATTAATCAGTAAATTCAACTGGTTGTGAACGCTCCTCTCTTCTGCACGTACTTCAAAGCTGGTAGGTTATTTCTACCAAAGCGGAGAGGGGAAGAGTAGCGGTAACTGTAATAGTAACTGGCTCGCTCGTCGCACAAAATTCTATGGAAAAATCAGACATCTCTCTTCTTCGCTTGATACATTTCCACCGAAACTAAGCGGAGAAGAGATGTGGAAATAACGAAATCTTATTGGTTTATTCCAACACATCTCCTCACTTCTCCTTTCGTCTCCGCTTTGGTGGAAACCAGGACTTATAGTTGCTAGGTCATTTGGCAGACGGCAGAGAAGTAGCCTTAAAGTTAACCCCGTTAATTATTACATGTCAGAGGCATTTGTTGATATTAATAGGCGTTAAATGCCCCTATCCCAGATATTGTTAGTGTCTTTTCTTGCTAGAATAACCGCGACAAAATACAACCCGACTAAATATGGCGTTCCCGTGGGTTAAGGAAACAATTCAAAGCCTATCCTACTTCCTCCTATTATTATAAATGCGAAAGTTTGTGAGGATGTATGGATGGATAGATGTTTGTTACTCTTTTAAGTAAATACAACTGGATGGATTTTGATAAAATTTGGAATATACACACCTCAACAAAGTCTAGGGATAATTTGTATAAAGTTGTGAAACTCAACAAAAATTGGTTTGTTTTTAATTCTTTTGATAAAAACTTACTTTGTTAACCTTTTTTAACCATTCTAAATTTGAATTTGAAAAATAAAATTAAAAATAAAATATTTACGCGGCCTAAACGTAGTCAAGTTCAAAAATTTCATTTGCCAACAGTAAGTTTTGACTGCTTTTTTGTGTAAAATTTAAGTTTTATAACAATTTAAACGTTTATTGCGAATGAATGATATTGTGTGCATCAAGCAGCGGCGCCATTTCATCAGAAACAAAATGTTATGGACAGTAGGCATGCTCCCAGCTGCGGGTACTAAGCGGAGTATTGCTGAAGAGATTGGAACAATACAAAATATGAAATCAAGGTTATGGTCACGTTATCATGCTACTGGGGAAGTGGCTGAAAGATACCACGGCAAAAAGTCTATCACCACTCAACGAAATGATCGATTTTTGCAAGTTCTCGCGAAAAGACAGCCAAATGTTACTACCATGCAGCTGGTTTAGAGGCTCCAGCTCTTGGTGGAGCCTCTTGCGGGTGACCAAACTGTCAGAAGAAGTCAGCATGAAACCCTTCTTTATGCTTGCATACCGCTTTGTACTCCAGCACTACGCCGAGCGAATCGCGCACGACGACAAGAGTGGGCTCGTGAACATTTGCTCTATAAAGATAACCTGTTATCTGTAGTGGTGTTTACACATGAGTCCCGGTTCGGTTTCTACTCGGATTGACGTAGAGAACGTGCTTGGCGAGTTCCTGGTTGTGATAGCCGTCTACAACATCCTCAAGAAATCTATTCATACTACGATAGAACAATTATGGTTTGGACGGGAATTTGTGTAGGTCGAAGAACAGAGCGCGATTTGATCAGAAACACCATGACGGCTGAAAAATTACTTAACCAGGTGCTAGTACTAATAATCTACCCCCGTAGACTACAATTGGGCCAAATGTTTAAGCTCATGGACGATAACACCCGTCCGCATAAAGCGAGAGTGATGACAAGCTGGTTGCAGGAGCACGAAGTATCGATTTTATGCTGAACCACTCAATCGCCTAACCTTGAAACCATAAAATACGCGTAGGACATGTTCAAAAGAAGGGCTTTGATGAATTTTACTCCATAAAATTGCGATGGAAGGGCTACTTGTTTTGTATCCTAGTCGACCTGGAACAATATACCGCACCAAGACCTGGATAACTTAATCCAAGCATAAAAAACCATTGCAGGACCGTTATTTACGGTTTTTTTAATGTACTGACTACTGATTACTCACATAACAATTAAAAACTGATAAATTTTCGCTTATTTTTACTTTTGCTTAAGAAAGACATTCATTGTTAGATTTACTAATTTTCTAAGTTTTTTATTTATTTAAAAAAAAAAATATTTATGCTAAAAATGTATTTTTATTTAATTCTGGGTTGTAGCCAGATAAATTGCCTTTATAAAAATATAAACATGTTGTATGATATCTCCAATAATTTTGGAGTTATACCAAATAAAATTGAGTAAATACCAAATATCCCTAGACTTTGTTGAGGTGTGTAGGTAGTTTAGGGTGTAGAATAACATTTAATTTACTTAAACAACGCAGGTGAAGCCGCGGGCATCAGCTAGTATATGTATAAACGTGATAAGTTACAACTATGTAGATGCAAGCCAACAGCCAGTAGACCAAGCTAATAGAAGTAACTGTTCGTAGAGAGCATGTTTCGTCGAATCATAGAAACATTCTACGACTTATATTAGCTGTATTTTCTTAGTAGTCGTATCGTTCAAACGTGATATTTGCCGTTCTTTATGGCATTCCGGGGGTGACAGAGTAAGAATACAATTTGTCACCACCCCATCTGATCCCATGGGTGTCGTAAAAACCGACTAAGGGAATACCCGTAACTACTATCTTTACGATAATAAAAAGAAGGAAAACTATAATTAAACCCTATACCAATCCGTCTGGCCAGCGTGGTTTTAGTAGGCCAAGTATCCCTCCGTCACGGGAGGAGGCTCGTCCCTGCAGTGGGAGATTAATGGACTGTTATGATGATGATGGCATTACACATTTTGACAAAAATAAAATTACCAGGCAATAATATTTACGCTACTACGGAAACTCATGTACGGATCCCTCAAATAACTGACCTGCAAGAGATTTGAACTCGTAACCTCTGAATATCTGTGACCCCGTTACTGCAAGTACGTTGACCTATCGAGGTCAAAGCTCGATGTATATAGGTCGACACCCCAGACTACACATGTCTGGAGTACTGCAGCGATCGTTAATGCCGGGAGACCACAAGTATATACTAGTTATTTTAGCTGCTTAAGTTACTTGCATTTGTATTTGCAGAAGATAGTCACAAAATTATCACAAAGAAGAAAAGTCGTACAAAAACAGTTTAAATCTTTAATATACACTATACTTTAAATATAACATTGCATGCTCTTCTGTTTTTATCAAAATTGGTTCAGCAATTCGACGGAGGGATACTTGGCCTACTAATACCACGCTGGCAAAAACGGATAGGTATAGGGTTTAATTTCAAGTTTTCCTTCTTTTTATTTCGTAAAGATAATATTCACGGATAGTCCCTTAGTCGGTTTTTACGACCCCCGTGGGAAGAGATGGGGTGGTGACATAATATGATTTTTATCTTAATAAATATGGAATTTCTGGGAATTATCATAAAATATAACGTAAGTTGAAAATAAATAATATAAATAGTGTTATATATATAATATATAACACTATTTATATTATTATATAGTAGTATATATAAATAAATAAATAGTATAGTATAAATAAATAAATAGTGTTAGAACATGCCACGTAGGTTGCGTGTTTGATTCCCACGCATAACTAATATTAATATGAATTAGAGTGGTCTATACATATTAGTGGGCTTTTCGGAGTAAAATTATAGAAGCCCGTCTTACGCAACAGTTTTCCATGTGACAAAATTAATGCCTACAGATACCACGATGGCCAGACTCGTTACTCAGATTATGTATCAATGCGTTGTAGATTTTTATTCATGTTTTACTAAACCCCGGTTTCCGAATGACTGATCAAGTAAAAATCAACTAATCAAGTGTCAAAAAGTCAAAACTATCATTTTCAGGAATTAAAATGACAGTTTTGACACTTGATTAGTTGATTTTGATCATGATCTGTCATTCGGAAACCAGGGGTAAGGGTTTTTAACCAAAATTTGTTGTTCAATTCATTACGTATCAAGTTATCGAAGATTTTGTGTTTGAGCTGAGTGGCCCACACTTAAATCGATATATCTTTTAAATTAAGTCTTTACAAACTCTAGTATTCATTTTACAAATGTTTTTAACAACTTTTACTATGCACTATTGTTAATTAAACTGCAAAAATCAGAAAGAAAATTGGGTAAGTCCACGTACAGTCAAGTTCTCCTTTTTAATCGAGGTCATAAATTGGAGGAGGTTAATTAGGTAGTTATTGTATAATTACATTATTTTACTTCACAACTCAAATCGTACCTTCAGCATCACGCATTCAGCAATTTCATTTAAATTGTTTAAGTCATGCAGTTTTAGATAAATAAATATCTAGACTTTTCTTTTAAGACAACTTTGTAGTATTATTCTTCCACGAGACATAAGTCGTGAGGACTTTTTACAGACATAGACACAACTGGCACAAAGTACAGTCAGCCCCAAAAGTCGTTGAACACATTTTAAATTCCAAAACTGCTGAACACTAAAAAGTCATAAGTCAGTGTCGCAACAAGAGTACAGAATAAAGTGTTGTGTACTTTTGGAATACTAGTGTTCAGCTACTTTTGGAATACTAGTGTTCAGATACTTTTGGAATACTATTAGTGTTGTTACTTTTAAAATACTAGGGTTCAGCTACTTTTGGAATAGCCGTGTTTAGCGTGTTATGGTCGTTTTGTATGTAAAGCTTATTTGGTACTCATGTTGCGACACTGACTTAAGACGTTTTTAGTGTTCAGCAGTTTTGGAATTTAAAATGTGTTCAGCGACTTTTGGGGCTGACTGTACATCCAGGCTTAAGTTAAGTATTAGTTATACCAGTTAGTAATCTATACTACATATTATGAAGAGATAAAGTTTGTGTGTTTGTGACGTTGTAGGGTAGGTATAATATCTGGATCTACTGAAACGATTTTAAAAATTCCTTCTGGGTTGAATAGTCCATTTATCGGGGAGTGTCACAGGCTATATTATTATAATATCACGCTGTGACTAATATGATGAGGAGCAGTAATGATATATGTTTAAACAAGTGACACATTTTTTTCGCCGCCTAACGAAGTGGGCACGGGTCAGCTAGTATCATATACATGTACTTACTTTGATAATTTCCGTTATTTTTAATATTTCGCAAAAAAAATGTTTATGTTTTTCTGTAAATCTAAACAATAAACCACACTGGGTTAGTAGTACGTTAACCTCGGAATCATAATATTTACATAACCCACAAATATTTTGATCAAAGTTTACATTCCAAAGTCCGGGCGCTTTATCGTTAATCATATTAATTATTAAAATTTATTAGATTGCGGGAAGTTGGTGTATGAGAGAGGCATACAAAAGCGCAAGGTGGAAATAGAAAGGAGGCCTATGTCCAGCAGTCATCATCATCATAACAGCCCATTAATGTCCCACTGCAGGGACCTCCCCTGACGGAGGGATACTTAGCCTACTAATACCACGCTGGCCAGATGGATTGGTATAGGGTTTAATTTCAAGTTTTCCTTATTTTTATTTCGTAAAGATAATATTTACGGTTAGGTTAATTTCAGCCCCTTAGTCGGTTTTTACGAAACCCATGGGATGAGATGGGGTGGTGACATATTGTATTCTTACTCCGTCACCACACTGAGTCCAGCAGTGGACGTCTATGATGATATAATGATATAATGATGTTTACTGGTACCTATGATTTAAATAATTACGAATGTCGAGAGCGTTAGTAAGCTCTGTACTAGCTCAAATGTGTTTTCAGTGCTTGTCATTTCAAATGTCAGGATTCTTTTAACTTAAGCCGGGTTCACATTTATCTGACGTGTCGTGTCGTGATGCATCAGAACGGTATCGGTTTCATACATTTTATATAGTTGCGTTCACATTTATCCAATGTGTTGTGTCGTGACGGCTTCTGATGTGTCGCGTCACAAACGATTCCGGTCCGCGTCAGGACGGGTGAGGTGCGGGGGGCGGTGCATCGGGACTTCACACCGCATCAGACTAGTGTGCACGCGCCTGTGTTGTGTTGTTACGCGTCAGAAATGAATGATTCTTGAAAAAACATTGCAAATGTGTGAACTCGCTAAGAGCCAAGACACAACTGATACAAAAAAGCGTCTTAGTGCGCCATAACACATCATATCAATGTGAACAGTAGCCGTCACGACAGAAAGCATCACAACACGACACGTCAGATAAATGTGAACCCGGCTTTAGGCGTTTCGTGACGGACGTTTGCCGTGTCGCAGCAGTGTGTTTGTCGAAAGGCACAGTACGTTCGTTTGTTTTCATACAAATTACGCGGTGCGCGGTTATCATAACAACCCACTAATGTCCCACTGCAGGGACGGGCTATCTCCCGTGACGGAAGGATACTTAGCCTACTAATACCACGCTGGCCAGCCGCATTGGTATAGGGTTTGATTTCAAGTTTTCCTTCTTTCTATGTAAAGGTAATATTCACGTATAGTCGTCGTTTTTACGACACCCATGGGATGAGATGGGGTGGTGACATATTGTATTCTTACTCCGTCACCACACGGAGAGGTTATGATCAAGGAGATTAAAAAGACAACTTGATCCATGAGTTGTTATAAGAACCAAAACAGAAATAAAATAATCTTTGTTACATTATATTGTGAAATAATGATTTGTGCTCATTTCAAGCTAAATGAATTACAAATATTAACCCTCAATTCACTAGGTGAAACTTACTAACGTGAACACCTTTTAGGAGTCCACGGGACTCATATATTTTTTAGGCGAAGTTTTTATTAATAAAACGGTTTATTTTTAAAATATTTAATTTATTATTTTTAAATAGTTATTAAGGCACTAGGAAACATCAACGAAACTAAAATAATATCTGAGATCTTCTTAAAAACAAAACAGACATACTTTAGCAGTCTTCAAAAACATAGGTTCGTACCTCTATAGAAGTAAAAAATATTTCTAGCAAATTTATTTTTTTATCTTTTTTATACTCTAAAAGCTATAAAATACACAATTAAAATAACAAAAATGTATGCTTCTGTAGAAAAAAATAAAACGTGCAATGGGTTCTTCCACTGCTTACAGGCAACGTCGGCATATCTTTTTTGAGCAAGTCAAACATATTGGCTTCAGACATTTGGTACATCGATAATGCAGTCTTTTTATCTTTATGTCACTACAAATGCCACTGCATAGATAACAATATTTTTTTTGGGTCCTGGATAGCTTGTCTCCGGTTTATGCGTGACTCGCATCAACAGGGATGTCTTTTTTCAGGATGAATGAAATTGAGTTATGAATTTGGCATGGCAAACATGTACTGTGCAAACATGTCATCATATTGCTTTTATTTAGGTTTTCGGCAATAATCTTTCGAAAATCTAATCTTTTTAGACAGAAAAATCACAAATTACATACATTTATATCAATAATAACGACTAAAAATAATTGCGTAATTCACTAGTATGAGTCCAAGGGACTCACTCGACGTAATAACTCACTAAATAAGCGTCGCAGGAGCATGTCCCCTCGCCACCGTGGTGCCCTAGGCACTGCAGGAAGGTACAGGGACGGGGAAGAAACAAGTCGCTAAAATGTTTAAATTATGGTAGTTTAAAATTTCGATGTGAGTCTCGGGGACTCAGGTAGTGAATTGAGGGTTAAGTTTGTAGAAATCTGTTATGTCTTATCAATTACCCAGTTTTCAAATCTATTCAAGGCTCTTTGATTTCTTAGCAAGACTTATACCATGTATCATCTATACTAATATTATAAAGAGGTAAAGTTTAATGTGTTTGCGATGTTATAGGACTGAACCGATTTTTAAAATTCTTTCTGTGTTGAATAGTCCATTTATTGGGGAGTGTCATAGATAGTATTATGCTATGACTAATAGGAGTGGAGCAGTAATGAAAAATGTTTAAAAAAGGGACGCGTTTTTTTCGCTGCCCAACAAAGTGGGCACGGGTCAGCTAGTAGTGTATAAGACTTAAAAGTATATACAATAAGTTTAGTCATCATCATGATATCAGCCAATCGACGACCACTGCTGTACATAGGCCTCCTCCTCTATTTATGTATATTTATATATTAGTGTTAAATACTTTCTTGTTTTAGGACTTTTGAACTGAGAAATTCAGTACTAGTTTTATTAAAGTATACCACTCTTAATACTGATGGGTACAATATATGGAGATGTGTACGAATTAAGATAAACCATGACATCTTTGTAAGGATTAAAGTAGTGTTCCAAAATCTCTGCATTTAGTGTATATATTTATGTATATTAGATATGTCTAATTAAATAACAAAGACTACTTAATTTTAATTATGACTAAGTCTTAGTTAATTCTAAATATAACTTCATTAAAACAAATAGTTAGTATTTTTAATTTTATAAGATTATGAAATAGGTATAGAATACATAATTACATATTTTTAGGTGTATAACAAAAATAATAAAATGCCTATGCATAATGCTAGGTGGCTGCCTAAGACCATGAATTTCACTATTCCTTTATTAAAATTGGTTAAGAGATTAGAGTTTACCAGGGTAAGCCTACTCATGACCCTGGGTAAACATGATGTTCCTAACTCATGCAAAATAGCTCCTTTTTTGCTTTTAACTACTATATCACCACACAGAAAAAGATAGCTTAATATTCTTCTAGCTTATATCAACTTTCTGTTAGAAGTTGTAATAAAATCAAGTTATTAAGTCCAAATAGAATATCCTGAGTTTCTGGTTTAGTCACTCTTATTAGAGCAATGCTTTAGTCAACTACAAAAATGATAGAAGTATGACTAATATTTACTGTTTTAAAATTCATGAGTTTTTCTTTGTAGCCTTACCCCCTTACTCATAAACGCCTCTTAAATTTAATCACTGTTTAGCGAGATTTTATTTGTAAAATCAACCTTATATCAAACAAAACCGTAAGAATTTAAGCAAATCAATTGACTAAAATTTAAGGGGTGTTTATGAGTAAGGGGGTTGATGTTTAAAGATATTTAAATATTAACATATTAAAACTATAACTTACCAGAACTAAACATTCTACCTAACATAGTGTTAGGATGAGCGGTGAACTGCGCAGGATCCACTACAAATCTTGTGTTGTCCACAACCAGTGTGATCCTGTCTTCACACAGCTGGCCTTTCTGCCCGTTCCTTGGAGGCTCCTGGGCCGTCGAAGTCGAAGGCATCGAGGTAGTAACACCAGCAGAATTAGCACTTAAATTTTTAGGAGGCATATTTGGTCTGGATCGGATGTTGGGACCTGTCCGCTTTGACAACCGCTTGCGCCTCTCCTCGTCCCTTCTATACTCTTCAGTGTCACTACTGCTGTCCGGATAGAAGAAAGGACGTCTTTCTGACATGGCCTCAGGCCCGTTTGTCTGAGAATCTGACATAGGCGAACGCTCGTCTCCGCGAGCACTCACATCACGGTCGATGCTCCTTTGTCCCCGAGACGGCGAGCCCGCCGAGCCGTTGCAAGAGGCCGTTTTTAGCGACTGTTATTAAAATTTGTAGAAAAGAAAGAAAATTTACAAAAATGTCAACGTAACGTCGTAACAACTTTGACAGTTGCGACATATGTTGCCAAATTTTGATGAAAATTATACATCGTTATTGCTACGAATCAAAAGAATTACTTAAACCCAATAAAACATTTAAATTGCAATTTCTATTTTAATTAAATGCAATAAAAGAAAAATAGTTAAATCGATAGGGGCTCAGGTATTATTATTTGTTACTTTCTATTGTCGTAAAAGTCCTACAACACGTGCACGTGTTCCATTCAACAGAAACCAACCGTTTTTCTACAATAATATTTATTTGTAACTTTTTGCATAACGTTAAATATCTTATGATATATTTCTTATTTTAGTTAAAATAATAGTTCTAAATTTCAAACCAATAATTAAAAATAACATAAATTATTTAATAAGTTTATAAACTGAAAAGAAAACCATTTCGTTTAGAAATGAATAAACTTGAATGAATCGGCTGTTGACCTTTCCACTGTCAAATGCGGAAATTGGTTAATTTCGCTTTAATTGTTTTTTTTAATTTAAATCGTTATTGTAAACATCCCACCAAACTGTGCTGTGAATAAATGTGATAAACAACCAAAAACATAAGTGCCGCAACAAAAAAAAAATTGTAAATAAATTGTTTATTGTAAAGCAACGCATAAAGGGCGTCACTCATTTTTAACCGTAAGAATTGCTAAAAATGGATAATAAAGAGGAATATCATGATCCTGATTACCCTGAGGCTCCAGTTGTTGTAAAAGAAGAACCTGTAAGCCTTGACGATGAGTCAAAAGTTGAGAAAATCAAAGAAATTATACGGCGGGAATTTTTAAACGAACTTGAAATCAGAGAAAATGAAGTTATGTTACTAGATCAACGGTAAGTTATGCTATTTTTAAGTATAAAATTTAAATAAAAACCTGTTTCATGTATGTAAAGTAACATATAAGACATAATTATCGTCGTCATGATACCATGTGGTGTTTTATTTATGTCTTTTCCCTTTACGAAACATAAAAACATGTGTTGTTTTAACCTTTTTAAGCGACTATTTGTTAACTATTCTATTAATTCTTTCCATAGTGCTGATATAATTTCTGTTAATTTAAAGTATGAAACTGCAATTACAATATCATACAAAGACTATAGAAATCTAAAATGACCATTACTGATTCAGACTAAAACTGTATTTAAGTCTCTACTTTTTAAAATTTGTATGGAAAGGCCTAAAATTTGTTGAATTAAATTTAGCCCTTTACAGTCATAAGACTCAGGAATAGGTTAGGTTTCTCTAAACAGGAACTATAATGAATTAGGTAATTGTTTAATTTAATATAATACTAAAAACATTATTTATATGATTAGAGATTAAATTATTTGCATTAGCAAATATACTTTAAACTACAAACCACTTTCTCACACAATAACCCACACAAGAACTTCCTCTCCAAAAGAGTAGTTACAAACTGGAATAAACTCCCTGAAGAGATAGTGACAGCCACGAGTATTAATATGTTTAAAAACAAACTAGATGAACACTTACTACACATAAAGCAGACAAAGAAGAGCTAAACGCAAATGTTCACCTGGATACAGGCTTCATCAGTTGTATAACTGCCTGCCTGAATTATACATAATAATAATAATAATAATAATAAATATCATATATAAACTTACACCAGCCCATGTAGCAAGCCTATGGAACACAGCTTGTTACAATCCATACAAACCTGTTTTGCTTATTTTACATTATATTCGAGAGTTCAAGTCCCGCCTCGAGTACCAATTTTTTCCATTGTCTTTCTTCTTTCCGGATTTTTCTAGTTATACTTAAGCTTTATAGGTAATAATTATATGTATTATAGCTTGTTATGTGGAAGCTTGTTATTGACAATTTCTGTAAAAAAAATATATTACCTAATGTTGTAATTAGTCCGTAAGCTTTCCTTAAACAAATAAAATACTCTAACACATACTGTGGTTATTGCAAAAGGCAAATAAACATCAGCTCGCAGGTATTATCTGTAAGAGTATAAGACGTAATCTTAGCATTCTATGGATTCTCCGTGCGGGTACTGGGTCCATCGCGTGATAGAGAATAAACGGAACACTTCATAACAGCGTCTGGGACTTACGACCCAGATGTAGGTTTAAGGAGGCCCCCTTACAACGCTTTAGCGGTCACCTTCACTGTCTGCTATGTTAAAAAAATTAGACGTAAAACTCTACTAGCCTTTCTGACCAGCAAAGAGCATGTTCAATGTGTCAATTCTTAATCGGATGAAGCTTGTCTCTGGAGTAAGGCAGTAATGAGATGTTATGTCTAATAACTTAATAATAAGACCCAGGGTGGGCAGACTGCTCAGAAAATGACTGACAAATATTTAAAAAAAATATTCCTCCTCCTGTGACAGAGGGATACTTGGCCTACTAATACAAACGGATTAGTATAGGGTTTAATTTCAAGTTTTCCATCTTTTTATTACGTGAAGACTATATTCACGGTTTTTTTTTTAATTGTTATATTTACGGATAGTCGATTTTTACGACACCCATGGGATGAGATGGGGTGGTGACACACTGTATTCTTACTCCGTCACCACACAGAGAAAATGGAGAAAAATATTACTTTACAAATAAATATTGTAGCCGGCATAGTGCCTGCCATTCTTGGACTCTATTAAATGCTTAACGTCAGGCACCATAGAGTAATTCTGGCCAATTTAAAAAAAAAAAGTTGTCGGCATCATTGAATAAGCACAGAGACAGGTGGAGAAATTTGCTAGAATCTCTTAAAAAGTGTTGTATTACTTTTTATTGAGACAAGTAGATTATAAACATGTTTGGAGAGATTTGAATGAAGTTATCTTTTATGTATTATATCTGTGTGATAAATAAATTCAAAAAAATTAATGGACGACGCCGTATAAAGCAATGGTTAAATTTGGTAGTCGAGACGAGTATTCGGGTGGCCCAGTTGGTCATGTGGAAGCGTATAGTCCAGAGACGCGGGTTCGAGTCCTGCCTCGTGTATCAATTTTTTCGATTGTCTTTCTTCTTTTCGAACATAAATGGAATAAAAAATATTGTTGTTTACAGAATGACTTCATCCCGCCGTCTCCTGCATCGTCTAAGATATGCAGTGGTTAGCAGTTACTACAAAGATCAGAAGTTAAAAGTGTCAAATGGTCAGATACAGGATGAAATTGCTGCGCAGCATGAGCCTAGAGCGAGGGCTGAGGTAAAGTGAAATTTTAAAACATATAAATAAAGTTGTAAATCTCCGTGTGGTGACGGAGTAAGAATACAATACGTCATCTCATCCCATGGGTGTCGTAAAACCGACTAAGGGAATACCGGGAATATTATCTATACGAAATAAAAAGAAGGAAAACTTGAAATTAAACCCTATACCAATCCGTCTGGCAGCGTGGTATTAGTAGGCCAAGTATCCCTTCGTCACGGGAGGAAGCCCGTACCTGCAGTGGGACATTAATGGGCTGTTATGATGATGATGATAAATAAAGTTGAAGTGTCTATTTCTAGCTTCAAATCTACAGGATTTGACTAATTTCATATGAATGTGAACACAATAGCTATGCCGTTAATCATATTTGAATTATTGTCTGTCTGTTTGTTCTGTCTAATCTCTGAAACGGATGATCTGTTTTCGATGGGACTGTCACTGGTATTCTTCTAATTATGCGGCGCGTAAAAGAGGCTACTTTAGTTTTCAAAAAAGATTTAGGGCTCTGCAAAGAAAATTGGAAATAATGACAATTTCAATAAATACAAGATATTTTGATGAGCCTTTAGTCAACAGATAGCTGTTGGCATAAGGAGTTACTTAGGTATTATATTACAAAGTAGTACAAACATCACAGGGTCAATTAAGTCAGATAATAATAATAATCAATAATAATAATCAATAATAATAAATAAATAATAAAATAACGTAAAGTGGGGCTATTTGGTATGCTTTTTATAAAAAACTGCCTTCTACACAAAAACGACTAAAGATATAAGCTTAATATTTTTTTTTACGACTAACCTCATCAATACCTTTCAGAGAAAAATACTAGTATTTATGTATTAACAATAAACACAGAGATATATTTTTTTAAAAGTGGTATTCCAAATATCGCCGGTTTGGGGCTTTTTAAAATCGACATAACCTTAGCTTCGTTTTTCACCTCTATTTGAATATATATCAATTTAAACAGGTCTTGCGATATTTGGGAAAAGAAAATGATAAACGCTTTTTAATTTTAACAAACATTTTTAGATAAATTTAAAATAAAAAGCCAAATATTTAGTTTCGAAAATTTAATGTCAAAAAACCGAAGCGCCACTTTTGGGCTATTTGAAATCTAAAGTAAGTGTCTTAAACATTTAAACATTAATCAATGGCAATATTTGGAACCTTTAAGGGGAAGCTAAAAATAAAAAAAAATAAAAATGAGGTCTCTTATCAAATCAACAAATCTAAGTAATGCCACTTATAGGTAGGTACTTAAACTTTGGCGAAAATTTGGTTTTAACTTGCAATAAAATTAAAAATCAATTAAAATAAACTAAATCTTCATCGTTAAACAAGATAAATTGATTACAATTTTCATTAACTTGCAACAAATCTACTTGCTTCACAATTAAATCATCAGGTATATAATCTACATCTAAACGTTTTGGTTTTTTAAATACGACATCTCCTTTTATGGTGATGGTTTTGTAGTAGGAAATTTTGTATTTTTTTTCAATTTGTTCATTAATTTCAGTAATTAAGCCGATATAATATTGCCACTTTTTCGTCTGATAATATCTAACTAAAACATTATCTCCTATGTCCCACTTTCCTTTTTCAATATTGTTTTTCAAGATGTTAGGTCGGTCTTTATTTTCACTCTGTAATTCTTCTTCAGTCTTATCCTCATCTGTTTCTTCAATTTTCAGGTTTTCTGAAAAACCATATTCCTTCACGCTCGTCTTAATTTCTGTTTTGCTATCTTGGGTTTTTGTATCTGTGTCATTCTCTAAGTCCTTACGCATTATGTCTTTAAATATTTCGGCTTCTCTTTCATCATTCTTTCTCTTCACTTCCTCATTATTTTCCAGATCTATAATATCTAGATCTGTTTCTTCAAGGTCTATGTCAATTTGTTCCAGGTCGAAGTCGTATAAATCACTGTCACTATGTACACTCATTGAAATCTCCTCAGTAGTTGTTGAATCAGTATCATGTTTATATTTTGTTTTTTTACTAAAAGTGTATGCACTTGACTTGCGTTTCTTTTGAACCCTACTTATGGTTTCACTATTTTCAATATTTTGCTCAGAACCAGTGTTAATATGGTTATAGGAAATTCCAATGTTTTCTTTTTCAAAATCGTTATGAGGTTTTAATTTTTCGGTCAAGACAGGAGAATTCTGTTTTTCTATAACAGCGGTGGTAGTTATAAATGTTTGCATAAATCCTGTGTTTTCATTTAGTATATTTTTCTCAATCGTCCATTCCAATTTTAGTCTGTCGTCGTTTCTGGATCGGTTTTGGTTTATATCTAATTTATTATAATTTTCTTCTGTACACTCTGTTATTATGTCCAAATCTTTTTGTTTGAATACACCTTGATCACATATTTCGTTTTCTTTATCTTGTTTTTCACTGTTTTTGTTTTGCTTGTTATCTTTATATTCTTCATCATCACAAATATCACTAGTCATGTCAGAGTCATAACAACCATAATGTTTTTGTCTCAAGTTCTTGCATATTCCTGTAGGATCTGGCATAGGTTCATTTGAAATTATTTCAGAGTTTTCAGATGTAGTATTATCTTTTTTCTGACTCGATATATTTTTCCCTTTAGTTTTTTTTTTATTTGATTTATTTATTGTATGAAGTTTACTTTGAATCAAGTCTGCTGCTGTTATACTTTTTCCAGGCTCTACATTACACTTTTTTTTTCGTCTTATTTGTACAGAGGCTGGAGGATTCCTTATTTCTTGCAAAATTTCGGTCACTGCTAATAATGTTGTGTTATTTATTTGTTCATCAGTAACATTTGTCCTTTGTGGCAGCCGTGACTTAGGAAGTTCGGGATTCATTGGATATAAACCCGATTTACTAAAACCTGCTTGGAGATTACGAGATACAGCGCCTTTTTCAACCAATTTATTTTTAAGTTGATCTAATAATTTTGGAAACGAACTTTTGACCAAAGTTTTATGTTTCCGCCCTTCCTTCAACTTCCAATGAGTTAAAACTTCTCGCCAGTAGGTTTTTAGAGGAGCGAAAAATGCGACATCTAATGGCTGAAGCAGATGTGTTGTTTTCGGTGGTAAACACACAAATGCTATGTTCAATTCTTCACAAGTCTTCAGTACGTTTTCCGAAAAATGAGAAGACAGATTATCTCCGATTAGAACTTTCCGCCCCACTTTATTTCGAGCGTAGGGTACTATAACGGTTCTGAACCAGTCTTCAAAACAGACTGCATCAAACCATCCACTCTTTGATCGATTGTATCTAGTCCCTTGGGGTCCACCCTCCAGCCACGTATCCCATAAGTGATCCGATTTATAAACCACATATATTGGTAACAACTCACCATCTGCCGTACCCGTAAACATGAGTGAAATTGCAGTTTTCGAATTGTTTACCACTCTTTCTGGGTATTTGGTACCTCTTTTGTAAATATAGTTTTTACTGCCTGGATCGTCTGTGAGGTTGGTCTCATCATAGTTAATAATGCAGTCTGGAGTGACACCTTCGACAGACTTCACATAATTTGAAAAAAAAACATCAATATCGTCACTTGTAATTTTGGCTCGATCGGTAGGTATGTTAGATGCTTTACGGTTGGAAATTGCTGATTTATGCCGTAAAAGAAAATTACGTGCCCAATCAGGTCCTGGAAAATTATCTTTAAGCCCATATATTGTTTTTCCTATTTTATTCAAATATTTTTGAGCCAAAACTCTAAGATCCATACAGTCAAAGGGAAATCCCCATTCACTTAAAATTAATATGTTTTTTATAAATGAATTTTCTTCTTCGGGAGTAAATAATGTAGGATGTCCAGCTCTATCTTGTGTGCAATTAATGTTTCTATATTTTCTACATAGTGTGCTCTTCGGTATATCATAAATATCGGCAGCTTCGGTTAATTTAAGTTTTCCAGACTGTACAGCACCTATCGCTTTTTCCAAATTTTCTTTTGAATAATTATGATATGGTGCAAATGATTTACCATTTCTGGAATTTGTGTACTTTCTTTGGTAAGTACGCACCATATTCAAACTGCAATAAAAAATAAAAGAATAAAATAATCAGAAGCTTCCCCTTAAATTTAAATATACTAATCATTTGGGGCTATTTGAAACAACAACCAAAAGATTAGTAAAACTAAAATACACAAAACAGGGGTTATTTGGAACAGGATTCCAAATAGCCTCAAATTTGTGTCAAAAAGCCCCATTCTACAAAACACAAAAAATATGGACTAGAAAACAGGTTAGAATTTAATGGAAAACACCAAAAGATTCCCAATAAAACGTATAACTACGTGATTCGACTCATTTTCTACTTACCTTTAAACTATTGATATATCAACTGGAAGTAAAGTACGTACAAAATCACTCGATTTATCAAGCTTTTTCTAAAAAATCGTCTAACCGTTTGCTTTCACTTTTTAACCTATAAATTTCACCAGTGACACTGACATTAGATGTAGTATTGCCATATTATATCAAATTAAATCTACTATTACTAAAAGAAAAAATGTGTTCGGTCAAATCTTTTATTACAAAATTTCTAAATAGCCCCTGGAGTCTCAAAAAGCCCCACTTTACGGTACTTTATTTCCAAATTAGCATAGGTACATATTAGTTATATCCATGGCCCCACACTAGGCAAGCCTGTCCTGTGGGTGCCAAGTATGATTAACAAAACGATTACAAAATGCACACTCGGTCGACATGTAATAATGCATATAATCTTAATGTTTCTTGATGTCATATAAGTATAATGATTGTGTTTGACCACAGAAATCTAAATAAAAGGAGAAGTGGTATGACGGGGTTTTCTTGTCAACGCAATATGATTAGACCGATTATATAGCTAAAAATGGCTGTCACCTAGGTTTAGCTGTGTTTTGACAACGACCGAGATAACATATAAAATGCCGAGTTGTTCAGTGGTTGCCTGTAAAATTAAGAGCAATAAAAAAATCTTTATTAATAATGGAATCACTTACCGTATGCTAGTACATGTATTTTATTGTATTTACCTCTAAAATCATGAAAAAATAATCTTCAATGTCCTCACTATGTTATTTTCATGTTCGGACAATTAAGTACTATAATATTTTTGTAACATATACATTGCTTTGCTAATGCTGTCTAAACTAGTCATTCAATGATAATAATATATGAAGCAATGAACTATTCGCTCAACGATATTACGTATGACAAGTGGTTGCTAACCGTGATCGCTCTAACAACCAAACGATAGTGACGATCCGTTCATGACTACGACTATCTATCGTTTTCGATAAAAAGTCGTGTATTGTAGGAATTTTAAATTGTAAAAGTTTTATTAAGTTAAATGAGATTTTTTTTTAAATGTTGTGTTACGCTGTTTAAATTATGTAATTTCAATATAAGTATTACAATGTTGAAATAATATCCTAAATCAAAGGTGGAGTAAGTACTCTAAAATATAAAGGTTTAAAATGTTGATTAGAGTGGTTTTAAAAGTTTTTTTTAAACGCTCATCCATTTATTTTATCAGAGGTTTTATCAGATTTGCTTAAAATCAGTCTAAATGCTCATCTATCAATTCCTATATTCATGCTATTGTTTTAATTTTATCTAGGCGCAATATTGCTCGCGCATTTTGGCATGCGCATGCACATGCTTGAATAAATGAACTGTACACGCTGTTACCTGCTTCAAAAAATAATCTCTATACTTAGTCTTATATTATACAACTATCCAAAAATTGACATCTATAAGTTGTAATTGACTACAAAACAGTTTTGGCCCAAAGCTCAAAATATGGGCCACACAAGCTCACTCAAAGAAATTTAATGAACCATGATGTAATTAAACAAAGCGCTTTTTGAAGAGATTGATAATTGGCGATGAAAAGTAGATCATGCATGACAAGCACGTGCGGAAAAAGTCGTGTTTTAAAGTCGGCTAGGTTTAACCGACTGTGGCTAAATTATCGCTAGCTCTCCCTCACAGGTGCGTTACTTTTGTATGACAACAGTCAAAATGTTACAAGCTGCTGCGACAATAAGGACGCAAAAGAAGTATGACGCTTGAGTTCCTTCAACCTGCGATTACGACATCAGTTCACGGATTAATTTGTTTCACGACATGTACGATCTTACACAAACTGTCGTGAATATTATTTTACAAAAGTATTGTACAATTATATATAATTATATAATACATATTTATATAAAAGTAATTATTATTTAAGTATATGATAAGTATTTAATTTTTAATAATATTTAAGTCTTGTCTATCGATAAATTTTATTAATTATTTATCGATAAGGTCAACGCCTAGCATAAATGTAATTTTTTTGAATGTAGTAGTTTTAAATTGTAGTAGTTCTTCTATCTAAATTTTTTGAAGTTTGTTTTAGTTGTATATATATAGTAGCGCTGATTGGTTCGCTGTGACACCGTGTAAGGGAGATATTTCAAGGAAAAACGAGACAGAGTATTGCGTTCATTGATAATCTAGATGTAACTGAGAACAGTAGTCTATTCGTATATTCTATTGCTGTGTGTGTTAATAAAACTGGCGACATTAGGTTTCCATACAAAATGACATTCAGGGCACATCTCCTTTTTTCAGATATCTGTGTGTTTGACTCTGGGACAGTAATTATGACTACTTTTAAAAACTAGCCTATTACAGTCCACTGCTGGGCACAGGTCTCTCCAAACACGCGCCACAGAACTCGGTCCTGAGAGATTGTTGAGGTCGTCGTTCCACCTAGCTGGGGCCTTTGTTCTCTTGTGTAACTATTACGCAATGAGTCGAAATCGGGGGCGTCCTACACTACGTATTTTTTTAAAAATATTAATTCCTAATATTTTTAATTGAAGGTGTCATCAATACTCCGAGATGGACAGCGTCGCCTCCACCCATCAGTACGTAAGCTGTTGGGGAAGCAAGCGGTGGATCTAAACGAAATATTCAAGATAAGGGAGCCGCGTAATAAGACTAGGAAAGACTATTCTGTAAGTAATACCCACTCCGTGTGGAGACGGAGTAAAAATACAATGTGTTACCACCCCATTTCATCCCATGGGTGTCGTAAAAACCGACCAAGGAACTATCCGTGAATATTATCTTTACGTAATAAAAAGGAGGAAAACTTAAAACAAAACCCTATACCAATCCGTCTGGCCAGCGTGGTATTAGTAGGCCAAGTATACCTCTGTCACGGGAGCAGTTCCGTCCCTGCAGTGGGACATTAATGGGTTGTAATGATGATGAATAGCTACTACGACTGACGCACACAACGCCATGTAGTCACAAACTAAGCAGAGTTTGTACTGTGCCCTTTTTTATATTAATTAATTGCAAAACTATTAAAAAAAAAACAAATCTCCTGACTTGAACTTATAAAAAATTAACAAATGTGTTTGAAATAGCGACCCCTTGCAAGGCAGCTATGGCAATTTTATATCTGACTAGCTGACCCGTGCCCACTTCGTAGGGCGGCGTAAAAACGCGTCCCTTTTTAAACATATTTCACTACTGCTCCATTCCTATACATGATACTCCATAGCCTACGACACTCCCCGATAAATGGACTATTCAACACAGAAAGAATTTTTCAAATCAGTTCAGTAGATACAGAGATTACCCCCTACAACGTCACAAACACACAAACTTTACCTCTTTATAATATTAGTATAGATGACCTCTGTGAAATAGGTAGTAGTTAAAGTCTCAAGGCTGCTACAGTCTCGGTTCGATTCCCGTTTAATGAAAATTTATGTGCATGAATATGATTGTTTGCATAGGTCTGTGTGTTTTCTATGAACATGTATGTTCTGTTGTCTACATAAAATAAAAATTATTTATTTTATTGACATTTATTATATTATTGTGGTATTTTTAAATGGTAATCTGACTGACATGTTTAGTTTTGAACGATGAAATGTATGAGTAAAATTTGTACATCAAAATGGTAGGATATTGCGTACTTATAACCTAGCTGTAAGAACTGTAAACTAACCTATGATCAACAAATAAATAAATGAAATGAAATATTTTCTACTTTCAAGGCAATGTTACAAAAACGTAACTACACGATATCAGCGGACACCACAAAGACCTTACGTCCAGACAAGAAGCCGGACGATATAGAGCTGCAGGACTTCCCCGACGACCCATCCACAAGTCGACCTAAGAAAGTGCCGCGCCACATCGAACCTAAACTCACTAACGTTGTGACGCTAGACGAGGCCACTAGGAATAAGATGAAATATAGATATAGGATTGTTATAGGTGAGTACATTTACCACTCTTCTTACACGATTACCATCTTTTCCTACATTATTATCACATTTTTCAACCTCTTACCACTCTTTATAACTTCTTATTACGTTTATAACATCATATTACCACCTCTTACCACTGTTTACCATATCATACTAATTTTTACCACCTAAAAAGTACTTCCAATCAACGATTCATAAATTCGAGTTAAGCAATATTACCGAGGTCATTTTATGGATGGGTGGACGCTTAGTAATATTTCATTTCGTTCAAAAAGACACTTCCTGTACTATTAGTTATACCCTAAGTCGCGGTGACCCATCCACAAGTCGACCTAAGAAAGTGCCGCGCCACATCGAACCTAAACTCACTAATGTTGTCACTCTAGACGAGGCCACTAGGAATAAGTTGAAATATAGATATAGGATTGTTATAGGTGAGTACAGTTACCACTTTTCCCACACGATTACCATCTTTTCCCACATCATTACCACCTTTTTCAATCTATTACCACTCTTTATAACTTCTTATTACGTTTATAACATCATATTACCACTGTTTACCACATCCTACCACGTTTTACCACTTCTTTACTATCTAAAAAGTACTTCCAATTAATGATTCATAACTCGAGTTAAGCAACATTACCGAGGTCATGTTATAGATGGGTGGGCGCTCAGTAGTATTTCATTTGTGTCATAGCATATAAGTTTAGTTCAAAAAGACACTTCCTGTACTATTAGTTATACCCTGTATCGCGGTGACCCCATCCACAAGTCGACCTAAGAAAGTCTCACTAATGTTGTCACTCTAGACGAGGCCACTAGGAATAAGATGAAATATAGATATAGGATTGTTATAGGTGAGTCTTATTACCTTCTCATACCAGTTTTTGCCACTTCTTACCACGTTTTCCCAACTTTTCTACCAGTTCTTACCACACTTTACCACTTTTTGCCACATCTTACCACATTTTTACTACCATGTAAAAAATTACCACAGGCCGTTGCTATTACTGATTCAGAAATAATAATCTTGGTGAAGCAACATGGCCGAGGTCATTTTATAGATGGGTGATCACTCAGTGGTATTTCATTTGTGCTATCGTAGCACATAAGTTTCGTTCAAAAAGACACTTCCTGTATTATTAACCATACTTTGAGTCGCGGAGACCCATCCACAAGTCGACCTAAGAAAGTGCCGCGCCACATCGAACCTAAACTCACTAATGTTGTCACTCTAGACGAGGCCACTAGGAATAAGATTAAATATAGATATAGGATTGTTATGGAATGGAATTCTATAGACCAATTGCTTTGGTTCCTATTATCTCGAAAATATTTGAAAAATACATTCATATAAAACTTTATAATTATCTAGAAAATAATAAATTACTGTGCCCTGAACAAAAAGGTTTAAGACGAGACAAGGACATTAATTTGGCTATCTATTATTTTTATGAAAAGGTTATTAAGGGTGTTGATAAAAGATCTCCGATCTGCGCTATTTACTGTGATATGACCCAGGCGTTTGATTATGTTGATCACTTAATTTTAACTAGTAAACTTGAGTCTTATGGAGTGCGAAGCCATATTTTGAATCTTATAAAATCGTATCTTACAGGTAGATTTCAGATAACCAGTATTTCTAGGATAAATAAGCGTACTAAATATGAAGAAATATATCGATCTGAAATGCGTTCAGTTGCCTGTGGAGTGCCGCAGGGCAGTGTATTAGGCCCACTTTTATTTATTGTTTATATTAACGACTTGCCTAAATGTACCAACTATCCAATGTCCCTATTTGCAGATGACAGTACGGTATCCATCGAGTGTAAATCAATGGAACGATACGAGGATGATGTAAATGAATGTCTGTCATCAATTATTCACTGGTTAGACAATAACAACCTGAAAATAAATCTAACAAAAACTCATGTAATGCATTTCAGCCAGCGTCCTATTCATGATCCAATCACTGTTAACTATATTAATCAAAATATATGTGAGATAACTCTACTAAATTTTTAGGTTTAATAGTCGATAAACAATTAAAATGGAAGGATCATGTAGAATCACTTTGTAAAAAGTTAGGTAGGACCGCCTACGCTCTTTATAAATTATCTGCTATTGTCGACATTGATGCAGTCCTAACTGCTTATCATAGTTTAGCTGCTTCAGTATTACGATATGGAGTCATCTTTTGGGGCAACTCAACAAATAGTACAATGGTTTTCAAAGCCCAAAAGCGCTGCTTAAGAGCCATGTTTGGCCTGCAGTCTACAGACAGTTGTAAGCCGTATTTTACCAGATATAACATCCTGACGCTTCCGTCGCTTTACATATTTGAGATGTCAATTTTTGTACATAAGAATCCCCAACTTTTCTTGCGCATGTCTGATGTGGTCAAGCGGAACAGGCGCAATGATAATAATAATAGATTATGTTTATATACAGCAAAAACTACTCTGGTGGGCAAAAGTCTAATATGTATGGCACCAAAAGTTTATAATAAAGTACCATGTAACATAAAAGTAAATAACCTTGAATTGTTTAAAGGTAAACTAAAAACATTTTTGATCGACAAATGTTATTATGATATCAATGATTTTTTAAATGATAAAAGCCTTTAATAATTATATGTATAGAAAATTGTTTTTAATTGATTGACATTGGTGGATTTTATTTTACTTTTGACATTCTTTTTAAATTTATACACCGTGTATTTTAGTCGACATTAAAAATTTGAACCAAGCAATCAGTAGACTGTACATTAGTCATTTATGCAAAAAAAAGTTTTAAATTAGACTTAAAAACTTCAAAAATGTTAAAAATAATACATTATCCCTTAAAAAATGCAACACGCTTTACACTAACGTAGGTCTGTACAAAAGCTCGGCGCGGGCACTGACCTGCAGCTAAACACCCTCCGTGCGTTAGATACTTACGTGAAATACGTCGCAAGCGCGCGGTCGATCAGCTGTACCTTAATATCTAGTTCATGTTCATTTAATTTAATTGTATACTGAGACCTATTACACACTATTGCTATAAAATAATGTATTACAGACAGTACCCTAGGTCGCGGGGATGTTTACAAATATCAATAAACAAGACAAAGTCATACCATACAACTTTCGCAAGATTTGAACCCGCGACCTTGAACTCGGAGGTACGCGACGAATTAAATTAAACCAAATGTTAAATTTTATGTTACTTTATTTTAATTTCATGTGACACAGTAAATAATAGTTTCTAAACATTTAAACAACAGTGTAGTAAGTCTGATTAGTCATTTCATTTTAGTATAAGCGTAATATTCTTATGAATTGACAATTTGTTTTGGACCGTATTTACTACATAACTATTAGAGAGGATCTATTAAACAACAATATGTGACGTAGGTATATCTTTACATAGGTATTGTGAACAAACATAATAACTCATCAATAAGTGGAAAACGTACAATCGCAAGATACTTGAATTATTATTAGTTGTTTACCTATTGGTATTGAAATATGTAATTGTTAAAACTGCTTCCCATTTTGTTTTAAACACATAAACACAAGCGTGCACTTTTTTAATATTTTCACGAATCCTGATTAGGGTCACTGACCGTCACTTTAGGTATCACTTTTAATTTTATTTTAATTTCGTTTTAAACATATGAATGGCTGACTTCGAAGGGCCGCCGTGCAGCCGCTCTAGTACTTCGTCGAGGATGTTTTTCGAAATACTCTAAAACGTTTTCTTCGAGGGCTGCCGAGTACCGTGGTTGGTTCACCACGTCCTTGCCGATGTCTAGGTAGTCCCGTCGGCGTTCTGTGGCTGCCAAAATAACTTGTATGCTAGGCACCCTTGGGAGCGTAATGCCCTGACGTTGTAACTTTTGAATGATGCTGGAACCAGCATCATACAGTCTTCTAGCTTCGCTTGAGGTTATCTTCAGCTAACATACAATCTCATCACGTCTAAATAGTTACTCGACATTCGAGTATGGGCGGTTTTCGTTGTTTATTGCGAGGATGACTGATCATAACTGTAATGTCACGATATACGTAATAAAAAGGTAATTAGACGCACGACGCACTTCCGCTTGCGAATTTGTGGCTGACTGCGGCGGCCGCGCCGGGCGCCGACTGCGGCGGTGCGTTTGAGTTGCCGGAGGGTGCGCGGGGGGTGAGACCACGTGAGACGCTAGCGATCTATGCAGATCACTATGATTGGACAAAAGTCCACGTGGTCTCTAAAACATTGGTTGATTCAATTTCTCCTGCTATAATCCTACCCAATAAATGCATTTTAACAACAAAGAAATGGGCGGCTCTTTTGTTCATGCAATGTACAGTATGGTTTAAAAAAATTTGATTATTTTTTAAATTTAAGATTTACAAATTAAAGTTTTTCAAATTAATTTTAAATATTACCAAAAATTTCCTAAAATCGGTTACATTAAGTGGTTTAATTCTTTAATGCCGATTGAAATACACGTGTATAATATCTAATCTTGAATAATGATAATTTTTAAACTATTATTATATTCATACGCCTCATACGGCAGATTTTTGGTGAAACTGTAAACTATAAAATGTGATCATGTAATACCCAAAATTCAATGAATAAATAAATGATTATGATTATGGTTATAGGTGAGTCTTTTTACCTTCTTATACTTTTTGCCACTTTTTCCCAACTTCCCACCAACTTCTTACCATACTTTACCACCTTTTACCACTTTTTGCCACATCTTACCACATTTTTACAACCATGTAAAAATATTACCACCGCCCGTTGCTATCACTGATTCAGAAAGAATAATCTTTGTTAAGGAACATGGCCAAGGTCATTTTATAGATAGGTGGTACTCCGTGGTATTTCATTTGTTCTATCATGGCATATAAGTTTCGTTCAAAAAGACACTTTCTGTACTATTAGTCGTGTCCAAGTCGACCTAAGAAAGTGCCGCGCCACATAGAACCTAAACTCATTAATTTTGTGACTCTAGACGAGGCCACTAAGAATAATATGAAATATAGATATAGGATTGTTATTGGTAGGGTGGGTCTTTTTACCTTC
Organism: Schrankia costaestrigalis; assembly: GCA_905475405.1. NCBI lineage: Eukaryota > Metazoa > Arthropoda > Insecta > Lepidoptera > Erebidae > Schrankia > Schrankia costaestrigalis. The sequence continues at coordinate 955,382 of FR997853.1, read as the reverse complement.
TTATACCAGTATTTGCCACTTTTTCCCAGCTTCACACCAACTTCTTACCATACTTTACCACCGTTTACCACTTTTTGCCACACCTTACCAAATTTTTACAACCATGTAAAAAGATTACCACACCTCGTTGCTATCACTGATTCAGAAATAATAAATAAAAAAAAAAAAAATATCAAATTTAACAACACCAAAAAAGACCCCTTTGGCCACATTCGAAACCATGTTTTGAAACCGGTTTCGAAAACAGAATATTATTTCTTCTTCCGAAACTATTTTCGATAAAAGAATAATATTTCTGCTTCTAAAACTCGTTTCGAAAAAAGAAATATTCTGTTTTTGAAACCGGTTTCGAAACATGGTTTCGAATGCGGCCAAAGGGAAAAAACACCCAAACCCAACCATCAGCGGATCACTAGCCAAACTTATTTCTAACCCCAGGTAACACATCGAAATATGCACCTCCCGCATCCCGGGCAGATCGTTCCACCCACAAATGGCTGCTCTACATCCGAGGTTCTGCGCAGACGCCCGACGTTTCAGCACTGGTACGAGCGGTCACCGTACATCTACACCACTCTTATGCGCCTCATCATATTGTACACATAGAGTGAGTATAAAGAAAACCGTTTTATTTGGAAGAATATTATATAAATAATAATATAATCCTCACTCATTCACACAGCGCCACCTAGTCCCAAACTAAGCAAAGCTTGTACTATGGGTACCAAACAACGGATTAACATAACAATCATTATGACGACCTCTGTGGCGTAGTGGTTATATAACATGGCTGCTACGCAGAGGTCACGGGTTCGAGTCCCGCTCAATGCTAATATTTGTGTGCATAAACATGATTATTTGCATTGGTCTGACTGTTTCTATGTATAATATGTATATGTTTACAAAAAAAAAAAGTATACAACTACTTATATACCTTGTTCTGTTACCCTTATCACAAGCAGGTTAAGCCTAGCTTACTTTGGGAACAGATGGCGCTGTGTAGAGATGTCCCTGAATATTTATTTATTTATTATAAGAGAAGCGTCTTTGTGGTAGTTTTTTTTTTCATTTAATTCTATAGATTATTTTAAAATATATATTTTATTGTCCTAAATTTTCAGTAAGCCCCCATACCACGTATCGCGTCGAGGTTGGGGTGAATTCCCCGCTAAGATAGAGCTGCACTTCGCGTTGCCAGAACGAAACAGGCCAGCCACCATAGAACACACGATCAAACTTGATAGAAACTATACCGGCATGCAGATACTTGGTAATTATTAGTTTTATCATCATAACAGCCGATTAATGTCCCACTGCAGGGACGGGCCTCCTCCCGTGACGGAGAGATACTTGGCCTACTAATACCACGCTGGACAGACGGATTGGTATAGGGTTTAATTTCAAGTTTTCCTTATTTTTATTTTGTAAAGATAATATTGATGTATAGTCCCTTAGTCGGTTTTTACGACACCCATGGGATGAGATGGGATGGGGTGGTGACATATTGTATTCCTACTCCAGCAAAAGACCCACTGCTGGTCAGCAGTGGATGTCTTTTGGCTCAGATGATGATATTACTTGGCACTAGACCACTTTGCGAGCTTCTTCCTTTAATGACCAAAGATTCATTTAATGATCCTTTAAAAAAAAGGCTGTTTGTCAAGTTTTTTTCTTTGCTCAGAAAAATCGGTTAATGTCCACAATTAACCCAAAGTTTAACACAGTTTTTATCTACATTTCAGGCGCAGAAACACTAGTAGACGTATGGTTATATAGTACACAAGATATGTTACAGTACGAATATAAAGAAGACGCGGAAACGGACACACAGACAGACACACAGACAGACACACAGACAGACACACAGACCATAGTCAAAACAGAACCAGAGACAATCATCAAAACGGAACAAGACACAATAGACAACATAGAACAAACAGACGTGACCACAGACAATTGGATGGAATTCTTTTCAAAACCCACCGAAGTTGATGTCGACGATATGATTATAAAACCTTTGAAAAAAACTGAAGAAATAAAAACTGAAATTGATGAAAATGGAGAAACAAATAATGTAATTAATAGAGAAGAAGTTATTAATGATGGTATAGTTAAAAATGAAGATTGGTCCGTAGAAACGTTTGGTGTGCCTAATGAAATATTACCACAACCAACGTCTCCCAAGAAAAGGATAGTCAAATACATAGACCCAACCACAGGCAAAATATACTATCTAGAAATGGATAGAGCCCTAGACTTAAGCAAAGTACAAGAAATTGTAATAAACAATCAAACTGCAAAATTAAGTCCGATCAAATCAAATGGGCTAAGAAATTATAGAAAAAAGAAAGGTGGAGTTTCTTTACTAAAACCTGAGGTCAAAAATATGTTAAAAAATACAGAAAATTGTGTCAAAAATACATCAAATTATGCACATATTGAAAATGATCATTGCTATTTAGCTACACCGAGGAAAATTGAAGTTTCTATAACGGAAATTAAAAAAGAGAAGACGTTGTATGAAAGTTTGTGTGAAAGTGTTTGTAGAATAAATACTGTTAGGGGTGCAGTGAATTATTTGATGAAGAGAATACCAGTGATTAGTGAGCAGGTTCGAGACCCGGACTTTGTAAAGTATTTCCCTTTTGTAGTTGAATCCGATGAGAGGTATTGGAAATTGGATTTTGCTAAGAGAAGAAATATTGAGGTGAGTTTATTTATTTCTTTTGTGTAAATAATGTGACAATCGTAATTTTCTTATGTAAACACAGTTCTGATTGACAGAGTTCACAGTAATTCTATAATATGTTTTCGATAAATACCGAATCACGTAAGCAATTAAAAAAAAATATTTTTAAGCCTAACCTAAATTATACCTTTTTTAACTAAAAATATTTATTAAAATAAGTCCGGAAATGGCTTAGTTTTAAGGTAGCAAACATTTAAAAAAACAACAAAGAACTGAAAACCATCTTGCATTTTGCAATGTAATGCAAAGTGTAGAATTAGTAGGCCAAGTGTCCCTCCGTCATTTAAAAGAGACATGTATAATGCTTCTCCGTGTGGTGACTTGGTGACAGAGTAAGAATACAACATGTCACCACCCCATCTCATCCCATAGGTGTCGTAAAAACCGACTATTGTAAAATCTCTGTAAAACATGGCTCAGTGCTGGAGATGTCTTTAAAAAAAAGTAAATAATGGACTTTTAGATTAACTTTTGTATTTTTAAATTACAGTGGTCAAGAGCGAAACTAATAAACAGATTAATAACAGAATACCTCCCTACAAACGAAAACGTTTGGAGGACCAAACAAATACTCCTATTCTCACGACTCCACGGCTATTTTCCTGTCAGACCGGAAGCTGTAAACCTCAAAACGGAGAACCACGACTGGTCATCATGGAACGACTTCGAAAACATCAGACAAATAGAATCTAACATCAAAGAAATATATCCAACAGCATCAGACATAAATAGTTTAACAGTTTTCGATGCAACGGAATTTGAAAATACGGAAAATTTATCAGAAACCATAGATTTGTCTGACGAAGAAGATGTAGATGTGTTGTCTATGGAAACAACTGTCAATGTCAAAAAGGAAGTGACAGGTGACAGTGACAGTTTGACAGTGCTTCCGGTTGAAAATGATGACGATAGATTGAGGTTTATGTTTATTGAGAAGAAATGTTCCGATATAGGTATTGAGCTTAGAAATGAAGATATTGGGAATGGTTATTCTTATAGGTGAGTTTAAATTATTATTTAATGAACATTAAATCCTATCCTATCCTACTAATTCTACTAATATTATAAAAAAGTTTGTGAGGATAGATGGATGGATGTTTGTTACTCTTTCACGCAAAAACTACTGAATGGATTTTGATAAAATTTGCAATATTGTTAGTTTAGGGTGTAGAATAACCCCGGTGGTGAGCAGGGGTTACAGGTGCGGGGGCACCTTTCATCCCATTGCACGACTCAGCACCATCATGTGGGTGAGAGCGGCTAGGGCACTCACAGCAGTCACAGCCGTTCTCAAGAAGAGTGTAGTGTCACAAGTTTAGTGGGTGCACTGGGGGGTCACCCCTGGGAGCCCCACATACCCCTCCCGTCCCCCGACGAGAGGGGATGCGTAGGCATTTTACCCCAGCGAAAAAAAAAAAAAAAAAAAAGGGTGTTGAATAACATTCAGGTTAACTATACCAAGCGGGTGAAGTCACGGGCATTAGCTAGTTACATATAAATTTTCTCCGTGTGGTGACGAAGTAAGAATACAATATGTCACCACCCCATCTCATGCAATGGGTGTCTAAAAACCGACTAAGGTACTATTCGTCAATATTATCTTTACGTAATAAAAAGAAGGAAAACTTGAAATTAAACCGTATACCAATCCGTCTGGCCAGCGTGGTATTAGTAGGCCAAGTATCCCTCTGTCACTGGAGGAGGCCCGTCCCTGCAGTGGAACATTAATTGGCTGTTATGATGATACCATGTTTTCTCGTTTCCACAGTGCCGTACATGCGGTGTTGCTATCAGCAATGCGGAGTTTTGCGGAGGAGTTAGTGCGCGCGGGGTTAGCGAGACAACTGGAGTTAGACGGAGGTAGCAGCGGAGCTGTGTGGACTGGGTGAGTTTGCTTTTATTACTCTTACACAAAAAAAATAACAATTATAATTTCTCTTTAAAGGCTTGCACTTATGAGTTTTCTATTTTTATATAACATCTTCTATCTCTTTTTGAATTATTTAGATGTATTTTATGTACTATAGAATAAGTATGATGCATACTATATAGCGAATTTTCTTTTTTTTAAAATTGTTTTATAAGTAAAATGATTTTGAGAAAAAACATTAAAATTAATATTTTCTCTCCAGCGCAGCGCGCAGCAGCGTGTCGGGGGGCGCCGCACACAGCGCAGCGCGCGCGCGACCTCGCCTGCGCGTGCTGGGCGCGGCGCACGTGGGGGCGCGCTCAGCGTCACACTGTACTCAGCTGTAGTACACCTCTACACACATACATGACTTTTATTTCACTCCCTACCCCTTACATTTAAGTTTCCTTCGTAACCTTCATCATCATGAGAGCCCATTAATGTCCCCCTGCAGGAACGGGCCTCTTCCCATGACCGAGGGATACTTGCCCTACTAACACCACGCAATACAAATTGGTATTGGGTTTAATTTCAAATTTTCTCTCTTTTTATTTCTTTTAAGATAATAGTCATGGATAGTCATAATAAAAGTACCTATAAGTCATAGTCAAAGTACCTTTAAAAAGTTGGCATAGTGTACACGTTGAAAAGTCTTAGTATTACTCTGTCTCTGCATCACCCCAAGGTTGACTGGTAGAAAATGCCTTTAGCATTAAGTCCGCCTTTGTGCATCATGTAGGTACATGAAATTTTAAATAAAAAATAAAAGTACACCAAATGCGTCAAATACATACTTATGTACTTATCAACGCACAGCCCAAACCACTGGACAGATCTGGCTGAATTTTGGCATGCAGGTAGATGATATAACGTAGGCATCCGCTAAGAAAGGATTTTGATGAATTCTACCCCTAAAGGGATAAGATAGGGGATGGAAGTTTGTATGTAACTTTGTCAATTTCAAACCGATTAGGCTGAGACCAAGCATGCATATGCTACTATATATTGAAATAAGCCTTATTTTTCATATTATTTATAAGCGCGAGCGAAATCGCGGGATAAAGTTAGTGTGTGCATATAGTCGAAAATACGACTTTTCTGCCCTCTAAAGTCACGATATCTCGAAAGCGATGCTTTTTAGGAGAAAAGTGTTGAGATATTTTTTGTAGACAATTTTACGATCTACAAACTTTGAACTATTTATCGATAGCTCTCGTAGTTTCAGAGATATACGCAAATTTGTGACCTTTGACCCTCCCTCTCCCCTCCGCCTCACCTCCTAGAGGTGGGGACTTTTAGTATGTTATCTCTCTAAGTACCCTGAATAAGTTTCTGTAGAAATCACTTAGGTTCCCGCACCCCCCTTTGAGTCATTCGTTGACTGGACTAATATGTCTATGTCATTTATAAAAAAGTAGGTGTAATACCTACACTGTATTGTATTTGCAGCTAGCTGATTCAGTATAAGTAATTACTTCGTTATTATTATTACGGTAGTAACACCGGTAATTCTTTTTTTACTGTTGTTACTACTGTTTAACTGCAGTAGTACCAATGAAACCCTATATCAATCCGTCTGGCCAGCGTGGTATTAGTAGGCCAAGTATCCCTCCATCACGGGAGAAAGCCCGTCTCTGCAGTGGCACATTAATGTGTTACTACTGGTTGTATGAATGGTAGTACCACGGGCAATAAAGGATATTTCTAATGCAAAGTTCTTATGTATGAACAATGGATCAACAGACTTGTCCATCATCGTATACAATCATGAACGAAGGGTAGGTATTCAAAGTTAAGATAGGTAACCAAACAAACATAAATAAATAAAAATCAATATTAGTTTTAAATATATTTATAACGGTCTAGCCTATAACTAAATAAGTAAGATAAATTCATATGATTTTATATAACTCTTGACCTGTGGAAATTTACCCCCCTGACTTATTCATTGGGGGGAATAGAAAGGAGTCGCAATACCCCATGTAATACGACATTACAAAGTATATATTTACGACAAATGTTTGGTTTTAAAGTTGGATTTGACCTTATTTTTCTTTAAAAAAAATACATCTTGGGAATTGTGGATTAGACAAACAATAGAGACTAGAACCAATAACATTTTTTTAGGAAGTCCTTATTTTTTTTAATTTTCAATGTTGCCACCATAATGCGACTAAACATTATACCACAGATAAATTATATTTAGGTATATAATGCAAACTAAAATACGAGTATGTTGTATAATGCATGACAATTATATAGGTTACATAAGCGACCACTTGTAATATTTTTTTAATATTATTCTATTATGTCCGTAATGATTGGGGAGCCATTATAACTTTTAAACGATCGCGTTTCATTATTATAAATATTATATAAACGGGATATTAACGCTGACAGTCAGCTTGCGACTACGGCCAGGGCAACCTGTGCCGAAACGTCAAGTAAAATAAAGGTAAATAAAATGCGCGTTAATATCCCGTTTAAATAATATTTATGATTGAGGAACCACTTCAGATTTTAAAAAGGAAACTCGCCCCCTTATTTAGTATGGCAGTAAATAAATTTGTAGGCCAAATTTTAAATTTTGTAGCAAAATATATTAAAAGTTATACCTATCAATTTGAATCTAAAGTGACTCCTCAATCCTTACGGAAATAGGATAGCCAGTGGAAGTAGACAAACCAAATAAAGGCTATAATAGACGGCCACTTGCAAGACTACGCTAGACAAGCAGCTATTAGATATTTTACATTTACATTATTGAGCGGAGCCTGATCTCCAATGAGTATAAGTGTTCAGTCAGCCCGATAGACCGAGAAAAACTAAGCATTAGTAATAACTAACTAGACGGATTGGTTAACATGGTGTCAAGTTTTTGCCTTCATAGAGATAATATATGCGAAATTTCATTTAGTCGGCTGTTACGACACCCGTGCGATGTGATGGGTACTTTTGAACACTTATACTCATTGGAGATCAGGCTCCGCTCAATAATGTAAATGTAAAATATCTAATAGCTGCTTGTCTAGCGTAGTCTTGCAAGTGGCCGTCTATTATAGCCTTTATTTGGTTTGTCTACTTCCACTGGCTATCCTATTTCCGTAAGGATTGAGGAGTCACTTTAGATTCAAATTGATAGGTATAACTTTTAATATATTTTGCTACAAAATTTAAAATTTGGCCTACAAATTTATTTACTGCCCTACTAAATAAGGGGGCGAGTTTCCTTTTTATATAATCTGTCAATATATTTACACAAGCTGCGTTCTTTTTCAACCAGTGTGAAATTTTCTAAAGAAAGAAAGAGAGAGGGAGCATATATCTCACAAAATGCGCGGCAAAGAAATAGAAAACACTTATGGAAAAACTATATTTTATGTTTTATATATTTATTTATGTTTTAAAACTGTCATTAATAACATTTTTTAATAATTTTCTTTGGATAAAATATTTATTTTATAGTTTAAAAAACAATGATAACAGTTTTTGAATATAAGTAAACACCAAAAAATTTAAATGTCTTTTTCCTAAAATGGTTGGCATACAAATTATAACATTTTAAATCCCCCTCTATATACAGGTACAGGTTGTCATAAAAGTGACTAACAGAATTTCTATTTCTTTATTTTGACGAGTTAGCTATCTACTCGACAGATTTGTTAATTAGTCATTTTCGTCAACTCGTCACTTTTGAAATTAGTCAATTTCACTAATATCCTTAATTCGTCACTTTCTCTAATTCGTCAGTTGGCTTATCTGGTCAGTGTATGAATCTCGTCAGTTTATCAATTTCAACTGATTTCTGTATTTGGTCAGTTGTAGTACAATCACATACTAAAACGGTCGGAATTGTTTTGGACTGTAGGTACCTACCGGTCTATCGGTGTTCGCCCGTGGTCCACCTACATGGTTCACCTGATTGTACCACGGGTAATTTTTTTACTCCCGTGGTACACCCGTACAAGATATTAATCTCTTACATTGTGCAGGTATAATTAATTACCCTTCTTACAACTCAAGTAGAAGGTTGTTAGAACGGTAATTAAATAATCTCAGTGTTACTACCGTAAAATCGAAATTACAAAATCAAAAGTTGCAATAGTTTAGATCGACATTAAAATTACTTTAGTCAACATAAAAATGAACGTCTACAAAACAAATGAACATCTACTTAACAAATGAACGTCGAAAAAACAAAAAACAATCGTAAAGTGATCTGACAACGATTGTGATTGTAAAAAATGGGTGCATGCAATTTTCGACCTTATCGACAAAACTTCAGAAACATTTTTATTGGGTAATATAGATGATACTGATCATAACTTCACAACTAGGTGAACCATGTAGGTGGACCAGGGGCAAACACCGCGGTCTATTTATTTGGGGTAGGTCAGATAAATGTAGCATCCAGATTAATGTGTAGAATTTACATAGATGAAATTGATACATATGAAAGTATAGTGTTTGATGTAATTTGAATGATAACTTTTTGACCTACATTACTGACTGGTTATTTATACCCATTACTTTTGTTTAGAAAATATTGAGTCAATGTCATTCTTGACATTGAACATGTAACTACACTAGTATCTACCCATTTGTGTAATGTAAGTTGGAGAATTACTATTAAGGTACCATTTGCTATTAATATTGCGGAGTCCGATCGGTCCTCAATAGGGAATGGCGTCGACTGTGAAATTTTCTTTCGTGAACTCCGAAAGGAATAAACAAATTTTACTTAAAGATGGATATCGCTACAATTTATCACACACAAACAAAAATGGTACTACGTGGTGGCGGTGCAAGAATAGAAAATACTGTCGAGGTAGTATTACTCTTAATAATAATAGGACTGATATTATTAGACAGTCAGATCATTTTTGTGAGGCCGATCCAGCGTCGAACGTTGTTTCAGAAGCTATAGACCATTGTAAAAAAAGAGTTGGACAAGAATTTGGCTCTGTGAGGGCTATATATGAAAATTGCGTAGAACATTTGACTGGTCCAAATTCGGAATATGTAGATGATGTTCCTAAATACAATAATATAAAAAATTCTTTGTACAAGGCCAGATACAGTCACTTAGATGTTGTTAAGAGTTTATATAAAAAACTTGAGGATGTCGTATTGCCGGAAGAATTACGTAAAGATTTTATTGTATTTGAAGACTTCTGAGAAAATTTTAATATTTATGACTCCTTATGCACGGGATATAATTACAAAATATGAAGAGTTTTTTTGTGATGGCATTTTTAAACAAATCCCAGAACCCTTCAGTCAGCTATATACAATCCATGCTGACATCGGTAGCACCCCCATGGAAACAAACGTAGTGCCATTAGTTTTTTGTCTTTTGCCTAATAAAAAAGAAGATACTTATGTTAGAGCATTTAACTTGCTGAAAAATTATTTACAAAATGCCAAAAAATTTCACATGGATTATGAGTTGGGTGCAATAAATTCAGTGAAAAAAACTTACCCTAATGCTCAAATAGTGGGATGTTTTTTTCATTTCCGTCAATGTCTGTTGCGTAAAGCGAAGGAGTTATGTTTGGACGATACCAAAGAAGTACGTAAACATATTGCTGTTTGTGCTTCACTGGCTTTCTTGCCAAAAGAATACTTTCAAGAGGCTTGGTTATCAATTATGGAACATTCGCCACCAGGAGCAAAAATTAAATTATTTAATGATTACATGGCAGAGACCTGGTTAATGGTGTATGTAAATTATATAAGTTGCCATAATGAGCGACATCGAACAATAAATCCAGTCGAATCATGGCACAACAGATTACGTTTTCGTTTGAATTTGAAACGAAAAGATTTATATTATTTTGTCTCAATTATAAAAAAAGAAGCACTATTTGCTGATTTTCGAACAAGACAAACAGGCATATATATACCAGCTAAAAATAGAAAACGGCGGTCGATTGTATTGGATAAACGCATCACAAATATAGTTTCTACTTTCATAATGGAAGATCTATTTGAAGAAGGAAGGAAAGAAGTTTGGGATTGCTTGACAAATTTAGGTCTTATTAATACCATAAGAAACAATAAACGTGTTAACTAATGAATGTACATTTTTATTTACAAATTACAAATTTATCCAAATTTAATTTTCCAATTTTTCTAAGTTTATAATATAAAAATCTGATATGCCGATATTAACGACTGTACATCTAGTCAAAATGCATAAATTGACGAGATAAATACATTGACCTGATAACCCAACTGACGAATTAGGGATAGTGACGAATTAGAGATTTTAATGAAATTGACCAATTGCAGAAAGTGACCAGTTGACGAAAATGACTAATTAACAAATCTGTCGAGTAGATAGCTAACTCATTTCTATACTGATTTCAGAATTACTGAACCTAGAATAAAGTTACCACGAAAACATGCAATCAGGCATTGTCATCGTTCTAACCTAACCTAATCTTTCGACAATGTGTGAAACGATGTCAAAATGAAAATTCGTGATTGCATGTTTTCGTGGTAACGTTTGTCGTGATTGCATGTTTTCGTGGTAACGTTATTCTAGGTTCAGCAATTCGGAAATCAGTAATTCTAAAGACTAATCTCTCATTGTTATGTTAAGTCTTGTTTCGCAACAACTTACAAACACTAATTAAACAATCACAAGGAACCTGTATGTTCCTTGTGATTGTTTAATTCACTTAACTCAAGTCACTTCAATTAACTCAGAATAATTTGAATCGAAATGATCCTTTTTGTCCTGTTTTTCTGTAAGTCTTTCTTATAAGTCGACGACGAAAGATGACTGTCAAATACAGTGACTAACTGAGAATACAGAATGTCATTACCATTCAATCACATTACCCAAAGATGTCGTAAAATGCGACTAAAGAAAAATCTACTAAACAATAAATAACTTGAGATAAAATCCTGGGAAAATAGTCTAAGCGTGGTAGGTGTCTATAGGCGAGTTTGCTTTAAGCCAAAGGCCCCTGCATTGGATTATTTATGATAAAATATTTAGTTATTTAGACCTTCTCAAAGCTTTACAAGTTTCTTCAATATTTTCTGCCTACCTCCATGGTAAAATGGCGTGAATTTATATATGTATGAATACTAACCCCCTTACTCATAAACGCCTCTTAAATTTAATCACTTTTTAATAAGATTTTTCTAATTAAAATCGTATGAATTTAAGCTAATCAATTGACTAAAATTTAAGAGGCGTTTATGAGTAAAGGGTTAGCGGCCGAATACTCAAATGTCTGTTAAAGTAAAGCGGCGCTTAAACTAGAAAGAAATTCTCATACAAATGTCTAGTTTAAGCGCCGCTTTACTTTTAAAAGTCGTTTGAGTATTCGGCCATAAGTGATCGCTCAAGTAACCATTAAATGATTCTAAATACAGAATGAAAATAACTAAACAACTCTTTTTAGCAAATCTACAATCAAACAAGTGCCTAGTCATGCAAGTTTTACTTATTTTTATTTCAAAATTCACACTGTTTGCCTGCAAAATTTTCAAATGAATTTCATAGGTAAGGTAAAGGGTGAGGGTTGCTACGCTGGGGCGGGGGTCCCCCCTAACAGTCCAGCGCTGGATGGAGTCCCCGGGGTCGTGGGGTGTGTCTCCTTAGCTGGCTTCGTGTGCTTTTCTATTTTAACTTTTTCACCATTCATTATAGCTTTTATGTCGTCTGCGTCTAGTGTTTCATACCTGTTGGTGAAATAAATATATATGATATCACAAAACAAAACACCACGCATGTCACATGTGATGAGGGAATAAGAAAAAAATGGTGTCACCAATGTGTGGTGAAGGGGCTATTGGCTCACCTAAAGTTCTTCATCCGAAAATGTTCTTCCTAACGATTTCTAATCCGAATGATCACTCTTCCTAAAATTTTGAATCCTAAAGTTTTCATTCATACTATTTGTATTGCTACCGGCGATGTTCATAACACTCATGTTTCCGAAAATCGTTATTAATAATATCGTTATGTAAATATATTTAAACTCCTAATGTTTTTTATCATAACGCTTTTATCCCTAAACATTTTCCTTGTGTACCCGTGACACCACCGTCTTGCACCACCCGGTAGTGTAAAGGGTATTTTTTAATACCCATTACACTACCAAAAAGCTACACCACCACTGGGTGGTGTAAAAGGTATTTTTCAATACCCATTACACTACCAAAGAGCTGTACCTACATTACATTTATTCTTTGGTTTATGTACCTATTAATTATTTATTTATCATTGTATGAATCATTACTTTGCCTGCAATTTAATGACATTGAATTAACTGTATTAAAAAAATTAAAAATAAGATACTTTTAGAATTATAAACTGGGGCATTATTAGTATTTTTTTAAACGCGGGAACATGTCCTTCAAATTACTCTGTTTTGACAGTTTCTTATGATTGTAGGTAAGTTCAGGTTTTTTTATTTTATTTTATTTTACATCTTTTAGATATTTTTTACTGAACCTTTAGGTTTTATTCATGTATAAAATGTTTTTTTTGGTTTATGTTCACATGAAATGAAAGTATTGTTTAGTTATAAATACTGATTTGATATTAAATTTTGTTAACGTATTATTATTTACAAGAATAGGCTACAGTTAATGGTGGTACAGCACTATGTTTTGGTAGTGTAATGGGTATTGAAAAATACCTTTTACACCACCCGGTGGTGTGCAGCTTTTGGTAGTCTAATGGGTATTAAAAAATACCCTTCACACCACCAGTGGCGCAAGACGGTGGTGTCACGGGTACAAAAGGAACATTTTCACCATAATATTTTCTCTCATACTCAGAAAGAAATATTTACCAAGTGAAAGTAATAAAAAGTTTGTTTTTATAATATTTCTTATGATTACAAAACAAATTTTTGCATTTTTACATTAAACCATTTTTTTTTAATTATTGTTTATTAAAATTATTATAATATTTTTGTCTTAAATGAATGAAATCCATAAAACAGGACTCGTTTACGGTTATGCTTATGGCCTGAGAGTTTACCGTAACCGTAACTAAACCAATAAGTAAAGGATCAATTCGGTTCTGGCACTTCGCCGGCCGCTGGCGCGGCACGCTCGCTCGGCTCGTGCGTTGGGGTCACAGTTCTACCGTAACCGTAACCTAAACCAATAATTATGAATAGGACCCATGTCTTTTCTGGATCTTGACTGAATGGGATTAGATTGGAGCGGGACTCTGGTTTTTCTCCGGTCTTTTCTTTGGTATATAATGTTATATTATACCTACATGTTGTCAACAAAGTTACGCAAAATTAATGTGTAAAATATTGATTATTATAAATAAAAAGAAATCTAAACAAAAAAGATATGACTTTAAATTATAGTATAAACGATGGTTATGTTGAGAAAATATAGGAAAACAAATAATATTATAATAGATGTTTATTGCTACTGAAATTATGAAGTTGAATGCTTCGGATTATTAACATTAGAGACAAAAAAATTAGGAATTGCGATCGTTAGGATGAAAAATGTTAGGAAGAACATTTTCGGACTTCCAATTAGAGTTGAAATTTTAGGTGAACTTTGGCGCACCCGTGGTGAAGAGATAGGAATCTCTTAATTTAATATCTACGTTGCAGAAGTCCTCCGTGTAGTGACGGAGTTAGAATACAATATGTCACCACCCCATCTCATCCCATGGGTGTCTTAAAAACCGACTGAGGAACTATCCGTGAATATTATCTTTACATAGAAAGAAGGAAAACTTGAAATTGAACCCTATACCAATCCGTCTGGTCAGCGTGGTATTATTAGGTCAAGTATCCCTCCGTCATGGGAGGAGGCCCGTCCCTGCAGTGGGACATTAATCGGCTGTTATGATTGCAGAAGTGCGTGAATATAACTATTCCGCCATCTTGGATGTTCCGCCATATTGGAAATACAATCACGTCATTCTAATCGTGTACTGTCATCCAAACTAAGCGTGTTTCATAGTCAATTCCCGCACTGGGAATCGGGCATTGTAAAACGGGGACTCCAGACTCAAAACAATAACTTGTAGATCACATAAGCAATTGTTTTGCATGGAATTCTAACCCGCAAAATCGTGCACAGCAGCCGCTCTAAATTACATTATTCTACAGTCCCAGCAGTGGGCCACTAAGTACTCACTTAAGTAAAGCCTCGGCGAGAGCCTTGTGTTCCTTGGCGTGTGTCTTCAGTATCACCTTGGCGCGCTCGTAACTGTCTGATAATATCTTCTTTATTTCACCATCAACCTGCAAATGACAATTTATAATATTACTAGATTTTGCCCGCGGTTTCGCTCGCGTTAAATTCGGAGTAGCACTGTTCCCCTTATCTAGACACAGAAAAAAAAGTAGCTTATGTTACTCTCCATCCCTTCAACTATCTCCACTTAAAAAATCACGTCAATTCGTCGCTCCGTTTTGCCGTGAGAGAAAGACAAACAGACACACTTTCTTTATAATCTACTATATAAATATAAGTCGGGTTTTCCTTCCTGACGCTATAACTCCAGAACGCACGAACCGATTTCCACGGTTTTGCATTCGTTGGAAAGGTCTCGGGCTCCGTGAGGTTTATAGCAAAGAAAATTCAGGAAAAGTTTTGAACAGAAAAGCAGGAAAATAATGCCCATGCGAAGCCGGGACGGACCGCTAGTATTAGTATGGATTTGTAGTTAGTCGGGGTTATTTGTTTTTCTTCAGGTAGAGAGGTATTTGAAGTGGGCTTATGTCCAGAAGTGGAGGTGTTTTGAGTGAGATGGTGCACCGCTGCAACTATCGCGGAAGCTACTGTGCACGAGGTTGCTGATTCGAATCTCACGCAAAATACTTTTTTGTTTGATCCACAAATTATATTCCAGAGTCTGGATGTTCTTTCTGTCTGATATATTTATGATTGCGGAAAATGTATTAAAAAAAAATGAGTTACCAGTTCGTTAGTCTGAGGTCCGAGTGTCTCCCCGCTGCTCAGTGAGTGTCTGGGTGTCTCTATGGCGCGCAGTCCCACCTTCTCGCTCATGCCCCACTCTCGCACCATGTGACACGCGATGGACGTCGCCTGCTTCAGGTCCGATGAGGCTCCTGGGAGTAAATGTACAATATCGTTTAGCCATTATTCTCTTTCGACTTCAAAGCGTTTTTAGGGTTCAATGGCGCCGCCAATTGAAAAAAAAGTCATAATTTGCAAATAGAGATCCGTTTCTCAACTTTAGGTTCACTTTTGCTTGGCACAGAATTTGATATAAATTAAACGTCTTTTCACCTCAAAGATTTTATTGCAACTCAAATAAGTACATTTGCATTATTAATGTTACACCTTAGACATATACTAGGTAAGTACGTATAAGTACACACACAACAAGATCATTAATGCAAAATGTTGTCTACTACTAAGTCTTTAGAAAAGGCAATAAAGTATTTGTATAACACATGCTTCGCTTTTTTTGTGCCATGTTCCATTTAAAAGTTTAAAAAAAAATAGCAGTATATTTCATGTTTTTGTATAAATAAAAACGAAAAAAAATACGGGTAAGTTTTTCAACAGCCGAACTCTAAGCTCACTAGAAATTTGAGTAAAAAATCTTTTCAGACAAAAGAATAAAAACATTATTGAAATTATTCAACCACTCCAAGTATCAGTAGGCGGCCCAAAACGAGATGGCGGGATGAGCTGGATGCTTTCAAAAATAATTGTCAGACGGAAGCTTTCGGTCGAACAAAATGTATGCAGTGGGACAGTAAATGCTTTAAATAATTCTACAGTTTTTTTTGATTCATTGGACATTTTCAACACAATATACACATACCTGATGTGATCTTGTCAGGACCAAAAATGAGTTCCTCAGCTGCCCGCCCACCCATCATCGTGTCCATCATAGCAAGCAGCTGTTGTTTCGTTACGTGGTATCTGTTACGACACATTTTATATTTAGGTACATACTAATTTGGAAACTATATACATAAACTCACACCTTATTCCAATACTGGAGGGCAGACTACAGAGTGTAAACCCTTTCACAGTGCCGCCAGCAGACAGAATAGTAAAACAATGCACGTGTATCATATATGGTACATGGGACTGGGAACGTGTTAAATACTAAGTTTCTTACAGACCTGATTTGCCTCGTCTACAATCATACATAAATATCATCAGTTAGGAAACTATGATTACTATCTGTGTATTTCTGAAATTGGAGCACCATTCGATCTCATACCATAGGTGTAGTAAAAATCGACTATGGTAAAAACAGATAGTGAAGATCCATCTGAAGAGAATGGTATTAAAAGGGTAAGAATCCATCTGAGTTTCGTTGCTGCAGCGGGATATAAAAAGTTTGTTAATAGAGATTGCCTTAAAACTGGGAGAGAACTAAAAGACAGGAATGCCGAGAGTTTAAGTAAAAGCGACCTAAAGCCCGATTTACACATCGACAAGTACAGTAGCGAGTTAAAAAAAAGCAAAAACTAGTATGAAGATTTATTGAAATCAACAACTTACTACTTAACTCGCTACTGTACTTGTCGATGTGTAAATCGGGCTTCAGCGATTCAATATATGTAGTACAATAAGTCGCTAGTGAAACGAAATATATCTAAGTAGGTATGCTTGCCTCTCTTTGGCAGGTATGTAGGCGGTGTGACCTAGAGATGGTCCGCGCGGTATTATTGTCACCTTGTGCAGCGGGTGAGAGTCCTGCAACAATTATTAAACTGTAATAATTATTAAATAACAAATATAACTTCAGAACATTATTGACCCCTCACACAATGGATTGACGACCTGGTCAGGAAGGCGGGAAGCCGATGGATGAGGGAGGCACGTCTATAGGCTGATATGATGATTGCCCCAAAGGCTATCAGTTTTGCTCGCTATGTGTCGTGCCTACTGCCACTTAAATCGGCCAATCCTGAGCGATAGCGCTCGATATAGATCGATCACTTATTCTCCTGCGGATCCCCTCATTTAATGGTAATGGGTTCTCTATGAATGTATGAAAGGAAACATCAGATTCGTATACTTTTTAGATCACTGAAAATATCAACTGTAGAATGTTAAACATTACACTTTCAAACCAACAGAGAATAGGGTGAACAGACTGCTTATGTATTGAATGATTGCCCAAATTCCAAAAAGAACTTAATTATCCATCTTTTTGACAAAGTTCGGTCGCAATTCAACTCAATCGCTGCAACGCCATCTATTTCTTCAAACATTAAACTTTATCATTACAACAATTCACTAACAAAAATACTCACCGTAGTATAATAAGCGACGATAGCATGTCCCCCTTCATGGTACGCCGTGATAGTGTTAGCCTCCTCATCGGGAAGTCGAGATCTTCGCTCAGGTCCCATCAGCACTTTGTCGCGAGCGTCTTCTAAGTACTTCATTGAGACTGTCTTGGCTCCGTCGATTGCTGCCCTGGTTTTAGAATGGTATTGTCAGTTTGACGACTATTTTTATATTTCAAAAATACTAAGGGGCCCAAGACGCTGCCTTGTATATATCAAATCTTTTAGATAGACAGAGACAATAAAATTCTGCTATAAGAAGGGAAGAATTGAGATCAGTTATAGGAGTCCCGTTGCTTTATAATGAACTAAGCTGACCAAACATTTGACGAGCGGGTTCCTTGTGCGTGTGAGCGAGTCTCAAGCCGCGTGAGCATCGCACGCACTACGCAAGCGTCGCGTGTTGCCGGCGTGCGACGTGCGTGCGACGTGCGTGGAGCGAGCGTGCTGTGCATGCGATGTGAGCGTCACGTTTTAACCCATTACCGCTATACATAAAGCCCGAGTTATACTGAAGTGGCGTGGCGCGGACGTATGGCGGTGGCGTTTAGTCAAAGAAACATAATATAAATCTTAACTGCATTAATATAGAGTCGTATTTGACTAATTTAGTTCATCTCTTCAACGAAGAATAACTAATTATCTACGTAACAGGCAATCATGGAACAAAACACTCGCCACTGCCATATGCTTCTTCAGTATAAACCGCGCCTTAAGGTCTCTAAAGACTTGACTGAAGGAGCTTAAGCCCCGTTGTGGCGCAGTGTACACACGACAATTAAACATCACATTCGCTCATATACCCGAGGAACGCTCACGCCTAATGTGGGGAAGGCATTAAAAATGTTATTAAGGCAATCGATCAATCATCAAATGGTCTAACAACATCCTGCGTGTGATGTACTACTCGTTTCAAATAAGAATGTGCCTGCGCCATATTGTGGCGTCACAAGTCTAAAACTTCGCGGCAGCGGCCGCCGAAGTGCAAGGCGATTCGACATTTACCGGGATTTCGTGAAATCCCTGGTTTCCTCATTTCTCTGCGACATATACCTACTGGACACAATATTTTTAATTAAGTATGTATTTTGTGTTTCTCATGTAAGTGACTGTAGTGGTTTTTTATGAGAAAAATAAATATTCTTTAACTTCAAAATCGTAGAAAATATTGTAGTTTTCTTCCATTTAAGAATAGTGACGTCACAATATGGCTCATGCACATTGTTATTTCAAACGTGTTGTATAGGTGGTACGTACTTGAGCGCGGCCTGGTTGATCATGTTCTCGAGGTCAGCGCCGGTGAAGCCCGTGGTGCCGCGCGCCAGCACGTCCGTGTCCACGTCGGAGGCTGCCCGCACGCGCGCCAGGTACAGCTGCAGGATGTCGCGACGTCCGCCGTAGTCCGGCGTGGGCACTGACACCTACACAACATACACTACTACACAACTGACTTAGGCAAGTTCACGCATGTACAGGAACAAACAAAACATACGAGCATCATAACAGCCCATTATTGTCCCACGGTAGGGACGGACCTGCTCCTCCCGTGACGGAGTAATACTTGGCCTACTAATATAATAGATTTAATTTCAAGTTTTCCTTCTTTTTTTTTCGTAAAGATAGTATTCACGAATAATCTCTTAGTCTGTTTTTACGACATCCAAGATCGTCCGTGACCAATGACTGCCGTGTCGTCTGCGTATGCGAAGATCTTGTGAGTATGGTCATTTTACACAAATTATTGATGTATATTAGAAATAGGGTAGGCCCTAAAATGCTTCCCTGAGGTACACCGTAAGTTGTCGATACTTCTTCACTTATATTATCACCAATTTTAACACTAAGAGTCCGGTTGCTAAGGTAATCTTTGAAAATTACGAGGGCTTTTCCTCAAATCTCTACGAGTTACAATTTAGACATGAGTTTAGGAACAGAGACTGTGTCAAATGGTTTAGAATGGTCCAACAAGATCCTTAGGCTTTTCAACTCTACCGTCAAGAATACTAGTCGTCAATTGTGTCAGCTCAAGGGCTGCATCTTCAGTAGATATTCCTGAGCGAACCCCAAGTAACACAAACATGCTGAATAAAAGTTGAGTATGAGCAATCATTAAGAATATAAGCTGAATACTAAGCTGACTAACGTCTGAGTACCATCTATTCAGATGTTATTCAAACAAAATAGGCCCCAAAATAAATGCATAAAACTTAGTAACATTTGAGTAACATCTGAGAAGAAGCTTAGTAATGAGACAATGATCTTAGTAACTTCTGAATAACAGCTGATATTGCTTTTATTAAGCCTGTACACATAATATATTCAGTTATACTTCGAATTGGTCATTGGATTCAGAATTTACTCAGCTTTATACTCTCTTGTTTACAATAATACAGATTTCTTTCTTACAAATCGTGAAAATAATTAGATGCAAATGGCAATCAGTTTTAATGTCAGTCAAATAATTGAGAATCTTCATTATAACAAAATATAAGTTTTTTACTTTAGTTATAAGTTTGCTACATGTTAATTCTTAGTGCGGAATTTATTTTGTCGTAAATAGTTTATGATTTCTACGATTATTTTTGATGCGCTGCGTGTATAATCAAGATAAGCAATTGTAAATATTATTTTTATATATGCATGCACGGTCTGACTAAAAACCTTATGGCGAAATTTCTAATTCTGGCAATTCCAATGCAACTTTGATAAATACAATTGAATATAAATAGTTGTTAGATTAAGCGTTCAGATAATCTTGGTGAATTTTCTTGTGTTTATAATTATTTGCACAAAAAATTAATGGCGATCGCTTGTTCTTCTTTTATTGCTGAATAAAAGTGTACAAGTATCTAGTTAATAAGTTTTTACTTGAATAAAGTTATTTCAATACGCTAACTTATCTTTCTTTTAATATTACCAGTTCTTTTAAGCTATTTCCACGGTTTTTGCTCCATTTTAATGCAAACAACATCCAAAAACAGCATTCAAATAGATTTCAACAAAGCTGATATTAAGATATTTGCTCAGATGAAACGCACATGTGGCCTTTAATATGAATAATAGTCCCAATAGTGTTAAACAAAGCTTATATTAAGCTATTTGCGCTGAGAGAATGTACCTGTGGTCTTTAATTTGAATAAGTTAATTTAAAACATACTGTTATGCAGGTGAAAACTTAATAAATGCCTAAATAATCTTCTTTACTCAGCAGTTGAATAACTGGTAAAACATGATATCATATTCAGTTAAACCATAAAATAATTAGCTCACTTTACATTTATTCAGTATCAAACTGTATAAAAGCATTATTTTGTAGCTTTATTCAGATAGTTATACGTTATTCAGCAATCAGCTCATTCAAACGCTACTAGCTTAGTAATTATTGAATAATAGCAATACCGATTATGATTATTCAGATGAATGCTTCCATAGAGCCCTTTTTTCAGCTTTAAGATACCTAGAAAGCGGAATGCTTTATAAAGTTTGTGTAAAAGTCTTAAAATTATTGTTTATTAAGTTTAAAGAAATAAAGCACAACGACACAGAACTTATTAAGTATTAAGTATAATAAGAGCTCAAACTCAAATTTATTCAGCATTTAGTAATTTCTAAGGCTCTTATACCAACGATATTCATCTTTGAACTGTTAAGTTGTCTAAACGTGTACTATTATCTTGCTTGTGTGTTACTTGCACCATACTGATTATCAGCTACTAGCTGACCCGTGCCCACTTCGTTGAGCGGCGAAATAATCGCGTATCTATTTTAAACATATTTCATTACTGCTCCACTCCCATTAGTCATAGCGTGATGCTATATAGCCTATGACACTCCCCGATAAATGGACTATTCAACGCAGAAAGCATTTTTAAAATCGGTTCATTAGATCCAGAGATTACCCCCTACAACGTCACAAACACACAAACTTTACCTCTTTATAATATTAGTTAAATGAGCTGATGTTTGTTGAGAAATTTATTTAAATTGATATTTAACACTCGGATACACGCGGGGGACACAGGCGTGCCCCAGCTGCATATTTTTGTCAACTTAATAGCCAGGATATTGATGCAAATGTCTTCAGCGATGCGGCACTGTGTATATTAGTGGTATAATTGTGATAACAATTTTCTTTGACGGAAGAACCAAAAGGCGATCGACCAGAATCATCATAACAGCCCATCAATGTCCCACTGCAGGGACGGGCCTCCACCCGTGACGGAGGGATATTTGGCCCACTAATACCACGCTGGCCAGACAGATTGGTATAGGGTTTAATTTCAAGTTTTCCTTCTTTTTATTTCGTTAAGATAATCTTCACAGATAGTCCCTTAGTCGGTTTTTACGACACCCATGGGATGAGATGGGGTGGTGACATATTGTATTCTTACTCCGTCACCACACGGAGAAAGACAAATAATTTGCCAGAAAATTTCTGACAAAATTCTTGACATTTCATGTCAAAAGCCTGTG
Source organism: Schrankia costaestrigalis (assembly GCA_905475405.1). Classification (NCBI taxonomy): domain Eukaryota; kingdom Metazoa; phylum Arthropoda; class Insecta; order Lepidoptera; family Erebidae; genus Schrankia; species Schrankia costaestrigalis. Next base: position 932,959 of record FR997853.1, on the reverse strand, counting down.
TGCGTACATAATTATAAGTACAAACCTCAACATCAAACCTGCCGGGTCTGAGTAGCGCCTGGTCGAGATCGTCGCGTCTGTTTGTCGCTCCCAGCACGATCACTCCCTCGTTCTGGTGGAAGCCGTCCATCTCCGATAGCAGCTGGTTTATTGTCTAACAAATAAAACAAACAAAATAAGTTATAACATGGCAAAAGTCACTTGATAGTATGGTAATAAACTCTGGAAGGGATATATAATAGTAAATAAATATTGACGGACATCTCTACACAGCGCCATCTGTTCCCAAAGTAAGCTAGGCTTAACCTGCTTGTGTTATGGGTAACAGAACAACGGATATTAATACTTATATACTTTTTTTTTGTTATTGTTAATACATACATATTTTACATAGAAACACTCAGATCAACGCAAATAATCATGCACACAAATATTTTCATTGAGCGGGAATCGAACCCGAGACCTCTGCGTAGACTTCTTATTATAACCACTACGCCACAGAGGTCGTCGTGATAATCGTAAAAGGCGATTAAGAAATGGTCTCTAGACCCTTAGTAGTTTTTTACGACCCTGACGGGTATGCAAGAAGGAACGAGGGTGATTCTAAAGCTATCTCAAAGTAGTACTAGTGTGGTTACCTGGTTAGCATAAGGATGTAGCACGCTGTTGGTCCGCTTGGCGCCCACAGAGTCGATCTCGTCTATGAATATCACGCATGGCGCGCGCTCCTTAGCTGCCTCTGTTATAGATAAACAGTATTTGTTAAGTAATAGTAGTTTAGTAGTTAAATACAAGCATACAATTAATTTTAATTTAACTGTCTAGGTGGAAAAGCGGTGTTCAATTATTTGTCATCATCATCATCCTCATAACAGCCCTTTAATGTCCCACTGAAGGGACGTACCTCTTCCCGTGACGCAGGGATACTTGGCCTTCTAATACCACGCTGGTCAAAGGGATTGGTATAGGGTTTAATTTCAAGTTTTTCTTTTTATTTCGTAAAGATAATATTGACGGATATTCCCTTAGTCGGTTTTTACAACACCCACGGGATGAGATGGGGTGGTGACATATTGTATTCTTACTCCGTCACCACACGGAGATTATAATTATTGTGCGATCCACAAATGAGAGAAATGGCGTGAGCTTAGATGTACTAAGTTTCCGTTTAATTGATGTCTGTCTGTCTGTAAAAGTATTTCTGGTACCTTACTAGATACCTACAGAACTCGCCTAATAACTCAACCGACTTGAAGTTGTTGTAATTGGCTGCGCAGATGTCAGTTTTTGAATTAAAAGGCGGAGGTTAGGGAGCGGGTATTTTATTAGTTCTTGTATATGCCCGAACTTTTGCGATACCTAACTTCAGGCCGGACGAGACAGTTCCCGCATACTATTATATACAGAACATTTAGAAAAAGTTTTTTTTTACCTTTGGGATTTTCAAGTAAATTACAAAATAGTTGATCCGTTTTTGACAATAAGACGTCATTGAAATCAAGAGTATTTAAGTTTTTGTGTATTCAACAATGTAAAAATTTCTGTTAAAAAAGTATAATTGTATGCTTTTTTGGAATCCATGGTACAAGCTCGGCTTAGTTTACCACTAGATGTCATTATGTAAAGAACATAATTATAAACAAAACTCACTGAACAGGTCCCTCACTCTCCGGGCCCCCTGCCCCACCAGTATCTCGTCGAACTCCGGTCCCGCGGCGTGGAAGAACGGCACGTGCGCCTCCCCCGCCACCGCACGCGCCAGCAGAGTCTTGCCGGTGCCGGGCGGACCCACCAGCAACACGCCCTTGGGCAGCTTGCCGCCCAGGCTCGAGAACTTCTCCGGGGACTTCAGAAACTCTACCTGGGGGGATTCATTAACGAATTAATATATAATATAATATTTATTTATTCAGCTTTAAACTAAAACTAGATACATTTTTATATCTGTACCTGAACTAGGCTTGACACCTGTATCTCAGGCTACAGTGCTCTTCATACAATACAACTTAAGACTATTCTTGCTTATAACATATTTCTATCTTATACATTATTTTAATCATAGCAAATTATAATATTTTCTAAATATGTATATGCTTAAATAATGTTTGTATAAAAATGGTAAGATTTTATTAAATTTTGTACGTTTGTTTTGACATATAGTCGGTGAGCCAGAAAGGTTTAAGATGGCAACCGAGTTCTGGTATACAAAAGGGTGGGGAGGCCCCTTAACAGTGTACCGACGATCTAGTTATGACAATGGGAAGCTGATAGATGAGGGAGCCACAGAAGCACACAAGGTTGCTACCTTGATGGAGGAAGCCTTACCTCCTCCAAATATTAGCTGATATGATGATATGATCTCCGTGTGGTGACGGAGTAAGAATACAATATGTCACCACCCCATCCCATCCCATGGGTGTCCTAAAAACCGACTAAGGTTCTATCCGTCAATATTATATTTACAAAATAAAAAGAAGGAAAACTAGAAATTAAACCCTATACCAATCCGTTTCGCCAGCGTGGTATTAGTAGGCCAAGTATCCCTCCGTCACGGGAGGAGGCCCGTCCCTACAGTGGGACATTAATGGGCTGTTATAATAATGATGATGATAAACTAATAGTCTATCCATCGTGTCAGGAATCACTTGATGTTTCATTATCATCATTATTTTCATATCTGACTTGACGTTTCGTACAAATAAAATATTTAAGGTATCTATTAATACTTACGACATCTTTAAGTTCTTGTTTGGCCTCGTCAGCACCCTTCACGTCGTCAAACGTGACAGATATATCCTCCGGGTCCACCTCCACCTGATTACCTAACTGGATTCTGAAAATTAAAGATATATTAATTAGTAATTATTAAAGTTGGAAAATAGGCAGCACTGAGCCAAACCCCTATGATCATAAATGCTGCATTAAAAAAATATGAAGATTTCTTGTAGTTTTCTTGCGCTTACTAAAGCCCGATTTACACATGGACAAGTACAGTACGGTCTTAATATTGTAGGCGAAAATAATCACAATATTTTACCAACAAAGTAAGCCAATTTATCGTCAAATGACAGACAAACCAAGAAACAAAAATTAAATAAATATTGCATTATAAACAAAAACGGCCGTTCTTTTTTCGAACTAATTGATAAACATTTAAAGTGAGAGTGTGTTATACAAATACTTTATTGCCTTTTCTCAAGACTTTGTTATCAACATTTTACATTATTTATCCTATTTGCGAATTATTATTTTTTTTCAATTGGCGGCGCTAGTGAGCCACGTAAAGGCCCTTAAATTTGTCTATTACTTGCCGGAAATTGAGATGCATTCATTATAAAAAAATATGCTTTAGAATCAATGCATCTTATTTCCCGGCAAGTACAGGCAGAGACAGCGTCAATAATCTATAGTTCTATACTAATATTATAAAGAGGCAAAGTTTGTGTGTTTGTGACATTGTAAGTGATAATCTCTAGATCTAATGAACCGATTTAAAAAAATCTTTTCTGTTTTGAATAGTCCATTTATCGGAGAGTGTCATAGGCTATATAATATCACGCTATGACTAATAGGAGTGGAGCAGTAATGAAATATGTTTAAAAAAGTGGGTAGCTAGTATGAAATAAATAAATAAAACAAGTAATCATTTACCTGAACACAGTACCGCTGACGGACGCCATGAGACTGACGAAGATGGCGAGGAACAACACGATGGTCAGCAGTTGTTGAACCACCTTCAGGTACTTGGAAGCTTTCGTGCCGCGGACGTTGTCGGGGTGAGAACCTGGGGAACAAACAAGATATACATAAGATATCATAACAGCCTATTATTGTCCCACAGCAGGGACGGGCCTCCTCCCGTGACGGAGGGATACTTGGCCTACTAATACCACGCTGGCCAGACGCATTGGTGTTGCGGACCGGTCTTACATTCCCCGCGGGGCGCAGGGGAGGACCGGGCGCTACACACACGTCGCCACACACGCGAACATTACGGACGATACGTGCAATAAACTGTAGTAATCGACGAATAAACCGCGCTATTGTAATACCACATCTTTCATTTATACCACCAAGACCATCTTATACAATTGGTATAGGTTTTGATTACAAGTTTTCCTTTTTCTCTCCGTGTGGTGACGGAGTAAGAATACAGTGTGTCACCACCCCATCTCATCCCATGGGTGTCGTAAGAACCGACTAAGGGACTAGGTATTCGTGAATATTATCTTTATGTAATGAAAGGAAGGAAGTGGGTCTCCGGGTTTAGAGTAGAACCTCCCCAACTCATCCCGCGGGTGTCGTAAAAGGCGACTAAGGGAAATCTGGAAGGCGGGCAGCAGCGTCTCTCCGAGTAATAGCTTAACATCAGTTACTGCGAACTACGACATTATGATAGCAAGTTTTGGAAATATGTTACCCCAGGGGGGTACCAGGGTTTGCCCTGGAGAATCCCTCCCCTCGTTTGGCATGCCAGATGGGGGCTGTCCCTCGTACTCTGGGGGGGGCACAATCTTGTCTAAAGGCGGCGGCCATGTTCGCCACACACCACGCCGAAATCCATTTTGTCGGGGCGAAATGCGGGCGGCGGAATGCCGCTTTGCCACGTTGAATGTAAGAGGAGGAATGAACGAAAAAATCGACGAAGTGTGTGATTTGATGAGTGCAAGAAAGATCGATGTTTTATGTGTGAATGAGACGAAACGAAAGGGAAAAGATATGACAACGCACGGCCCTTTCACTGCTATATGGTCTGGAGTTCCAGCGACTGAGAGGGCCCGGAAAGGAGTCGGTATTATCTTTTCTGAAAGAATGGCAGAATGCTTAAGGGAGTATGAATGTGTTAGTCCCCGTTTGCTGTGGGCTCGACTGAAACTGGGGCTCACCCCTATATTTTTAGTGGGTGTATACGCCCCAGATATGTCATTTAGCCAGGAGGCCAGAGAAGAGTTCTGGGAGCAGCTACGGGAAACTATCCTGTTACGAAAGACGAATGAAAGAATTATTTTGGTAGGTGATTTTAATGCAAAAGTAGGTGTAAAAAGAGAAGGATATGAAAGAGTGCTAGGTGTGTTTGGGGATGACAGAGTGAATGAAAATGGAGAATGCTTGGCAAATCTATGTGCAGAAATGGATTTGGTGGTGTCAAATACTTGGTTTGAGCACCGTCGAATCCATCAATATACATGGAAAGGAAGATTAGGAAGTGAAGATATAAGAAGTATGATAGATTTTGTAATTGTAGATGAACGATTGAAAAGCAAAGTGATGGACACGCGAGCGTATCGGGGTCCCAGCGTGGGTACAGATCACTGCTTGGTGATGAGTAGGATAAGTGGCCTGTTCATGCGCTGGAGACATCGGACTAAAGGTGCCATCATGATGCCAGAACGAATAAAGGTAGAACGACTGTCAGAGCCTGAAGTGAAAGATATTTTTAAAAGTCGTCTTAAAGAAAGGTTTGAGGCAAATTTGAAAGAAGTAAATGAGGACATAAATGGAATGTGGACTACATTTAAAAATAATGTGGTTGATATTGCGACGGATGTATGTGGAGTAAGTAAGAGGAAGAATGCAAAGTATATAAAAAACGAGTGGTGGGACAGTGAAGTTAAAGATGTAGTGAAAGAGAAGAAGAAAGCTTGGTTAGATTTACTAGCATTGCGCACCGCTGAAAGGTTGAATGATAGCAGGGCCCAAGATGAAATTGAGAGTGCAATAGAAAGAAGGAAAGAAAGTTATAAACTGCTTAAAAGGAAAGTGAAAGAATGTGTAAATCGAAAGAAAGAAGAATGTCAGTTAAAAGCAGATAAGAAGTTTGGTCTCAACTTCCAGAGTAACATAAAATTATTCTGGAAGTCTGTTAGCAATGCGCGCGGAAAGACTAAACCGTCGCTTGGTTTGATAAGGGATGTAAAAGGTGAACTTTTGATTGACGACTGTATGGTGCTTGAGAGGTGGAAGAATTACTTTGAAAGTCTGTTTGAGAAGGAAGATAATGTTGAGGAATTTTGTGAAAGGGAGTTAGAAAACGAGGATGCTAGTGAAATAAGATACGACGAAATAGTGAAAGCGTTAAAAGGAATGAAAGCAGGAAAAGCAGCAGGTTGTGATAAGGTGACGAGTGAAATGTTGAAGGCTGGCGAAGGGTTTACTATAGGTCTGCTGCACCATTTATTTAACCGGTGTTGGAGAGAAGGTCGAGTGCCAGATGACTGGACAAGGGCGGTAATTGTGTCTCTCTACAAAGGAAAGGGCTCGCAGCAGGACTGTAGAAACTATCGCGGTATCAGCCTTCTAAGCGTAGTTGGAAAATTGTATGCGAGAATTTTGATAGATAGAGTTTTGAATATAACAGACAGCAAGATTTGGGATGTGCAAGCGGGATTTAGAAAAGGCATGGGTTGTACGGATCAAGTCTTTTCCTTAAGGTGCATTACAGAAAAGTTTTTGGCAAAGAACCAAAAGGTATATTGCGCCTTCTTAGATTTGGAAAAGGCTTATGACAGAGTGAGGAGGAATGAACTATGGTCGACACTATCCATGTATGGGGTGGGCAGCGTTTTGGTGCGAGCACTGAAATCTCTTTATAGGGATTCCAGAGCTTGCGTCAGAATAAATGGGACCTACACGGATTGGTTCCAAATATCTAAAGGTGTTAGACAGGGATGTGTAGCGTCCCCTTGGCTGTTCAATCTGTTCATGGATAGTTGTCTATCGAGACTGAGAGAGTGTGATTGTGGTTTGAGTATGGATGGGTTACGTGTCAAATGCCTCATGTACGCTGATGACCAAATTTTATTGGCTTCTTCGGCGAGTGAGCTGCAGGAGATGGTAACAGTTGTGAATGATGAACTTGAATCAAAGGGAATGAAAGTTAATGCAAGTAAGACGAAAGTCATAGTGTTTGAGAAGAATGAAGAGATTACTGTTAGTGAAGTTATGATTGGAAGTGAAAGACTTGAACAGGTGAAAGAATTTGTGTATCTGGGGAGCATGTTTACGAGAGATGGAAAACATGATAAGGATATTGAGAGAAGAGTGCAAAAGGGAAACTCGGTGAACGGTGCCCTGCACTCGTTTATAAAAAGCCAGAACGTGACTACTAAAGCTCGTCTGGCTGTTCATAAGGGAGTGCTAGCACCAACCTTAATGTATGGTAGCGAGAGTTGGGTATGGCAGAAGAAGCATGAAAGTAGAATTAATGCGGCAGAAATGCGTTCACTGAGAAGTATATGTGGATTAAGACTGATAGATAGAGTAAGGAATGATGAGATAAGAATACGTTGCGGCATGAAAGATGATATAGTGACCAAAATCGAGAAAGGAATGTTGCGTTGGTTTGGTCACATTGAGAGAATGAATGATGAGTGTTTGACGAAACAAGTATACAAGGCTAGTGTGAAAGGGCGAGTCGGTGCCGGTAGGCCACGGAAAACATATGGTGACCAGATAGGTTGCATATTGGAAAAGGGCCAAATAAAGAGCACTCGTAACCGACGCGCATGTATGACTCGCTTAATGAATGTGGACGAGGCCGAATCTGTTTGCCAGGATCGTGACAAGTGGCGTTCTGTCGTCTCTGCCTACCCCGGCCGGGATAAGGCGTGAGTTTATGTACAGACAGCGCGCGAGTTGAATGCAATCGGGGTCTGAGGTAAAGGGCGGGAGCATCTCCCCCCGCTATCCGCACGCCCCACCTCACGCGCCTGCAGTGTAGTGCTGTGCCATCCTTGTCAACTATCGTACGTTTGCCGTGTTATTGTGTTAATAGTAATACTGAAGTGCCCGTGTTATTTTTTTATTCCGTTTTGTGAAATGATTATTAAAACATGTGATAATTATGATATTGTTTTTTTTCACCATGTTAACCTAGTGTACTAAATAAAATTAAACTTAGAACATTGTTTAAATTTATCGATATGAATGTCAATTAATAATTTATAATTAGGTCACAGCACTACCGCATTCCTAAGCTCTGCATTCAACTCGCGCGCTATCTGTATGTATGTATGTATGTTTTCCTTTTTTTTTATTTCATAAAGATAATATTCACGGATAGTCCCTTAGTCGGTTTTTACGACACCCATGGGATGAGATGGGGTGGTGACATATTGTATTCTTACTCCGTCACCACACGGAGATGCTAGCTACATACCTGCTAAATAACCTTCAGCGAAGGCGATCTTGATCTTGTCCTTCTGCTGGTGCGTGAGATGCGACTCCTCATTGAGCAGCTTCTCTAGTCGGGGAGCCACGTCCGGACCTTGCGGGGGCTTGTCCGCCGGCTCTGTGGCCGAGAGACCTGCCAATATATACAAAAATACAGTTAAATTATAATCAAGAATCTCTGCAGACAACAATTCTTATACCAATTCTTTTTTTTTTTTTTTTTTAAAAGACAACTACTAGGAATCGTGCCCTGTGTCGCGGGGACCTTTTACAAACATCAATTACCGGACACAAAGAACACCAGACCAGGACAATAATTTGTGGATCTCACAAATTATTGTCCTGCGTGGGGATCGAACCCACAACCTCTTGCACGGCAGCCGCTTGCGCTACCATCGCGCCACCGAGGTCGTCTCGGATTAGACTTGTCTATAAAAAAGAATATTTGGATGACAAAAATATATAAGCCAAACAAAATGTAAATACTTAAATAACATAAATAATGAAATACACATTAATGAGAACTTTTGAATTAAAATTTTAATATAATAAGATTATTTTGTTGCCGAAATTAACTTCATACTTTCTCCTAACGTTTTGTCGTGCCTGACACGGTCCATAATGAACTGTATTTTTATAATTAGAACAACTCTGTAACATTATGGTGTGCAATAAACGTATTGAGTATAGATAGAGAGAACCTATATGCCCCAACGTCTGTCAAATAATAGTTCGCCTAAGTAAATATATTGTCAACTTACGTAATCTATTGATGATGTTAGGGTTCCGCCTGAGGTCCGCATGTATGCCTCGCTCGGTCTTGAACCCGCGCACCTGTATGTCATGCTGGAACTTGTTCGCGCGGAGACTCTGACTCAATAAGCCTACGAATGTGTTTGTGAATCTGAAACAATTTGTATCATTACACAGTATAAAACAAAGTTTACATAAAATTATACATCTAAGAACTATACGACGACCTCGGTGGCGCGACGGTAGCGCAAGCGGCTGCCGTGCAAGAGGTTGTGGGTTCGATCCCCACGCAGGACAATGATTTGTGAGATCCACAAATTATTGTCCTGGTCTGGGTGTTCTATGTGTCCGTTAATTGATGTTTGTAAAAGGTCCCCGCGACACAGGGCATGATCCCTAGTGCGGGAGTTGTCTTTATAAAAAAAAAAAAAAAATTATACTATCTACTATATAAAAATAAGTCGGGTTTTCCTTCCTGACGCTATAAGTCCAGAACCCACGAACCGATTTCCAAGGTTTTGCATTCGTTAGAAAGGTCTCGGGCTCCGTAAGGTTTATAGCAAAGGAAATTCAGGATAATTTTCAACAGAAACGCAGAAAAATAATCCGCGTGGTAAGCCGGGATGGGCCGCTAGTGTATAATAAATAAGTATGTATTTACTAAAAAAAAAAGGTATTTAAGTATGTTTATCTGTTGTGTAGTACCCATAGTACAAGCTTTGCTTAGTTTGGGACTAGATGGCGATGTGTGAATGTGTGAGGAATATTTATTTTTTTATTTTAAAGTCGCTTACTCTGTCCATATGTCTCTTTGTATGCTTTAATCTTTTTTTTTTAATGGATAGAGCGATTCAAGAGGAAGTTTTATATGTTTAACACATCTATACTAATATTATAAAGAGGTAAAGTTTGTGTGATAGACGACTTACCTGGCATGAACACATAAAAGCGAAAAGAGACCAAGCTAACAGGAAACTGAGAGACATCTACTGGCTAATAGGCAGGCAGTCATCACTCAGCCTAGAAAATAAACTACTGATATACAAATGCATCCTCAAACCAGTATGGTCATATGGCATAGAGCTTTGGGGTTCAGCCAGCCATTCAAATATAGAAATACTGCAACGCTTTCAGAACAATGCTCTAAAAACCTTAAGCTGCGCACCTTGGTTTATAAAAAAATACAGAAGTCCACGACTACTTACAAATTCCAACCGTCAAGGAGGTTGTAGAAAAAACCAACAAGAACTACAAAATTAGACTCGCAGGACACAAGAACAAGCTGGCTGCTGCATTACTGGACTCCTCAGGGTCTATTTATAGACTTCAAAGAAAAAGATTAGCGTCCATCTAATTCACAACTTCATATAATGAGAAAGCGCATCGTAGGATGTGAATCTCTAACTGCCAACATGATAGACAACCAATCTGATTAAAGCTGACTGGCTGATTGCAGATAAAAATTAAAAAAAAAAAAAAAAAGTTTGTGTGTATTGTGACGTTATAGAGAGTAATCTCTGGATCTACTGAACCGATTTTTTAAATTCTTTCTGTGTTGTATAGTCCATTTATCGGAAAGTGTCATAGACTATAGTATCACGCTATGACTAATAGGAATGGAGCAGTAATGAAAAATGTTTATAAAATGAAGTGGGCACGGGTCAGCTAGTACATATTAGGGGTTTCTTTCCATGTCACACAGAGACCTCTTCCAAAGTCTGAAAAAAATTTGGCCTAGTAATTTCATGCTGGCGTTTTTTATCATCTTTTTTTATTGTAATATATAAAATATTATAGAGAATTAAATAGATTTTACAAGTAATATATTACCTGGTATTAGGCGCCCTAACATCAACGACAAGCCTGGGCGTGCTGGCCCAGCCGTCTCTCTTGTTCAGCTCGAAGTTGCTCGCGGACACGTAGGACACTTTGCGCGCGGAGGCTATGTCGCGCAGGCGGGGCACATTGCGCGCGCAGCACGATAACATGCGGATATCAATCTCTTTCATTTCCCTGCAACATTACAAACATTACACTTAATGTTAGCCTATATTATCCCAAGGAGGAGGTCCGTCCCTGCAGTGGGACATTAATGGGCTTTTATGATATCATCCCAATGCTGGGCAAAGGCGTCTTCCACTTTTACCAAACATTGTTTGGTTTTTTTTTAAGTGTAATTTTACGAAATTAGCGTTGTGTAGTCCACAAAAAAAGTGGGTGTATTCATAGCTTAGACCAAATAGATTTATTTACCAAGCTTAAATCTATCATTACAGATTTCTTAACCTATTGCGATAGACTAGTTAAAAATATTAAACCTATATTAACTCTGAGTTTGGTGAGTTTAACAATTGTCATATCCTCATTTACAAGTAATGAGAAACTATATAGAATACTAGCTAATGCCCGCAGCTTCACCCCGTTGTATAGGTACAGTCACGAGCAATAATATGTACACATTTTCGCATTTTGTAAACCAGTTATCTAAAGTTCTGCCAATCCAAAATTGAAAATTCGAAGATTAATTCAAAACTGTACGGAACCTCTTCTAAATTACGAATTCATTTTGATATTGTAATGTCTAGATAAACATGCAGATAGTTTAGAAAATTTGAAAATGTGTACATATTATTGCTCGTGACTGTACCTCAAATATTATTCTACACCCTAAACTACCTATAGTTCAAATTTCATCAAAATCCAGTCAGTGGTTTTTGTGTGAAAGAGTAACTAACATCCATCCATACAAACTTTCTCATTTATAATATTAGTAGGATAACAGAAGCAACATGTAAATAAATATATTTATCGGAATTAACTGTAAGCAGCTTAATGTTTACTAATTTAACACTATACCCCTTCCAGCGTAAGTTTAGCTTTTTGACAGTTCACGTCCATGAAGTTTCGTAATACTTCCGCTTATTTTTCGAACAAATTATATTGTATTTCATGGACGTACCCATGTTTTTTTCAGTTACCATGGTTACTTAGTGATGGACACTCATAACGATTACCACCATTATGAAACAAATTACAAATAATCGGTAGAAATAAATGCTATGAATAAACCTGAACTCTTCATAATACGTTTATAAAATGTAATATGATATTTTAGATTAGCTATAACTCGCGAAGGTGTCACGATAAATTATGTATTTTAAATAATACCTAAGCTAACTATCATTTTAAGCTATAGGCTAATTCTCTTAACATAGAAGAAAGAAACACTAGTAAAATGATAATGTAAGTTGATGTAAGGATCCAAATGTGTAAAATAAAGTAATTTGAAAAATCGCGAAATCGCTTACAATCGAATGGCATTACATTCGAGATACTGCTGACCGTCACTAACGTCAATCTGTCAAATGTCGTTAAATATAGTGGAAAGGGTATAATGAGTCATAACAATAAATTATTTAAGTTCAAAGGTTAAAACATTGACGTCACTAAATTGACAATTTCATCTTAAGTTTTTACATAATTAAGTTATATTCTCCGTGTGGTGACAGAGTAAGAATACAATAAGTCACCACCTCATCTCATCCCATGGGTGTCATAAAATCCCACTAAGGCACTACCCGTCAATATTATCTTTACGAAATAAAAAGAAGGAAAAGTTGAAATTAAACCCTATACCAATCCGTCTGTGGTACTAGTAGGCCAAGTATCCTTCCGTCCCGGGAGGAGGCCCGTCCCTGCAGTTGGACATTAATGGGCTGTAATGATGATGATGAATAAATTGCAACTTAATAATGCATGTAGCAATATTAATATTGTCCAAATTAAGAAATTTAGGCTGAAGATGGGATTGTAAACTGCATTCATCAAATAATCCTTTAACTTCTAGGCCAACTAAGCCATTGTCTTGTTATACAAATTTCTCTTATAAAATACAACTTGGAGTATTAAATCTACTACTAAACTCCACGCACGAACCGATTTCCACGGTTTTGCATTCGTTGGAAAGGTCTCGGGCTCCGTGAGGTTTATAGCAAAGAAAATTCAGGAAAAAATTGAACAGAAAAGCGGGAAAATAATGTCCGTGCGAAGTCGGGACGGGCAGCTAGTTACTTATAATTTTTTACCTCTAAAGCTTATGTATAACAAGAAAAATCCAAAAAAAAGGAAGACAATGGAAATAATTGGCATTTGAGGCAGGACTTGAACCCGACGAACCTAGTGGTCATAGCCCTGGACGCATATAGTCCAGAGATGCGGGTTCGAGTCCCGCCTCTTATACCACTTTTTTCCATTGTTTTTATTCTTTTCTTACTAAGAGTAGACAACTGCAGCAACTTAGCTGGTGCATACGGTTTTCTAATCTGTCACTATTTTGAGAAAATATAATAGAAACATCACATTCAATGAATTCCCACAAACAATATAGTTAGCTTCTAGCTTAGAACATAATAAGCCATGCTGATAAAATAACTCCCACAACTAATTTCTAATTATTAGAAAAACGACTATTAAATCATTATAGTTTACTCATAAATGTAACTGTAATAGATACATTTAAGACTGAAAAGTTCTAAATTTATATTATTATGATGAAATTATTTATAGCCTTGTTCAATCAGTAATTACATTGTATACACCATATTACAAATGACAATAATAAGCAACAGATAGACAACCAATAAAAAGACAATCTCATTTAATAGAATGTTTGACATTTTCTTAATATAAAGTTAAACCTATATAAACAAATATCATAATTTTATCAGCGGTACATACCTGAGGACATTCTTATCGAAATTTTTTAATGTTTGCTCGAAACTATCTGGACATTTCAGTGAGTCGTATGTCGTACTTGTTCCCTCTTTACCCTTCACATTTTTGTTTTTTACAGAGTTGTGCTTCCTTTGTCTAAAAACACTAGAATATCTAGACGATAACTGACTAAAACTAACTAAAATCTGCAATGACAAAAGGTTATATTTTAGTGACAAAACAGTTTTCACCAAATTTTAACAACTAAATTTTTTAGTCTTCTGATGTAGTTTTAGGATATTATATTTACCTGGTTTTGAGTGTTTATAGAATTCAATGAGAACATGTTACATGTAGATGGTTAATAAATGTTTTTTGTTAATGAATGAAGTACACTCGAAAATTTTGTAGGCTCTCGCGTCAAAGTTATTTTTCTCAACGAAGAAAAAATTACCATAGAGATGTTCTTTTCTTTTTTTTTTTCTAAAATGTCATCAAAATAACTTTAGTCGATTAAAATACGTTTAAGCTTTGGAAATGGAACCTATTATAATGCCAATCTGTAATGTCAAAGTAAATCAATCACGGGATGCATCAAGGTCCATAATTTAAATTTGTATTTAGGTTGTAGTATTTATTTACTAGATTAATAAATCTCATAGAAAGAAAGTCATTGCGAGACGCCGTCATTATACGTCAAATGATTCTGCTGTAGATAGGTTTTAATATTCTTAGAAAATAGTCTGAGAAATAGCAACGACTTATATAATAACATGTTAATTGCGCAGGACCAAGTTCTGTGGCGCGTGTTGGGAGAGGCCTATGTCCAGCAGTGGCCTGCAATATGCTAGTTGATTAATTGATTGATATATGTTAATTCACTACGAATTGTAGTGTATCTGTTACAGAGAATACCCGAAGTGCGGCTACACCTATTTTTAGCCGGTTAGAACTAGGTGTACCCACATACTCTTGGTTAAAACTAATAATAGCCGACTGTTTTCGCGTAAAACTAGGTCTAGCCTTCATCAAGCCGGCTACAACTAGTTCCAGCCATTCATTGTTGGATAAAACTAAGCCTATCCGATATCATTCCGGCTAGAACTAGTTTCAGACTATACCTGTTAGATAAAACTAGGTCTATCCGATACCATTCCGGCTAGAATTAGGTTCAGACAATCCCTGTTGGATAAAACTTAGATGCGTGTCCCGCCACGTCTTCCGCTCCGCGTCACACTCATGACTCACAGGTTGTGAGGGCCAAGTGCTGCTGATCTACTCAGGTCTACTAGCGAATATGACTCATAGCGTCTGTACATAGTTGTAGCTGGCATGCTATCAGCAGAGCTATTTTAGATATTAAAAAAAAACATCCAATCTTTAGAAACGTAGATACTTTTGTATTCTTCTATATCAAATTGTAATAATTAACACAAATTGTTAGGAGTACAAGTTTTAGTATAATAGGGACAATCAGGAACATTTTTTTTAACAATAGACAATAGTTGCATATTATAATTTTAAAGAATATTATTATAATTATAAATCACACTTTTATGAAGCAAGGCAGGGGGGCGCGACTCGCGTGAGCCAGGCGTCTGTTACTTGATCGCATCTAGTTTTATCCAACAGGGATAGTCTGGAACTAGTTCTAGCCGGAATCATATCGGATAGCCCTAGTTTTATCCAACAGTGAATGGCTGGAACTATAGTGTGACCACAGGAGTTGTGCACCCCCTGCGGTATGTGCGGCGAGGTGGGGGACGAAGAAAAAATATATGTCCGTTATGGTAGCGTACACGTGATAGTTCTGATAGAAAGGGAACTTTTTTTTGATAAATTCTTTATGTAAAAATAATGCGTGAAATTCTGACTGAATTAGTGTAGGTAAATTCTTTATGCGAATTCACAATGGAATATGTCAAAAATCCATGTTAATTTATGTTTATAGTACTGGTACAGATAATATGCTCACAAGTTTTAAAGGTAAATTATCACTCCCCCACACAAGTATTTATACATATGCGGATGATACTGCGGTTGTAGTTAGTGGTCCAAACTGGAATATTGTTAAGGAGAGAGCGGAATTTTCCTTAGTCCAAATTATGTCCTGGTTATCAACTAACCTATTAACATTAAACCTAGACAAAACATTGTATGTGCCTTTCTCCTTGTCTAAAAAAATACTCCGCCCGATAATCTTTCTATCAAAGCTCATACCTGTTCTGATAGCAATAACTGCTCTTGTCAGAACCTAACTCGAGTTGCAAATTCAAGATATCTTGGAGTTTATATAGATAGTAGACTTACATGGGACGTTCAAATAAACACTGCAAAAGCTAGGATAAGGAAACTTATTCATCTTTTTAAAAAGCTTCGAGATGCGACTACACATGAAAAGCTTCGTAGGATTTACCTTGCACTTTGCCAGTCAATTATCCAGTATTGCATCCCGGTATGGGGAGGTGCTGCGAAAACCCAATTACTTTCACTAGAAAGGGCACAGAGAGCTGTCCTGAAAGTCATGAATAAAAAGCCAATCAGGTACCCTACAGCTGAACTTTATAAGGAGAACAAAGTTTTAACTATCAGACAGCTCTATGTTCTTAGGACAATACTAAAGACCCACAAAAGCGTTCCTCATCCATACCCTAATAAACGGTCCAAGCAGGCAGTATGCCCCAGAGTTCGATGTAAAACTTCTTTTGCTAGGAAGCAATTTAAAAGCATAGGTTGTAAGCTCTATAATGCCTTGCATAAAAAAGAAAACATTGCAATGTTAAATCGCCACCAAATAAAATTGATAGCGACAGATTGGCTTCTCCAACTTGACTATGACGCTACTGAGGCATTACTTACATTTATTCAATAAACTGTAACAGTCACATGCACGAATGCTCGCTCGCATTTACACAGAAATGAATTAATGAATTTATACACACTCATACAAATAAACACACACGCATGCGCTCGCACAAACTCACACACACGCACTACACACACACTCACACACGCTCACACACACGCAAACACAAATGAGCAGACTCACACGCAGCATACTTGCATACGCACACATACAGTACTTAGTAATTAGAAAAAGTAAAAGCAATTACCACTGTAAATCTCAGAATACACGTTCACTGTATGTAATATAATATACACTGTATCATTCTCCTGACTGATCTCTCATAATACAGGCAACCGCCTAGTTTGAGATACAGCTAACAGTAATGTTTGTGTCCTCCGCAATCATGTCTTAGATTAAGCTTAAGTCTTATGTAATTTGTATGCATTTTGTGACAAATAAACCTTTATTATTATTATTAAGTGATTTGAATATCTCGAGAACTACAAAACATAGGTACAGTAATTCTGTTAATGCAGTAGAAATGTAATCCTGAAATAACGCCTGTGTAACACTTTATTTCAATACAAAATTCAATATTATCGGAGATATTAACGGTTCTTGGGGCCGGGCTGGAGTTATTTCATTACGCTATAATATTAAAACTACAACAACTATTTTTTTTAAATGTAGGTACAGTCTGTCTATAAAGTCCTGACAAAAAATTAGGGCGCCACTTTGCTACACGTAGCAACCCTATTTAGTCTGACAAAATAGTTTTCAAATTATGTTCAAATAACACACTACACTAATAGAGCACTTATAATACTAGAGCATTTCTTGTAGGTAAGCCTATTGCATTTAAAGTTTTGCGTAGAACTTCAAGACTACAATTAAAATCCATCTCAGTTCTAGCTATCATCTGCAATTTTCTGAGGGTTGGAACTCGAAATTTTACAAAAGTTATGTAAATTGAACATTTGATTATACCTACAATAAATGTAGGCATAATTAGAAACAAAATACAGGTAAAAGAAGAAAAATGTAATATACCTCTTTTTTACTGTAGAACATAATAATAATTGTATTTTGTGGGGGACAGCAGAAATATAGAAACATACATTTCTTTCTTTGGCCGGCCTTGCCTGTGTTTACGAGGAGTTTCAAGCTTTTCATTATTTTTAAATCTGTCATTTTTAAATTTAATAATTCTAATGTAATGGAATGGAAAGAATAAATACAATACCTAACTAAAATTTATTCAGTGTTAAATATTAACCAACAAGATATCATTTAACATGGATTTACTAAGAGCTAAATGATATAAAATTTAATAAAATATTGCAATTAATTATTTTTTGTAGACAGACCAGTCGATGCGAAAGTGACATAGTTTAGTTATCAATATCAACCGTAATATAGACATAAAGCAATTAATTCAAATTAGGATAAATCTTAACTGAATTATACTAATGCAACTGATATAATGTATCAACAGAAATGGTCGTACTACGATTTTTCTTACTTACAATGAATATCTAACCTAAAAATGTGCTATGAACACAATGCCTGTTTTTGGTCTCTAGATCTTAAATGGAGTGAATTTATTACTTGAGACAGATTACGAAAAACAGGAACACGATTACATCATACCCATCAAAGTTGCAGTTCGCCCATAAACATCATCTAGATCGCATAAAAGTTGACCAGAATCGTGGTCCGCTAAACATCGCCTTATAACTTTAAAAATCACTTCCCGCGTGCCACTTTGATTTACTCTACTCATTGTTTACATTGTTCTTCGTAAGTCAGTATTAGTTTATTGTAGATTAATGAACTAATAAAAACCACAAATTTGACGACTTTATAGACATATCTGTAATATATTACATTTGATCACAATGTAACCCAAATATACTCATATTTTATTAAAAATATGCAGGTGATAAATAAGAACTCACCCCTCACTCATAAACGCCTCTTAAATTTAATCACTGGTTAGCGAGATTATTATTTGTAAAATCAAACTTATACCAAACAAAACGGTAAGAATTTAGGGTAATCAATTAACTAAAATTTAAGAGGCGTTTATGAGTAAGGGGGTAATCAGTATAAAGTAATTCCTAGGAATACTGTAGTGTTAACGATTTCTAATTCCTCATCATTAATCTTAACAATTGGATTTTTTTAAATTTTATTTATGCAGAGTTTTTTGGCATAGTAAACAATTCGATGTAGCTCTTGTATATGCTACCATAACGGACACCTACCTGCTGTCACGAGTTTTGACGGCAGTGTCATAACAATTCGAACATTATATTTTTCTTTATAGTACAGTCAATTATGGCTTAAATAGGGGCAAACCTCGGAACGGAAGCGAATAAGCTGTAAATTCGTATAATCCTTTGTTTTGATGTTCTGATGACTGGTGAAAAAGTCTCATGATCACGTGTCTGCGTCATAAGTTATTCAAGGTCAAAGGTCACGAAAGTTAGTTTTTTCCCATTATCTCGTTTTCTATGGGAAATACGCATTTAACGTCATTATAAATATTGTAGATCATAAAATTGTCTACAAAAAATATCTGAACACTTTTCTCCTAAAAAGCATCGCTTTCGAGATATCGTGACTTTAGAGCGCAGGAAAGTCGTATTTTCGACTATATGCACACACTAGCTTTTTCCCGTGATTTCGCTCGCGTTTATAAATATTATGAAACATAAGGCTTATTTCAATATATAGTAGCATATGCATGCTTGGTCTCAGCCTAATCGGTTTGAAATTGACAAAGTTACATACAAACTTCCATCCCCTATCTTATCCCTTTAGGGGTAGAATTTATCAAAATCCTTTCTTAGCGAATGCCTACGTTATATCATCTACCTGCATGCCAAAATTCAGCCAGATCTGTCCAGTGGTTTGGGCTGTGCGTTGATGGATATCTATGTCAGTCAGCTTTGAGTTTTATATAAATAGAAGATTTCCGCACCACCTCTGAGGTAGATAAGGCCAATCTTGCACCAACATTAAATCAAATACAACAGTACATTGAATCAAGCTCAAAAAAAAGCTCGGCGGTTTTTATTAACGTGGTTTCTCCAGTAGGAATACTCCTACCACATAGTGATCTATCAACGCACAACCCAAACCACTGGACAGATCTAGCTGAATTTTGGCATGCAGGTAGATGATATAACGTAGGCACCCGCTAAGAAAGGATTTTGATAAATTCTACCCCTAAAGGGATAAGATAGGGGATGGAAGTTTGTATGTAACCTTGTCAATTTCAAACCGATTAGGCTGAGACCAAGCATGCATTATGCTACTATAGGTATATTGAAATAAGCCTTATTTTTCGTAATATTTATAAACGCGAGCGAAATCACGGGAAAAAGCTAGTGTGTGTGCATATAGTCGAAAATACGACTTTTCTGCGCTCTAAAGTCATGATATCTCGAAAGCGATGCTTTTTAGGAGAAAAGTGTTCAGCTATTTTTTGTAGACAATTTTATGATCTACAATATTTATAATGACGTTAAATGCGTATTTCCCATAGAAAACGAGATAATGGGAAAAAACAGATTTTCGTGACCTTTGACCTTGAATAACTTATGACGCAGACACGTGATCATATGAGACTTTTCTACCAGTCATTAGTACACCAAAACAAAGGTTTATGCAAATTTACAGCTTATTCGCTTCCATTCCGAGGTTGAATGCTTATTTTACTGGAGTATTACGAATTTCATGTTCTTAGAGTATTTGATACATTCCGCTAGATGTAATTTTTCTCAAAGTTACATTATAAAAACACAAATAATGTTCCTATTAACGCTTAAAACTATACAATAATGTAAACACTTTCTTGGAGTTTTTAAAAATGACTGTCTTTTAATAGAAAACTGCTACAGCCGCTCGTGTAGCGACCCGTACCAGCCAAATAACTTAAGTATATTGCGTCAGATGTCGCTAGTAGCTACATCATAGACTGTTTATTCTATACCAGTATATAACATGTACTCTATTATGTCCACCCCCCTCTCGCCGCGCGCATACCTCAGGAGGTGCACAGCTCCTGTGGTCACACTATAGTTGTAGCCGGCATGATGAAGGCTAGACCTAGTTTTACCCGAAAACAATCGGCTAGTACTAGTTTCAACCAAGAGTAAGTGGCTACACCTAGTTCACACCGGCTAAAACTAGGTGCAGCCTCGCTTCAGGTTTTAGCCGTAACATATCTACCATCTCTGACCACAAAGCCCACAGAACACTTATACTCAAAGGACAAAGCCCGAGTTATTTTTTAAGTCGCTCCGTCGCAGAATATCATAATCTCTTACCCCTATCTCATCACTTATTTATGACCCAAAAACCCACCAGTCATTTGACCAGTACCTACACTTCTTACCTGTAATGATATCTCTGCTCCCTCTACTAAAACTATACTAAGTTTTTGATAAACGATATCATTTTTCAGAGCACTTTCTGTGGTAGGTATATATTATGATGAGTTAACCCTCTACTGCATGAATTATTAAGGAGATGAAAAAAAATTTTTTTCATTGTGGATACTGCTTTATTTAAATAATATTAAGACAAAAAAATCGAAAAAAAATAAAAAAGTAGTTTCATGTAGAAAAAAAACTAAGATTCCATATATGGGCTCGTATGCACTTAGACAAAATCTCGATCGGACATATATGGTACCGTATGCAGTCAATAACTAAGTAGAAAAGGAACATTACCTACATAATATCTAAGGAGGTTATAATATATTTTATTGTTAGTCGTGGAATGTAATGAGACAGTTTCTTTTATCATTGTAGCATAGAAAAACTTTGCATTTTGTACATTTAGTGTATGTCTTCATAGAACATACTATGCAATGTTGACGTTTTTTCTGCCACATAGGCCAATGTCCAATGTTATCTGTTCTGACACAGTCCTAAGGAATGTCTTAGCATCGCTATGGCATTTTTTGTCCTCCTTTTAGAAGATACGGGAGTACCAGGTTCGGACAGCGAACCACCACTAAAAGTTCAGCTGGTGTATTCACCTCTGTAATGCATGAAGGCAGCTCAATATCGCCCGTGAAAGTGAAGTTGCCAGGCTTGTATGGATCCAGATGTTTGGAATCCCATTCCGTCAGCAGCTGACGTTTTGCGAGGCTTCTTAGTCACTTTTTTGCTAGAGAAGTATTGTCTTCATCCAAACTTATCATCAGTTTCAGGTATAATAATAGGTCTTCTGAATGAAACAGGTATTGAAGATATTTTGATATCGGAATCCAACTCACGGTCGTCACTAAGATGACCGTTACCCGCAATAGGATTAGCATATTTGTTTTTTTTTTTCATAAAAACAAGAAGGGCCTATTCTACTAAACAAAAGCATAAAAAAAAAGAAGCGATTTGTCATCACTCCTGTTTTTTTTGGCAATGAAAAAAAAAGCTAAAAACATATTTGCACTTGAATTTTTTATTCGTTATGAATAAAAGTCAGAATGCATACGATACCATATATGCTCAAACGTATTTACGTCGTGCTGCATATGAGCCCATATATGGTATTGACATAAAAGTGGATGAAAAGCATAGTAAATACGTAAAAAATAAGAAAATCATTGTTTATAGGTAAAGAAGGAAGTATTGACTTTAGAAATATAATTTTACCTTTCCTGAGTACTTACGTTTCGTTTTTGTTTTTGATACTCAAAAATGTATGTCAGGCAGTCGTATTTTGTTTCACTGACTACCCGCGCAAAAGTAAAATTTTTCCTAAATGTCATCAAATCATAGACAAACTCAGTGTGTTTTCTTTTAGTAACTTAACCATTACATGGATTTAACAATGTGGAATGACTTAATTATTATTTGTTTCGAAATAAAACAACAATAAAATCGGCATACCATATATGGGCCCATATGAAGTAGAGGGTTAAGTTAAAACACTGGATATTCTATAACTTAACGTTACAGCTGTCAGCTGCAGCTCTGCGTTCTTGGTGACCTCGTTGTATTATGCTGAATCATAGCAATCAGCAACCGGAAGGTATTTTTGTAGAGCTATTCCAGAAGAGTTAAATTTCGGGTTTCCAGGGAAAGTTAAGAGGAATCCTCAGAGCAGGTTTAAGTTTATTTATATATGGAGAAATTGAACAACAAATCGGTGACAACCATGAGCCCTGTGGAACACTAATATGCCTGAGCCGCAAAGTGCCTCTTTGCACAAAAATATTTTTTGTATAAATAGGAACCCTTACAAACAAAGCAAACATATTGCTATTGTGTTGTGATTCTTGTGATTCGTACACTAAATTATTAAAAATAAATATAGCTAGTCCCTTGCTTTTATTGCAAACATACTTGAAATTTATTTTAAAGTTTTTAAGGATTTAAATATCAAATAAATTATACTACTTCTTCCAGCATAAACATAAGTTGTGGTATCTGGTTTTCGAACACTCCTTATTCCGATTGTATTCTTTATTGTCTATGCTTTATTTGGACAGTATAATCCAAAATGGCGACGAGCGATGACGAGCCTATGCATTTATATGAAGTTTTTCAAAACTGTTTCAATAAAATAGCAAATAAACAACAAGGTGAGTGAGAAAATGCATACCGTGGCTCGTCTCGCGTTCCTCGAACGAACTGTTCCGATATAGTGAAGTGTTTCATTGTGAATATTGTTCATAGTGTTTGCGTGTTATGCCATTACTGTGTTAAAAGCAACAGCATTTTTTCAAAATACATCCTGTAAACCAAACCTACGCGCAATATATCTTGCTGTTAACCTTCTTCATTAATTTAACTACGTATTTCAATATCGTGGGATGCCACATTGTCGTCTTTTAGGCGATAAAAAGGCTATGTTTTGATCATATTCTACGACATCAATGTGCCTGTACCATTGTGCCACAGCAATTTCAGTGCGAATCTGTATTGTTTATTGGTATAGGTTTACGTTGACGACTTCTCTCAGAATGGAACAGGTAAAGCTAGCGATTAAGATGAAATTAAACGAAAAAAACTGACGATTTATCTCAAGAAATAGTACGTAAGCAAGTGCAAGTTTTTTGATGCATTTTTTTTTCTTGTACGCCAAGTATCAATGGAGACAACGTTGTTAGCCTGTTGTGTAGAAGCATGCACATAAAAATTTAGTTTGCAATTCGTTATGTTTGTGTTCTCTTTATTCCTGTGTTTACAGCATATTTTTTTTTGTTTATTTACTCAAGTTACGCGCGGACTACGAGCGTCTATGAAATTGAGTGTATACATGATCTAAAAATTATCTTACTACTCTGTTGAAGTATGTTAGGAATTTTATAAATGAAACATGATGTTTACAGAGTGTGTATGAGTGATACACCATGTTTTACTTCCTTTGAATAAATTTATTGATATAAGAATAGTTAGGTCCCTCATTATTGCATGATTCATGTCATGTATATGATGGTTATGTTGCTCTCAACATTCCACTCTCTGTAGTGTTTGATCTTATTAGGATATTCACTTTGTATGTACAAGGAAGACTATTTTAAAATATTTCTAAGTCTTAAATTGTACATGCATATAAGAAATTGATATTTTATGTTTCTTTATTGAAGACTGCAGTAATTACTGAATAGGTTACATACACACATCAAAAAAGTCTAAGCAACATGCATGATATTACAAATTTACCATTTATATTAATTTATTTTACCATTTATTTTAATTATAACGTTGTATTTTATTTTTAAAATAATATTTTTAGGGTTCTATGATGTAAAAATAACAGCTGTTTTCTTTATAAGTTCTTTTAATAACAGAAATTAACAATATTAGAATATACAGGTACATAAGAAACTAAACTTTTTTTTTACAAATTGAAATTTCTTAAGAAAATGAATTTATTGTGAAAGAATAGGACAATTTAATACAAAGTATGGCCTCCTCTGCTATTCAGAACTTGTCGGCAACGATTATTCATTGAATTAATGAGACTGTTTATGTCATCTTGCGGTATTCGCTCCCAATGGAATTGTAGCAAATCCTTCAGCTGTTGGGTTGTTGTCACTCCATCCAAGTCCTTCAAAACACGTCTCTGGAGCATGTCCCATGCGTGCTCGATGGGGTTGAGGTCTGGCGATTGTGCAGGCCAGGGCAATACCTGGATGTTCTCCGTTGCCAAGTATTCACTGGTTCGCCGAGCTGTATGTGAACGCGCATTGTCATGCATTAACGTAAAATCGGAGCCAAAGGTTTGTGCAAATGGATGGACATAAGGTCTGAGAATATCCTCAACGTAATTTTCAGCGTTCATGTTTCCATTTACAAAAACGAGCTCAGTTCGCCTGTTCTTCATAATACCCGCCCATACCATAACTGTTGAGCCGCTGTATGGATGAACTTCCTGAACGCACCTGAGTCTTTCAGTATTTCCGGGTCGACGGTACACTCGCACCCTTCTTGTATCAGGCCTAAACCCGAATCGCGACTCATCGGAAAACATAATTTTATCCCATTGTTCCTGGGTCCATGTTATGCGTTCTCTACACCATTCATTTCGACGAGCGCGATTCCCGTGACGTATCGGTGGGCACCTGATAGGGCGTCGAGCTCGTAGGCCGTACTCATGCAGTCGATTTCGCACAGTTTGGGGACTTACATCAACACCACTTGAATTTTGTAGCCTCAAACTTATCTCTCGAGCGGTTAACATCGGCTGGCGTCTTGCAGTCAGTTGTATGTACCGGTCTTGCCGAGTGGTTGTACTCCTTTTACGGCCTGGATGCTGTTCAGCGGGTTCCCCTGTATTATTGTAGCGCTGCCAAAGACGACAAATAACACTTCTATGAATACCAAAATGTCGAGATACCTGAGATTGATTACTTCCCGCTTGCAACATCCCTACAGCTCTTTGCATTTCATCTGCCGTCAAATGACGTTGCTCCATGACGTAAAGAATATCTAACAATTCAATTTTGTCGCCAACTGTATTTAAATGGTTGGTAAAATTATAAAATCAAGACTAAAACGTAGCAATTAACATGCACTCAAATTCAAACAAATTCGCAGTCATTTGAATTTTATGAAAAAAAAACAAAACATAATCGAAATTTTTTTTTTACAACCAGCCAGTATGTCATCAATAACAAAAAAGTTTACTTACCTATACACTTTGAGTGAGTAAATACTTAGAAATTAATTAATATAAATGGTAAATTTGTAATATCATGCATGTTGCTTAGACTTTTTTGATGTGTGTACTATAAGGGTATCTAATATATTATTGTATTTATGCCTTTTTTTTTATCTGTGTATTGTGTTTACTAGGTATTCCAAATTTTGATCTTGGGTTAGGTGAGGTAGGGTATTCTAGGTTAGTTTAGTGTGGTGGGAGTCTATTAGAAGAAAGTATTACAGGACTCTTATAACAAGGGGTCAATAAGATGATTGTAACAAATAAAACTATAATCCGTGAACATTGGTGTGGGTTATACATTTACTCTATCTATAGGCTCTATATTTTATGTTCATGTATAACTGTTAAATGTTCCTTTACAAATAAATAAATAAACATATTATACAATGACATGACATGCATGACAATTTTATATATGTCCTGCAAGGACTGGCCTGGATGGATTGATGTAGTTTTTCAGAGTACTCAAAAAAAATTCATTTTTCTTGCGCATTCCGACATACTCCTGACAAGGATAGGAAAGGGTAATTTTTTTTATTGACAACATGCAAAACATAAAAAAGTATTTAAGTATGTTTATCCATTGTCTTAGTATAATAGTACAAGCTCTGCTTAGTTTGGGACTAGATGGCGTTGTATGAATGTGTGAGGAATATTTATTTTTATTTATACAATACATGAATTACAAAATTACAAACATGAATTATAAAAAAGTGCTGAGTGTAGCTTTAATTACAAGTTGCCACAGCATGCAAGTTGACAGTCAGTGTTGTGATGATTATTTATACCCTTCATCATTACCTGGAATGCTCCTTCAACTCTTCAAATATTACACCACTATGCCCTAATAACCCATCAGCAATTTTGTTATTTTCTTGAGCCATTTACATACTAATATCAATAATATAGGCTTCATAACTGTCATTTTATATATATACTTAAATATGTAAATTATTGTAGATTTTATATTACTTATTAGTTACTAACACTTGTATAAATAATATAGTATAATTTACTGTAAAATAAATGCATTTACATTCAATATTGGCATTTATTTTAAAGGTGTTAAGGTTCATTATGCAATGTTTGTGTCTGTATGTTGCTGTTTGGTGAGAAAAACAGTAGATCATGATTGAAAATAGTTTTATTAGAAGTGACTAAGAATGTAATATTAGTAATATTAAAAACAAATACTTGTAATTTGTCAATTAGGTGTAGAAGAGCTACGGCCCTGATGTTGCAACAATGCTCTCATTTTCCTGAATTCCATGATCATGTCATTTATTTTTTGTGACACAGAGTACCTAGGTGTTAATCCATGGTGCCCAAATGGGTCAAGTAATTTTGAATATTACATACTGATTCTCCGTGTGGTGACGAAGTAAGAATACAATATGTCACCACCCCATCTCATCCCATGGGTGTCGTAAAAACCGACTAAGGGACTAGCCGTGAATATTATCTTTACAAAATAAAAAGAAGGAAAACTTGAAATTAAACCCTATACCAATCTGTTTGGCCTGCGTGGTATTAGTAGGCCAAGTATCCCTTCATCACGGAAGGAGTCTCGTTCCTGCAGTGGGACATTAATAGGCTGTTATGATATACATACATACTGATTTAAGTTTATTTCAAAAATATTAGTGGGATGCAATAATGTAGAACTGTACTCTTATTTTATTTAGGTAATTTCTCTTTTTACATTTGTAATTCCCTGTCACTGAATGTGTGATTGTTGTCGCCACCCCTGTAGTTGCCTGTTTTAACCCTAGGAACACTTTAGTTAAAGGAGACCCTTTGTGAACCTGTGATACATCCCTCACGAGATAAAATATCTCTAAAAGCATTTTGTGTCTTGAATTTGATCCAATATTGCTTTACAATGTTCTAATATCACAAATAGACCAAAGTTTTATAATAAATAAATAAATAATCCTCACACATTCACACAACGCCATCTAGTCCCAAACTAAGCAAAGCTTGTACTATGGACACTAGACAACGGATAAACATACTTAAATACTTTTTTTTGAAAATACATACATAGAAAAGACTCAGTTTGCATTGCAAACAATCATGTTCATGCACACAAAGATTTGCATTGAGCGGGAATCGAACCCGAGAATCATGCTTTACCTTTCTTTATTTATTATTATGGTTAGTGGCGAATCCTGTATGAGTTATTTAGCCTTCTGTAGGCCTCTGTAGTGGCTTTACATCTATGATGAAAAAATAAAATATAAGATTTTTCACTCTTGCTGTTAATTTTTCTAACCAGATAATTAATAAATTACCTATAAGGTTCAGAATTGCTTTTACTTCTGATTAGTATTTAAGAAAGCATAGCTAGGGCTCTTTTATTGCATTCTATTTAGTTGTTTTGGAGCAATAACAAATGCGAAAAAAGTAAGCTAAACAAGTAATAAATAATAATATAAACTTCAATACATACTTGTTTTTATAGATTTACGTAGGTAATACCCTGTCCAAATGCATTGCATTGAGTGGGGATTTTTGTTTAGCAAACATGCACCTCTTCTTCATGTCGATTGGCATAAACTCAGACAGTGCCGGCCCAGAATTCGGCCACAGTAAGTCTGTAGCAGCTCATAGGTCTTGAGGGCTGCATGTAGCGTGGCATTGAGAGCATTCCAAGAGGTGCGACATAGTCTGGGGGTGACATGCAATTTAATTAATACACTATAGAGTATGCATGAGTGATGCATGTTATGATTTTTCTCTGGCTTCATTTTGTTTCTTGAATGTTTATAATTGTCCCATTTGCAGCTAGATATTTATTTACAAAAAAGTATGTTCATTTCGAATTTAAAGAGTATCTTGTATGACTACTTACTCACTCTACCAAATTCTTCACCGAAATTCTTGAATCTGTCAAGGCTACGTCTATGGGTATGTGTCTGATGATAAGTTATAGGTATAAATCCGTGTGGTGACGAAGTAAGAATACAATATGTCACCACCCCATCTCATCCCATGGGTGTCGTAAAAACCGACTAAGTGAATAACCGTAACTACTATCTTAACGAAATAAAAAGAAGGTAAACTTGAAATTAAACCCCATACCAATCCGTCTGGCCAGCGTGGTATTAGTAGCCCAAGTAACCCTCCTTCACGGGAGGAGGCCCGTCCCTGCAGTGGGACATCAATGGGCTGTTATGATGATATAGTTTCGCGTAGCATCAAAACAACATAAGTCGTAATGTCCTTCCGATACGTTTTATACAAACAAACGAATAAAACATTGATAGATGGTAATAAAATTGTTCTGAACGTCCCGTCCCATGCGACCCAGATACGCCTATTAGCTATACATATATTTAGTATATGACTCATTATCTGTAACAATTAATTTTATTTAGTGTTTTAAATTTTATAAAATCGACTATTTGTTTATGGTTTAGGGGATTAGGGATGTTACTACTTACGTTATGTCTGTTTTTTTAAGACTACTTCCGCACTAATATTGAGGACCGTCGCCATTAATTTAATAGTCACAAAAAGCACAAAGACTAATAAAAAAAAACATAGGAAAAGCACGTAGTATTTTGGCTGGGCCGTAATTGATTTTGTAATACTCAGCGTCCGCGGCTGACTAAGACTAACTCAGTTTCAGGATAGATCGTCTCTTAAGTTCGCTATAGAGATCTGATGACTCCTAGCCCTCCCTCATGGGCTAACTTTCTGAAACTACTGACCGGCATAGAATTTGTCGCCCAGTTCTTTTCAGCGGACACTAAGCTAAACTCTAATAGAATGTCTGAAGCCGCGTGATTATAACTCATAATTTCACACAAATCCATCTACATATTTTCAAACTTACACATACAACATACACTTAGTTTAGGTATTTAATAAGTATGTTTTTTAGGAAATAAATACGTTAATTATAATACGCACAGAAACTGTATAATCGCGGGGTTTGAGACCACTATCTCTTACGTGGGAGACCGAAAACCAAACATCCATGTACACACAGCAACACATCAAGTTAAACATTTTCATTTGAAATTGTGTCTTATTTCAAGGTATTTATTTATTTATTATTAAGGTACATGAGTGTCTAGCTTGATTAGATGCTGTGTGTACTTCATGCATACACCTAGTTTCTCTCAAATATAAATGTGGAGAGTTAGCAGCTCTTGGATCTGCGCAAAGCTATGGAGTATGGATAACTTTGCATAACGAGACTTAGCACTTGTGTAGCCTTGCGGTTTAAGGCCCTTAATCATAGGACGCAGGTTTAAATCCTAGCCCAAACTTCAAATTATTTCCATAGTTTGTTGATTACTTTAAGGTTACCTACACCAACCTGAAAATATTAAGAAAAATATGAAATGAGGTTTGTTGACTTAACTTTTCAACGATAGTAGTAGAGGTCATCCAGATATGAATAAAAAACAGGTGTTTTTTAATTACGTAGAAATTATACTTATTGATAATTAAATCTGAAAATGTAATCGTTTATGTTTATATTATATATTTATATTTATTTCGTTAAGAATGAAATATAATAAACATTTTTTTTTAATCTTTATTTAAGGAGCTTTGTCACAATTTGACTATGTCGCTCCTATAATAAACATTGGTACTTACATAAATCTAACGCAAAAAATATGCACCAACAACAATCATCATATCAGCCAATTGACGGCCACTGCTGGACATAGACCTCCTTTAAATATTTCCACTTTACGGGGTAAAAAAGTAATGAAATGAAAAAATGTAAAGTAAAGGACAGGTCCTTTACACCGAAAGCTTAAAAAAATTAGCTTTACAACAAGTAGTTACTTGGTAATCCGCTAATCCAAGTGTCCAAGCAGTTACAGTAGTGTGCTAATATTACTGTGTTTAGGTGTAAAGTTACAGTAGCTAGTGACATTACTCTAGACTATAGAACTTCACAGCATGTGTATTTGTGACGAAAGCAGTGCAGGTTATATTTTAAAGCACTGACTTCTTATTCGTCTTAACAAGCGTTGTCATGTATTTTTATATGTTATTCAATCCCCTGATTGGCGTAAGCATTATTTGTAGGAAGCCCATTCTAGTAATTTTGTCCCTAAAGCCCGATTTACACATCGACAAGTATACTGTACTTGTTAAGTAGTAAGTTGTTGATTAAGTTGATTTAAATAGATCTCCATCCTATTTTTGGCGAGTTAAGGTGGCGAGACGCCTACTCCTACTACTACTAAACTCGCTACTGTACTTGTCGATGTGTAAATCGGGCTTAAAATACTGTTAGAATTCGTAAACTTAATACAACTAAACCATAAAATTTACTTCGCGCCATATTACTATTATAAAAAAACATAAACAAATATATTATCCTACTAAGTTATTGCTCGGCTAAAATATAAAATAACATATTAAAGAAAACTTATGTGTATTCTAAAATAGTCTATAACATACTATATCCTCAAATAGAGTTTGTCTGTTAGTTATAAATCAATTTAACGGTTAAAACTTTGACGTTTTATAACGTAGACGTAGAAAAATAATATATTTTATATCGATTAAAATCGACTAAAATGTCTAGTCGATTTTTATAGTTTTTTTTGTGAACCCAGACGTAAAATTTCGTTGTGAGTTTTGTATCTTTTTGTCCTTGGGCTTGTATCGTAGTAAGTAGAACCTTGATTGGATGGAAGGTTTTATATAGATAATAGACGGAGAAATACGTAGCTGAAGCGTCTATTACAAATATAATGTAATAAAATAAACTGGATGGATGGATGTTTGTTACTCTTTCACGCAAAAACTACTGAATTGATTTTGATGAAATTTGAAATATAGGTAGTTTAAGGTGTAGAATAACATTTAAGCTACCTATATAACGCGGGTAGAGCTTCGGGCATCAGTTATCAGTTGAGTTCTAAGTTGCGGCCCGGCGCCGTATAAAGCAATGGTTAAATTTGGTAGTTGATACGGTTACTCGGTTGGCCTAGTGGTCATGGCCCTGGACGCGTATAGTCCAGAGACGCGGGTTCGGGTCCCGCATCGCTTCTTTTCGGATTTTTCTAGTTTTACCTAAGCTTTAGAGGTAAAAATGATATGTAAGCAGTTAGTTAGTAATATGTAGTATAAAAGTTAGAGTGTAGTAATGTCTGTCACAGTAATCAATCAATCGTCATTGAACTGTGTAGCCGTATTAGGCGGACGATTATGATTGTGCCCGTTACTGTGCCACCGTACAAGTTGCGAGAGGTAGCGGGCAATGTAGCGAGTTTTTGTAATGTAGTCTAATTACTAACCCCCTATGGGTTAGTATTGCCATAATATAAAATGTAATATTGAATAAATAAATAAACATTCACGGTCATCTCTACACAGCGCCTTCTGTTCCCAAAGTAAGCTAGGTTTAACCTGCTTGTGTTATGGGTAACAGAACAACGGATATTAATACTTATAATATGTAGGTACTTTTTTTTAAATACATACATAAATAGAAACACTCAGACCAATGCAAATAAAATAATCATGTTCATGCACACAAATATTAGCATTAAACGGGAATCAAACCCGAGACCTCTGCGTAGCAGTCATGTTACATAACCACTACGCCACAGAAGTCTTGAAATAATTATATCATTTACGACCCGCCCCCGAGAACCATTTAACACTACCGACATAACTGTCTGTAACTACTGAGTTAGAAAGAAAGAAAGAAAGAAAGAAAATATTTATTTGCATAAAACATGTGTGGTAATAAATAGTTCTTAAATTTAAAAAAAGTGTGTAACAACATGTTTTATAGTGTGACCACAGGAGCTGTGCACCCCCTGAGGTATGCGCGGCGAGGTGGGGGACGAAGAAAAAATAGGTGTCCGTTATGGTAGCGTACACGTGATAGTTCTGATAAAAAGGGAACTTTTCTTTTGAAAAATTCCTTATGTAAAAATAATGCGTGAAATTCTGACTGAATTAGTGTAGGTAAATGCTTTATGCGAATTCACAGTGGAATATGTCAAAAATCCATGTTAATTTATGTTCATAGTACTGGTACAGATAATATGCTCACAAGTGATTTGAATATCTCGAGAACTACAAAACATAGGTACAGTAATTCTGTTAATACAGTAGAAATGTAACCCTGAAATAACGCCTGTGTAACACTTTAATTCAATACAAAATTCAATATTATCGGAGATACATGTAAAAGAAGAAAAATGTTATATACCTCTTTTTTACTGTAGAACATAATTGTATTTTGTGGGGGAGAGCAGAAATATAGAAACATACATTTTCTTTCTTTGGCCGGCCTTGCCTATGTTTACCAGGAGTTTCAAGCTTTTCATTATTTTTCAATCTGTTATTTTTAAATTTAATAATTCTAATGGAATGGAAAGAATAACTACAATACCTAACTAAAATTTATTCAGTGTTAAATATTAACCAACAAGATATCATTTAACATGGATTCACTAAGAGCTAAATGATATAAAATTTAATAAAATATTGCAATTAATTATTTTTTGTAGACAGACCAGTCGATGCGAAAGTGACATAGTTTAGTTATCAATATCAACCGTAATATAGACATAAAGCAATTAATTCAAATTCAAATTGGGATAAATCCTGACTGAATTATACTAATGCAACT
The DNA here is from genome assembly GCA_905475405.1 of Schrankia costaestrigalis. Classification (NCBI taxonomy): domain Eukaryota; kingdom Metazoa; phylum Arthropoda; class Insecta; order Lepidoptera; family Erebidae; genus Schrankia; species Schrankia costaestrigalis. The sequence goes on along the minus strand of FR997853.1, from coordinate 899,660 downwards.
GATAATGTATCAACAGAAATGGCCGTACTACGATTTTTCTTACTTACAATGAATATCTAACCTAAATGTGTGCTATGTACACAATGCCTGTTTTTGGTCTCTAGATCTCAAATGGAGTGAATTTATTACTTGAGACAGATTACGAAAAACAGTAACACGATTACATACCCATCAAAGTCGCAGTTCGCCCATAAACATCATCCAAATCGCATAAAAGTTGACCAGAATCGTGCTCCGCTAAACATCGCCTTATAACTTTAAAAATCACTTCCCGCGTGCCACTTTGATTTACTCTACTCATTGTTTACATTGTTCTTCGTAAGTCAGTATTAGTTTATTGTAGATTAATGAACTAATAAAAATCACAAATTTGACGACTTTATAGACATGTCTGTAATATATTACACTTACTTAGTTGATCACAATGTAACCCAAATACACTCATATTTTTAAAAAAATATGCAGGTGATAAATAAGAACTCACCCCTTACTCATAAACGCCTCTTAAATTTAATCACTGTTTAGCGAGATTATTATTTGTAAAATTAAACTTATACTAAACAAAACCGTAAGAATTTAAGGTAATCAATTAACTTAAATTTAAGAGGCGTTTATGAGTAAGGGAGTAATCTGTATAAAGTAATTCCTAGGAATACTGTAGTGTTAACGATTTCTAATTCCTCATCATTAATCTTAACAATTTGATTTTTTTTTTATTTTTATTTATTTAGAGTTTTTTGGCATAGTAACCAACTCGATATAGCTCTTGTGTATGCTACCATAACGGACACCTACCTGCTGTCACGAGTTTTGACGGCAGTGTTATAACAATTCGAACATTATATTTATCTTTAAGAATTTCATGTTCTTAGAGTATTTGATACATTCCGCTAGATGTCATTTTTCTCAAAGTTACATTATAAAAACACAAATAATGTTCCTATTTACGCTTAAAACTATACAACAATGTAAATACTTTCTTGGAGTTTTTAAAAAAACTGTCTTATAATGGAAAACTGCTACTGCCGCTCGTGCAGCGACCAGTACCAGCCAAATAACTTAAGTGTATTGCGTCAGATGTCGCTAGTAGCTACATCATAGACTGTTTATTCTATACCAGTATTTATCATGTACTCTATTATGTCCACCCCCCTCTCGCCGCGCGCATACCTCAGGAGGTGCACAGCTCCTGTGGTCACACTATACCACGAATGGCATACAAATATTTACAATTAAATTAAATTATAATAAAGATATTAAAGTGAATGACTATTACAATTATGTCAAAAAAAAAATTAAATTACAATGCACAAATAAAGACTATTAATTAAAATAAATTAATTAAAATAAAATTAAACGCTAATGCAATATCAATTTCTATAAGAACAAAACATACTGGAATAACATTGGTGCAGACCGTAACTACTATCTTTACGAAATAAAATGAAGGAAAACTTGAAATTAAACCCAATACCAATCTGTCTGGCCAGCGTGGTATTAGTAGGCCAAGTATCCCTCCGTCACGGAAGGAGGTCCATCCCTGCAGTGGGACATTAATGGGCTGTTATGATGATATAATTATGTATAGTCGCTTATGACTTGCACCACACTAGTTACAATGCATACAGTACCTGTATGAATTAATGTCACATTGCTATGTTACATTGAGTTAGTCTCGTAGCATTGACGTGTACACAGGGTGTTGCTTTTATTTATAATATCTTTTTTGTTTTCAACAGCATTTCATCATAATCATATATGTAACAGCCCATTAATGTTCCACTGCAGGGACGGGCCTCCTCACATGACGGAGGGATACTTGGCCTACTAATACCACGCTGGCCAGACGGATTGGTATAGGGTTTAATTTCAAGTTTTCTTTTTATTTCGTAAAGATAATATTCACGGATAGTCCCTTAGTCGGTTTTTACGACACCCTTGGGATGAGATGGGGTGGTGACATATTGTATTCTTACTCCGTCACCGGAGAACTGCAACTACATTTACTTTTTATTAATTTTGTTGCGAATCTTAAGACGTAGCACAGGTGCTTTATCCGAGGTCACGCTGTTGGTCGTACAGCATACAGTTAAAGGAAAGCGGTTAAGATATTTAAAACATACGTAACACTGTCACGGTTTTTATAAAATTGTAACAAATCTAAATCATTTATGTGTGACCTAAAGGTTGCTGGACTTCTTGATTTCTAAGTTTATAACTGTTTTTGGGAAATGTGGTGTCGGTGTGAGCATAGGCCAAGTTTAGGTTAAAAATACTTAAGAATTAAAAACGGTATCTGGAGTGTAATATGTAGATGAAAAGGTTTTCTTTTCCCCCATTAAGGCTAGTTTATTTGTTAGTATAATGATTTAGTATGGTATTGACTGTTGAGACTAATTACTGTATTTATACACTAACACCTGATGTACACAGTTTTGCAATAAATAAATCTTTGTCTTTATATTCTTTTTTCAAAATAAAATATTTTCTTATATCCGTAAAATAGCATCAGCCTGTAGATTATAACACGACCAAATACGGTGCGTCACGTATATCTTTTGTGAAGTTACAAGTAAACCATTAATCATATTTGGACGGTGTGTATTTTAACTCGTTCCTCTTAATACAAGCTATACGAAATCGCAAGCATTTGAATTGAACTTGAAATGATCACTGACCCCATTTTTTACCTATATTTTAACTAGCTTTAATCATAACAGCCCATTAACGTCCCACTGCAGGGACGGGCCTCCTTCCGTGACGGAGGGATACTTGGCCTACTAATACCACGCTGGCCAGCCAGACGGATTGGTAAATCGTTTAATTTCCAGTTTTCGTTCTTTTTATTTCGTCTCGGAATTTTCACGGATAGTCCCTTAGTAGGTTTTTACGACACCCATGGGATGAGATGGGGTGGTGACATATTGTACTCTTACTCTGTCACCACACGGATAATTTGTACACATAATAAAATAGTATTTCTTAATATCAAAGTTTGATAAAATGTTGTTATTATTTTTATAACAAAACAATTTAGTTCCGACTTGAAAGCGTGTCAGAAACATAGATAGTGAGTTCGAAGCCCGGCTGATAACAATTCAATTTGTTTTAATTATTACATATTAATTTTAATTTAAACACATAATTATTTATCATTATGAATAAAAAAGTATATAATGTTTTATTTAAAAATACATTTTCTCCTGCGGATCTCCTCATTTCTGATTCGATCACCTAAAGAAACTCCCAATATAGCACTCTCCATTGCCCTCTGAGTGACCATGAGCCTTCTGAGATGGCCCATAGTTAGCGACCACGTCTCTGATCCATAAGTGATCACTGGCAATACGCCCTGGTCGAAGACCTTTGTTTTCAGACACTTGCCGTCGAGAAGATACGTTTTAGCTTCCCGAACGCTGCCCAACCGCGTTGGATTCGATGATAATATTTACTTGCCGTAATTTAATTATGGTAAATCTCTTTTACAAAATATATTTTAGTGATTCGCAAAATTTTATATACTGATAAACTTTTCATGACGAAATCACGGTGTAACATTAACTTTTATAATAGGTATATTTATGACGTCACATGACCCAACATAAACAAAGCATATGTTATCAGCTGTCACTTGTAACATTACATGCTAACAGATAGTCGTAGTAACCCCCGGGGGTTATCATTGTAACATGTAAGTCAAGACATCATCATATTATGTTGTACTTATTTATTACTAATTAATACTTAATAATGTTTTGTTTATTTATACTATTTGTTTTGAGGCATGTTTTGAGAACGACAAATGATATTGGTAAAATTTTGTAATTTGAAGGTAACTAAGGGTACGAGTATTATTGTTTTCTACACGCTTCTAGCTAGGCTTTTATTGGCCCACTACCGAGCATATAGATACGTATAGAAGTAATCTAAAGTGCGATCGGACAACGCGCAATGCCCTACTATAATTTAGCAGGACTGTGTTTGTATTCTTTAAGTTGAAATCACCACAACTTACGGTAGACTGATGGTTGGCTGGATGTCTGTAGCATTAGATCATACATTGACCCATTTTGTACCAAAAGTTTTTAATCTCCCAAAGAATACCACTTACGCTGATGCCTCTATAGGCATATATTAGAGCTATTCTATAATAGCTCTAAGAATGAATCAGTTAACGAAACTCAACTCACTTATTTCAAGTATAATAATTTGATTTTGTTATACATAAAGATTCATGTAGGTTTATGTTTAAATTCGTTTGTAAATTAACCTATATCTAGAATTAATGACATGGGTCATTAATTCTAGATATCAGTCAGCATACTACAACTAACAGAAAACTAAGAAAAAAGAAAATAAAAAAAAAGTTAATTAGCTTATTTACCTAGTACAAGCAATTGTTTTGACATAGCCATGATTCATTGGATAATTGTGTGTACAATTTAATCATAAGTCGTGTATAATACTAGTCAGGTGTGGAAGGAGATATCGATCTAGTCGAATGATCGTTTCCCGAAAGACGAAAACTGTATACCTGTCACGCTGTTTTGTATCCATACCGTAGCCAGACGACCTGATCAAAGGTGAAAAATTGGTGGATTTAGGAGGCATCAATCAACTAGCCTATTGCAGTCCACTGCTGGACATAGGCATCTCCCAACACGCGCCACAGAACATGGTCCTGCGCCTTACGCTTCCAGTCCGACCCAGAGACAGAATAGGAGACATAGAATCACTCAAACCAAACATTATATTTTTCAAAAATGATGGATATTTTTATATTTTTGTTTGCCTCATCCCTACAACAATAGCTCTTGAAGGTCTCAGGGCAGGCACGGGCTTCCTCCTTGAGGGAAAACTTAGCGCACAACCCTGTATGTACCCTCTGGCTCGCTATTACTGTCCAAGTTTCTGAAGAAGGCCCTTCCCTGCAATAGGACATTAATGAGCTGTTGTGATAATTATAAAGATTTACAGTTGAAAACGATTAAGTTTTTAATATTGTTGTAACGCTTTAGACAACAAATACAAATAAAAATTTCGAAATTCGAACATTGGTTAGTTTTTTTCGTATTGGACGATGTAAGGACCAATGGGGTATCGTCTCGCGCGCAGCTGATCAAATACAAGTATTATGAATTAGGTTATGACGCGCTTGCTATGCGCGTAAATAATGTTAAGGGAGAAATTTTTATATTGATATTATATTATTGTTGTTTTAATTATTTTTGAATAGAGTACCTAGTCTTGCTTGCCATAAATAATGTTACAAAAAACGTCTTTTTTGTTTCCTATGGAAAGGATCATTCTAAGACGTAATGTGGTATTAAAAGGCTTAACCACCTTCTGAAGAATTATTCTTTATTTCACTATGATTTGTGTCGTTTTATACGTTTTCTCACGATACCGTCACTGAAAGATATGGTCTGGTAGTGTAAACTGCTTCGGTTACACAGTGGTTGTGTATAGCGTTTGAATCCCACGCAAGATAATTATTATTTACTAGCTGACCGGTGCCCACTTCGTTGGGCTGCGAAAAAAACACCTCTGTTTATTATACATATTTCATTATTGCTCCACTCCTATTAGGCCCGATAAATGGACTATTCAACACAGAAAGAATTTTTAAAATCGGTTCATTAGATCCAGAGATTACCTCCTATAACGTCACAAACACACAAACTTTACCTCTTTATAATATTAGTATAGATGTGATCCACAAATTATTGTCTAGTGCCTGGTCTCTTTTTGTGTAAATTTCATGTCTATTCCCTGAAACAGAAGGCTTATGCGGAATAAGCGTAATGCCTAGTGCGAGATTTATCTATTTCATCCTAACAGCCCATCAATGTCCCACTGCAGGGACTGGCTTCTTCCGGTGACGGAGGGATACTTGTCCTACTAATACCACGCTGGCCAGACGGATTGGTATAGGGTTTATTCTAAGTTTTCCTTCTTTTTATTTTGTTAAGATGATAGTCCCTTAGTCGGTTTTTACGACACCCATGGGGTGAGACGGGGTGGTGACATATTGTATTCTTATTCCGTCACCACACGGAGATCTATTTAATAAAATATAAATCACCATTTTAAAAAAACCCTCTAATACCAAAAAGACACAGTATTCCCATATAAAACACCGTACAGTTATCCAAACTTCATCCCTACTTATTGACCTGGTACAAACAGTTAGGGTTATAAGTTTGTACAACAAATAAAACGTCTCGATTGCTATTACTGTGGACCGTTCTGTTTGCATGGCTTTAATGGACACGCTCCAGGGTTTGGATGAAGTCGTTTAATTAGGGTTAAATGATCGCTGTCTCTTTATGTGCCTGTATGGGTGACTAAAAATGTAAAAATATGGCATGGTAAAATAAGGCATATCATTTCATGCTTGTGGTAGAATCAAAATAAAGGATACTTTAGATGAAACGGTATGGTATAAGTAGGCCAAATGGGATTACTAATTATAATAAAGCTAACACCACGAAAATACTTCTTTATAGGCTACTAGCTGATGCCCGCGGCTTCACCCGTGTTGTATAAGAAGCTTAAAATTTATTTATCGTGCTTTGTATAGCTTACCTGATTACTGAACCATCGTTCGCTTACATGACTACTAAGCCATTTTGGTTTATATTACTGTACCGGCAACTAAATCCTTGCTTTTGAAACTACCCGCAATATTTAACAGTCTAGCATACAATATGGTGGTGAGCAAATAAATCAGTCTATCATCCCTCGAGCGAGTGATGGTGGCGTGCGTTTGTCAGTAATGTTACAAATATTGTCCACTAACTTATATTGTAAGAGGGTTGCACCCCCTTGTTGTCTGTGCGCCGTATTCACAGTCTGGCTGTCGTGTTACTTGCATTTGTGTAAACGCCAGTATTATTCTTCCTATTGGTTTTCTTCGAAATTATCTAACATGAAATCCCCGGCTTCTTACTAATTGCATATCAATGTACACACGATACCAATGCTGAAAATCACAATTAAAAAATTTTTGTCTGTCTGTCTGTTTGTTCCGGCTGATCTCCGAAGCCGCTGGGAGAGGTTCGCAGAATAAAACATGGTGAACCTTTGTACATTTTTTCGTGAACGAAGTCGCGGGTTATATAATATTTTGCGCTCGTAATATAATATTTTGTTGTTAATTATAATAATTTATGTATCTAATTATAATTTATTGTCATGCTAGCCTAGCTAATTAATAAAAGCATTTGTCCTAATTTTCATGGAATATTACAAACTGTGGAGGCTAAATACGACAGGTTATAATACTTACAATTTTGTACTTTCCTCTGCTCAACAAAAAATAAATAGTCAAATAAATCTTTAGGTATAAAATTGTCTGAATGTAATTTTTTTTTGGAAATGTGTTTTACTCCTAATAGTAAAGATTTGAGAAAGCCTAAGTAGACGTGTATACTGTATACTGTGACGATGTATACTTTGAAAACATGATTTTTTTTTTTTGTAATTTGAATTGTGCTTGAATTGAAACCGAGACCTCTGCTTAGCATTAATAATTTATAACGCCACAAAGGTCGTTTAACAAATGAAATGAAAGTATTTATTCTGCTTGCTTATAAACAATAACAATATTTAGTACTTCTGCCAAACTGCATAGCAGTTTGTGGGCAGACGTAGCTCCCATGACAATACTATAGATAGGGTCCAAGTGGTACTCTCCTAGTCTCGATTAAACAAGATTAATCGGTTAAATTTAACGCTATGCACTTTCCGCTTACGTGTACTTGACAAGGGATGTTGTAATATACTATTATTATATTTTATTGCCATGTCTATCTGTCCTTGTTTTTAAGTCTTGAGGCTGAATGCTCTTTGAATCCGCGGATCAGTAGCATTAGTATCCAGTAGCATTTTTCTCGGAAAAGAAATAAACCTAATAATGTACAAACTTCTATTTATTAAGGTTCATTTTTTTTCGGGTAAAAATGCAACTGGGGACTAATGCTACTAACCCGAATCCGCTAATTTCATTTGTGTAAAAGTCCTCGCAAAATAAGGCTCCTAGAGCGAAATTTGTCTTTTTGGAAACTAGTTTTTTTTTTATTGAAACACACATATTATAACGTACAGTACCTATATTCTCACATATATATTCCTCATAACGCATATACCTAGTCTTAAACTAAGCTGAACTTGTCACATGTGTCATTTACTTTCTGATTTGGTATAATTACTTATCATAGATTATACGATTCACCACGTTAACGTAAGCGACGTTTACGACAGCTTCATTAAAAACAACACCATCACATTCATACAAGGCCCAAACTAAGCAGAACTTGTACTATGAATACTACATAATAGATAAACATAATTAAATATTTTTTTTTGGAAAAACTCATTTCTATTTAAACATCCACACAAAGATTTGCATTCCGCGGGAATTGAACCCGAGACCTCTCTGGACACGTACTATAATTACTACGCCACAGAGGTCAAACGTGATAACGACGTATTCATTGCTCATTACCGATATCTACATAAGTATATAATATACAATACAATGGTTATCTAGTAAGGGGACGCCCAATCAAAGAGATCGTATTACATATACATTTGTGTGTACGTAGCGTTTTATATATTATGATAATAGGTCATTGGACCACCTCGGTTGATTGTTGGTTTTAGTCTTTTCAGCATTTATAAAGACCTAGGACTATTAAACAGATATCAGGGGTCTACCAAGAAGCTGTATAACGGCTATTGTACACGAAGTCGCGTTTTACAGACTATTGGCTTGATTTTGGATATTCTTTGTGTCCGTTTAATTGATGTTTGTTAAATTTTCACGACACCGGACGTAATCCCTAGGGCGGGAGTTGCCTTTTTAAAATAAACCTACCAACGCTGTGCCCGCTTAATCAACCTTGTGAAAATGTAACTGTATTTAGGTTGGAGGTTACAGTAGCTAGTGAAGTTACAGGGAGCTCTGGCATTCCTGAAGCGGTGATCCATTAACCATTTAGAGGACCACGCTCCTTCTTCTAACTCCTTCAACGCTTGTATAATTTTGTGCCGGGCTGTTTTAGTCTTTTCTTCAGGACTTACTCAGCCGTGCTCTGTTTACCGGAGTCATAGTTGTAGCTAAATTAAAAACGTAGCTCAACAAATCAGTCTTCAGTCTGCACATCCCTCAACAAGTTTCACATGACCATTACTTTTGTTTTTTTTCTTCTTTTTTAACCATTAAAATATAAACACTAGTTCATCCACCATATATATATATATTACCCCTCGTGTCATCCCTACGTCAGATATGAATCTGGACCCTCTCTAAATCATCCCCGGTACTATAGTTTCACGGTGAATTAGCACAATGAAAGAATTCGGTACCAATAAAAAGTAATTTTGAGCCATGTAGTAAGGATGGTGTATTGTGTTTTATGTTGGGGGAATGACTGTCTTGTATGTTGATGTTGTTTAAATGGTATCTACACCAATAAACAAGTTTTTTTAAATATATTTTTTGATAATATTATTCACTAGAATCTATTTAAAGAACTAAAATCAAATATTATGTCCAAAGCAGCATTTTTAGGATGTGATCTTGCCAAATGTGTCTAGGTAGAGAATGGGACATGGTGAAAACCTACAAATGGTCATAAGTCCCTCTGTCTTAATCACTCGATGGACCTAGAACAGGCACAGAAGAATCAGGTCTACCTTATCCTTCCTTCATAACAAAGAAGCCTTTTCCTATAGTGGGCGTTTATGGAAGCTACTGGGAATTTAAGAAATATTGGATACCTTTATCAAACTGGCTGGTTATTGGTGTGAGGTTTGTTTCTACTTAACCCTCTCTGATAAGAATTTTACTTATACCAATTTACGACTATTTTTATTTACGTCTTTTTACGGCACCCCACACTATTCTTGTTTGTCACCACACACTAATAGTGATGTGCGAATAATTATTAAAGCGTAAATAACATAATCAAGTAGTACACGTGGCGGTCGCGCGCCATTTTAAGTGTGCATATGTTGTACGAATAAATATTGTAACTGAGGGTACTTGTGGGTAGATTTTTGCTGCAACACATATTTGTTGTTTTAGGAGTTTACTAAATGGGATTAATTTTTATGTGACTTTCGGATTTTTGCTTTTTATTGAAGAATCAAATATATTAATTACTTTATTTGTACGGAAATATGGTGACGAGACAGAGAGCTTGTTGCAAACCAGATGTAAAACTTTGGGATTTACAAATATAAAGGCCAAAGCGGCTCTGCACTTCTTTACAAATAAAAAAAGGTTTTAAGTATGTTTATTCGTTGTCTAGTACCCATAGTACAAGCTTTGCTTAGTTTTGGACTAGGTGGCGATGTGTAAATGTGAGGCGCTGACTCTACGAGCGATAAAATCGCGGCGATATAATCGTCGTGCCATGTATTTCTATATACTCTGTATGAAGGTGTCTCCACACGGCGATGTTATCGCGGCGATTTTTGTTCAGACTCGTCGCGATTCTATCGCTTGTGGAGTCAGCGCCTGAGGATTATTAAAAAAAAATCTAGCACAGAAGCTGTTAAATTTCATATTGCATATTTTCACCTAAACTGATTAGCCCACTACTATTTGAAGGTGCATCAAGTTGTCATAGGCTACGAAAACTAGGAGGAGTGCCATTACAGGGCAGTCACTTACTCTTGTACCCTTCCACCTAAACATAGTCACATTAACACACTTCTGATTGACGGTAGATTATGCAGCATATCGTTGGTACGGTCTTAGCCCACTAAGCATACCTATAATCAAGTAAGCTTAGTTCAGTAAAAAATAATCGATCGATATTATAATAAGTGTTTTGTGAAGAAATGCATAGAACACATGCAAATTTCTCACATTATATATTAATATTCCTTTGTTCATACCCATGACAGTTTACATTTAAGTAAGCCATTCCACTTGTAATAATTTAATCAATGATACCTACGTACTATTCTTTTGTTACAATGTAACTTATATTGTGGTACAAGCTATGAACTAAGTGCGTGATTAGCTAAAATAATCCTTATCGCAGTAGCTTTTGGTCAGCGAATCCCATTACGGGACATAATAGTTTTGAAATACGCGCTGTTGGTAGGTCCACTCTTTATGTAGAAGCACAGTACAAGCAGTAGTCTATCTCGGCCGAATATTTATTATAAATGCCTACAGCTGCGCGGTACGTAAACATGGGATAGGGCTGCCCACCTATAGCTTTTTAATTACATTTTAGCTACTTTCCCGCTCGTTACTGCGGCACAGTCGCGACCGTTCACTATCGTGAGCGTGTAGGTATAACTCGCGTTTCGTCCGTTTCTATGAAGTCGAAATACTGTATATATTTGTACTATGGAAGAAGTTTCCTCTGTGGCGGTAGTTTTTGCTCTGAGAATCTTACACTAGGATATGAAAGTCTCGAAACCCTGTGTGGTCTCTTTATAAGAAGTCCCTTCTATGGCAGTAATTTTTGTTTAGCGAATCACACGATAGGGTATGATAGTCTTTAAATACTCACTGTTGATAGTATTTAAAGACTATCATAATATTTACGCTTAATCCACCTCTAAACAGTCGTGGTACAAATGTGCTACGCTGTGTTTAGGTGGAACAATAGCTAATAGTGACATAAAAGACTTAAAAATGTGTTACACTTTGATATGCTATTGCTTATGATAATGACAGGTGATTACCACTTACCATGCGACAATTATCCGTGTGGTGACGGAGTAAGAATACAATATGTCACCACCCCATCTCATTCCATGGGTGTCGTAAAAACCGAGTAAGGGACTATCAGTGAATATTATCCTTACGTAATAAAAAGAAGGAAAACTTGAAATTAAATCCTATACCAATGCGTCTGGCCAGCGTGGTATTAGTAGACCAAGTATCCCCCCGTCACTGGAGAAGGCCCGTCCCTGCAGTGGGACATTAATGGGCTATTATGATGAATTGTAAAGTTTTCTTAGTCAAACTTCCCCTTAGTCGTCTTTTACGATACCCATAGTATGTGTAAGGATGATCATAACATGTATTCTCACCCCTTCACTGCTCCAATTCATATTTTAAAAACAAAAAGGAAAAGCATGTATTGACGTATATAGACTTATATTCGTATGCGACTATACAGTGATGACTGTATGTAATTTTCTTGACGTCAAATTCTGTCCACCCCTCACGTAACAAATTACATGGTCGTGAACATGCAAGGGGTATTTGACAATGTGTCCCGCTATACTGTAATAATTGTTGAACTCACTTTTTGTCCGAAGCTCCCTTGCTTTCGGACAACTACTTTCCAGGAATTATTTTCAAGTATTTTTTTTTGATAATTTCGTATTGTGTTAATATCAGACTCCAACTAGAAACTTGATTATACATAATAAAAAATAAATGTATACTTGCGAAATTTTGTTATACGACTATAACACTCAGACCAAATAAAAAATAAAGACGTAGCGCTGTCAACAAAAAAATTAAGCATGTTTTGTAAACAGGTGTGCATTTAAGGAGTGCTGCCATGCAGTAAAAACTAATTACCCTAATATTTGTCTAAGTACTGGGAGGCTGATTGAGTTCATGGATTGGTTTTATTTTAAAATTGTATATAGGTATTTTCCTTTTAAGTGGTGGTATAATAGCATGTTTATTCCGACAAGATTGGGTAAAAATAAAACAATTATTATTCCGAAACCATTTAATAAATGAATAATCACAACAAATCGTATGTTAGAAACTGGAGTGCTTCCAGACAGGGTAGCCCTTATTAAACCTTTATATAAGAAAGGCCCAAAACATGACATTAATTAAAGACCCATAGGGCTATGGGGCTATTACCAAGTTTTACAAAAATATTTGAAAATAGGTATTTTATGTGGATTTCTTGAACGTTATTCTGTTTTAAATTCTTATCAATTTGGATTACTAAAAAATAAAAGTACCGCACTAGCAATTTTTAAACTATTTCAGGGAATCTGGAAAAACATAAACAAAAGGAAAAGATATATATCCTACTTTTGTTTTTATTCTGTTACTAAATGAAATAACCATTAGTAGACATATTGGAAATATCCTTTGGATACCCATGTTTAAGCACACGACGAAGTCCGTTTTGTGTATAATATAAGTCACCATTATCGAAATGTGTCGAACAAAGTACGCTGCGCGCCTTAGGATTCCATGATTCATCATTCCGGCTAAGTCGAATGACTTCAATCCACTTCTCTGCTACAATCTTATTTCGAATAGCTAACTTTAAAAATGTACATAAATGAAAATACATGTTTTCTTTAAACAACTCCCGCATTTAGATCAATTCTTGATATGGTACCGATTTTGGTAACAATCCTAATCCGAGAATAAGCAAAACGAACCTTTTTCCTATACTTAGTTTTATTCTAAAACAAGAGACTCTGACATGAGGCTTGTCAAAAAAAGGTGATGGAAAAATACGGCATTGGATTATCTTGTAAATATTTTATTATGATAAAAGAGAATATAAGTGAAAATGCATTGCCATATTTTTCTTTTATTTTTTATTTATATACCTAATGTTACTTTTTCTATTACTTACAAGTACTTACCCCATAAACGGGGAAAATTCTGACGCTTACTAGTGGCAACACTTGTTGAGGTTTTGTGTTCCAGGCCGTCATCACAAGTCAATAATATTAATAATTAAAATTACGAGTTTTTATATTAACGTACGTATGAGATGTGATTCCATCTGGCTTTTTATTTTTTGAAGATTGGTTTCTGCACCCTTTTACGTCGCAATTAGACATTTTCCAGAATAAATAAAGAAAAATGTTTAGATGTCATACTCTATTGACAAACTAGCGCCAACTGACCGATAAGGCGTAGTTCGGGTAGTAAATGTGTGCGTGCGACTTGTGTGTATAGAGCGAGGCGTAGTTTTGAATACTTCAATCGAGTGTTCGCAGCGCTACGTCTTTATTTTTTATTTGGTCTGAGGTATAACATTGACTTTTTTTACAGAAGTTTCATATTTTTTTAGATAGAAACTAAATTTTGATGAAATTTCTATAAGACCAATCTGGATATCTCTTTCAAGTAAAAAAAAAAATCATATCGATTTGTACTTGACGGAATTAAGGAGTAAAAAAAATACAGCCGAATTGAGAACCTCCTTTTTTTGGAGTCAGTTCAAAGTATTTACAGTTTGTTAAAGTCATGCAGGTATTATAAAAATAATTGAGATATAGGACACAACCTTGGGGAACCCTCTTGTTAATCGTTTATAAACCCCGACTAGGATCTATTGATTATACTTTAAGCTCTATGAAAGCTGATGACTTAATAGTCATGGCTTTTTGAGATGGGTAAAAGAAGGTAGTTTTGTTAGCGCTATGGAAAACACTAAGACCATTTTCAAGATACGAGCCAAGACTCTGTTTATAATGCGGGAATTTTGGTACACAAAAATAAAGACGACACTTAAATGCTAATGAAAAATTGGTAGTATTTTCGTTTCCTATTTTTTTTGTTTGCCTTAATTTTTGTGTATGGTTTGTTCTTTACCCCAATTACTGACACAATAGATTAACATAAATGGTAAACATTGTCGTTTCTTTAAGATGATCATTTTTGTGCTATCTGATTGATTGATTGAATCCGTTTTATCCGTGTGGTGACGGAGTAAGAATACAATATATCACCACCCCATCTCATCCCATGGGTGTCGTAGAAACCGACTGAGGGACTATCCGTAAATATTATCTTTACGAAATAAAAAGAAAGTAAACTTGAAATTAAACCCTATACCAATCCGTCTGGCCAGCGTGGTATAAGTAGGCTCAGTATCCCTCCGTCACGGGAGGAGGCCTGTCCCTGCAGTGGGACATTAATGGGCTGCTATGATGATCTGATTTAAATACATCTTCATGCATATTAGTGGCGAATAACCAGTAAAAATTATAAAAATAGCAAAAGCTTTTTTAATAAATTTATTGTTTTGTTAAGCTCAGCTTGTTACTCAATACTTTGTAATATTTGTTTATTTAATAAAATATCTAAAAGCTACACTATCGTAACTGAACGGGCTGTCATCTCATGTCAGTAGTACATTTACGTAATAATAATATACAATGCGACCCCCGGTGCTAAGCAAATAGTTAATCCAGACAAGGGTGGGTAGGGGACGTGCGATTGTTATGAAATTATATATTTTTATTTCTATCCGAATTGTGATTTCATCATTTTATTTTATTAATTATTTTAGTAAGATAGTCCTCGTGGTTTTCAAGTGTCAATGTGCTTGCAATTTCGAGTTCCATTCAGGATAAATGTTGGTGCGAGCTAGAAATAGTTCCCGTGAGCCTGGATGTTCTTTTAAATCGAAAAATAAACACTTCACGAAGTAGGGTTCCTTCCCTAGAGCATTAGTTGCCAATAACCACAAACCAAGATAAATAAAGTTTTAAAGAGCCTCCTCGAAAAACAAAGGCTAATTGGCCTAATAATATCACGCTGACCAGGCCAATTGCCATTAGGTTTTGTATCCCAAACGTCGAAGGAAATAATAAATTAATAACCACCAAACAAATTGAACAAGTAGGCTGTAATTCAGTTTTTAATTATTGTGGGTGGAATTACTCCATGTCATTCTATACCAAATCAGTCTTTCCAGTCATTAAAGTTTCTACTCATGAGAGACTCCCACGCGAAGAAAAGAGGTGGTGACATTTCGTATTTTTATCCCGTCACCACTCACCACATCAAGATTGACTGATTAACTTTATTCACTTAATATTTTATACTTTTCACATAACTTTCCTACCCGCAAAATGTTTTGACAAAATTTCCTCATTACTTCAAAAGGCTCGAGTTGAGTAAACAAAGGCTGATGGCCGCCATAACTGGAATTAATGCTCTTGTTTAATAAATATCTACCCTCTACTAACGGTCGCAATTATAGAATTAATTTGAATAATTCGCGTCAAGTCTCTGCTTCATTTGCGGGTAGATGTGGAAATATCTTTTGTTCTGTTTTGATGTGTCGTTAAGATGTTACATCTTGAGGTACTGATGTAGGTATCTGTTTAAGTAACATAATTAAATTTACCTATAGCCTACATGGACCTCGCCTACCTTAATCAGGGATGTAGGGCCATCGCGTTGATCTGCGTACATTGTGGTCTTGTGGTCAATCTTCCAAACTTTTCCGTGTCTTCGGCTATCGGTTCTGCATGCTATGCTACCTGCTTTATGCTTCATAGGACGTGGCAAGACTAGAAACTTTGAAGATACGGCGTTGTAAGTTCCGTAAGGTTTTAATAATAAATAAATATAAAACTGACATGAATCTTATAAAACAAAAAAATATGAGCGATCATTTTTAAATTCCCTTACCTTTTACAAAAATATTTATTTATGAAATAATATCTCCAAATTTTATTGCAGTGCCAATAAAAAACCGTATGTTATAGTTAACTATCATAACTCTTATCAAGTTCAACATTTAATGAACCCCATACCATAGAGCCGACCACACGACCCTATACTCAACAATATTTTTAAAGGGTTAATCAAAAATGGTGTCCAATTTAATTCAAAGTATTGTGAAAGCGCATCGGGGTGTATATTTTTTTTGTTAAAATATTATTATCATACGGTACATATAATACGATTATATTCTTAAATTGCTTTCCGTACTATTAAATATCAAAAGTTTGGGATTTATTTATATTTTTTTATGATACCCGTATGAGTGTAGATTTATGTTTTTTTTTGACCCGCGTTGGGCGGCAAATTTGTTGTTACATATGACGGGTTTTAATTTAGTTGTTGAGGGATAATAAGTATTCTAATTTCATTTTAGTGATATTGTGTAGTTGCATAAATCTAATATTAATATACTAATATTATAAAGAGGTAAAGTTTGTGTGTTTGTGACGTTGTAGGGGGTAATCTCTGGTCTACTTAACCGATTTTAAAAATTCTTTCTGTGTTGAATAGTCCAATTATCGGGGAGTGTCATAGGCTATATAGTATAACGCTCTGACTAATAGGAGTGGAGCAGTAATGAAATATGTTTGAAAAAGTAACGCGTTTTTTTCGCCGCCTAACGAAGTAGGCACGGGTGAACTAGTGTTTTATAAGATGAAAACTGTATAACTTTATATTTAAGAAAATGGCATAACACACAAAAAAACTTCATTGTTCGAGGAACGCGAGTAACGAAGTCAAAAGTGTTTGTTATTATAACAGTGCAAGGGAAATATTATGTTATTACAATGATATTGTTTATTTACAGTAACAGAAAAGCCAGGATATCAATCACCATATGGAGGAATGGACAATGGAATGGTGAGTTCATATTTTAATTAATTTTTGTGTATTGTTCACGGAAGAAAAAAATCAAGTGGAACTGCTAAGCAGGCGTGGTAAGCGTGTCACTAATACGCGCTGGTACGCGTAACTTGTCGCTGAGATTATAGGTAATACATAACGCGAATATCACTCTTATAAACAACAACTTAAAGGATATAATTGCCAGAACTGTGAAAACTGACATCTATGGATTTTACTCGAAAATTGAATCTATTTAGATTACAAAACGTCATAAAATTCTTTCTGTTCTACAGCAAAATAACTTCTATTTACAGTTTATGAAGGTTCACTCCCAGATGTAGGATCAGCTATATATGTTATTTTTTTGTTGTGTGTTTATTAGTTTTTGGGCGACAGCGATTCCTATAGTAAATTAATAATGTATTGCATTTTCTACTTGATTTTTCTTCCGTGGTATTGTTAATTAATTTATATTATTATGTTTTATTACCCGTCAGTCAAACCTGATTTGATGATTTGAAGTCATCAAGTCGATGGATGGGCAATCCAAGTGGTTAAAAATAAGCTCTGCACCAAATTGCATCGTCAGCACAGACTCGACTCTTGAATATAACTGAATAGAGTTGTTGTGATATTAATGTACCATTCTCCATTCAGCTTATGCCTTGACTTTTGCTGTTGCCTAAAGCCACTTTAGTTCGTAAGTGTATCGTGGTCATGTTTACCAAAATTCGAGCCATGCCGCAAGCTAACCCGAGGGTCGATATATCATTGAAAACCAAAGAAGGAAAACTTGACGTGAAATCATACACCAATCTGTTTGACCAACGTGGTTGATAGGCTAACCCCCGGTTTCCGAAAGTCTGATCAAATAAATATCAACTAATCAAGTGTCAAAACTCTTGTCAACTATCATTTTCAGGAACAAAAATGATAGTAGACACGAGTTTTGGCACTTCATTAGTTGATTTTTACTTGATCAGTCATTCGGAAACCGGGGGTAAGTTTCACTTCGTGACACAAGTTAGACAAGGGAAGTCACCCTAAAGAGATATTAAAGTATTGTTCTAATAAGAAAAAATCCTAATAAACACTTTAAGCTAAAAAATAAACTAAAATAACTATTCCTATATCTTTTAGCAGTCGGTTAAAACATTTCTAGAAAAAATAGTAGAATAATGTAATATTTATACATCCTCATACGTCAGCAAAAAAAGGATACAAATGCAAATAGCAATATAAGGATATATCGAGGTTTTGCTGACCGTACACAAGAAAAAGGTTTTCTGCACGGGAACATGTATAAATCATAGATAGGTTACTGAGAAAATATTTTTATTTAGATATTTGGAATGTATAGACATAGTACAAATGTATACAGTAATTCGCCTTCATAGAAACGGACGAAACGCGAGTTATACCTACACGCTCACGATAGCGGTGGCTTTGCGGAGTGAAGAGTCGCGACTGTGCCGCAGTAACGAGCGGGAAAGTAGGTAAATGTAATTAAAAAGCCAGAGTTAGGCAGCCCTATTGCATGTTTACGTACCGCGCAGCACGTAGGCATTTATAATAAATATTCGGCCGAGATAGACTACTGGTTGTACTGTGGTTTAGATCCCCTTAGGTGGTTGGGTCAGAAACTAAGTGAGGGATGGGTGAAGTTTAGGTGTCTGTACAAACTAAATACATTAATATTTTCTGGCCGATGTAGAACTTAGGACTCTTATTTTTTACAAGCTACTAGATGCAGAAGTGTACTGCAATAACTATAATGCTTTACAAATATGCCGTGTGGTGACGGAGTAAGAATAAATTATGTCACCACCCCATCTCATCCCATGGGTGTCGTAAAAACCGGCTAAGGGTCTATCCGTCAATATTATCTTTACGAAATAAAAAGAAGGAAAACTGTTAATTAAACCCTATACCAATCATATAAATATATTTGTAAATATACACACATCAAAAAAGTCTAAGCAACATGCATGATATTACAAATTTACCATTTATATTAATTTATTTTACCATTTATTTTAATTATAACGTTGTATTTTATTTTTAAAATAATATTTTTAGGGTTCTATGATGTAAAAATAACAGCTGTTTTCTTTATAAGTTCTTTTAATAACAGAAATTAACAATATTAGAATATACAGGTACATAAGAAACTAAACTTTTTTTTTACAAATTGAAATTTCTTAAGAAAATGAATTTATTGTGAAAGAATAGGACAATTTAATACAAAGTATGGCCTCCTCTGCTATTCAGAACTTGTCGGCAACGATTATTCATTGAATTAATGAGACTGTTTATGTCATCTTGCGGTATTCGCTCCCAATGGAATTGTAGCAAATCCTTCAGCTGTTGGGTTGTTGTCACTCCGTCCAAGTCCTTCAAAACACGTCTCTGGAGCATGTCCCATGCGTGCTCGATGGGGTTGAGGTCTGGCGATTGTGCAGGCCAGGGCAATACCTGGATGTTCTCCGTTGCCAAGTATTCACTGGTTCGCCGAGCTGTATGTGAACGCGCATTGTCATGCATTAACGTAAAATCGGAGCCAAAGGTTTGTGCAAATGGATGGACATAAGGTCTGAGAATATCCTCAACGTAATTTTCAGCGTTCATGTTTCCATTTACAAAAACGAGCTCAGTTCGCCTGTTCTTCATAATACCCGCCCATACCATAACTGTTGAGCCGCTGTATGGATGAACTTCCTGAACGCACCTGAGTCTTTCAGTATTTCCGGGTCGACGGTACACTCGCACCCTTCTTGTATCAGGCCTAAACCCGAATCGCGACTCATCGGAAAACATAATTTTATCCCATTGTTCCTGGGTCCATGTTATGCGTTCTCTACACCATTCATTTCGACGAGCGCGATTCCCGTGACGTATCGGTGGGCACCTGATAGGGCGTCGAGCTCGTAGGCCGTACTCATGCAGTCGATTTCGCACAGTTTGGGGACTTACATCAACACCACTTGAATTTTGTAGCCTCAAACTTATCTCTCGAGCGGTTAACATCGGCTGGCGTCTTGCAGTCAGTTGTATGTACCGGTCTTGCCGAGTGGTTGTACTCCTTTTACGGCCTGGATGCTGTTCAGCGGGTTCCCCTGTATTATTGTAGCGCTGCCAAAGACGACAAATAACACTTCTATGAATACCAAAATGTCGAGATACCTGAGATTGATTACTTCCCGCTTGCAACATCCCTACAGCTCTTTGCATTTCATCTGCCGTCAAATGACGTCGCTCCATGACGTAAAGAATATCTAACAATTCAATTTTGTCGCCAACTGTATTTAAATGGTTGGTAAAATTATAAAATCAAGACTAAAACGTAGCAATTAACATGCACTCAAATTCAAACAAATTCGCAGTCATTTGAATTTTATGAAAAAAAAACAAAACATAATCGAAATTTTTTTACCTATACACTTGAAGTTTACTTACCTATACACTTTGAGTGAGTAAATACTTAGAAATTAATTAATATAAATGGTAAATTTGTAATATCATGCATGTTGCTTAGACTTTTTTGATGTGTGTATTTGTAAATACATCTACAAAAAAAGTATTTAAGTAGGTATGTTTATCCGTTGTCTATTGCCCATAGTACAAGCTTTGCTTGGTTTGGGACTAAATGGCGTTGTGTGAATGTGTGAGGAATATTTATATTTATTTGTTTAGTCCCCTACCCTTGTAATGTAATGTCCCTGGTTACTGCTAGTGTCAATTTTTTTTGTTAGATATCTTATGCGTGAACGGATTAATTTCGTACCTATCTCTGTTTCTCCCTTTTTTAACTATACTCTACAGTAACTTTAAGCGATCCCAAACCTTGTTTTACCACCTAACAAGTAAAAAAACAGACTAATAGAGCAAATACCGTTATATATTTTTATACTGTCAGTCACCTCAGTGGGACACAATCACCTGTCGAAGTGTATCTAGTTAATGACATGTACTAAGATCTGATGACCGGTTTGTCAACACGTTCTTGTTGATGATAGATTGATTAGCTGTGGTCCAGTAACTAGTTATATTAATTTTTTCGTTGTTTAGTAATTGAGTTTATAGTGAGGGTGTAGGGATATGAGATGTGAACACTCCTTTTTAGCAAATGGGCTACCGTGTAAGAGGTCCCGCGGGGTTGAATAGACAAAAAGTTATCCAAATTCAAATTTCAAAATGCTTTATTTCATAAAATTTATTACAAATTGTTTGAAATCGTCGTTTACTTAAAATTGAAGCTACAATTCAAATTATATATGCCACAGCACTGAAAAAACCGCGTTGTATTGTCCAATGTAAATTAAAGGAAAAAAATAAAACCATTCTACTACTCAAATCTACTTGTCTGTCTGTGTTGATCCATAAATTCCAGTTTCCAAATGCATAGAGCCAATGAGAAGAAACCTGGCGAAGAAACTCATGGCAACTCTTTTAAAAAAAATGTGTATTGTTACAAACTATTGTTTTAAGCCTGTTCATTACTTTCAAGTTTTCAGCCTATGTAAAGGTTTTGCGATATAAAAATATACCAATCTATCTGGGTTCCGTGTTGAATCAAATCAAATATTTCATTCCTCTTACATATTTGTATACTAAGTTTATACATTTTAAAATAAATTAAACCTTAAAAAATAAGTTGTAAACTTAACTCTAACCGCTATTACATAAGCAGGTCACCTCGAATGCCATTACCGATGCCACTGCCTACCCCCCGTCGTTATTTAGCTTGAACTTTACTAATTAACTACACCTATATATACAGGGGGTTTTAAAAATACTTCTCCTTTTTTAATTAACAGCCCATTAATGACAAAATGTTGGACCACACGCGGATTGGTATAGGGTTTTACTTCAAGTTATTGTATAGCTATTAAATAAATTTCTGGTTGTCTCTGATTTGTCCCACTGCAGGGACGGGCCTCCTCCTGTGACGGAGGTATACTTGGCCTACTAATACCACGCTGGCCAAACGGATTGGTATAGGGTTTAATTTCAAGTTTTCCTTCTTTTTATTTCGTTTAGAATGAATTTAGAGGCCCCAACTATTTTTACATCTGGCATAGACAATCGTGAAGCTTACCATCAAGTAAACAAAACGTCACCAGTCACCATTTTGTATTAAAAAAATAAACTTGAAAAATGCTACCAGTTTCGTGCTGTATATAATCAACTTTAATACCCATTACGATACATGTAATTACGAAAAAAAAAACCACACAACTTTCAATATGGCGTCTACTCTTAATAAAGGAGTATTTTATTGATCGTAATTAAAAAAAAAACATTTTTTTCTCTTTTTAATTATTTTGAATCTATATTGCGTTAATTGTTGTAGAGAATGTAATTGTTTATTGGCATGCGTCGAAGGAAAACTTGATTTGCCTAGTTTCTTTGTTAAATAGTAATTAGTATCTGTTTACAATTCTTTCCGTGTGGTGACAGAATAAGAATACAATTCAATTTATTTATTTATCAATATAATGTAACATAGTTATAACTTATTGATGCCAATTTTATTCTACTTAAACTTAAGTTTTATCATAACAGCCCATTAGTGTCCCACTGCAGGGTCGGGCCTCCTCCCGTGACGGAGGGATATTTGGCCTACTAATGGCACGATGGCCAAACGGATTGGTAAAGGGTTTAATTTCAAGTTTTCCTTCTTTTTATTACGTAAAGATAATATTTACAAATAGGCCCTTAGTCGGTTTTTAGGACACCCATAGAATGAGATGGGGTGATGACTACACACTGTATTCTTACTCTGTCACCATACGGAGAACTAAGTTTACATGCGTTAAAAATTTACTGTCCTATCGATCTAGTTAAAAACAAAAGCTAAAAGCTATGTTATATAAATATTCTTCTTTAAGTTATTTGTTGTTAAGTAGAGGTTCTTTAGTCGCCTTTTAGTACTCCCACGATAGGGTAAAAAGGGGTGGTAACACCCTTTACTTGTCACCACACAAATAATTAATAATTATCACTTATTAAATAATTACCTGTAGATAAAGTAATGTATTAATCAAGTTATTAAATTTTCTTGTAATTTACTTTAAGTGGACCATTTTCGAGTAACATTTTTTTTTTAATTTAATTTTTTTGATGGTAGCTACTTATTACTTTATACACGTGTAAACCTTTACGGCACGTGAAAACGTTAATCATATCAAGGACGTAATACTTTTCAGGTATTTCTTTGACCTATGCACCGTTTAAAAAAGGTCAAATCTATACTTAATATTATAAAGAGGTAAAGTTTGTGTGTTTGTGACTTTGTAGGAGGTAATCTCTGGATCTACTGAATCGATTTTAAAAATTCTTTCTGTGTTGAATAGTCCATTATCCGGTATCGGGGAGTGTCATAGGCTATATAGTATCACGCTATGACTAATAAGAGAGGAGCAGTAATGAAATATGTTTAAAAAAGGGACGCGTTTCTTCGGCCTAACGAAGTGGGCACGGCTCAGCTAGTAATACTAAATTAACGTCAATGAGTTAAGCTGTTTTTTGGAGACCCAAAGGAAGAGGTTTCCAATTCGGTTGATTTTAAAATGAGTCTTTTCTTAACCAATACAAAAAAATGCTTGAAAAGGTTACCAAATATTCTCGAATCTGATGCTTGCTTGCAGACAAACCAGTCAACTTTCAAAAGTGGTACTCTCTTTCTCAAATAAGTTGTTTCATCTCTTATTTTCCGTAATTTAGTTTTATTTGCAAAAAAAATCTAAAATTTCTTTTTACTACCTCGGTGGCAGAACCGACGAGAATTCGGCTGCAAGGTTTAAATCCCACGCAAAATAGATAAGAAAAATGTGGACTAATTCGTGTAAAAAATAATACGTATTATAATCTTTTCGATGTTTTGGAGTCTGTCGTAAATAACTAAACTTTTTAATGGCTTAAGGTCTAAAAATCCCGCTACACATCCCCTCCACCTACGTAAAACATTAACCCTGTGCATGTCAATGCGATATTAACGAAATGTACGCTTGGAGTGTAACATCTGCCCGTCACACAACATTCCGCCCGTGAGCATTGAGCAGGTTATCTTAGGACTGGACCACGCGACGGTAATACTGCTATATTATTTATAAGTGTTAAGCGGTAATGAGAATTTTACCTATATTGTTTTATGGGGGATAATAGTATTTGGGTACTAACTTACTGTATATAGATTATTTATTAGAACAGAGTATTTACTGCGAATCGCAAACGTGAAGTAGGACAATGGTGGACCAATGGCCTCAAAAAGGTCGCTGGATCGGAATGGATGTAAAAGGCGGAGGACCTTGATCTGTGGCCTGTTTTGGTAGATCGTCCAGCATTGAATTTGAATCACGATATGGCGTTTAGGATTATCGGTAAAATTAACGTTTATAATGCCAATGGATGTGCCCTGCCCATTACATTACATAAGAAGCGATAGACGAAAGGAAGAGAAGTGAACACACCCCTTCCGCAGTGGACGGAATGATTTAATAAAGGTGTTGGGAGATCGATGGATGAGGGAGGCACAAGATCGCGCGCGGTAAAACTTGGAGCTTGTGGTTAGCAGTGGACATCTTTCTGATGATAATAATGACGATAGCATAAGATAAAAAATAGCTTATTGACCCACTGCAGATACGAGTCTCGTCTACTAATGGAAACTTAGCCTACTAAACGGATATAGGATTTTAAGTCAAGCTTTTTTTTTTAGTAGAGTTATCTTTAACGTAGTTTTTCAAAACACTGATAAAGATATAGATTAAAAAGAATTGTAAAAAATAAATAAAAGATTGGTGACACCATATTTTCTAACTCCGTTAGACAGATAAACTAATACTCAATAATCATACATAATTATGAATTTTGATATATTATTATATAATTCGCAATAGTGTGTACATACCCTTAGCTAATAAAAACGAGATCAGACAACAATGTTATAGAGGACGTTGCGCTTTTGTATAAGAAGTAAAAAAAAAGTATAACCTGTATTGTTTGTGGTTTAGATTATAGTATGCATATTGTCTGTTGATATGCATACTAGACATACAATTAACTTACACTTGTAAAGTTGTTAAGAAATATATTATTAACTTGTCTTTTATAATGTCCTACTATAGGGACGAGTCCTTCTACAGTGTGGATTGTAGGGCTGGTAATATCACGCTGATGTCTTGGTCCATGGCTAATGAAGCCCAGCGTCATTGTGACTATTATGTTATAGTCCCCTAATATATTAAAGTCTAACTGGTTATCACCACTACGCCAATTGGTTGACTCCTGACACGATTCTATGTTAATATTGGCTTAACATCTCATGGTAAAACCATCTTAGGGTTATCATAACACCCCACTAATGTCCCACTGCAGGGACGGGCCTCCTTCCGTGACGGAGGGATACTTGGCCTACTAATACCATGTTGACCAGACGGATTGGTATAGGGTTTAATTTCAAGTTTTCCTTCTTTGTATTACGTAAAGATAATATTGACTGTTAGTCCCTTAGTCGGTTTTTACTACACCCATGGGATGAGACAGGGTGGTGACATATTGTATTCTTACTCCGTCACCACACGGCTACCTAACTACTCTAACTCTAGTACAAGCTAGCAAGAACCATAATATAGTAAATCCATCTTAAGAAAAAAACTTGACTCTATGTATCTATTTATAAGAGCAGTGAAAGGCAATAAAACGGAACGTAACGACCACGTGGGGGGGAGGTTTAGGTTGCGGAGGGTAGGGGGGCAGGGAGATGTCTTCAGGAGAGGGTAGTAAGTTGCTTTTAATTCGCGGCGTTCTCTTTGTTGCCTCTTTAGTTTTGTTATTGTGTACTGGCGTGTGAGAAAGTAGTATTTAATTTTGTTTTTTTTTTATAAATCCTACTAGTATGTAATTGCGAAAGTTTGTGAGTATGTATGGATGGATGGATGTTTGTAACTCTTTCACGCAAAAATTACTGAATGGATTTTGATGTAATTTGGAATATAGGTAATTTAGGGTGTAGAATAACATTTAACCTACCTCTACAAAGCGCATGAAGCCGCGGGCATCAGCTAGTTCTATATAAAATACTCCCACTTTAAGGATTAAGAGATGTGTTGCGGGTAGTTTTACAGACTTAAAATAAAAATACACTTAGAATATCCTGGTCCAACACAATCCTTTGTGCGTGGAATTCATTACCTTGCAAAAAAGGTATCTATGATTTTAATTACTGAGAAAATACATAATAATTAAATAAACAGGGTAAAGACTCGCTCCGGGGGTTTCGTACAAATCAATTTATTTTACCGCCAAAATGCGATGACGTAAAGAATCAGCTGTCTAAATATTAATTTTCCCGCCATAATTCTATGACGTCACGACTCAGCTGTCAAAAATTGACATTTTTGTCATTTTATTAACATGGTGGTAGGTCAACTAATAATCGCCTGAGTAGAGACTAGTCAAATCAATGTCCTTGTTTCAAATCCTATGCAATTATGTGATCTTAAGTTTACCTAAATAATATTGCAGATATAGAAAAAATAATGTTATAAGTCACCGCTGTGTGCGACTGTACATTTAGATAATCGTACGGCTATAAAAGGAAAACGACTCACGTCACTATACAAATACATACATACACCATTATAGTAGCCCAGGATTGTCCCACTGCAGGGACATACCTGCTACATATAAGGTGGGAAACTTAGCTACACAATCAGATAGCAAACTTGGCAGTCAATGATGTTTTCCTTTTTTAGTTAAACTTGAGTATTGAGTTTCTTGTGTTGCGTTTGATTAGAAACAGTTACTTAAACTATACTTATAGTACAGTCAAATAAGGCTTAATTAGGGGCAAACCTCGGAATGGAAGCGAATAAGCTGTAAATTTGCATAAACCTTTGTTTTGGTGTACTAATGACTGGTAGAAAAGTCTCATATGATCACGTGTCTGCATCATAAGTTATTCAAGGTCAAAGGTCACGAAAATCAGTTTTTTCCCATTACCTCGTTTTCTATGGGAAATACGCATTTAACGTCATTATAAATATTGTAGATCATAAAATTGTCTACAAAAAATATCTGGTTTGGGCTGTGCGTTGATAGAACACTAGGTATGTGGTAGGAGTATTCCTACTGGAGAAACCACGTTAATAACGCACGCACAGCCCAAACCACTGGACAGATCTAGCTGAATTTTGGCATGCAGGTAGATGATATAACGTAGGCACCCGCTAAGAAAGGATTTTGATAAATTCTACCCCTAAAGGGATAAGATAGGGGATGGAAGTTTGTATGTAACCTTGTCAATTTCAAACCGATTAGGCTGAGACCAAGCATGCATATGCTACTATATATTGAAATAAGCCTTATTTTTCATAATATTTATAAAGGCGAGCGAAATCACGGGAAAAAGCTAGTGTGTGCATATAGTCGAAAATACGACTTTCCTGCGCTCTAAAGTCACGATATCTCGAAAGCGATGCTTTTTAGGAGAAAAGTGTTCAGATATTTTTTGTAGACAATTTTATGATCTACAATATTTATATGTACACCAAAACAAAGGTTTATGCAAATTTACAGCTTATTCGCTTCCATTCCGAGGTTGAATGCTTATTTGACTGGAGTATTAATGAAATCATCATAACTGCCCTTTAATGTCCCACTGCAGGGACGGGCCTCCTCCCGTGACGGAGGCATACTTGGCCTACTAATACCACTCTGGCCAGACGAATTGGTAAAGGGTTTAATTTCAAGTTTTCCTTCTTTTTATTTCGTAAAGATAATATTCACGGATAGTCCCTTAGTCGGTTTGTACGACACCCATGGGATGAGATGGGGTGGTGACATATTGGATTCTTACTCCGTCACCACACTTCAACTTAAATCACTTAATGAAATGAATTTATATATTTAAAATTAGTATTATTTTCTTGTAGATACAAAGAAGTATAAGGAAAATGGTTGATACCCTTACAGTTAAACTTGTTGCAGGGTAGTAAAACTACGTAATTGTATAGATAGGGACCTCTTCTGTCCACCCCCTCCGACACAAACCTTTTGTCATTTACCTCCGATGAGTAGGAAAGGGTCTTTTAATGTTTTAGCTCTTGAATCGTGGATACTGAAGATTTAAGTAGGTGAATAATATATTATTGACTAGTTTTCTACTATAAGTGGTGTTTTGATAAAAGGTAACATATTAAAGTCTTTATTATTTGTAGCCTATGTTATACTAATGTTTAAGCTATATTACTGTAAAGTTTCATCCGAATCCGTTCAGTAGTTTTTGCGTAACAGAGTAACAAACATCCATCTATCCTCACAAACTTTCGCATTAATAATATTAGTAAGATAGGATTACAGTTGCAAAACTTCTGAATAATTCGCATAATTCGCAATAATTCTCACCCTAGCAATTGTATTTAACAAAATTAATATAAATGTTAATGGTCACTATGGCACCCCACCAGTACGGCGTGGCGGCGACGTCCTGCGCGGCGTCGAACGGCCACCACCAGCCGGACAGGCGACACCACCACCACCCGCACCCACACGCAGACGTACCACCGCAATGGGTGAGATACACACGCCCAGTTGTTGTTGTTGTTGTTGAGCACTGTTTTATGTTCGCTTTCTGTGTTGTTGAGCACTGTTGTTGTTTTATGTTGGCACTTGGCTTTATGTGTTTGGTTTTGTTTTACTCTTGGCTTTTTGGTTTTCGCTTTGTTTTGATGTAGCAGTTTTTTTCCTTACGTAGCAGCTGCTTAGACTCGCAAATCGTATGACATATAATTAACACGTTCCCATGTACCATATATGGTACATGTCCATTGTTTTACTATTGTGTCTGCTGGCGGCACTGTGAAAGGGTTAAATGGTTGCTCGTCTTATGGTATAAGCTTTGTGCTTGTCCGTACCAGATGGAGAAGGACTCTGTGCTTTACAAATTTAAAGATGAGAGAAAAGTGCTTCTAGATTCCGCTTTTGGGATATCAATCAAAATCAATCAACTAGCCTATTGCAGTCCACTGCTGGACATAGGCCTCTCCCAACACGCGCCACAGAACTCGCTCCTGCGCTTTCCGCATCCAGTCCGACCCAGAGACCTTTATGAGGTCGTCGGTCCACCTAGCTGGGGGGCGTCCTACACTACGTATATATGTATGTATTTGGGATATGCTAGGAGCATATCCCTTATCCATAATTCCAGAGCGTTGTAATTAAGGGTATATTTGGGCTTATTTTTCTGTTTTCGCAGCCGGTTTCTTTGGTTTATCGCTTCTTATTTGTTTCGAATTGTTGTTGTTGAGCACTTTTTGTTTCACGTTTGCACTTGGTTTTTCGCTTTGTTTAGATGTAGCAGTGTTTTAATACATGGTAAGTTACGCTGTAGATGCCTGTACGAGAAAATAGCCAGAGATAGCTAAAAACAGGGATGCTTAGATAGCAATAGAGTAGACTTCTGCCAGCAGTAGGACTAATTAAGTTACATAAAAAAATGGAGGAGAAGAGAGGAAATCGCTATCAAGTGGTAATCTTTACGCTTGCTTTTATCAAACGCAGAAAACTGTGATTTAGCTTCTTTTTAGTTTAACGTTGTTGTTGTGTGTTGAGTTTCACTTGTTCTTAAATGTTGATAGGCATTGTTTGTAGGTTGTTGTCGTTTATCTTGCGGCTGTTATGAGCTGTTGTTGTTGCCATTAGGCTTGTTTCGTTTTGACAATAACGCTGAAGGTAAGGTTTTAGTGAATTAATATATTTATACCAATAATGCTCTACACTGTAAGTACTAGTTGTTTTATAAAGTCAAAGCTATGGAACCTGATGAAAAGCGTAAGTCAGTCTAAGAGGAATCGCAGAGCTCTGGCATTTACAACGTTCATGGGAGGCAGTCACTTCTTACCTTGCTTTCTCGTCTGCAACCATTTTTCATTGGTTTTGACCTTTATTACAAGGTCATTTGAGTTGCTAATTAGGTGGCAATATAATCACCTGTGCCCGTTAAACTGTTAAGGCAAAAGAGCACCCTTTATCTGAATTTAACGTAAAGTCACGGGGACTTTTACAAACAACCACAACAGACACAAAGAATATTAAAAAAGCACAGGGCAATCATTTCAGCATGGGATTCCTTCATAAATGTTATCTAAAACTACATTAGCTCAATACGTTATCACACAATTAGCAACGAACCGAAGCGCATGTATGACTCGCTTGAATGTGGACGAGACCGAATCTGTTTGCCAGGATCGTGACAAATGGCGTTCTGTCCTCTCTGCCTACCCTGGACGGGATAAGGCGTGAGTTTATGTATGTATGTACAATTAGCAACAATCCAAAGTACTTTTATAGTAACAAAGAGTTGAATAAGTCACCTACTGCCATCGTTATCAATTACGTGCCCTATCTCTCACTCAGTAATGGAGGACATCAATGTTAACTAAAAACTCTTGCTAAATATTATTATATATCGAATAGGAAATGTATTTACTTCCTTGCTGTATTGGTTGGTGAATTTGGACATAATTCGCCAATTATTAGTTAATTTGGGAGTAAATACTTCTAAAAAAAAAATTCTACTCTTACTGACCAACATAAAGATGTTCGTCAATATGTAGTAGAATCCTTAGCCTAAGTTTTTAGATAGAAAAAAAATACAAGAATACTCTTGACAAGGCCATGGGGTCGGGCGCTAGCTTCTCTGCTAGCTTAATGCAATAAGAGAGACATAATCGTTTTTCTCCTCGTGCAACAGAATCACGATCATTATTATAGTCAAAATCATTCCAGTAAAAAAGTTTGTTAAAAATAAAAAAAATGCTAGAAAATGAACTTGGTATATAGTCTATAAACTCATAGCTTCATTTGTGCCATGTTTGGAGCTTTTGGAGGTCTGTCTCATAAAACAAGTGCGCTTTTAAGAAACGTCGTTGGGGTTAGGTGCTATAGAAAGACTTACAGCAGAGAAGGGCAAGTGCATAGCGCTGATCGGCATGTATGAAGATTAGACGAATCAAAATAGCTTTTTAAGGATCGCAGGACATGGCGTTTAGAAGTCACTGCCTACATATAAAAACAAGGCTTGAGTTTATGTATGTATGTCATCATCATCATAACAGCCTATTAATGTCCCACTGCAGGGACGGGCCTCCTCCCGTGACGGAGGAGTGGGGTACTTAGCCTACTAATACCAAGCTGGCCAGACGGATTGGTATAGGGTTTAATTTCAAGTTTTCCTTCTTTTTATTTCGCAAAGATAATATTCACGTATAGTCCCTTAGTCTATTTTTACGACACCCATGGAATGACTTGGGGTGGTGACTGTGAGTTGGTGACATATTGTATTCTTACTCTATAACCACACGGAGTACCTATGTATGTATATTTTCATTTTCTATATCTTGTTAATACGAATGCGCAATAAATGATGATGTAACGTCAATATCAAATTGTAATACGTGGTGTGTAACAGTGGCGAAGGGTGGATTTTTATAAAAGGGAAGCCGAAGATTCCGTGGACTTTTGTTCTACTTTATATTACTATTATTCTGTAGTTCATAGGTATTCGTGAGAAAATGTTTCGATTTTACCTAGTTGTCCCGAACTCATAAACTTAAAATACGAAAATGTTTCTCTGTTTGGAAGACTTCTTTGATCAATTAGATTAATTGTTTATATTGCTATATCCTAAATGATTCTACATACCTACTTACTTACTTTTAGAATCTGAGAATACTGTCTGTAAGCCACTTACTTATACG
This sequence comes from Schrankia costaestrigalis, assembly GCA_905475405.1. Taxonomy (NCBI): domain Eukaryota; kingdom Metazoa; phylum Arthropoda; class Insecta; order Lepidoptera; family Erebidae; genus Schrankia; species Schrankia costaestrigalis. The sequence continues at coordinate 867,560 of FR997853.1, read as the reverse complement.
TATCGAAATGAGATAATTGTATTAAAATGTTTCGTAAATCCACAGCGCCGGCGTTTCTTATATTTATAATTCAATTTCGAGAATGATGTTTTATCGCACATCACATAATAGGATAGTCAATATAATATAACACTATTAACCTGTCCCTTATAACAACAAACTATTAAATTTGCTGAAAACAATACAAACAAGTACTTACAAAAATATTCCATAGGATCCCAACGCACTACGACAAAAATAAAGTCAACCAATGCACAACACATAATACACAATCATAAATAATTAAACATACAAATTTTACTACTTTAAACAAGAAAGCGAATTTTATAACCTATTTGCAGAAAATAAATACAAATATCTGTTTTTTCTTCAAATGGTCCTATCGTTTACCGATGATTCTGCCAAAGTCAAGACGCAAGCCGTATAAAAATATAAAAACAAATAAATATAATTAAAAACTAAAAATTCAGAAGAAAGGCTGATTTCTATCAGATTTAAATAATTGATAAAAACAAAGGAATGTCAATGGCAAATTAAGTACTTAACGTGAAATGAAATGAAACTTCGTTACAATTGGTCGGTCCACTGGTTGCAATAGTGCTTTCTCGCTCTCGCAATGTTGTAGTTGTATCTTTTATCCTTGTCATAAGCCGATGGCCACCGGCTTATATGGTACCTTAGATCGACGAATACAAAGTGTCACGTGACCGTACGATTTCCGTACAGTCTGTTGTACTGGATTCCTAATTTCGCGACCGGCTTACTGCGCTCCGCGCATGCGCGCTTTAAGTACTCTCTGACTGAACCATAACAAGTTGTTAGTTGACAACCTTTAATTACAAGATGGCGTTATGAGTACGTAAATAATTATATTGAAAATTATTATTACTGTAATTATTATTGCGATTTACGTAAGAGAATACTTTTTTGTTTTATATTATTTTGTATTGAGTGGATGTTGCGTCATTGATTTATAATTGATTAATAGACAATGCTAAGCGGTTTTTGCAAAGGTAAGCCGGTAGGAATCGAGTTATATGGACACTTCGCCACTAGTGTGTAATTATTATATTTATCTGTTTCATTAATGTTTTAATATTATTTCTTAACAAGTCATTCGTATTTACCCGTGTGTTATACATGTATAATACAACGTGACTTTTTTTATACACTTAAGGCTCCGTAGCACACATATCAAAACGGAAAGGGATCGTCGCCGTATCGACTCGAGCCGTTCAGTATTCATCATAACAGCCCATTAATGTCCCACTGCTGGGACGGGCCTCCTTCCGTGGCGCAGGGATACTTGGCCTACTAATACCACGCTGGCCGGACGGATTGGTATAGGGTTTAATTTCAAGTTTTCCTTCTTTTTATTTCGTAAAGATAATATTCACGGAAAGTTCCTTAGTCGGTTTTTACGACACCCATGGGATGAGATGGGGTGGTGACATATTGTATTCTTACTCCGTCACCACACGGAGACACGACTGAGACACTACTGCTTGGAGGTGTATAAACCGTGCACAGCGGTGGTATCAATCTAGATGGCCTCATGCTGAAATAATCTGTATAAATTGATATTGAGATTTACTACAAGGAAGTGAATATATTTTAATTATCCATTAAAAACGTTCACAAAGGACTTTAAACTTGTGCATCGTTTTATTTATATCTAAAGATTGTAATCTACATACATCCATTTTGTCATTTATACCTGGGCACGTACCATTTTTTTATATCCTAGTGTTGTGACGGGTATCGATAATATTGTCGATATCGATAATGTTGTCTATAAAGCTAGGACGTGCTTTCATTCATCCACGTTGATTCGTAATTTGATTTCTTAGTGGGTGAACAGACCACCTTAGTTATTATGCCGATGTTCATATTTATAAACGACTAACTAACCCGTGCCCACTTCGTTGGGCGGCGAAAAAAACGCGTCCCTTTTTTAAAACATATTTCATTACTGCTCCACTCCTATTAGTCATAGCGTGATACTATATTATAGCCTATGCCACTCCCCGATAAATGGACTATTCAACACAGAAATAATTTTTAAAATCAGTTTAGTAGATCCAGAGATTACCCCCTACAACGTCGCAAACACACAAACTTTATCTCTTTATAATATTAGCATAGATATACAGAAATAAATCTCCTATCTGTTTACTGAAATATAATTCAATTCACATCCCAAGTGTGGTAAAAATTCAACTCTAAGATTTCAGCAACCCCATCTAATCAAATCTCGATTTATTTGTGCAATCCACAAAATGATTCTCTTGGTCTGGGATTGTTCATGGTGTCAGTTAAATTTTTATTTATTTGTTAAACAGACACGAAGCCTAGCTAATAATGTCTTAGAAAAAAATCGTAAGGTTATTTATATATGTATGTATAAACACAATTGACCTATAAAATTAAAATAAATTACTTACATATATTTGTGGTAATCGATATAATTGTGAAACCGCACCTTCTCGATAACTCTTTATCGATATCGTCCCACCCCTGCACATAAAATCCCATTTCTCCTGTAGCGGGGGTACTGGCCGGGTCCCTTTAGCACCTGGCGCGAGACGCCAATCGCGTGCGCGTACGCACCCCGTCTTACAACCCACGTATCTATGTGTGCGTGTGTGTAACCGTTTACTGTGCCTTTAATGTAGTTTTACTTTTCGCATTATTTCTCAAAATCGGTCAAGTCTTTTTAGGCTAGATGAGGAAAATATTGCTATAGCAAGGAGTTCTCAAGAATTTAACTATCCATTGAGGCATCTCGTATGATGCTGCCATGCACGTGGTTTTGAGTTAGAATCCTTTGCAACTCAATTGACGTGTGCTTCTTGGTATAGGCTTTCGTGAAGTCTTTGAGCTGGCTTAACTTGCTGTTTAAGATTGAAATTGTAGTAATGGTATAGAACTTTTAGTGCTGGTAAGGAAACCGATGGATTAGAGAAGCACAGGGTGGAAATATCTGAAGGAGGCCAATGTCCAGCAGTGGACATCCTTTGGCTAATAATATGATGATAATAAAAAATAGAAACAAATCCTATAAAATAATAAAAAATATGGTGATGGTGACGGAAGAATACAATATGTCACCACCCCATCTCAGCCCATGGGTGTCGTAAAAACCGACTAACAGACTATGCGCCAGCGTGGTATTAGTAGGCCAACTATCCCTCCGTCAAGCGACGAGGCCCGTCCCTGCAGTGGGACATTTAAGTGCTGGTATGATGAAAACAAATTATTTCTTAGTTCATTTTACGATTGTATAAGGATGAAATAGAGTATTAACCCGGTGATATAGTTGTTTTTTTTTCTGTAATTGCATCCCTGTCACAGGAAAAACTAGTTTTTACTAGTTTTTGTTGTTTATGCGTCCTACAGGTGGCGTTAATCGTTTATACAAAGACGCGATATCTTATAATTAAGAATACATTCTTACATCTACATTATATGATTATTGTTTGTTTGTATGTATGTATGTAACGTGCGTTTTTATATAAAATGAGACGAATGTAAGTTTTTACAAGGTCACCTCCGTGTGGTAACGGAGTAAGAATACAATATGTCAGCACCCCATCCTATCCCATGGGTGTCGTAAAAACCGACTAAGGGACTATCCGTTAATATTACCTTTACGTAATAAAAAGAAGGAAAACTTGAAATTAAACTCTATACCAATCCGTCTGCCAGCGTGGTATTAGTAGGCCAAGTATCCCTCCGTCACGGGAGGAGGCCCGTCCCTGCAGTGGGACATTAATGGGCTGTTATGATGGCAAGGTCACCTAAGTTACAAGCTTCAGTGACATGGCAGTTGCGGATTCGAATTCCGTGTAGAATAGTAAATGAAGTCTTCTAGGACAGTTTGTAGATTTTTGCTGAAAAACCCTTATTGTCTATGATGTTAGTCCAATGACGACGAGTTAAGCGCCGATTACAATAAACTACATGTAGTCTCACATGTAGGACAGTGTAAACAGAACGTCCGAACACTAAAAAGTTAGGACGTCCTTATGTAGGAGACTACATGTATACATACCCCACGACACAGGTAATCCTAGTGTGGGGTCCAGAGTATTATTTAGTGTATAAGGTTTATTTTAAAAGAAGAAACTACAAGTTTTATGTATTCTGTACTGTACTGGTGTTTAGATACTTAATAAATAAATTCTAATTCTAATGTAGTCTAGTGTAATCGGCGCTTTAGTTACCGACGCGCACGGCTGACTCGCTTAATGAATGTGGACGAGGCCCAATCTGTTTGCCGGGATCGTGACAAGTGGCGTTCTGTCGTCTCTGCCTACCCCGGACGGGATAAGGCTTAAGTTTATGTATGTTAGTCCTAGTATCCCACCGTCCCATAGTGGGATATAAATGTGCATAACAGCACATTTATATCACTTATCTTATTAAGATAGGAGATTAAGAAGAGACAAAGTCGACGACTTCTGTGGCGTAGTGGTTATATAACATGAGTGCTACGCAGAGGTCTCGGGTTCGATTCCCGCTCAATGCAAATCTTTATGTGCATGAACATGATTGTTTGCATTGGTCTGAGTGTTTTCTATGTATATACATAAATATGTTTTAAAAAAGTATTTATTGTTGTATTTGATGTTTATTCATTGTCTAGTACGCATAGTACAAGCTCTGCTTAGTTTGGGACTAGATGGCGTTGTGTGAATGTGTGAGGAAAATATAATTACGATTTCTGTGGCGCAGTGATGATGGAATATTATTGCTACGGTAAAAGATTTCGAGTTCGATTCCTGCTTAATATAAATCTTTGTATGCGTAAACTTTAATATTTACATTAACCAAAAAAATATATAAGTATGTATGTTTATCCGTTGTCTAGTATCCTAAAGCACAAGCGTTGCTTAGTTGGCGACTAGATGGCGTTGTGTAAACGTGTGAGAAATGACTATATAATTACCTACTCCCCTCACAAGAGATAAAACTCCATAACAGTACAAGATGAACGACAAAAAGTACGAGTGCGAGCGAGATAGCTATATAGGAAGCTATAGGTGTGAGCGAGAAGGTGTGTTATGACGTAGGGTGCGCATGCGACCCTTTGAGCGTTTCGCTTTGTTGTGTAGGGTAATGCACCTAGTTGTGCGTTGGGGTGGATTTTTATATTGTAGTTGATATTTACTGCATTATGAGTTATGTGTGGAGGTATCTTTGGTTTGTTGGACCCACTGCTAGGATGGGCCTGTATATCGAACTGCGATAGTTGAGCACGTGTTTCACGCGTTTAAGTCGGTAAAGTTCGATAAAAAGTTTAAGTTTTTCCAAAAAAGCGGGAATCGCATTATCTGGCTAGTCGATTTTCAGATTGTCAAATTGTCAATCTTTACTGTATATAAGTCACCTTTGAAGCCATGTGGAACAAGAACACCATGTTCCAGTTACTCCTCGACCCTAGGGTCCTACTCTTTTCTTCTGTGTACTAAATTCAACATACCGTACACATTGATCCACAGATTGATCTTCTGAGACTGGAGTCTTCATCATAACAGCCCATTAAGATCCCACTGCAGGGACGGGCCTCCTCTCGGGATGGATGGATACTTGGCCTACTAATACTACGCTGGCCAGACGGATTGGTATAGGGTTTAATATCAAGTTTTCCTTCTTTTTATTTCGTAAAGATAATATTCACGGATAGTCCCTTAGTCGGTTTTTACGACACCCATGGGTTGAAATAGGGTGATGACATATTGTATTCTTAGTCCGTCACCACACGGAGAACTGGGTTCTTATCAAAACCAAAAACTAAAATCCACCATCACACACTCGTAACCCCATATTATCCCACTACACCATGAGTCGCGAAACTCAGGTTATTTTACCTGCTTCCACGTGTGAAAGAGATGCCTATATATAGTTATAATGTATAAGTGAAGGACAGAGAGTGTACCCGACCAACTGACAGATGTTGTTGAAATATTCGCTTTATATGCGGGTGCGTTTTTTTGTGACGGCGTGGGCGTAGTGTTAGCGGATAGCGGGGAGATCAGCTTATGAGAAATATATTCTTTTTTTAGGCATAAGATGTAAAATCCACTCGGTTATTGATTAGATCAACATTTGTCTAAGTATAATAAATGCAGAAGAATACCGTACTTTTAAAAACGCAATTATCAATTTAGTCGTGCAACAAAATGCAACTATCTTTATACATAACTGCTGATGTTCGGCTTCACCCGCGTAGTATAAAAGTAGCTTAAATGTTATTCTACACCATAAACTACCTATATTACAAATTTTATCAAATTCCATTTAGTAGTTTTTGCGTGAAAAAGTAACAAACATCGATCCATCCATACATCCTCACAAACTTTCGCATTTATAATATTAGTAGGATTACTTTTTAAATTATTAGTTAGTTTCGCAAGTCTCCGAGTCACAGCGCTAGATGCTAGGGATCTTATTTTACCTACATTAATTTTTATCTAAGCTCAAGACACTCATTTGTAGATCGTTTATACAATTGCTCTGTTTGAGGTTAGAATCCGGTGCGAACTGTAGCTTGTTCCCAGCTAGATTTGAAGTTGCGACTTCTTGCTAAGTAACCAGAAAACCGCTACCCCTAAATCACCTAGTCATTAAACTATCAAATCGTTTGTACTTTTTAAATCATAAGTTGATGAAATCGCTGACGTAACGTTAATCGCCAGCAGTGCTACCTCGCCCCACACTCACTCTATCCTTACTTCCTGTGTCCGTGGGAACTATACTCCCATGACGTGCTACTAATACTTTATATCGGTATTACTGACTACTTAGCTTTATAATATATTTTATATTTAAATAATGCTACACGTTAGGCACAACGCCATCTAGAAATCTATACTAATATTATAAAGAGGTAAAGTTTTTGTGTTTGTGACGTTGTAGGGGGTAATCTCTGAAAGTAATGAACCAATTTTAAAAATTATTTTTGTGTTGAATAGTCCATTTATTGGGGAGTGTCATAGGCTATATAGTATCACGCTATCAATGATAGGAGTGGAGCAGTAAAGAAGGGACGCGTTTTTTTCGCCGTCTAACGAAGTGGGCACGGGTGAGCTAGTAAATATATAATATAGATCTTTTAGTATGCCATTAATAACATATATTTCATATAAAAACGCAAGTATGTCAATGTCCCTATCAGTGACTTTCCCGATCGCTATTCTATAACCTACTAGCTGATCCCCGCGGCTCCACCCGCGTAGTATAGGGAGCTTAAATGTTATTCTACACCCTAACCTACCTATATTCCAAATTTCATCGAAATATATTCAGTAGTTTTTGCATGGAAGAGTAACTAACATCCATACATACATCCTCACAAACTTTGGCATGTATAATATTAGTAGGATTAAGTGTCAAGTGCTTGCTATATGCCCTGCTCATCACTATTGTAATTGGGCTGACTTAACTTGTGTCTATCATTTTGTTTCTTTTGACGATGACGAATCAGTAGATCAGGTCTAGCCAGGTTTTTGATTAGACCATGGCGGAGTTCTTCTTCCACCTTAAATCAAATCATCATAACAGCCAATTAATGTCCCACTGCAGGGACGGGCCTCCTCCCGTGACGGAGGGATACTTGGCCTACTCATACCACGCTGGCCAAACGAATTGGTACAGAGTTTAATTTCAAGTTTTCCTTGTTTTTATTTCGTAAAGATAATATTCACCGATAGTCCCTTAGTCGGTGTTTTGAAAATCAATTAGAAAAAAAAACAAGCTACTTGCTTTTTGTTTCCATAATTACTCGCCTGGTCGAGAAGCATGAATTGTTCACCCGCATGTAAATATGTTTGTACTTATGTCCGTTAGTATGTGACCTCCTGTAACCTAAACGGCTATATTATTTTTTTTAAATATATTTTCTCATTTTATATATTTGTGTATTAAAAAAATATTATTAAATGCCTCGACACATATCCCCTTTTGCCAAAAAAGGGATGTGTTTTGTGACTGACGTAAACGAGGTTCAAAACTATTGATTTATCTTATAGTCTAGATGTATTTTCTTTCGGTTAATTATTTCCTGTAAAGGGGTACCTGGGGGGCTACACAGGACTAAATCAGGATGAAGAAATATTATAAAGTAAACTGTTGTTTGACAAATTTTCCGTGGGAACCTGTTAACTACAATGGTATTTATTTGCTATAGACAATAAACTAAAGAGACCAGATGCTAGCAAAATTTGTTTATTGCATGCCGTCCATTTTATGATTATACCTTGTCTTTGATTTACTTGCGGAACTTTATTGTTATTTTATTTAAATAGTTTAACAAAAAAAAAGTGTGAATTATCTTCCTTGTTTTTGTTTGGACATAAGTTGGGATCGTGTTTTGTGTCGGAAAATAAATATCTAAGGACAGAAACTAATCAGACGGAAAGTAAGGCTCATTACAATAATTTGGGAATTGCACATTAGAATATAATTTTCTTGCGGTGTATTCAAATCTACGCCCTCGTGCCGACAAGGGAGACTGAAGTCTGACAGCGCCAATAGGGTATATTAGTAGGCCAAGTATCCCTCCGCCATGGGAGGAGGCCCGTTCCTGCAGTGGACATTAATGGGCTGTTATGATGAAAAGCCTACGCTGTGTTACCACTAGGGCTGGGCTACTTCTCCAGACTCCCAATCTATCATTTTTTATATTAGGCGAAATTTTTACACCACCACACACAAGCCAGACATTGGGATTGGTTCCGTATAAAATGTATATACACAAATCGAATATTTAAAATTAACAATTTACTTAATTTGAATTCGGAAACGGAACGAAAGCGGCGCGGGCGCAATTTTGATTTTGTTTTTTTTGCTCGTTCGATCCTAGGGCGCTTTGTCCATCTATCTGTCTCGCTCTAACACAAAGGTTTACTTATATACCTGTCTCGCTCACGGGGGTGTATTGAGGGTGTACAAACGCCAGATGTTTTTGAAGAATCTCCGTTTTTTTTTCAACGTTTCGTCCTTTCGAACAATGGTGGTTCGAGCTTGAGATTTAAGCATATGGTCTTTTGAACAGGTATCAATCGATAAATCCCTATATTACTTATTTTGGCCCATTTTTATTTTTGAGCATTTTTGATGATTTTTTGGTTTTGGTATGTCTATGGTCACGAGATGATATTGTATTCTTACTCCGTCACTACACGGAAAAATTGAAAAATTGATCCTGTATCATCCATAAAATGGATAGTATTACGAATACCTTACATTTACTTTCTTAGTTCCTTATTACACCATGTGACTGTTGGCAAAAGACCAGACCAGTGTATATGTAGCACTGAGTGTCTACCAACAAGTAGTGACGACCTCTACGTAGTGGTTATATTACATGGACGCTAAGCTGAGTTCTCGAGTTTCATTCCCGCTTAATGCAAATCTTTGTGTGCATGAACATGATTGCTTACATTGGTCTAATTGTTTCCTATGTATAATAATTAAAAACGAATTAAGTATGTTTATCTGTTGTCCATAGTGCAAGCTTGCTTAGTTTAAGACTAGATGGCGATGTGTGAGAGGAATATTTAAAACATTATGAATCCCTTATCTAATCCAACGTTTTCTCCCTCAGTTCCTTATTACACCATGTGACTGTTGGCAGCACACCAGAATAATATAACTATGAATACGTATGGTGACGGAGTAAGAATACAGTGTATCACCACCCCATCTCATCCCACGGGTGTCGTAGTAACCGACTAAGGGACTATCTGTGAATATTTCCTTTACATAGAAAGAAGGAAAACTTGAAATTAAACCCTATACCAATCCGTTTGGCTAGCGTGGTATTAGTAGGCCAAGTATCCCTCCGTCACGGGAGGAGGCCCGTCCCAGAAGTGGGACATTAATGGGCTGTTATGATGAATACAATGTCCCACGTGTATAACAACCTTGCATCAGTCCCGGTGGTGTAAAGGTCACGTACGTGGCTTCCGTCCACGAGGGCGTGGGTGAGAGTCCCACGCAGGCCAATCAATATCTTTAGTGTGGTATTGATCTGCAAGTTATTGTACTGAGCTTAGAGGGTGTTTGTGTGTGTTGTGTTGCTTTGTATTTCTTGATACATAACAGCCCATTAATGTGCAGGGTAACACAGCAGGGACGGGCCTCCTCCCGTGACGGAGGGAGACTTGGCCTACTAATACCATGCTGGCCAGACGGATAGGTATAGGGTTTATTACAAGTTTTCCTTTTTTTATTTTGTAAAGATAATAGTCACGTATAGTCCCTTAGTCGGTTTTTACGACACCCATGGGATGATATGGGGTGGTGACATATTGTTTCCTTCATCACACGGATAATAGCCGGCTAAGCTACTAATAATCATCTCCGCCGAACTAATACCTGTCATATTCCAGGATACATTCATATTATTATCATTGCGCCTATAATCTTTAAACCTGGCTGTAGTGACCAAAGAAATGTGCATACACACACACACAAACACGTACACAAGCAACTTTATATATATTATGTACTAATATTATAAAGAGGTAAAGTTTGTGTGTTTGTGACGTTGTAGGGGGTAATCTCTGGATCTACTGAACCGATTTTAAAAAATCTTTGTGTGTTAAATTCCATTTATCGGGGAGTGTCATGGGCTATATAGTATCACGCTATGACTAATAGGAGTGGAGCAGTAATGAAATAAATACGGACGCATTTTTTTCGCCGCCCAACCTAGTGGGCACGGGTCAGCTAGCCGTATCATAAAAATACATGTTTTTAGCAGTAAGCTGTTTTGAGAAAGGGACGTTACCGATCGAGGTTACACTTCGGGTGGACTCGGCCGAAATTGATTGAATTCATCTGGACTTATAATCCAGAAGATATGGAGTTGATTCTTACCTCGGACTTAATAAAATGAAAATAAATTTAATTACTTTCTATTTTTATTAATCATCATCATATCAGCCAATCGACGTCCACTGCTGGACATAGGCTTCCTCCAAGTATTGCCACCTTGTACGGTCTTGTGCCTCCCTCATCCATCGGTTTCCCGCCGTCTTAACCAGGTCGTCGCATTTTTATTAATGTTTAAGATTAATTCTAAGAATTATTTTTAACATGTAATAATGTATTAATGATTGTATTCTTTGTGTTTCGCAGGTAAGTAGCTGTTACATCCCGACAAAGGTATAGTTAATATATATAAGTTATAAGTAAGAAGAATGCACGAGATTACTGTTAACATCCGTTTGCGCTCCTACAAGTTAGAAGAGGTAGCGATCGCGATTTAGTTAATTGATTTAATTTTAATTCTAACTTTACTTTGCTCATGAACTTTTCGTAATAGTATTTATTGTAATACCTTTATACATATTTCAACACAATTTTTATACATTTTTAAATATATCCAAATTATGAAAAAAAAAAACTAGCAAAAGTATATTACGCGTAATTCACTGATTCCAAAAAAAAAATACATAATGTGACCTTTTAAAATACAAACAAATAGCCTTTAACTTCGACTGCTTGTTTTGGACATTCCACACAATTATCTATATAAATTGTAGCCTCGATCTACAAGCTATGTAATATATTATTATAGTAAAGTTACATCAAAATCCATTCAGTAGTTATGTACGTAAAACAGTAAAAAATATTATACTAAAAAGTTTTGCCTTTATTTAATTAATCAGTTATATTTTGTACCATTTAAAAACTTACTGCAGTAATGGCGACAACTACATTAACAAGTATAGTTAATATTGTCTGTGTGTATGTGGTGACGGTATTAGGCGCAATGTTTATCGGTAATCACCAATATTTGTCGTGTCCAGATGTCTCGGGAACTAAATGTTGGACACTACTTTACGTATCCGGTCTAGTTGTTAAGTCATAAGAGGTAGCGGGCTGGAACTTATTGTTGCTCTGACTGCTTCAGTGATTCAGGCAAATAAATTGTTTGTTAATGCTCATATTGGGCTTGGATGTTTATGCAAGTTTGTAAATACAAACCCGCCGCGACACCGGACTTTATTTTTAGTATTGTTGACGACCTCTTTGGCCTAGTGGTTATATAACATGGCTGCTACGCAGAGGTCTCGGGCTCGATTCCCGCTCGATGCAAATCTTTGTGTGCATGAACATGATTGTTTGCATTGGTCTGAGTGTTTTCTATGTATAATATTATGTATGTTTATCTGTTGTCTAGTACTCACAGTACAAGGGCTGCTTAGTTTGGGACTAGATGGCGTTGTGTAAATGTGTAAGGAATACTTATTTATAATCCCCAAATATAACATTGCAAGATTAAAATATTACTAGATCAAGTTTTTCCTCCATCAGTGGAAGAAACCTTGTCTGGATTTGGAACATTAAAATGATGTTGATTAACTTAGCAAATGTCACTAAATGTGTCATAAATGAATAAATGATTTTTTCAGCCTATGAATGTTTATACCACAACTGTATTTAAAGGAATAATTTCATTACAAATACCGCACTATCTAGATTATTCCTCTTCTAGTTTCGATAGATATAAAAACTGCTAAGTAGTCCAATAGTAGCGTTTTACGATACTCGCCACATGCATAAACATGAATATATATTATTTAAATAAGTTGTGTTACTTAGCATAACATAAGCTTATAACTTGGACTGCACCGATATACTTCTGCTTGGGGCGATAAAACGCCGTGTCGATTCCCGTGCCGGAAATAGCCCCGGTCAAGAACCTGCGCGAAAAATTTCGCGTCGAGTGCGCGCGCGCATACGCGTGCGCCTTCAACACGCTTGTGTGTTATGTGCGCTTTTGTTTGAACTTTAGATCAATTCTCGTAACTAAAAAATCGTTAAAAATTCGGTTATCTTAACTTATAGTTGTCCAATTGTCACAATAGGTATTCTTGTAGGTATTTATATATTTTTTTTAAAGTAATGTAATCGTACTGTAACTAAGCTTTAAACGGCATTCTTGTAATTTTTAAAGTAACAGTTCTTAATTGAGAAATGTGAAATTCAACTTTTATTTTCTCATTTAACTTAAATTTAACTTTTACTTTAACGAAATTTAAGGAGCAGAATACCACTTTTGGGTTGATTAACAATTAAATTAAAGTTAAAATTAAATCATTCTTATTGTATGTTACGAGAATTGCCCTGTCTATTGTGTTTTATGCCAATTTGTGGTTGCTATTGCGTTTTAAAGGGCATGTGGTTTTTGGGTTGTTACTTAGCCGTGTATTGTATGTATTGTGGTTTCGAAAACCGCTGGTTTTTGAGTTTTAATGGTTGCTGTAACTATTTTAAGTGGGTTTCTTGTTCAAGATCCTCTGTAGTTTAGACATAGCTACTAGGCAGAGGTCTTGGAATCGATTACCATTCTTTATTTTTATTCAAAATTGCGATCCCCAAATTATTGACCTTGCTGTTTGCTGGAAGTTCTTTTGTGTCCGTAAAGTAAAAGTTGTCGCGGCACAAATGTCTATTCCTTTTGCTGAAAATGTTCCTATTGTTTCTGTTAGCCTGTATTATCCCACTGCTGGGCAAAGGCCCCTCCCTATTTCCAAGTGTTTCCTTGGCCAATAAGGGCCAGATTTTTTGTTGTTACTTAATTAGCCATACTGCTGAGCAAAGGTCTCCCCCATTGCTTTCAAAGTGCCACTGTCTTTTGATTTATGTTTCTATAACATTCTTCCATAGTTAACCATTTCCCTGTCCCGTGTATTATCTATACTAATATGTATTATAAAGAGGTAACGTTTGTGTGTTTGTGACGTTGTAGGAATCTCTGGATCTACTGAGGCGATTTTAAAAATTCTTACTGTGTTGAATAGTCCATTTATCGGAGAGCGTCATAGGCTAAATCACGCTTTCAATGATAGGAGTGGAGCAGTAATGAAATATGTTTAAAAAAAGGGACGGGTTTTTTTTTCTTCGCCCAACGAAGTGGGCACGGGTCAGCTACTCGTAGTTAAAGTATAAAATGTGCCTTAAGATAGTTAACCGTTTTCCTCTCCCGTGTGTCATATATGATACATTAACATAGTTTAACTATTGTGTCTACTGACCGGACAGACAACCTGTTAACTATCCCTGTAACCTGTCGACACAGTACGCACAGATCCTGTACGACAGATGCTGTGCCACTATCTAATTAAGACGTGAAACCACTTATGAGTTATGTACCCGGTTTGAGTCCGGATCCAGACAATAACTTGTATGAAACTATTTATTAATAACTAACTAATTGTTCTAGAAACTCTTTTATAATTGAACACTTTATGGTTTTGTGGTTTTTGCTTCGGTTTTACACGTCAGAGGTCGTAGATTCGATCCTTTAACTTTTGTGTATGAATGTGATTGTGATTTAGAGATGGATAATAATGTAACGTGTGTTTGACGGAGAATACTTGTCACCACTCCTATCTCGTACCGTGGTAGTAGTAAAAGCCGACTAGACGAAGTCCCACTGCAGGGACGGGCCTCCTCCAGTGACGGAGGGATACTTGGCCTACTCTAAAAAGAAGGAAAACTTGAAATTAAGCCCTATACCAATCCGTTTGGCCAGCGTGGCCAAACGGATTGGTATAGGGTTTAATTTCAAGTTTTCCTTCTTTTTGTTACGTAAAGATAATTAATTATTCACGGATAGTCCCTTAGTCGGTTTTTACGACACCCATGGGATGAGATGGGGTGGTGACACACTGCATTCTTACTCCGTCACCACAAGGAGAATAAACATACTCACATACTTTTATTTGCCAACATAAATATGTTCATGCACAAAGATTTGCATTGAACTCAAATCGAACCCGAGACCTCTGCGCAGCAGCCATTGACTACAATCACTACGCTAATGCTCAGAGGTCGTCAAAACTACTATCATGGTTCTCATGTTACATTGCCAAACCTAATCTCTATGTCGGCAACTTTATCTATTTATATATAATGATTTAATATATAATATTATTATGATGTTAGTTCGGTAAGGTGATACTGTATACCTTGTTGTATATAAATGACCCTATTATAATATTATGTTTTAATATAAATTATTTGACCAATCAACATCAGAGCGTTACTATTTGTTTGAGTATATAGCGTGAGAAACTTGTGAGTTTTGTGAGTTCGATGAATGACAAGATTAACAAGTTTTGTACTTACTCACTGCAGAAATCTGAGTGCCTCTGTACTGCGTTCGCCATTAACGCATAAGTTAAAACACAGTTATAGTTCTTACTGAAGAGACTACTAGGTACTTTCCTTCAGTGGCAAACGAAAACTTGGTCTTCGTTGCAAGAAGGTAATAAATGTCTTAACTCTTAACCTACTGCTTCGGTGTTAGCGAATGGCATGCAAAGGCGCAGGTTAATTATTTGTGTGATCCATGAAGTTTTCTCCTGTGTCTGCATAAATTTCGTGTCAATTAAGTCCCTGCGACACAGTGCTTGATGCTTGCGGTAGTTAGTATTTTTTTTGTAAAGAACTTTAATAAATAATTCCAAGAGTATCTTAATCACCTTTCCAAATATCTATACACCCATTTTTCCTCTTAGCAGACTTCACATCCAACTCGATCAAATCTCACGCAAAACTCTCTCACACACAAACCCATAGTAACACATTATTAGTATCAAATATTGTACAAAACGGTATAGTTCGGATATGCTAATACGCGAGCAGGTGTGCGATACTTGTCCTGAACTAGCTGGGGCTGGTCACGTGGTCACACAAGTCTTCCTACAAACACAACGTGGTACACGCGTGCTCTGATTTGTGACATGGTGTAGGAATACGACTAAGGCCCGGTGCCCATTATCGGCTATCCGTGAATATTATCTTTACGAAATAAAAAGAAGGAAAACTTGAAATTAAACCCTATACCAATTCGTCTGGCCAGCGTGGCCAGTATCCCTCCGTCACGGGAGGAGGCCCGTCCCTGCAGTTGGACATTAATGGGCTGTTATGATGAACAATTTTATGGGAAAACAAACTTGATATGCCATCGATAGATATGCGAAAGGTAGCTAAACTTACAATCAGATAAAACTTGATGTCACTACAATAGTATTCATTCATAGTCAGTCATATCTTGTTTATTTTTTTTTTTGTAAATAATTGACATGAGGACACGTGCCGTTTGAGTCAGTCTGCCGGGGGGGAAATATTTACACGCTTGTGTAATCTTGGATTGTATGCGTTAGTATGGATTTACTTAGTTATTGATATTCTATTGGTCATCTTCGTAACATTGTTGCATAGATATAATAACAGCCCATTAATGTCCCACTGCAGGGACGGACCTCCTCCCGTGATGGAGAGATACTTGGCCTACTAGTACCACGCTGACCAGACAGATTGGTATAGGGTTTAATTTCAAGTTTTCCTTCTTTCTATATAAAGGTAATATTCACAGATAGTCCCTTAGTCGGTTTCTACGACACCCATGGGATGAGATGGGGTTCTGAAATATTGTATTCCTACTCCGTCACCACACGAAGATGCATAGATAGAGGTATACTTCAATAAGAAAGGAAAGCTAAGGTACTCTAACTATCATCTTATCAGTCTATTGACTGTTGGATGAAGGCCTCCTCGAATTATGTATTTCCACTTTACGCGGCTTAGTGCCTCCCTCACCCATCGGTTTCTCAACCAGATAGTTTATCCACCGTGTGGACTAATTGAAGAAGAGAAACTTTGCTCTTATATCAAGTCTTCCTTTTTTTGTCTACTAGCAGATAATATATCCAATAATATCTCCAATCTTTTCTTTACATGTTTTTTACGACACCCTAAGTATGAGGTTATGTAGTAACACTATATATGCTTACACCATCACTGACCGCATATAGTATAACAACAACTAATCCAAGTACATAATTTGTACTTGATATAGAAGTTTCATTTCAAGACTCCTGCGCATATATAAAACTGGATTCCGTTACAGCACCTGCCCTTACAGAGTGCCCCTCCTTCAGTGTCCTTCCCTCCTCGCCCTCGTATGCGCCGGGAGGGGAGGGGAGGTCCTGTGTTTAATGTGTTTGTTTCTACAAATTGAATTTTAAACTTTTATGTTTTGAGACCACCATGGTTTTATGGTCATCGTTCCATTTACTGTGGCTCTCGATTAAGTTAGTGTGTGTATATAAATATAAATAAATAAATATTCCTCACACATGTACACAAAATATCATAACAGACCATCAATGTCCCACTGCAGGGACGGGCCTCCTCCCGTGACGTAGGGCACGCTGGCAAGACGGATTGGTACAGGGTTAAATTTCATGTTTTCCTTCTTTTTATTTCGTTAAGATGATAGTCCCTTAGTTTGTTTTTACTACACCCATGAGATGAGCTGGGGTGGTGACATATTGTATTCTTACTCCGTCACCACACGGACAACCATGCCATTAACAACAGCTATTACACTCAACTAACCCGAGTTACAGTGTACTTCTAAAGGCTTTTAATAAAATGCCCAACACGAGTGTCGAACCAGTTCGTAGCCCTTATTATCTTACCTATTGTCGATTTATTTTATTCATATTGATATGCTAAATATTCTACACCTTATTGCTTTGCTAATAAGACTTATTTTGTCTGCTCATATGGACTGTATTATATGGATGTAACCCCTTTTATTAATTTATGGGTTCAGTATGGCTAATTTTGATAAATTACTTTTTGGTGGGGCAAGAGTCGAGTAATGTCACTTTTCCCCGACTTTTATGGGTAAGAAAGGAACACCGTGGGTTTTAGTCGGTACACCGTATCACCATCTTTTCGGGATTCCGATACAACTGACACTTGGGTCAAA
This sequence comes from Schrankia costaestrigalis, assembly GCA_905475405.1. Classification (NCBI taxonomy): domain Eukaryota; kingdom Metazoa; phylum Arthropoda; class Insecta; order Lepidoptera; family Erebidae; genus Schrankia; species Schrankia costaestrigalis. Next base: position 849,754 of record FR997853.1, on the reverse strand, counting down.
AGCGGGTGGACGGTCTCTAAAAGGATACCAAATAATAAAAAAAAAACAAAATTACTATACCGGCTCCTCATGTGGAAAATAATAAATAAATGATTCACACAGCGCCACCTAGTCCCAAACTAAGAAAAGCTTGTACTATGGGTTCTAGACAACGGATAAACATACTTAAATACTTTTTTTTTTGTAAATACATACATATTATACATAGAAAACACTCAGACCAATGCAAACAATCTTGTTCACGCGCACAAAGATTTGCTTTGAGCGGGAATCAAACCTCTGCGTATCAGCCATGTTATATACCGATTGCGCCACAGAGGTCGTCCTGTGGCGCAGTCGATTATGTAGGAAAAGGGCCTACATAATCGATTGTATTGTATGGAGCGACCAAGATAAGTAAAGAACCTATTTAATTAAGTATGTGGGTAGAAAAGATTTAAAATTACCCACAATTATCAAAAATCTAATATTAGTTAAAGCTAGACAAATCATATCGGTTTAGTAAAAAAAAGTAAGTATGTATTGTCTGTGATTGAAAACTATAACTAATTTACTTACTTAAATTAAAAGTTTAGTAATTAGAAAAAAAATACACTAAGTTAATTATAACATAATACAATAACAAATAAGGGTGATTAAAAACTTTTTGAAATTAAACTATAAAAAGACGCAATTTCAGTTTTGTTTACACTTTTTTTTTAATAAACTACTTACCTAATAAGTAAATAACCCTAATAATTAAAAGTTATTGGGTTTAATTAACCCCACGTAAACCCAATAACTAAAAGTAAGTTCTTACTTATTTAATAACTTCTGCGGGCCTGTAATGCCTGTAACCTGTCACACAGGTACCTCAATGGAAATCATTTTAGAAATAAAAATTAATGTTAGCCAAATAAAGGGCGTGGTATTAGTAGACCAAGTATATCTCCGTCCCGGGAGGAGGTCCGTCCCTGCAGTGGGACATTAATGGGCTGTTATGTTGAAATAAAGAGCACTCGTAACCGACGCGCATGTTGTATGACTCGCTTATTGAATGTGGACGAGGCCCAATCTGTTTGCCAGGATCGTGCCAAGTGGCGTTCTGTCGTCTCTGCCTACCCCTATGCATGTTAGCATCAGTCTTATGTTCTCTTCATTGACCTGTATTGCCACATAGGCCTTATCCACATATTTCTATTTAAGCGGTCACCTCACTCATCCATCGGCTTCCCGCCGCCCTATGCAAGGTCGTCTGGCCACCGTGTAAAGGGTCTCCCCACCCTGCAAAAGTTTTATATCAATTTACTTATTATAAAAAAATGTAGCAAACATGTTCAGGTCTTCAGGGTACATTTTTTTTTACTTTGGGACTAGATAGCGTCATATAAAGAAGAATAATGTATTACTAGCTGAGTAGCTGATGCCCGCGGCATCACCCGCGATGTATAAGTAGCTTAAATGTTATTCTACACCCTAAACTACCTATATTCCAAATTTCATCAAAATCTATTCAGTAATTTTTGCGTGAAAGAGTGACAAAATATCCATCCATACACAAACTTACGCATTTATAATATTAGTAGGATTTAACTTTTTTTTAATTTAAACTTTAGTTCATTCTAAGTATTGTAAAAGCATAATATCTAGTGCGTCCGTCACCATGGAACCCCAAATCTCATAAAAAGGCCAAGTTGAACGACCCTGACATAAAAAGATCATGCAGGGGGTCCGTTTGTATAGCGTTACTGAGGGCTATTGAGTACCCCATGGTTGTGTGGAGAAGTACTAGGCGAGCATGAGTTGTATGGAGATGGTTTTGTTTAACATTTGATTTAAGCTGTCGTGTGTTCGATGCATGGAAAATGTTAAAGCGTGCAATCTCGACCTCTGGCGCAGTGGTAATATAACATGACTGTTACGCGGAGGTCTCGGGTTCGATTCCCGCTCAATGCAAATATTTGTGTGCATGAACATGATTGGTTGCATCTCGGTCTGAGTGTGTCTATGTATAATATGTCAAAAATAAAATAAAAGTAGGTATCTATGTATGTTTATCCGTTGTCTAGTACCTATAGTACAAGCTCTGCTTAGTTTGGGACTAGATGGCTGATACAAATCTACGATCTCGTGCACCAATAAACACTTTCAGCAACCACTAAGCTAGCTCGTTAAAAATATATCTCTTTTAAAAATATTACAATAATTAAAGACTAACAACATGTAAAAAAAATCATACAATACATATATATAACATAAAAGTGGTGCCCCACTTTTATTATTTTCGAAAGTAATCCCCACAAAGAATAAAATACCTAAGGCACCCTTTAATTTCTCAAACTCCGACGGAAATGGCCGAACGTTTCCGAGTATTGCCGAGACGTAACATCTGTCGGCGAACGGCGCGTGCGTCGACAAACCTGTATGGACGATGATTTGAACAGGTGTGGGGTACTTGCCCAGGGTGGTATAGTGAGGGGAGGGAGGGGGAGGTATATTAATATTAAATATATTTTATATATGTATAGGAATTTTCGTATCTGTAGGTATGTCGATGACCTTATAGAGGGGACATTGGTGATAAAAAGTAGTTATGTTAAAATAGTAGTGGTTGTGTTTATTTTGTGTATTTTTAAGCTTTAATCACCCATAAGATAGAATAAACCTCTAACCAACCTCTTTCAATGATTTAGTAGAACTTGTCCTGCTAATACCAAGCTGGCGCTGGCCGTATAAATGTTACTGGGTCTTGTGTAACTTTTCCCTTTTTTTTTAAACTTCTATTTAATAAGGTTCATTCTTTTTTTCGGGGAAAATGCAACTGCGGACTAATGCTACTAATCCTTTTTTTTGCTGGTATGAATATAGTAAGTAGGTTTCAACCTACAGAATGCAAAAGGGGTGGGACGATTTGTATTCTTACTCTTCATTCCACTCGTCAAAACAGCACCCTCTCTCATCCTGATGGCATTTTATTAAGACACTAGGAAACGTGCCCGGGTACTTTGACAGACAAAAAAATAATGGGTGCAAAATACAACCAGACTGGCATAGTGTTTTTTTGTGGATACATACATTTATAACATAGGAAAATAAACACGCTCAGGCTCAGAATGTCCCTTTCCCAAAATGTCCCTAGGTTTTAGATAGTCCCTTTCCCGATATGTCCCCTTACCATAATGTCTATTTCCCAGATTGTCCCTTTCTCGAAACGTCCCATTCCCGAAATGTCCCTTTCTCAAAACGTCCCTTCCGTCAGCTACACGGTGAAACCTAGATATATTTAAATAACCACCTAAATAAAATCAAAGAGCCAAATTCATGAACACAAAGAATTAGTTTTTGCGAGGATCAAACCTTAGACCTCCATAGAAATCAATTAATTATTATGTTTGTGATTTTTAACAAAAAATAGCTTTGAATTTGAAAAAAATAAGCTTTATCTATAAATATAAAAGCCTAACCTTGCGAATGTATCAAATTAAAATAGAATTATATAGTAGGTACTATCCTTTGTTATAGAATAGTTAACTGATGGCAAATTGTTAGGTACACCATGTATAAGTACCTATTAGGCATTACCCTGTATAAGTACTTATAGTAATGAATGAGTGCTATTTGATTTGAAATGATCGCTTTTTATTATAATTTTATAGTTTTAAATAATTAAAAATAAATTAAAATGGACAGATTTATTTTTTAATTAATTACAAAAGTAGATTTCATTTACTTGGTCGATCACACAGTATTTTCAAACTTTGAAAATTTTAATTTAAAATTAAAATCCAACTTAATTTTAGAATTGAGAAATGTTAAGGAAAACATTTATTTCGTAAAGATAATATTCACGGATAGTCCCTTAGTCGGTTTTTACGACACCCATGGGATGAGATGGGGTGGTGACATATTGTATTCTTACTCCGTCACCACACTATTGTATTTATAATGACATTATTCGCGATTTTTTTCTCTATTTGATAGTCTTAAAGCTAAGATTACCAAGTACAAAAGCTTAATCCAAATAATTACCCCAGTAGCATAATACACTTACTCTCATATATTCTCAATTTCTTCCCCCCTACCGTCATTATATTAGCTAAATCGGTCCGTACATCACTGTGGTACAATAGGACGGTGGGGGGTTGACTTCCCCACTCCTCTGCCACCCCACCACCCCGTCATGTCTCCCACACGCTAATATCATAGCAGATTTATTAGCGCGTGAGTTGATTCAGTTTAGAGGGGTGGTGTGGTGTTAAGGGATGATTTTGAATTGTTTAATGATAAGGTGTAGTCAGTTCGATTAGGTTATATGTATTTGCGAAAATAATGTCGGTGTGGCGTTGTGGTTGTAGTGTGCATGGCTGCTGGGCAGAGGTGTCGAGATCGATTCACGTTCAATGGAAATATTTCGGTATATAAATGTGAATGTTTTCATTGGTCAGAGTATTATCTATGTATAGTATATAAAAAAAATTAGGTACATATGAAGTAAAATATGTATTGTATAGTTATTTATTCTTCTTAGCGTATCGATAATGTGAAATTAAATTGATGGTAGTATGTTAATCAGTAGTCTTTACAAGACTGCCGACCGGTCTTTAACCTCTTGGTAGACATAGCTTTCCTCGGGTCTCAAGAGCAACGGAATGGCAAAGTCGAAACTTCCTTCTCTGACAAATAGCTATTGCCTACTCCCAACCAAAGATAATCTTCTTATCGTGTCGATACAACACATAAAACGCTCTTGGCCCAGTGTTCAGCGACGCGAATAGCGTTTTACCTTCCTTTGTACAGATCTTCAAGTAAACACGACCCTGGGTTTGCAGGACACGTTAGTTGATGTTCCATCGTCTGCGGAGACGCGCCAGTATCACTCTTGTTTGTGATTTGGTCTGAAAATACTTATAATTTTAAGGATTAGTAGTTAATTGTCTTGTAATAATTGAAATGCCTGTTAATATTATATAAAATGGTTATTTTATAGATGAAATGCTTAAGTTTTAAGGAGTTTTAAGATATTATATTAAGCCTATAAATAAGCCATCTTCTCATATTCTTATGTTGCTGTGCCCGGCAGGGTCCATACTGAACAATTATAAAACATAACATCTATGTAAACTATGGAATGCAATAAAGATATGAATTATGAACATGCCCGCTAAAGATGATACCAAATACGACCAACTCATCTAGCTAGCATTATATCTGTAGACCAAGATTGTTCTCCAAACACGGTCATCTCAGCAGTAGGACACTCTTCAATAACCAACAAGTAGGACAGTTAAAAGGTGAAGTGGGGCTGCGTCTAACAGAACCTCCTTCACACAATATGTAGTAGGTAATAAAACATTTACTAAACAATTACAAACGGATATCATAATGCCTTGTGATTCCACGCCATCATATAATGGCTGGGGCATACTTGTTTGATACGCGCACCGTTTTACGTTCTGCATTGATACTTGTGTATGTTTTGACGTATAAAAACTTGGAGAGAAGCGCGAAAGAAGCTGCTGTTTGCTGGATGGTATCTCACGCAGAATAGTTCTTTGCGATTCATGAACTAATTGCGTTTAGATGTTTTTTGCGTCTTTTAAAAGTGATGTTTGTAAAGTCTCTGCGATACATGGTATGGTCCATGGTAAGAGAGATATTTTTTACAAAACAAACAGTAGAAGAACGTTTCTCCGAACCTATTTCATTTCTTTTTTCTAGCCTATGTCTAGCAGCGGATGTCTTTCTGCTTTAAAAAGACACTTCCGTACTAAAGAGTGGTCTCTATGTCGCGGGGCTCTTTATATACATGAAATTGTTGCATCATTTGAGAGTCTTCAAAACACATGTGAGAGTGCTCTAAAGAGTTGTTTCATCTTGTCTCTTCGTCTCCTTTTCATAACTGCACCACTGGTGCCAGTTTGCGATGTCTTACTCATACGGTTTGTCAGATATCGCACCAAAAGGTTCGGGAATTCTTTCCGATGCCAAACCATTAAGTTATGGAACAAGCTTCCGGCTTCGTATAATTATATATTTCCACGAACGTATGATATTGGATTGAATGCATGATGACAACGGAGCGAAGTTGTTTTTGACTTCCGTTGCCTTCACTTCTAGGCTTTATTGGTGCTTTTCATCAAATTTGAAGGCTTTAAGTCAATTTCGGAGTCTTAATAAAAATAAAAATAAAAAACACTCAGTCTCAATACATAATAATTTGAGTATCTATTCGAGGTATCTTTCGTGGGATTAGAAACCCCACGACCGATTTGTCACCTAGGCAGTACCTACATGTGTAAAATATTATAAAATTCAATTATTATTACCCCATAACCCCAGTGTGGTATGAACCGACACTTACATTAACCATTCACGATGGTATTAAGCTGTTGATTGCTTCCTCGACTATTGGAATTCGATTAGTAACTAGTATAACATTCAGTGAAGATACCTATTTCTTGAAACTAATGATTCATTTCGTTTTGAGGGTTTTTACTTATAAGTAACAGATACCTTGGTCTGACTGTCTTGAGTACGCGGATTCGAATCTTGCGTAGAACAATTATAATTAATTGTGTTGTCAACTGGACAGTCCATTTCATTAAATGACAATCACTGGTTCATTAACTAAAATTAATAAATATTCCTCAAACATTCACACAACGCCATCTAGTCCCAAACTAAGCAAAGCTTGTAATATGGGTACTAGACAACGGATAAACATACTTAATTACTTTTTTATTTTTTAAATACATACAATTATTATACATAGAAAACACCCAGACCAATGCAAACAATCATGTTCATGCACACAAAGATTTGCATCGAGCGGGAATCGAACCCGAGATCTCTGCGTAGCAGTCATGTTATATAACCACTACGCCGCCACTTAAGTCGTAAAACGCATAGTGGTATTTCTTCTGAGGGTCTCTGTGCTTTGGAGGGTACAGTACCCGGCCGTAAATATTGCACATCGACCTGCGGAAAGAGACATTCGGTCAATTTCGGCTTTGTGGAACGTCATCTCTGTGACTGCTTAGGTAAGATTAAATGGACTTTCTGTATTTCTTTGACTACTCTGTCTGGTTATTTCTAGTCGTATAATGTAATAAAAAATGCACGAGTTTATCATGTTGCATAGACCTTGTAATAAAGTTGGATACAAATAATAATGTAACTTCATTACTTATGTCAAGGCTAATGTAATAGGTAAAGGAATAGGGATGGCTATTGCTATTGTATTATTTGATAAAAACAAGTCGAATCAGGGTGTTGGTACAGTGAGCTATTTCGAATTGAAGTTTGCAAAGTTCTCGCCACTTAAGGCACGATTCCTAGTGTGGAAGTTGTCTTTTTAAAAAAGATAGAAAACTTTTGGAGTAAGATTTCTTCTTTCTTGTTTACAAAAAATAACTCTCATCGAGCCTTGTGGCGCGGAGACCTGTACATACTTGAAATTAACGGGCACAAAATACAATTAGTCTTAAGGCAATTAATTATCTTGCGAAGGATTTGAACCCGCGACCGCTGTCACTGCTTTGCTACCTAGACAGTTATTGTCTTACCTTGGTTTTCCTTACAAATCTCTATTTCTTCGCACCTCATCCTTCTCTCCATAGCCAGACCAGCTTTAAAGTAAAATTTCGTGTACTATAGGTATTTAGTTTTAAAATACATACATGTAATATAGGTAAAAGTTTAGTTTGTTACTTTCTTCGAGAACTCCCCTTCCCTCCCCTTCGCCCCTTACACCTCCCCCCTAAGTGTTCGAGTTAGTTTGAAAGTTTTATGTGACTAGTTTTGAAACACTTTTAATTCTTACAAACTTATCATTGATCGTATATATATAAGTGTCGTGTTATGTTGAAGAACTTTGATTTTACATGATTTTGTCCAATGTGGTGACGGATACCACCCCATCTTAACACGTTCCCAGTGCAGTGTACCATATATGGTACACGTGCATTGTTTTACTATTGTGTCTGCTGGCGGCACTGTGAAAGGGTAAGTGTGGTGTTAAAGGTGTTACGCCGACATGGTGCCTAGTATTTTCTACCTATTCCAATGTAAATAAGGCTTGAGTTTATGTATGTAAATGGTTAACAAGTATTTCCCTAGCTAATTGTGGGACCTGTATGAGTATCGTAACAGCCCATTAATCTCCCACTTCAGGGACGGGCCTCCTCCCGTGACGGAGGGATACTTGGCCTACTAATACCACGCTGGCCAGACTAAATAAATAAATAATCCTCACACATTCACACATCGCCACCTAGTCCCAAACTAAGGAAAGCTTGTACTATGAGTACTAGACAACGGATAAACTTACTTAAATATATATTTTTTTTTTGTAAATACATACATATTATACATAGAAAACACTCAGACCAATGCAAACAATCATGTTCATGCACACAAAGATTTTCATTGAGCGGGAATCGAACCCGAGACCTCTGCGTAGCAGCCATATAATAAACCGACTGCACCACAGAGGTCGCCAGACGGATTGGTATAGGGTTTAATTTCAAGTTTTCCTTCTTTGTACTTCGTAAAGATAATATTTACGGTTAGTCGCTTAGTTGGTTTTTACGACACCCATGGGATGAGATGGGGTGGTGACATATTGTATTCTTACTCCGTCACCATACAGAGACTGGTTTCGTTACCACAGAGATAATTACTTAAAACTTTATTTTTAATCCAATTTGTTCGGTACGCGTAATTATATGCGCGTCTTACAACATAAGAACAATTTGTTTATATTAAAAAAATAAATACTAGAGGCATTGTCTATAAAAAGATATCCTCCAAAATTAAGTTGTACTATCTCGAAGTTAATCTTGTTCTGACGAATGTGACTTTTCAACTTGGCCGTGTTATACGATTTGAGTCATTTTGCTACGTTGCCAGTTCTCTCCCCCCCGTTTAGAGTGAGAGAGAGGTAATGTGTGAAAGAGACAGTATATAGGAATAAAGGATAATATAGAAAAAGTTCTAAACTCGACTTGTGTTGATACTTTTTTTTTCGACTAAGTACATTTTTATTACCGTGGTAAAAGTTTTTATTTAATTAATTATTTATTTAATGATTGGTTAGGTAATGATAATATAAATTTATTCGTGTAAAAAAACAAAACAAAATAACTACATAAATAATTCTTATAAGTAAATAATATTTACGTGTGTCGTAAAAAATGACTAAAAATGACGATCAGTTACTTAGTCACTTTTTATGACAATCACGGGATGATATGTGACATAACATATTTTTATTCCGTCACTATATGGAAATGCAGTACCTAATATAAATATTAATACAGTTAAATCATTATATTGCTCACATATTCACACAACGCGAATACGAATAAATGATTTCATTTCATTCATTTCAACGCCATCTAGTCACAAACTAAGCAGAGCTTGTACTATGGGTACTAGACAACGGATATACATACATAAATACTTTTATTTTGTAAATACATACATATTATACATAGAAAACACCCACACCAATGCAAACATGTTCATGCACACAAAGATTTGCATTGAGCGGGAATCAACCCGAGACCTCTACGTAGCAGTCATTTTATATAACCACTACGCCATTATGATAACAATACTTGAATCCAGTACAGGGATAAACTTTTACTTAAATAGTAATAAACTACTTACTTCGCCTACTACTGAACTAATTCAGACCCTAAAATGCGCGGAAAGGTACTGTACCTCTAAACGGTCTCCTATCTAAATAATTACCTTGCCGACGTTGATTTGTTGATTAACATGATTTATCGCCTGTGATGATGGTGACGGAGTGTGTCACCACCCCGTCGCATCCCATGGGTGTCGTAAAAACCGACTAAGGAACTATCCGTGAATATTGTCTATACGAAATAAAAAGAAGAAAAACTTCAATTTAGAATCCGTCTGGATTGGTATAGAGTTTAATTAACAGCGTGGAATTAGTAGGCCAAGTATCCCTCCGTCACGGGACGAGGCCCGTCCCTGCAGTGGGACAATAATGGGCTGTTATGATGATGATGAAGGCTTGCATGCCCATGATACCAACAGCTCACAGTGTCGCAAAGTCCATTCAGGATTTCCACACAAACAAAAGGGGTAACCTTGAAAATTAATAATTGTGACGCAATTTTAATCAATCGGACATATTATCTCGAATGATATTAATTTGACATCAGAACCGTTATCAGTTTATTGATAACGATAAGAAAATTCTCTTTGCTAATTAGCGATTAATCAGGTAATAATTTTGCAAATTACTAATTATAATATACGAGTACGTAGATTTTTTTAACATCTGTACAAAAATGGTAACGAAATGACAGGAGATCGATGGATGAGGGAGGCACAGGACCGCGTTAAGTTGAAATATTTGGAGAAGGCCTATGTCTAGCAGTGGACGTCAATTGGCAAAAAATATAAGTTCCTATAAATTATTAATTTATTATATTAAACCCTATTTTAACCCTATACCAATCCGTCTGGCCAGCGTGGTATTAGTGGGCCAAGTATCCCTCCGTCACTGGAGGAGGCCCGTCCCTGCAGTGGGACATTAATGGGCTTTTATGATATGATGATTAATTTAGACGAAATTACAATTTATTATAATCAATACCAACACTTTAGTTGCAGTTTGTTTTTTTTTATTAAATTAAAACATAATGATGACATTTTATTTAGAAAATGAATAAAGACGAATCAATCTATCTACTAGCCTATTGCAGTCCACTGCTGGACATAGACCTCTCCGAACATGCGCCACAGAACACGCTCCTGCGCCTTCCACATCCAGTCTGATGCAGAATAAAAGAATCAATTTGACTGGTCAAGGCAAAGTAGTAGGCTAAAATACTATCCATCCCTTAAGGCCCTGCAATGGGACATTAATGAGCTGTTACTAAGCAAAAACAAAAGAAGAAAAACTTGAAACTAAACCCTATACCAATCCGTCTGGCCATCGTGGTATTAGTAGGCCAAGTATCAAGTAGAGGAGGCCCGTCCCTGCAGTGGGACGTTAATGGGCTGTTATGATGAGCTGTCATGGAATGTCTATAGCTTATCTATGGATCACACTAGGTAGTCGTGTTACAAAATCAGTGTAAGCGTCGGTATCTAAGTACAATTTTGTTGCTATCTCATTATAGTTTGAGTCATAGTTTTATGATTAATTTTATTACTATCATTCTAGTTGTTTGTATTTATTAAACTACTAGCTGATGCCCGCGGCTTCACCCGCTTGGTATAAGTACTTAGCTTCAATGTTATTCTACACCCTAAACTCCCAAATTTCATCAAAATCCATTTTGTAGTTCTTGCGTGAAAGAGTAACAAACATCCATCCATACATACATCCTCACAAACTTTCGCATTTATAATATTAGTAAGATAAAGATGACGTATTTTTTTATTTTACGATTTTTCGATCCGTTCAAAATTCAGATAAGTTAAAAAAAAACATGTCGAAAACCAGCTGTTTTTCTTTTGACATGATTTTTCTAAGCATAATTTCACTAAAAGATAGAAAGAGCTATGGTGGTTAAATACTTTAGCACCGCTTCCAATGCGCTAGTAGAGAAGAAGCGGCGGCAAAGCAAACTCTACTGCTGTATTTTATTGAATATTAATTAACTGTCTTTTCTTATTAACAAAGTATGTACTGAAATAGTTAATAAACTTAACAGAAATCACTTCAAACGTCTACAAGTCTACTATGAATAACACAATACCAGGTGTTCTTTTTATATAAATACTTATTACACAATAACTTGTTTGTTATAATAACACATAATATAAACTTCACCCTCTGTCACTCCGTGTATTATATCTGTGTTTGACAAGCCTTGTGTAATCGTACTCAATGTTACAGTTATAATAAGTTACGTATATAAAATAACTTCTCCGTGTGGTGACGGAGTAAGAATACAATATGTCACCACCCCATCTCATCCCATGGGTGTCGTAAAAACCGACTAAGAGACTATCCGTGAATATTATCTTTACGAAATAAAAATAAGGAAAACTTGATCCGTCTGGCCAGCGTCGTATTAGTAGGCCAAGTATCCCTCTGTCACTGGAGGAGGCCCGTTCCTGCAGTGGGATATTAATGGGCTGTTATAATGATGAAATAACTTTGTTTGTGTGGTTAATGTGTAAGAATATTTATATTGGTCCCTCCGTCTATAGAAAGAAGAATTTAGATCAATCCGTCTGGTTATCGAGGTATTAACAGGGAAATCATCCTTTCGTAGTAGTCTTTTAGTATATTATTTTTATTTAAATACCTTCATAAAGTCATGCCTTATCCCGTCTGGCGTAGGCAGAGACGATAGAACGCCACTTGTATGACAAGCTAGCTTAATGAATGTGGACAAGGCCCAATCTGTTTGCCAGGATCGTGACAATTGACGTTCTGTCGTCTCTGACTACCCCGGACAGGATAAGGCGTGAGTTTATGTGATGAGAAGTAATTAAAAACTTTTTTTTCGTATTAATAATTTCTAAAGTAGTTTATGCTATCACCTACACAGTTAAGGCTATAAACTATAACGAGACTTGAGACTTGTGGCGTAGTAGTCACAGTACATAATTGATTAAGGTCACAGGTTCGATTCATGCTCCTTGAAAAATTTTGTGTGCATGAATAGGTATGAATGTTTGCATTAGTCGGGGAGTTTTGTGTAGGTATGTTTTAGTATGATTATTAGTTACCTAACAACATCAACACAAGCTTTGCTTAGTTTGCCGCTAGATAGCGTTGCGTCAATAGATAGATAATACTTTATTGCACACCAACTTACATAAATACCGTTGTGTGTAAGGTATTTAGGTCTGTCATTGTAATAGTAATTTGCTGTAAAACCCTAGAAATGAAAAATTAAATGGAAAATACACTAAGAAAAAATAGAAAAAAATACTACACACTTTATTTAAATACTTACTACAAATTCGTTTCACGTTCTATTAATACTATTGACCTGCTAAGTACAAATTCCTATATCATAAATTGCAAAAATTGAAACTTCTTTGCAAAAAATTAAATTATTTCTTTAACTTATCCTTTTTAATATATTATTACGGTTTAAATTGTCTTAAAATAAAACGATTTATAAATGTCAACTATCAAAAGAGATGCTAAGTTGTGTCTCTTGAAAAATAGCCAAAAGCCTACTAGGTATATACTACTGATTGTGATATTCTTGGCATTTTTTGGCCTACATAATATTGTGTTGGTCAGAGCTTTCCCTTAGTCGACTTTTACGACATCCATATGATGAGATGTCGTATGTTTACCTCGACACCACAAAAAAACAAGATCATGGAAGTACATAACCATAAAATGTCCCACTGTAAGACTGTGCTTTTCTACACCGATAGCATAATACCAGTTAGATAAGGGTTTTTAAATTAGTTTTCCTTATGATCTACTTTATGAATCATTACCGCAACTTTATGTCACTCAAACTTATTTTTAACTTAAGCTTCTTACTTTACAAAGTGTACGTTAACAAAATAATTCACCGCGGGGCGTTATTTCTTTGTATTTTTTAACGTAGAAAACACTTTTTTTCGAGTTTTTGAACTCGAAAAAGTACAGGCAAAGTTGTGTTCGGAAACTTTAACCTCATTTATTGTGAGCAAGCCCCGCGCCCGCGTGCGAATTGGCAACGTCGCTTTTTGTCGTGTGTTGCCAGATGTAACAGAGCTTTCGCTCCTTTGCGTTAGGGTACTTTTAATTTGTAGTTGCAGTATCTTGTTTTTCTTTTTATTATAAATTTATCATTTTCTATCAATTTCAATTGTAGTATAATTAATATTTCTGTATGAAATTAATTTCTAATGTTTACTTTCTAGAATGTGAGTGAAGCGATTATAATCAGAAAGTTAGCAGACTTAAGAAATTGGTTAGATGTTAAATGTGTGAAGCATATCATAGCGGAACATAATTAGATCTCTGGATCATAACTTAATGGATGGATGATAATTTAACGTTAGTCCTATCCTTATCTACATACCAAATACCAAATGATTGTTGCTATTTAACTCTTTATTAATAATATAAAACTAATTTACTTTAAGAAACAGACCATATGCAACGCTGTTAAACTACTTTAATGTAGACTTATTTTATAACCACAAACTTTTACTTCAGCCACGAGTTGTATTATCGGGGAGATAGCAATACCGTAGCAAGCAACACTCCCCACGAAGTGAGCGGGACGGCCATGGCAGTTCAGTAGTAACGCGCGCTTGTGACCGCGCGCACGTGTGTCGCTCGCGTCCGCGTACGAGCGAAGTTTAGTTCTGTGATGTAACAAAGTGCCAGTGCGTTATCTAGTGTTGACGTTAGTGTACCATTGTCTTGTGTGTTTACATTCGATTGTTCAACCTAAAAGGACCCTTTTTTTAATGCCATTTTTATTGCGTTATCTTGTAAGTAAACTTCGACAAATGTATTTTGTGAACTCGTAAATATTTAATGTACGTAGTAGTCTGCGAGTGTTTTTCGCGGACTTTTGTATTCGATGGAAGTTCGAATTTTAAAAGATTGATTGTGATGAGTCTATGATTGCTCGTACTGTGCGAACTTTTCTTTTTTAAATGGAGGAAGACAGTTTCAAAATTTTCGCGCTCAATGTTAGCGTGACAGGACGAAGAATTCGAATTTTTTTGGTTATGCATATTATTGATTTAGTTATAATTTTAAAAGTTTCTAACAATCTATTAAATACATAAGTAGATATTAAAAAGATATATTTAATTAAAATCCAAACTGATTTTTAAAGCTGCCCATTATTGTCCCACTGCTGGGGCGGGTTGTTCGTCGGTTTACGTCCCTTCGAGGCCTTACGTTTGGGTTTTAGAAGGGTGCTTGTAGACTGTATTTTAAATCTGTAACCACGCGGATAAATACATTATCTATACTAAACTCAATACATAATTTTAATATAAAATTGAAAGGAACCTATTTAGATTTTTACAAAATATAACCCATACTTATTTATAATTTTGTATATGAACCTATTTTATTACAATTTGGTGCGGATAGTGTAAAACTCTGCAACAAACTTTTTAATCTATCCTTTAGGATGTATAAAAGAACGTTCTATGCGTTCAGTGTCAAATCGTTTTCATTTTCATACGTTATACAAATGAGCTTCTTTATTTGCTCCATGTTTGCTGTTGATCTACAAATTATATTGTCCCAAGCTTAGAGGTACTCGTATCGTACTAATAACTGCAGTAAATACTGTTTTTACTGAATGCTTGTTTGTTTCATAGGTTTAGTATGTAGAAATTAGGATGAACCAAATACCATTTGTCCACCGCGTGGTGACCCCACAGTAATGTTATAATATATTGTGTTAGGGATATTGTCGCCAATGTGTAAATCCAGAGCGTCAGCTACATCAACCTCAGAGTTTTTTTTTTCGTTTAATATTAGGCTATGTTTTCGCCGCGGATCCGTCCACATGGACTATCACGAAAGTTTATAACCTCTGTGTTATTCTAATCATCATTAACTTCATATACTTAGGTCAAAAGACCTTTAACCGTGCGGTTCTTAACACGTTCCCAGTGCAGTGTACCATATGTGGTACACGTGCATTGTTTTGCTATTGTCTCTGCTGGCGGCACTGTGAAAGGGTTAATACGTATAGGGTTCATAGCGACAAGATTAGTATTACTGAAAATACTCACCCAGATCTGTCAAGTAATTTCCAATAACTAACATTTTGTAGATATACACTTTCGCATTATGGAATGAGTAACGATTATCTTTTCCATTAAGGTATTGATGAGAATATCGCTTTGTAGTAGCCCATATGCGTGTGGCGACAGAACTCCGTGTGGTGACGGAGCAAGAATACAATATGTCTTCACCATATCTCATCCCATGGGTGTCGTAAAAACCGACTAAGGGACTATCCGTGAATATTAACTGTACGAAATAAAATGAAGGAAAACTTGAAATTATACCCTATACCAATCCGTCTGGCCAGCGTGGTATTAGTAGGCCAAGTATCCTTCCGTCATAGGAGGAGGCCCGTCCCTGCAGTGGGACATTAATGTTATGGTGTGCAGACGAAAACAAAAGATGCATAATTTGACGTTAAACTATAAAACAATTTTCTAGGTTCACATTTTCTGAATCAACTAGCTGACCCTTGCCCACTTCGTTGGATGACGAAAAAAACGCGTCCGTTTTTTTAAACATATTTCATTACTGCTCCACTCCTATTAGTCATAGCGTGATACTATATAGCCTATGACACTCCTCGATAAATGTACTATTCAACACAGAAATAATTTTTGAAATCGGTTCAGTAGATCCAGAGATTACCCCCTACAACGTCACAAACACACAAACTTTACCTCTTTATAATATTAGTATAGATGAAGGAGGCCAGCCTCTGCATTATTATTGGCTGTTGTGGTATCTTCTCCCGTTTCTTGTGAGCTTGTAATCTCACAATAATTCTATCCGTCACGATTGTTTTGATAAACTGTGGTAATTGTTATTGTTTTATAATTATAATATTATAGCCTTGCCTTATTCATGCATATTGCAATGTTAACTCGTGGATAATTATTGTAGGTTAAGCGTGAGTTGATGAGGTATGGATTTGGATGGGTGATCGTTTTTGTGTTGATGATGGAGTTTGTACTATCTTGTACTAGACAACTGTTAAATATATCTATACTTACTTTTGAACATAGAATATGTTTTAATTTAACTCGAGATTACGTGGTGCAGCTACCGCCATTACTAATAACCCAGACCGTCTAGCTAGCGTGGTATTAGTAGGTGTATGCTAAGTTTCTCTCCGTCATAGAATAAGACTGATCTCTGCAGAATAACATTAAATACTTTTAGCTGTCAAATATCCTAATTTACCCAAAAAGCTCAGTTCTTTAAAGATCAATCCTGTACTTAGGACCAACCACTGTGTCACGGGGTCTAACAGACATACAGTATACAATACCACAAACACTATAAACATTAAAGCCCGATTTACACATCGAAAAGTACAGTAGCGAGTTAAGTAGTACGAAGTAGCCCTCTCTCTCGCTTCTCGCCAACTTAACTCGCCAAAAAATAGGATGGAGCTATCTATTTAAATCAACAACTTACTACTTAAGGGTCATAGCACATATAACGTAACGTAAACGGAACGTCACCGTATCAACTCGAGTCGTTCAGTATTCTTTGTATGAAACTCCTTACTGCACCGCACACTAATCGGATACGTAACGTAATCGGATTTTTGACGTTTGACACCGAGGAAAAAGGCGAGACGGTGCCGATCCGTTTACGTTACGTTATATGTGCTATGACCCTAACTCGCTACTGTACTTGTCGATGTTTAAATCGGGCTTCAGCTCAAGTCAATAATTGTCCTTTCGTAGCATTCGAATCCCCGACCTCCAAGTTATACTTAGAAAACTAGAAAAAAACTTTCTTTGTACTCCAATAAATACTCGTACCATTCCTATTGGCTAATGCGACATTATAAGTACCCTTCATACCACCCCACTGCAGCTACATTCGCACCACTTTTATACCACGTCATACCGATGAATATATTAGTTGCCTATCGATTGTCTAATGACATTATTATAAGTTTGGTGCAAAACTTTATGAATATCTTATTAGTGGTACGGTTTAATTAATTAATTGATTATTGTTATGTGGTATTAATGTCCCACTGCTAGGATGGGGCTTGTGCAGAGACGGATATATTTTGCGGTAGAAATATCTAGGTTTTTCGCGGCTCCTGGTCTGCTTATGAGTATGAACACCATAGGGTTTTTAGTCAGTAGAAGTCTTATAAACCCGGAGAGGGCGAAGGAATTCCTTAAATGGATGATAGATGGCGTTGTGTGAATGTGTGAGGAATATTTATTTATTTATAAGGATTTTTCCACGGTCAAAAACAAAAAAAAAGTAAATTAATTTTTTTTAGCATTTTGTGTTGTGACCAACTTGCTATCCAGATTTGTTTAAGTACACAGGCCTATGACGAGGCGTAAGGACTGTGTCACTACGACAGTTGGGACCTACTTTTTACGTGTCCATCGTAACCTTAGCTCGCTAGGGCTGTATCGGTGATATGAAGGGGCTCAAGACAATTTAACTAACTTAAAATGTAGACAACCCCTGTGGCGTAGTGTTTATATAACATGATATAACGAAGAGGTCTCAGGTTCTATTCCCGCTCATAGGTTTGGGTGTTTTCTATCGATAATATGTAATTATGTATTTACAAAAAAGTATTTATGTATGTTTACCCGTTGTCTAGTACCTATAGTACAAGCTCAGCTTAGTTTGGGACTAGGTGGCGATGTGTGAGGAATATTTATTATTTACCTTGCGTGGGATTCGAACTCAGGCACGACAATCGCGTACACAATCACTTTGCCAATGGGCCCTTTTAATAATGTATCAATCTTTATAATATTATATGAATATACGGAAATATATCATAATATGTAGGTATGTAAATATATATAAAAATTGAATATTTATGAACTATGACGTACAGACATGACAATATGTCGTGGAGGCCCAATATTTTTGTTTATTGATAAATTTATTTATTAACATTAAAAAATACTAAAATAATCTATGATATTATACCATAGATTATTTCATCATAGTTTTTTAGTACTTCCTGTTAGAGGTTTGTTGGCAGGAAGGGTTTTTGTGTTTTAATTTGTCCAATAATAAATATGATAAAGAGGTTAAAATACACCTTGCTTTACTTCCACGTGGGTAAACAAACAACTAAAATGCTATTATTGTCAGGATTATAAATCGCGAAATTCATAAAGAAATTTTGTTTCTTTTCGATTTTTTGGGGTCCGACTCGTGGTTACCCCGTTCTGTCCCGCCCCCCTCTTCCCTTGCTTTCATCTTTCTTTATCTTCTGTCTCCACTTTTCCCTTATCTTCTGCTTTGCTGTCATTGACTCTCCCTTTGTTTTTGGTATGCCTTTTACTTTTTATTAAAATAACAATCTATACTAATATTACGAGTATAAAGAAGTAAAGTTTGTGAGTTTGTGACGTTGTAAGGGGTAATCTCTGGATCTAATGAACCGATTTAAAAATTCTTTCTGTGTTGAATAATCCAATTATCTCGGAGTGTCAAAGGCTATAGTATCACGCTTTGACTAATAGGAGTGTTTCGTTTGAGTTTTTTTCGCCGCCCTACGAAGTGGGCACGGGTCAGCTAGTATTTTAATAAGTAGGTCTTCCTTCTTACGTCCTAGTTCGATTGTAAATAGAACATAGCATAAGTACCTATGTACTCTAAAATGGAACTTGAACCTAGGTACTCGTATTAAGTAGTCAAACTTAAGCAACCAAATCATCATTCCCCTGCCCTTATCCCAATTTTATTTGGGGTCGGCGCAGCATGTCTTCTTCTTCCATACTTTCCTATCGGACGTCATCTCACAAGTCACACTCTTCGCAGCCATATCGTCTTTCACACAATCCATTCATCGTTTCTTTGGTCGTCCTCTTCCCCTATCCACATACATGTTCAACAACCAAATATCTAACATAATATAATATAAATACTTGTACGACACCTACACTTAAACAAACGGATGTGAAAGCGACGGAAGTAGTCCCAAGAGCACAATATCACGTTACAAAGAATCGAACTTGACACTCTTCGATAATGTCACTACATTACCGTGATTATATTGTATTGTATTACATAATCTGCAAGGATGGGCCCACTGTAGAGATGCAGGGATTTAAGACTTATTAAGCGCCGATTACACTAGACTACATGTAGTGCACTACAACTTGTAGGACACTACATGTAGTCTTTCCAATTCTAAAACAATTACATGGAAATGGAAAGACTACATGTAGTGTCCTACAAGATGTAGTGCCCTACAAAATTTAGTGCCCTACAAGATGTAGTGCCCTACAAGATGTAGTGCCCTACAAGATGTAGTGCCCTACAAGATGTAGTGCCCTACAAGATGTAGTGTCCTACAAGAGGTAGTGCACTACATGTAGTCTAGTGTTATCGGTGCTTAACTAATACCTTGGGTAGACTAGGTATAAAGTTTTATGTCAACGGTATTTATAGAATGATAATACAATATATCTCATACATTCACACGACGCACGCCATCTAGTCCCGTACTAAGCTACTAGACAACGATTAAACATACTTAAGAACTTTTTTTGTTATTACAAACATATTATTCCTAGAAAACACCCAGACCAATGCAAACTTTTCAGTTCACAAACAATACAGATATTGCATTAATTAGGGAAAGAACCTGGGAACTCTGTTTAGCAGCCATGGACTATTACCATTACGCCTTTGGTCGAGTGAATTGTGATTGCAACCCTTGTAAACGGTCATCGGTTTGATTATTTTACGGTACAAATCATTATAACACAAGCTCAAAACAATAATGCCGTGCGATAAAATCCCTTTCAATGCCACGGCATCATTTTAAAGCACAGCAATTTATGTCGTATTTCTGTAATAGTACGGTTGAATTTCCATTAGTAAAAATTAAAATCCCTTGCCATGCCGTCCCGGTCTGCGTAGGCCTTAACTAGTATAAAATCAAAGCCGGTATTTTATAGTTTAACTAATGTATAAGTATGTAAGGTATAATTTTGCATACATTAGCATATTTATAGATGAATCTGATGCGAGGCGGCAAGCGGTCTGCGCTGTACTATAGAATAGTTCACATCCGCCATATTGTATGTGTTGTGACTTTATAAATACATACCTACTTTAATTGATTATTTTGTTGGTACTACTCGGTCACATTATCTCGAGACCTGAGAGTCACTGATGCGCCCGTGGCGACCGCGGGGGTTGAATAAAGACTCTCTAGATAATATGACGGTGTAGTAGTTTTGAGGTCCTTGTCGCAATTGATGGGGTATACAATCGCCTATTCTAAAACTGGCCTTCAAATTATTGTCCTGACTTAAGCTTAATGTTTTCGTTATTTATAATAATGTTCACGGATAGTCCCTTAGTCGGTTTTTACGACTTTCGTGGGATGAGATGGGGTAGTGACATATTGTATTATTACTCCGTCACCACACGGAGGTTTCAAGATACCCTACCAAAGAAAATTGTGCTAATGATGTTTTTTTTAAGTCTTTTTTGCATGACCGGGTAATCGGATTGTGAATAATTCTACTTCCCAGTAAACCCACAAAATAACAAAAAAAATATTCAACAAAGATTTTCTCTAAAACCAGTCGATACTTACATTAATATTTTTTTTAGAAAATTTTCAAAATAATGGTAAAGTGGGTTAAACTTATCGTAAATTTCGTACGGAAACCGGTACTCGGTTTCACGGGTGATCAACAGGTGTTTGTTTCTCATTCATATAGTGTAACGGGTCTTTATACTAATGCTTGCTGTGCAAAGTAAAGCCTTATAGTAGGGATTTAACTGCGCAGTCTGGGTTAGAGTTGTACATAATTTTTGTAAACAATTTTGAAATTGAAAATGTATTGGGCGATTACCTCTCGGTACCCCGTTGGACACTAGTTCATAGTTCATTTATTTTCTCAATGTTAATGTTACAAAATAACACCTTCTTGACGTCAGTTTAAAACTACTTAGTCTAAGTTTACATATTAAAAGTTTTTTAAACTTTACCACCACACACAATAAAGGCGTTTTTTTTTCGTATTTGTGTGTGTACGTTTGCTATTTCTTCCCGCAAAAAGGATTGTCCTAATTTGGTATAGATTAGTTCACTTGACACCCTGAATATATAGTACCAATGCAAAATGTTTATGCAGCGGTACTAGTAGGCCATGTTATCATAAAGGAGGCTCGTCTCAGCAGTAGGACATAAAATGGCTGTAAAGTTAAGAAGTAACTTTTAAGCTTTTTAACTCATACAGGTACAGCCGCGGGCTACAGCTAGTAATAACAATAATTGCTTATCCTCAGAGCCACCTGCTGGCTGCGCACAAAAGTGTGTGGTTACGCAAAATGGGCAGTCTCTTTCACTGACCCAATTGTAATAAATACTTACACGATATCGTTCAAATTTACAAAAACATCTGTGGAGCGAGTTCGATTCCTACGTAAAGTAAACCTGTTGATTAAGTCGTTTTTAGTTATTTTACGAGGGTATTGTTTTTTTGCGCATAATGTGTATTTAGGTGGATTTTATGTCCTAAGTGGCTTGACCGATTTTGAAGTTTTGAGTGATAATGTTTAATAATTTTGAAATGGTTTCACTTAAACATTTATGTCAGTAAAAAAAATATTCCTAAACAGATTGTTTGGGAATTATTATCTCTCTAATTATGTCAAATCGTACTCTAATAAACTGGTGTAAATAGCGTAGTAGAAGGCCATTTTCTCCCCGTCCCTGCAATAGGCCTTTCTTTGCAGTATGTCACACATCAATACTTAGTTCCTATACTTAGGTATCCTATATTAGGTAGGTATACGGTAGGCGTATAATAAACACTTAAAAAAAACTCCACCCCCAATAAAATATTCAAGAAAGTATCAAAGATATATTTTTCTACAAAAAAAAAAACAAAAATACTTACTTTATTAGGTATAAAATAATGTAAAAAAATTGTTTTAAATGTTATGTAAATGTTTATATTATTAAATTCTAACACTCGCCAACCCCTTTGCCGGGGGGGGGGCGTGTATTAGAAAACATAATTATATACTTGACATTGTGACGTGTAGGTTGAAATAGGATGACGTGGTCTTAGAAAATGGTGTCTTGATAACTACGCCTTTACACTTGTTTTTGTTGTCCGTGTGGTGACGGAGTAAGAATACAATATGTCACCACCCCATCTCATCCCATTGATGTCTATATACTATATAGTAAAATCCGACTAAGGGACTAACCGTAAATATTATCTTTTTTTTATTTTACGAAGTAATAAGAAGGAAAACTTGGAATTAAACCCTATATCCGTCTGGCCGCGTGGTGTTAGTAGGCCAAGTATCCCTCCGACACGGGAGGAGGCCCGTCCCTGCAGTGGGACATTAATGGGGTGTTATGATGATGATGATGAAACTTGTATTTAACAGACTGCTAGAATAGGAGGTGTATGTTTGGTAATAAATACATTGTCATCTCACCATCTTAAATATAAATTTTTGAAATACACGATTTTTGAATTTTCCCACCTATCTATAAAGTTGGTCCATCCCTGCTTTATGTTTTATGAACTACCATAGACCAGACTTAATAACCTCTTATTCTAAATAAAAATGTACGAAAACACGAAAACAAAAACAAATATTTTCTTTGTACGTCTAAAACGTCCCAAAAGACTTGAGTTACAGCTTATATTATGTTAAAATGTCATCCACAATCAATCACAGGTAGGCAGGGCCATCGATCATTATATGTAAATAAAAAAAAAACACAGGTGGACAGGCCATCTAGACATCACCTGGACGACCGTTAGCTTCTGATTCCTAATTCGAATTTATCTGGGAATTTGAATTTCAAACGTTTTAGAACACACGGAAATACGTTTGAAATATTTTTGAATTTTGGATTTGGAATACTTAGGTTGTTTCGTAGCATATATAAATTCTCCCAGTTTTGTAGTTATTTCAACAGCTTCCGTTTTATGATCATTCTTTATCTATACTAATATTATAAAGAGGTAAAAAGTTTGTGACGTTGTAGGGGGTAATCTCTGGATCTACTAAACCGATTTTAAAAATTATTTCTGTGTTGAATAGTCCATTTATCGGGGAGTGTCATAGGCTATATAGTATCACGCTATGACTAATAGGAGTAGGGCAGTAATGAAATATGTTTAAAAAAAGTGACACGTTTTTTTCGCTGCCTAACGAAGTGGGCACGGGTCAGCTAGTATTTTATAAATGGTAAAACTTATGAATGAAACTAAAACAATATCTGCCGAACTACCAACACTTTTGCGGATGACTATTGTAGATCTATAACAAGAGTGTTTAGTACAGAACTAGTAGTCTAAGTCCTCTTTCCAAACATTTTCATTAGATTTCAGCAATCTTCAAGATTCTACAAATTTTAACAAACTATCATTTTTGTAAACCGACCTTAGTTACTTGTACTTACTTATTCTTCTCAGTGTTTTTTTTTACTTTAATTTGTGTAAGAATTATATTAGTAAATATTAGGTATTTTCTAACTCATTCAATGTTCATAAAAACGACGTTCTAAATTAATAAAGATATTAATTGACTAGTTTCTAGACAAATCTAAAAATTTCCCTCCTAAACAAATTATAAACATCATCCAAAACTCTTTTCTGTTCAAAAATATTATGTTTTATCACAAATGCCTAAGGTTCCATGTGTGTCTAGTTTGATTAGCTGCTATTTGTACTCACCGAGCATTGAACCAGTGTCCTTGACCTTACAAACAGGACATCTGTTCCTTGCACCTGTCATATGGTGCTTCATATGAGCTCACCAGTTGGTAAGGTGTTAGTACTTATGGCTTGACAAAATCAAACGCACATCTGGGGACTGAGTAACATTTACAATCTTTGTACCGTTGTGGTGATGACTGCTACACGAAACCCGAAGCGTTCGATTACCGTTCAATGCAAATTGGGTCTTGGTGTTTTCGCTATCATCATCATAACAGACCAGTAATGTCCCATTGCATGGACGGGCCTCCTCCCATGACGGAGGGATACTTGGCCTACTAATACCACGCTGGCCAGACGAATTGGTATAGGGTTTAATTTCAAGTTTTGTTTTCACTATGTATTTACAAAAAAAAAAGGAGTTTAATATATAAGTTTATCAGTTGTCGTTACAAGAATTACAAGAAGCTTTGGTTAGTTTGCGACTAAATTGAGTTGATTTTGTGAGGAGTAAACTATATTATTAATTTGCACACATTGCTAGAATAATTTGTGCATCACAATAATAAATGTCTTGCGTCTGTTTCCAACTTGCTGTACAATCACACCTTTCCGCTTCTTTGCTTTTGTTAGTATTGCGCCACTCACATATTCATTACAACGCCATCTATTGCGCGAATCGGCAACATTTAACCCAAAATATAAATTAGTAATACACATTGTAAACATATTGCACATACAAGAAGCCCTATATTACTTAACCCTAAATTCACAAGATCCACATAATCTTAGCGAAATTGTTTTCAAGTCGATCAACCCTTCCGCCGCTCTCCCACGTTGCGGGTGGGCGACCACCTTAGTAGACACATGACACCAGTCTCACATCCTCATAAGACATCACGATGACTAAAGCGTTTTAAGGGTTAATATGTGCAAGCGTAAATATGCTTTCGTGCAAAAAATTTCATTTTTATTATAGGAAAAATTAGTGTGAAATACTCGAGATGAATTGATTTGCAATTAATTTTGTTATAGTACATGTTTAACGACTATGTAGAATCTTTCTAATATTATAAATGCGAAAGTTTGTGAGGATGGATGGATGTTTGTTACTCTTTTAAGCAAAAACTACTGAACGGATTTTGATGAAATTTGGAATATAGGTACTTAAGAGTGTAGTACATTTAGGCTATCTATACCACGTGGTTGAAGCCGCGGGAATCAGCTAGTAAGTTGACTGCCGAGGCATATTTAATAGCATTGTTTCTGTGTTAAACGAATGCAAGGTAATGGCCAGACAAAAGAATCTCAGGAGCTTACTCAGAAAAAACTTTTTAAGCTTTTTGTTCCATTAGATTAGTTATTCATCAATCAAATCAAAATTTGCGTTTAAAAAATAATTTAGGCTTAAGATTTTGATATAATCCGACTTCCTTGTTGCTTTAATTGTGATTTGAAACCAAACTATTCTACATTGAAATTATTTAATAATAGGGATCACTAATTTCTGAGTTTGCTGTGTTAAGTACGTTATAGAAAAATGTAGAATAGATATAAAATATTTCATTTTCTGCACTACGAAGTGGCTTCCTAAACATACAGCAGCTTATAAATCTAACACTCCTTAATCGCTTGTAATAAAGCACATTTTCCAATGACAACCTACAACATGTATTAATGCAAACAATATTTAAAAACGATATCGAATTTCACAATATAAAAAAAGCGCATTTCTTATTATAACACCTTGCCATAACAGATGGTATAGTATACCCCCGAGAGGATCTGTGTTACCTGTTTTTGTATTGGAGCGAGCAGCGTGTTAACTTGTACACTGTTCGTTTGGCAAATGTAAATAAATAGGTAGTAGACTTGGGTAGTGGATTATTAGTAGTAGGTAGTAGACTTCTCCTTGTGGTGACGGAGTAATTATACAGTATGTCACTACCCCATCTCATCCAATGGGTGTCGTAAAAACCGACTAAGGGACTATACGTGAATATTATCTTTACGTAATAAAAACAAGGAAAACTTGAAATTAAACCTTATACCAATCCGTTTGGCCAGCGTGGTATTGGAAGGCCAAGTCCGTCACTGGAGGAGGCCCGTCCCTCCAGTGGGACATTAAAGGGCTGTTATGATGAACTCGGTATAAGTCAAAGTAAATATCACAAATGCATTTCTCTAGACGTTGTCCATTATTCAAACAAAACCATATGTTCAATTTCTTTGTCATAACTATGTCGCTTGTCTAAAATTATGACAATTGTATTACCCTTTCATCAGAACATAATAGATCCTACCTGTCATTGTGCTGTTCGATGCCCGGCCGAAACAAAATTCACCGACCATTCTCATGGGTGTCACAAGGTGTCTATATTTTACTCTATGGAACCATAAAGCGTAAATAATTTTTGAATTTTTTTTTTACATCTTTCACCGACAATAGATTTTTGAATCTTTCGGTTCTCTGTGGTCAGATTATTGCGGTCGACTTAAGTTTTTAAAAATGTGTGATTAGTTTTTCGTTTTTAATTTTTAATCTGTTTTGAAGTTTTTTTTTTCTTCGGGATTTAGGATGTAGTTGATTTTTAATCTCTTTAGTTTTTTTGGATAGGGTATTGCTTTGTGGGTTTAAAATAGTTGTTGCTTTACATCTGTTAGATATATTCCGTGTAAGTATAACCTATAATCATTTTAGGCAGTGGGTGCTATCTAGTAACTGGCTTACGATCGAATACTTAAATGTCTTTAAACAGTAAAGCGGCGCTTAAACTAGAAATTCTCATACAAATGTCTAGTTTAAGCGCCGCTTTACTGTTTAAAGACATTTAAGTATTCGGCTGTTAGTCCTTTACGACTCCCATTGGGTTAGAAGTAGGGTTAACTAAATTATGTTATCTTAAGCCGTTACAAGGAGTATATTTAATAGTAGGTACTTAAACTAATATTAATAATAAAGAAATAAACATATGGACATTGTCACACCTTCTAAATATTTTCTTTTTTTCATTTAATTCACCTGCTTACTTCTCATCGATGAGGGGCATTATAAAAGAATTAGAAATATTGTATTATTATTAAAAACAAATGTTTTAATATTATTTACAATGTGCTTCCGGGACTATGTTTAACCCTCTCGTGACACACGACTTTTATAAACAACCATTATTTACCTAGTTAGGACGGCGGGAAGCCGATGGATGAGGGAGGCACAGGACCGCACAAGGTGGCAATACTTCGAGGAGGCCTATGTCCAGCAGTGAACGTCGATTGCCTGATATGATGATTATTTATGTTCTTTACCTTTAAGATATATTACCTTTATGTTTCTTGTCACACTGCAGGAACGGGTTTTTTTTCTATAGATTATATGGTATACTATATACATGATGGGTTGGTATTCGATTTTAGAAACATAAATTAACATAAAAGTTCGCATAATATGAGGAATATTTTTTTATGACTTTAGTATTTTCGTGCTGGTCATCGATGACTGTAACCATTGATAGATGTAATAAGTAATTATAGTTTAAGCGACGTTAGTTATCCTCGTGATAGCAATAGTTACTACCCTCTCCTCAATGGCCTATAGGGTTGAACAATCCTCGATGTATCACAGAATTACAATAATAATATTTACGATTTCGTTAGGTAGGTACATAAATAAAATAATACAACAATATAATTAATTAGTGAAAACAAGTGTGTTGAAAACAAATTTAACAAACACTAATATCAAGTGATGCGTCCATCCGGCAAGAAATTCAAATTCAAATGATTCCATGAGGACAAGATGGCGCTCAGGCATGACGTCACAAACATGGACACCAACTTCCTAACAGCTGATCCCCCGCCGATCACAGAAATACAATATCAACCAAAGACGGACCTAGCAACAGAATATTTTAACACGTTCAACCAAATATGCGAGAACTATAGAAGTGATTCAGATGTCAATCTCCGTCAAACTTCGGATAGTCTTCGGCTATCATCGGAGATATTGGATGGTGTGCGTTCGGAGTATGTTAGTACAGACTTTATAAATAATAAAGAGTATGAGTTGGGTGCGGACAAAGTGTTTATGAGTGGTAAAGACGAACATATATTTCAATTCGGACAACCCGACGCGTCCGCCTTGTTGAGGCACAGGGCGAGGAGAAGATATAATGAGGAGCATGGACTGCAACCGCCGCCAACTACTAGTCAAGAGAGTGGGGTAAGTTGAGTATAATATACATCTCTTTCTAACACATTACAAGCTCTTAAGAGTGAACAAGACGTAGATATAGAGATATGTTGACTTTTTTTTGTAATGTGCTTAGTAACACAACTATCATTGTAATACTTATAATGTATTACTAAGTAGTAAGGTATTTCTTATACATTGACACTACGTCATATAGTCCCATACTAAACTGTGCTGTGATCGATGGATTGATGTTGTGAACAATGTGATCATTATATGAGCAAAATGGAGTATCACACGTCACTAATATTACCGATACCGGAAATATGAATTAACGTAAAGGACATCTTGTCGAAAATGAGTATTATATCGTATGATGTAATTGCATACGTATTATTATCGAGTGTTATAAAAATGTCCTTTACATTAATTCATATTTCCGCTATCGTACGTTAAAAAGGCCTGACACGCATATATGTTAAGGCCTTTTACACCGAGCTGGCCATAATATATGTCTGATGTCAGTCCATTGACTGATTCAACTTTATCAAAAGTCTATAAACAAGCTTGATTATTCGAACCCAATTTAAATCTATACTAATATTATAAAGAGGTAAAGTTTGTGTGTTTGTGACGTATTGTAAGGGGTAATCTCTGGATTTACTGAACCGATTTTAAAAATTCTTTCTGTGTTGAATAGACAATTTATCGGGAAGTGTCATATGCTATATAATATCACGCTATGACTAATAGGAGTGGAGCAGTAATGAAATATGTTTAAAAAAGGGACGCGTTTTTTTCGCCGCCCAACGAAGTGGGCACGGGTCAGCTAGTGGTTAATATGTATGTGTTATACAAACCAGAGACCTTAATCCCACTAGGGACTTTCAATATCCAAATTTTTCTGCCGCTTTGCAGAACTTTACAAAATATTATTAGCTCGAATTCAAATCAATAAACGCCATCTCTTGTCACATTTCCAAAGCGTTTAATACAGAAGGAACGTTTACATTTCCACCGTACATCTCTGTACCACGAACGAACAAACATTAGATAATCGTATAAACCCACGCGTTTTTACATACAGATATTAACAATAACTGTATGTATGTAGCGTCAAAGCGCACGACTCTAAATATAAAACAATGATATATATTTATGACATTTGTAATGTACTGAAGCTACTTATCATAACGCTGGGATTTGTTTATAGATTGGTAGACATGATGCGACGTTTGTGAAGTTTAATAAGATATTAATGTGCCGCTGCAGGGACGGACATCTTACTGTAACTGGAGTAAGAATACATGGTGGGACAAACCATCTCATAAAATACGTTGTGGCTCGGAATGTCAACTTCCCAAAATGTCCCCTGGTACCAAATTGATAATTTTTATATTTTTTAGTTATAAACGTTTAAGAATAAGAATGGGGGACATTTTGGGACAGGGACATTATGTGAAGTTGACAGTTTAGAGTTATCCCTGCGAACACTATAGATAGATAGCAATAGCCAGTGTGGTATTAGCGGCCCATATTTTCTTCCAGCCTTGTTGTGGGATTAGGATTCTTCAAAAACTTTGTTGTGAGAAAGCAATGATCGACCTTCCACCACTAATCGAGCTCAAATCAATTTGTGTTGTCCGGAACTCGGTCACTATTCTAGAACTATTAGCATATAATGACCCTGTTAACACTATCAATAATCTTAGACTGAAAAAGGTCCAGGCAAAACCTCCCTTCTCTCCAGTCCAGGCAGAACCACGCTGGACACATTGATTGGTAAAGGGCTTTTTGCCCAACTTTCCTTCTTTCTTTTCGTGAAGATAATATCTACGAACTTTTAACTTATTCACACATTACGACACATAAGGGATACAACACTACTAAAGTCATCATAACAGCCCATTAATTACCCACAGCAGGGACGGGCCTCCTCCCGTGACGGAGGCTTGGCCTACTAATACCACGTTGGCCAGACGGATTGGTATAGGGTTTAATTTCAAGTTTTCCTTCTTTTTATTTCGTAAAGATAATATTGACGGATAGTCCCTTACTCGGTTTCTACGACACCCATGGGATGAGATGGGGTGGTGACACACTGTATTCTTACTCCGTCACCACACGGATAACTACTAAAGTACTTTAAAAGCATTAATTCCCGATACAAAAAGTAAATTCTTTGCACAATAACCTTAGTCGATTGTATATTTTCCCTGTAATACAATATCTTACCATCGCTCGCGCCTTGACGTTCATCTTAATGGAGTCTGTTATGCGATAGGACGAGATGTTTTGTTGTCTTTATATCAGAATAGAGCCTTTTTAATAAGGTTTTAATAAAATGTACGTCATTTTTTTTTTGTTGTAATAAAAAGACGGCATTTTGGAGACTGCATTTTACTACTTCGTAAGTAAAATGATTGTACTGAGTCTGTACTATCCGTGTGGTGACGGAGTAAAAATACAATATGACACCACCCCATCTCATCCCATGGGGGTCGTAAAAACCGACTAAGGGACTATCCGTGAATATTATCTTTACGAAATAAAAAGAAGGAAATCTTGAAATTACACCCTATACCAATCGGTCTGGGCAGCGTGGTATTAGTAGGTCAAGTATCCCTCCGTCACGGGAGGAGGCCCGTCCCTTCAGTGGGACATTAGTGGGCTGTTTTGATGATGATAACTCATTTTACGCTTTGCCATATAAGATTGTACACCTGTTTTAGTTTCTATCACTCAGCGTATAATAAATAAAAATTGCAACGCGTGCTGTTATGTTATGCACTTAATAAATTTCCAGTATGATATCCGTGTAGTGACTGAATAAAGATATAACAGTGTCAACACCTTATATTCTATATAATACCCCCTTACTCATCAACGCCTCTTAAATTTAGTCACTGTTTAGCGAGATTTTTATTACCAAAACCAACCTTATGCCAAACAGAAACCGTAAGAATTTAAGCTAATCAATTGACCATAATTTAAGAGGCGTTTATGAGTCAGGGGGTTAATATTGTAGAATGCGTCTAAATGACATCTACTTAGCTAAATGTTAGGAAAATGATAAGTTATAATAATTTAATTTAGTCAAGGCTTAGGCTAGTTTGGTCTGAGTTTTGTCAATCATAATTCTACATCTATACTAATATTATAAAGAGGTAAAGATTGTGTGTTTGTGACGTTGTAGGGGGTAATCTCTGGATCTACTGAACTGATTTTAAAAATTCTTTCTGTGTTGAATAGTCCATTTATCGGGGAGTGTCATAGTATCACGGTATGACTAATAGGAGTGGAGCAGTAACAAAATATGTTTGACAAAGGGACGCGTTTTTTTTCGCCGCCCAACGAAGTGGACACGGGTCAGCTACTTCTCAATAAAATATGAACGCTCAGTGGTATTTCATCTGAGTGTCTCCATGTTTTGGAGGACACGCTAAAAGTCGTGGTGGTGATACAGTCGTTAGGCCACGTCAGCGGCATTTAATGGGGTTGAATAACTTTCAACGCCAGGCTTACCTACCCAGAGACCCCAATGCTGAACAAAGACTTCAATCAATCAACTAGCCTATTGCAGTCCACTGCTCGACATAGGCCAGTCCCAACACGCGCCACAGAACAAGGTCCTGCGCCTTCCGCACCCAGTCCGACCCAGAGGCCTTTATGAGGTCGTCGATCAAGGTCGGCTTGCCTTGCTTAAAAGTAAATATGGTAAATCTAAGAAATTTCCTTGAAATTAAATCGCATTGTAAAAAGAATATCAAATATAATACCTACCTACATTATATCGTATTTATGTAATAGCTTAGTCACTTTTCTTAGTATTTACACTCGAACGACTGCAGGCGGGTTCAATGAAAAATTATTTTGTTTATCAATTATATGGTGCATGTTAAGAGGGGTGCGCTCGATCTTATTATAAAGCTATCGTAGAATAAGCATTTTTTGAAGAAAGGTTTGCAGTACTGGAGATGTTGTGGCTGCTTTGGTAATCGAGTGACAAGGAAAAGGTTAGATGGAGAGATAGAAACCTCTGGACTATACGCGTCCAGCGCCATGACCAACTAGGCCACCCGAGCATCCGTCTCGACTACCAAATTTAACAATTGCTTTATACTGCGCCGGGCCGCAACTTAGAACTCAACTGTACAACGCCATCTAGGCGCGACAGCCGCAAACTTTCAATGTTGCAACGTAATGGTTTTAAGTTTTTGTATTAAACTATATATAATTTTTTACCTATAAAGCTTAGGTATAACTAGACAAAGAGGAACTAAACTAACTGTATCCAATGTGTAACTTACTTTTAATAAAATAAAAAAAATACAAAAAATACAAAATAAACCCATATTATTTGTCTGAACACATTTTCCATCTGTCGTTTAACTACTTCTCTGATACATAATAATATTGTGATGCATAAAAACTCCTATATCTTTCAACTTGTACCACAGCTCTCCCTACAACAGGAAGCGTTTTAATGTGGGAACAATGATCGAGTTCGTCTGACTCATTAAATAATAATAATTAGTTTATATTCATTAACACATCATCCTTAGATGGCTTGCGGATGCGTTTTGGATATTTGTGTATGTTAGTCATACGTAATAGGTCCACTGCTAGGTATTAGAGAAATATTTTTTATATTATTTGCCAAAGTTAAGTGTGGATTGTAGAAATGGCAAATTTAAAAAAAAGTTTTATGTGACTTTCGCCTTGTTTGTATGTAAATGTTTATACATTTTTTGACGTCCTCTGTGGCGTAATGGTTATATAACATGACTGCTACGCAGAGGTCTTGGGTTCGATTCCCGCTCAATGCAAATCTTTGTGTGCATGAACATGATTGTTTTCATTGGTCTGGGTGTTTTCTATGTATGTATTTACAACAAAGAAGTATACTTATATGTATGTATATCCGTTGTCTAGTACGGAGTACCCATAGTACAAGCTCTGCTTAGTTTGGGACTAGATGGCATTGTGTGGATGTGTAAGGAATATTTATTTCTCAATCGGTACATTAAATTGAGTAGTAAAATTATGCTTAGTGAGTAGTATTTGCACACAGGTCACTGGTCTGCAAATTTTTTGAATCCCTGCCTTTTTATCTGATCAGTTACGGGTCCCCTTATTTATCCTAACTACTTATGCACGGTTTTGTGAAGTGCAGACAAACAAGAATCACAATTGTACGCAGTTTTAGCATCTTTGAGCAAACAGGATTAGATGGCTTGGTGTGATATTATGTCCTGCTCTTAATTTGCCACCATTATGAAACAATATTAAACATAAAATAAACACTAATTGTCGTCCAAAGCGTACAAAACAATGAGTAATATGGCTAAAACTATAATGATACGGACAATACGAAACAATAGATTGACCTCGCTCCTAATTTGTAATCGTTTAGTGGGCGCATTTATTTGTGGGTTCGTTGTTCCCTTGGGCCAGTGTCTCTGCAGCATGAGATCGTCTAGGTTTGAACCTGTTCCAGAATTAAGACTCTCACAGCCACTTGCCTGAATTACTGATTCAAAAACGATAACCTTGGTTTAGCATCTTCAGCTAGGTCCGAAAAGAAGAAAGACAATGGAAAAAATTGGTACTCGAGGCGGGACTCAAACCCGCGTCTCTGGACTATACGCGTCCAGCGCCATGACTACTAGGCATACCGAGTAACCGTCTGTACTACCAAATTTAACCTAGTTTTTACCAAATTTAACTTTGGCCTAGTGGTCAGTCCCGCATCGAGTACCAATTTTTTCCATTGTCTTTCTTCTTTTCGGATTTTTCTAGTTATACTTAGGCTTTATAGGTAAAAATTATATGTAATCAGCTAGGTCATTACATAGATATGTGATCGCTCAGTGTTATTTCCTCTAAGCGTTTTCAAAGCATGTAAAAAGTCGGTCCCGGCGGTCATATTGACACAGTGGCTAAGCCACGTCACAGGTCTATAGACGGAGGAGTCCTATCACCTGTAGATAGTTTTCACCTTAGCACCATTAAAATAAGACCGAATACAGTACGTGCAGTCTTAGTTGTCTGGCTTCAAGTTGTTGCAAATGTCTGCGCAGGTCTCACTAAATAACGGGGAGAGGGTGTTTTTTTTAGTTCCTGTACATGCGCGAAAGTCTCTAAAATCTAACTTCAGGCTAAGTTAGATTACGCGAGCTTTAACTACATTTCAGTAATATAATCTCGGCATTAGCAAATATAAAACAGTATGAATAAACGTAATTTACCCAACTCTACAAATATGGTACAACATAGTATTGTATACAATTATGGTGATGTTACCGCTAATGGTAGTGTATATTTATAGAGGGCAGCTGTGTGCTGTGACTCGGGTTGTTTCTTGTGCACCACTCGTGGAGTAGATTGCGTAAGATGACCAGACGTACTGTCTGTGTGGCAGATACAATAAGCTTTCTATATTACTAGCCTTTTAGTTGCTTGCCCCCATGAAGATACAATAGTAAATCAATGTATCATAACAGCCCGTTAATGTGCCACTGCAGGGACGGGCTTCTTCCCGTGTCGGAGGGATACTTGGCCTACTAACACTACGCTGGCCAGACGGATTGGTATAGGGTATAATTTTAAGTTTTCCTTCTTTTTATCTCGTAAAGATTATATTCACGGATCCCTCAGTCGGTTTGTACGACAACTATGGGATGAGATGGGGTGGTGACATTTTGTATTCAGGTTTTCCCTCACTGGATATACTATGATTGTTGACTTTCTCTTACTTTTCTTGTACACACTAACTTAAAGTATTTTTAGTCGTTAGCCATATAATTATATACAAAAGATCTTCGATTACCTAATACACATAATATACTGATTGATTAAGATTTTAGTCATCATCGGTCAAAATACTCTAATTCTTGCAGGATATTAATGTTATAAATATGTCACATGGACACGACCACCCATCCTTTAATGTAAGAATGTGAAAGTCGCTCGGCGATGGCTTACAGCCAAACATTCATGTGCTTTATTTGTTGAATTATTTATTAATTAGTATGTGTCATTTGTAATTAACTTACATTGTATGTGATTAAGATAACCGCTAATTATTTCCTTAGAAAACTACCTTTTCTTTATTCTTTTGTCTATACATATAAAATACTAGCTGACCCGTGCCCACTTCGTTGGGCGGCGAAAAAAACGCGTCACTTTTTTAAACGTATTTATTTACTGCTCCACTCCTATTAGTCATAGCGTGATACTATATAGCCTATGACACGCCCCGAAAAATGGACTATTCAAAACAAAAAGAATTTTTAAAATCGGTTTAGTAGATCCAGAGGTTACCCCCTACAACGTCACAAACTCACAAACGAACAAACTTTACCTCTTTATAATATTAATATAGAAGTATAGATAGATGAAACAAACTCAATGGTATGATTGAACTTCTCCGTGTTTAAGCGTTGTGTTTTTGTTTTAATGACGGAAATTTGACGACCTCGGTGGCGCGACGGTAGCGCAAGCGGCTGCCGTGCAAGAGGTTGTGGGTTCGATCCCCACGCAGGACCATAATTTGTGAGATCCACAAATTATTGTCCTGGTCTGGGTGTTCTTTGTGTCCGTTAATTGATGTTTGTAAAAGGTCCCCGCGACACAGGGCATGATCCCTAGTGCGGCAGTTGTCTTTTTTAAGATAAAAAAAATGGAATATATTAGCTATTCTGTCATAATTTATTTATTTAATAATAATAGCTCCATTGAGTATAAGTGTTCTGTGCCATTAACATCCAACTGCTGGGAAAAGCCTCATTTAGCCAGCACTGAAGGATTAGAAAATAAGATGTTATGTTAAAATCTCCTTATTTTTTCTTAGAAACTAAATAAAATTTACATTCTGTAAGTTAAGTTTACAAAATATACTTGTAGCGTAAGTCGCAGTGGTGATACCATTATATTAATTCTCATTCACGAGACTTAAGTGTAACAATACCACCACAATATAATCAGTATATTTAACAAACTTACATACACACACTGATTAGTTTCCGAAGTTAATTCTTATCAGCGCCCCATTGTTCTGAATTAACCATTCACTTATAATCTTTGTTAAATGGTACAACAGTTTATTAGTACGATTATAATCACATACTTACACCCATCTTCTTAATGTTTCTCTAATGTTTCTCCACGGCATGGCACGTTAAAAATACCACTTTAGGTTTGAATATTAAATATTGGCCTAACTAATTTTTTCCTATTATTATTACAATGCAACTACGAGTATATTCAACGAATTTGATGCTTAAGCCAGATTTACACATCGTCAAGTACAGTAGCGAGTTAAGTAGTAAGTTGTTGATTAAATTGATTTGAATAGATCTCCATCCTATTTTTTGGCGAGTTAAGTACGAAGTAGCCTTTCTAGCGTCTCGCCAACTTAACTCGCCAAAAATAGGATGGAGATCTATTCAAATCAATTTAATCAACAACTTACTACTTAACTCGCTGCTGTACTTGTCGATGTGTAAATCTGGATGTAGCGTAAATAAAACAGATTTTCGTTATTTTGACCGCCCGCCACGACAATAACGAATAACTTAAGCGCCGATTACACTACCCTACATGAGCTAGTGCACTACATGAGCTAGTGCACTACATGAGCTAGTGCACTACATGAGCTAGTGCACTACATGAGCTAGTGCACTACATGAGCTAGTGCACTACATGAGCTAGTGCACTACATGAGCTAGTGCACTACATGAGGTAGGGCACTACATGAGGTAGTGCACTACATGGTGTAGGGCGGTCGGGACTCGCCAATCTCCGATATGTAGTGTCCATCCAGATCTAAACAGAACTAACTCAAAAATTGACGTTTTTGACTTTTACACAGTTTTTTTTTTTTTTTAAAAGACAACTCCCGCACTAGGGATCATGCCCTGTGTCGCGGGGACCTTTTACAAACATCAATTAACGGACACAAAGAACACCCAGACCAGGACAATAATTTGTGAGATCCACAAATTATTGTCCTGCGTGGGGATCGAACCCACAACCTCTTGCACGGCAGCCGCTTGCGCTACCGTCGCGCCACCAAGGTCGTCGAATTCCTTGATTCGTTACGCATCGACCACGAAAACATTTAAATATACGAGTCTACACTACACGACGCTAGATGTAGACCAGCAATACAAGTTTATCTCAAAATGTTTCATTTTTAACGATTAGTTTCAGACACTTAAAACTAATCGTTAAAATAGAGACAACTGAAAATAAAATTACGAAAAATGTTAGATATAATCAGTAAAATCAAAATAACTCCGAGGAGCGGAGTCCGTTCATCCAACAAAAAAGACTCCTTACGACATCTAGCGTCGTGTAGTGTTGATATATTTAAATCTGTTTTCGTGGTCGATGCGTTACGAATCAAAGAATTCGACTGCGTGTAAAAGTCAAAAACGTCAATTTTTGAGTTAGCTCTGTTTAGATCTGGATGAACACTACATATCGGAGATTGGCGAGCCCCGACCGCCCTACATCATGTAGTGCACTACCTCATGTAGTGCCCTACCGAATGTAGTGCACTAGGTCATGTAGTGCACTAGGTCATGTAGTGCACTAGCTCATGTAGTGCACTACCTCATGTAGTGCACTAGCTCATGTAGTGCACTAGGTCATGTAGTGCACTAGGTCATGTAGTGCACTAGGTCATTTAGGGCCCTACATGTAGGGTAGTGTAATCGGCGCTTTAGTTCCCCACGCCACGGCAGAAAATCTTTCATTGTTTAAGTATACAAATAAACATTTAAAAGTAATGATTTAATTATTTATTTCGCGTTTTGGTGCCACATATTTTTTTTGTCACCTATAGGCGTACGTCGTTGGCGTATAGTATCAATTTCCGTTTGTCACCTATAGGTGACTATGGCGGCTATAAGGTTTTCTTGAGCGGTTGTCCTTTTGTTATTTAGACAAATATTGTTTGTTTCTATAATACTTTATATTTTTTTCTTTAAACTAAATGTGTGTATGTTTGTTTGTTTCCAGTATGGCAGTGATGAGTTCGGCCACGACTCCCCATCGAGGTACGCGTCGCCGAAGGGCGCGGGGGCCGGGGGTGCGTACCAGGAAGCGTACTACGCGGGGGGAGAGTGGGCCGCGCCGTACTATCAGCCGCCTCCACCTTATCAGCACGACCCTTATGCTACGTCACCAGGTGAGACAATTGTACCAAAACATACCAAATAAGAAGAAGTAGAAAGCTTGAGCTTATTAAAAAAAGCTTTTCACTTACTTTTATTTCAAAAAGCAAAAATCTCAGGTTCGATTCCTGCTCAATGCGAATCTTTGTGTCTATGAAAACCATGAAAACTTTAAAAAGAGGACAAGGT
Source organism: Schrankia costaestrigalis (assembly GCA_905475405.1). Classification (NCBI taxonomy): domain Eukaryota; kingdom Metazoa; phylum Arthropoda; class Insecta; order Lepidoptera; family Erebidae; genus Schrankia; species Schrankia costaestrigalis. The sequence goes on along the minus strand of FR997853.1, from coordinate 810,823 downwards.
TTATTTTAGTAACGTTTAGTCTCTTTAAATCGTACCAAAAAGTTTTATGTCGAAAAGGGGTAAGTACAAAAAGTGAAAATTTAAATAGTCATATTACTTATGTCCTAAACGGATGAGCATTTTCGATGATAGTTTGAAAAAAAAATCGTTGCTGCACTCCGTTAAAGGGATGATTTAGGTAAGATGGCCATGATTTGTTTTGACCAACGGTTTCCATTAGCAGTTTATTTTATGCCTTTATTTTTACGACACCCACGGGATGTGATGAATCCGTCACCAAATGGACACTAGGAATACATCTGCAGGGACGGGCCTCCTCCCATGACGGAGGGATAGTTGGCCTACTAATACCACGCTGGCCAATCAGGTATAGGGTTTAATTTCAAGTTTTCCTTCTTTTTATTTCGTAAAGATAATATTCACGGATAGTCCCTTAGTCGGTTTTCACGACACCCATGGGATTAGATGGGGTGGTGACATATTGTATTCTTACTCCGTCACCACACGGAGACACTAGGAATTACATAGGGCAATTTTGAGCAAAATGTATTCTCAATACCACTTAACGTACGTGTTCCAGGTATAGCGGGGGCGCCGGTCGGTGAGGCGGGGGGCGGTGCTGAACTCCCATTACCACCCATGTCATCGTTCCGCGCCGCCGCGCCGCACCACTCGCCCACAGACCCCATGCTCGTCGCCAAACCACCACTACAGCCTGTGAGTACCAATAACAACACTTTATAGTAAGCGCGTTACCATCTGAGTACTCCAAAAAGATATTGTATATAGGGGCGATTACAAAAGTGCGGTCTGACTATTTAATACAGTCGCGCGCCTGTAAGGGTTATTTGTCAGCAGTCGCTCAAATTACAATTGTGTTGTGTCCCTACATTCTTTGTTTTAGTTTATTTGATGTCTGTAAAAGTCTTCTGCGACACAGGCCATAATCGCTAATGCAGGAGTTGTGTTTATTAAAAAAAGAAAAGCAAATTGGTTTTACGATCCACAAATAACTCACACAGATGTACGGAGGCTCAGCAAGTACCCCAACAGTGGGCAACGCGGAGGCCGGCAGCCTGTCATCGTACGGCTCGTCCCCCTCCACCCCAGTACACTCTCCGCCGCCGCTACACGCGAGGTTGTACCCCGCGCACCCCCCCAGCACGCAGCAGACCATCAAACACACGCATCATTTACATCACCATAATGGACAGGTACGGCAGACTTTTTTGTATGTAGGTCTTTTCAGTAAAAGACCGTGGTATGTCAATACAAGTGGATGGTCTTTTCATTAAAAGACCGTGGTATGGCAATACAAGTGGAAGGTCTTTTCAGTAAAAGACCGTGGTATGTAAAGAGAATTTGAAGGTCTTTTTAGTAAAAGACTGTGGTATGGAAATACAAGTGGATGGTCTTTTCAATGAAAGACCTTTGCATCGAAAAACAGAAATGTAAAGTCGTTTTAGTGATAGATCGTCGTTTGTGAACAGAATGTAAGGTCTTTCCAGAGATAGATCGTCGTTTGTGAATATCGTCGTATGTGGCTGTTTGATTTGTTTTGGGTGATTGCATAAATTACACAATATTTGTAGATTTAATATCTCCAGGGAAAGCGATGGACAAATTTGATCAATAGGCAATGGCTCGGGTGGCCTAGTGGTCAAAACGTCTTAAGTGAATACTTAGAAGTTGTAGGTTCGAATCGTGAGTCGAACCCTAAACTTTTATACATAAGTAACATATTACATTTGTACACTTTCCAGCAATCAAACTGGGTATCCTCCGGAGTGTCGTCACCCCCCTCGGCGTCGACCCCGCACGCCCCGCTCCCCCCGGCCGTCATACCGAACGGTCACCATCAACCCATGCCGGTCTTCAATAACGCTGTTATGGTGAGTTAACGTATTATATTCGTAGGTTAGTATGTATAATTAAAGAAAAGAAATAGTTTTGTTGTGTGTGTGCATTATTATATGTAACTAGTGGCCTGTCCCAGGTTCGCACGGGCATTATTTTTCCGCTTTTCTGTTGAAAATTTTCCTGAATTTTCTTTGGAGCCCGAGACCTTTCCAACGAATGCAAAACCGTGGAAATCGGTTCGTGCGTTCTGGAGTTATAGCGTCAGGAAGGAAAACCCGACTTATTTTTATTATATGTAATTTATCTAATCAATAAAATCTGACTTAGGTTTCCACTTAGCTCTGTTTTTCCTCTCCATTCGATATTAAAAGTTTTGTATGTGCGTGTGAGTGTGTGTTTTAATTTGTGAGTGTGCACGAGTAGTATTTTTAATATCCTTCAGATTGTTGGAGTAATTTTCTTTGCTACTTCTCTCTTTATATTTTCCCCATTTCCCTTACGATGTATAAGATCAACTCTTAAGAAAAAGTCGTGATAACGATTTTTAATGGGCTATTTAACTAGATACAGTAAATTAATAGTACTTTTCTTTGAATACTGTTTAAACACACAACAAAACTATTTTCCTTGTAATTTATTGCTGTTGTAAATAAACAAATCTTTTTAGAAGTAGGTATAAATATACCGATTTGGTAATTGCTTGGTTGTTTTCATTTTCTTGTTTTGTGTGCAATTTAGCAAGCAAATATCAAATTTAAGCACTTTATATTATATAATACTAGCTGATGCTCGCGGCTTCACCCGGGTTGTATAGCTCAAATGTTATTCTACACCCTAAACTACCTATATTCCAAATTTCATCAAAATCCATTCAGCAGTTTTTGCGTGAAAGTGTAACAAACAAACATCCATCCATCCATACATCCTCATAAACTTTCGCATTTATAATAGTAGTAGGATTTATATTATTAGTTATACATACATATTATTATACAATATAGAGTGCTTTTATGTGACATATTTGAATAAAGTTTCTCTGTATAAGCATGCCTCTAGCATGGTTGTAACTAATAAATATTGTATTTAAATAATTTTCATAATAGTTTTCCCCTTTATTAAAAGCTTTCTCATTTTTCTTTTTTCTTTTTACTATAAATGTGATACAAATTATTAGCTTAAATAATGATTATTGAGTACTTCTTATCCACCGTTAAATTTGTTAATCATTTCACTTAAAAGCCGCTTTTTGGGATAAAAATTAGTCTATGTTAAAATTTATAATGTCAGCTGGCTCTACACAAAATTTTATCTTAATCGGTCCAGCGGTTTGTGAGCTAAGAAGTGACATACGTACACATTCACAATCTTTTCGCCTTTAAAATATAATTTGAATCACATTTAGTTTGATATATTTTGTGTTTTTATGTTGTGTTTAATAAGCAGTTACTACTGTTATGCCATTAGATTACATATTGTATTAGATTATATTAGATACGTAGATTTTATACATTTATTGATAATTCATTATTGTTGATTGTATTAGTTGATTATGGCAATAGACTCTTAGGTTTTATTTTATATTTAGTTATAAATATAAAGCTCTTTAATGTCTTAATAAATAATACCCTTGATTATTTATATCATGCCTAAATTTGACATTTACTAAATGATTAAAAACATTTAACTAAAATTACTATCTGTATAGGTTATAAATAATAACAAAATAATACAAAATAAAATAAAATCATTAAATCTATCTAATATTTTACAATAATTCAGGATTGTTAATAATTTACAAAATGTGTAAATTATTTAAAATAATAATAAAGTACCTTAGAAATATATGAAAACATTTCACTGTACATATCCCGACTATGTCGAAGATTTAATGGGAAAAGGAATAAGATTTTTAATGAGTGGTAACACCTTCAATTCATAGTTTCTCCACAACACAGACTATTACAGTATAAAAGAAATTGCTATGTTCCTACATTTTCTCTAAAAAATCCTAAAATTATCAAATCCGTGGAGTCATTGCCATAACAATTGTATAGCTACATAGTACATATCAGTAATCTAATGCCATGAACATTAGCTGCGCATGTTCGTAACTAGCCGGTACATGTAACGTAGGGCTCCGGCGCGGAACAGAGGCAGCTCGACGAGGCGATGGTGTTCCTGAGAGAACACAACGATGTCGTAAGTATTTGTATACTGTATGTTTATTGTATGTTGAGCTGTATTCTCGAACGTAACATACACTAGTTGCATAGTACTTGTACACTATGGGTTCCTATTAGACAATCGATAAATAAATATTTCTAACACATTCACACAACGCCATCTAGTCCCAAACTAAGCTGAGCTTGTACCATGGCTTGGCAAAAGTAAACATAGATAAATCCTTTTTTTATGTAAATACATTGATATTTTAGAAAATACCTACATTAATGTATGTTTATTTTGTAAAATATTTATCAATGAGCGTAAGTCGGAACCCGAGTCCTTTGTGTAGCAGCCATGAAATGAAACCGATACGTTAACACGTTCCCAGTGCAGTGTACCATAATATGGTAGAGATTATAAATTAAAATAAAACTTATTAATAAAATGAGTTTTCAAACATCACCCACCGGAAAAGTTGACAAAATTTCCTTCTTTGCTACAGATGCTGTCTGTGTAGTCGTTTAGTCATTTTTTATGTTATTCGCAGGTTGAGATAGAGATAGAGAGAGGTTTACACTTGTCTTAAATAAGTATACACAAATACAAACACTTAAACATAATATTTAATTTTACATTTATCGAATATGTCGAGAATACAGTTCAATAATATTTAATGTTGAATAGTATACGCTGTGTGATAGTAATTTAAAATGTATATTGAGATTAATTGTGAAAATATGTTAGAAATACTTAAAAAATAGATATAATTACAAATATAACCTACAGCTTACACTATTTATTACATTGATTGTAATTATAATAAATGTTTACATTTTCTGTAACGCGTGTAATGAAATATTTTGATATTTTTATGTAACTTGTATCTGTCTAAAAACACACATAAAAATATGTAACTGTAACCATTGACATTTTTGTAATTTTACAAAAATGAAATTGTAACTTTACAAATACTTATGTGTAATTATACAATTATTATTTACACATTAGAAAGTGTGTAAAGAAAATGTAAACTTTATTTATTTATGTCTTATTGTGATTATTTATATAGTTATGTGTAATGTTGGCATGGTTTTTGTGTAAGTTTTCATTTGCGTTGTTTATGTAAGTTATTTATTGTTGTATTACTAATTAAATGTTATTTGTAATATTACTGAGTTCAAATGAATATCTTTAGCCTATGAAGAAACTTCATGCTACTTTGTTTATTCTCTACTACTACTCTTTACTAAAACTAAAAAAGTATCTAATACTAGTAACTATATAATCTATTAGTCCAAATTAAAAAAGAAAATCTTAAATTGAATTAAAAGTAGTACATTTTACAGAAATTAAACAATGACGAAAGGATTTTAATCAAAATGATTTGTAAAGGAGATTTGGAAAGGTACTTAAAAATGAAGTAAAAAAAAAATACAGAAAAATTTATTTTAGTATATTAGTCTTATAAAATAATAACACAGCCTTTAACCTACTCCTTAAGCAGGAAACAACATAACTCAGTTGTTTCTTTGACCAATTTCAAAAATATTTATTGTCGTTCCCTACTTGGTTTCTGGAAAATCTCATCAACTAAGTAAACGAAATTAAATACATATCATAATTATTAGTATCAACGCTCTGGCTTTTAAGTCAGTTTTTTTTACTATTTAACTAGTAAATTATTATTATACTAGTTGACCCGTGCCCACTTCGTTGGGCGGCGTAAAAAATGCGTCGGTTTTTTAAACATATTTCAATACTGCTCCACTCCTATTAGTCATAGCGTGATACTATATAGCCTCAATAGCGCTCAATAAATGGACTATTCAACACAGAAAGAATTTTTAGAATCGGTTCAGTAGATCCAGAGATTACCCCCTACAACGTCACAAACACACAAACTTTACCTCTTTATAATATTAGTATAGATGTTGTCCATTTTAAATAAGTAAATTATGATTATAATGATGTTGTATCTAAATATGATGTAATGTTTCGTAGGGCGCACGCATGGAAGAGAGACTGGACGACGCGATCAACGTACTGCGCAACCACGCGGAGGCGCCTGAGCTTTACCCACAAGACATGCATCATCCACATCAACCGCCACAAGGTATACATAGATACATTACTATATTATATATGTCGGAGAATGAAATAATTTAAAAGTAATTTACTTGATATGAAAAGGAAAGTAGGTGGCAGCACCGTAGTATTGTCGTTGACTTGACTATTGACTTGTAATGTCAGTTGACATTGACGTTTAATATGACGATGACAGTTCTGAGGGTATATCAGTAGTGCGAAGTGACAGGCACGCTCTCTTGCTCCTGCAACGTCGCCAGCGCCGGTTGTGCGCACTGATTTTTTAAAACTACAATATGGCGGAAGTCACTAACGTTCCTGCAGATTCAAATCTATCATATTCCGCGACATATATTTTTATTATATTTTTTTTCCTCTTTCTTTTATTCTTTATTGTACTTTGCCGTGACCGACAGGGTTCTTAATCTATGAGAATGTATTGTTATCACCTTGTAAACAAATGAAGAGCAATATAAATATTTTTTTTTTTTAACTTAACACTCGCACTATGGATGGAGCGCTGTTTCGCGAAATCTTTTTTATTATTATATCATTTATTTCTTATCCGGAGTACGAATACGGAGTAAGAATACAATATGTCACCACCTCATATCATCCCATGGGTGTCGTAAAAACCGACTAAGGAACTATCCGTGAATATTATCTTTACGAAATAAAAAGAAGGAAAACTTGAAGTTAAACCCTATACCTATCCGTCTGACCAGAGCGTAGTGTTAGTAGGCCAAGTATCCCTCCGTCATGGGAGGAGGGCCGTCCCTGCAGTTTGACATTAATGAGCTGTTATGAAGATGTGAGGTCAATGTAGAAGTCATAACACGTAGCACGGATATCCTATATGACAAGAAATGTATTTGTAATGTTCTAATATTAGTACAGTTTTTACCTAATATGGTAAGGTATAATGACTTAGGAATACAACATAGTTAACTCGCGACCCTTTTCTTTTGATTTTTCACCTTTAAGCTTGGTGGTAGATCAAGTAATGGCCGTATGGTTTATCTTCACTTGAGCGAAAAGTCCCCGAACGGTTAGCAATTGATCTTGTTCGGAGATCAGCCGGTATTCACCCAGTGGTCAGACTGGTAAAGTGATGGCTACAACCAGTAAGTAGGCTTCATTTCTGAACTGTATTTGTACTTTCATGTTCGATACAGTCGTATTTTATTTCTCCGTGTGGTGACGGAGTAAGAATACAATATGTCACCACCCTATTTCATCCCATGGGTGTCGTAGAAACCACTAAGGGACTATAAGTGAATATTATCTTTACATAGAAAGAAGGGAAACTTGAAATTAAACCCTATACCAATCCGTCTGGGCAGCGTGGTATTAGTAGGCCAAGTATCCCTCCGTCATGGAAGCAGGCCTGTCCTTGCAGTGGGACATTAATGTGCTGTTACGATTCTGCCATGTTCGTTACAGTCGTATTTGACTGCCTCGGTAGCGCGACGGTCACACTCACGACGATTCTTTGTTCCACAAATTATTGTCCCGAGTCTGGATGTTTTTTGTGTTCATTACATTGATGTTTGTAATAGTCCCCACGACACAGGGGATGATCTCTTGTCTGTCGAAATGTCTTACTAATGGGCATACACGATCCTTCCTATCATCCAATCGGCATGACGCTACCGATTGGATCAGTTAGAATTGACCGTGTGTGCGAGTGGATCGGCATGACAGTTAGAATGGCAGGATCGAATTTCGTTTCTTTTGATTGAGATTGGATCAAGCCTGCAGTGTCGTGCCGATTGGACGATAGGAAGGATCGTGTATGCCCACCATTACAAACTAGTTTTATGATAGTTTTATCAGCTGTTGTTGCCAAATAAAATCGTTGTACTTATAATAACTATAACGTTTTTGTATCGTAGTGTCGAGGCTGGGAGTGCCGGGAGGCTTGCCACTACACTCTGAGCCGCCCATCAAGATGGAGAGACACGTACTGCCTAACACGAGTATGTATCATTCACTTAAGTCACTTTAGTCTCTCGATAAATGACTTGATAAATGTCTCCCGTGTGGTGACGGAGTAAGAATACAATGTCACCACCCCATCTCATCCCATGGGTGTCGTAGAAACCGACTAAGGGACTATCGTCATAACGAAATAAAAAGAAGGAAAACTTGAAATTAGACCCTGTACCAATCCGTCTGGCCAGCGTGGTATTAGTAGGGCAAGTATCCCTCCGTCACGGGAGGAGGCCCGTCCCTGCAGTGGGACATTAATGGGCTGTTATGATTGAGTCACTTTAGTCTTGATAAATAGACTTAACAATATAAACATATTCCTCACAAGTTCACACAACGCCATCTAGTCAAAACTAAGCTTGTAATACATATTTGAATACCGGGGTTTACCACGGGATTCCGAAATTCAACTGGTCGATTAACTACTGGTCGAAACAAATATGTTTCTTTCGATAATTGGCCGAATAAACAATACATCCCTTAACGATTGGTCGAAGAAACAATTTGATTTAGGCTAGGTTAGAGCTTTGACTAGTTGAAATGGCGCTGGGCGGCCGCTACATTATTCGTACAAAACAGCCAGACTAATACAAACTTTCATGTTCATGCACACAAAGATTCTAGCATTCAGCGAGGATGTATATAAACCAGTATTTTCTGGAATTATTGGGTTCAACTTCATAAAAAAAATTGATGTACTTACAGCTAGTTGCAATCACTGTTTTATAAACGACTAGCAGACCCGTACCCACTTTGTTAGGCGGCGAAAAAATGCGTCCGTTTTTTAAACACATTTCATTACTGCTCCTCTCCTTTTAGTCATAGCGTGATACTATATAGCCTATGACACTCCCCGATAAATGGACTATTCAACACAGAAAGAATTTTTTAAATCGGTTTAGTAGATCCAGAGATTACCCCCTATAACGTTACAAACACACAAACGTTACCTCTTTATAATATTAGTATAGATGACTCTGGTTAAGTAATCCCGTCAAGGTCACTTCATAGATGGCTGACAGCTCAGTTACGTATTTCATTTGAGCGTCTCCATTCTTGAGAGGGTACATAACATAAGTCGTAGATCTCGGTTGTCATCACAGTATTTTCACTGTTTCACTGTAGTGACTTTCATCTTCGACAAAAGAAGGAATACTTACCTTTTTTATACTTTCTTCAAAGGAATCAAAGGGAAAACTTTAATTAGCAAAGGGTTTGTTTCTAATACTTTTTCTTTTTAAATATTCACGGACATCTCTATACAGCGCCATCTGTTCCCAAAGTAAGCTAGGCTTAACCTGCTTGTGTTATGGGTAACAGAACAACGGATATTAGTTCTTATATACTTTTATATACATACATATTATACATAGAAACACTCAGACCAATGCAAATAATCATGTTCATGCACACAAAGATTTGCATTGACCAGGAATCGAACCCGAGACCTCTGCGTAGCAGTCATGTTATATAACCACTACGCTACAGAGGTTGTCCATTGTTTTGAAATGATATGCCTTTTCTACCGTAGTTGTCCAATCAAAAAAGCAACTGTAGAGTGCGGAACCTAAGCAATTTCTACAGGGATCAGGGATTGACGACCTCGGTGGCGCACCGGTAAAGCCAGCGGCTGCCGCGCATGAGGTTGTGGGTTCGATCCCCACGCAGGACAATAATTTGTGAGATCCACAAATTATTGTCCTGAGTCTGGGTGTTATATGTGTCCGTTAATTGATGTTTGTAAAAGTCCCCGCGACACAGGGCATGATTCCTAGTGCGGGAGTTGTCTTTTTTTAAAATGAAAATCTGTTCAAGGTGCTTAGAGAGTAAACATACTAAAAATCCCCGCTTCTAGGAGCGCCGCTGGAATTTTCGAAAAGAACTTATCGAGCACTACCTCTTGCTTGCTACTTTAATTATGTTTTTTCGGGTTAAAATATAGCCGGCACGATAATCCAAGTCTTGAGATATTAAATACCAAATTTCATGCAAATCTATTCATTCATAGAGCTATCGAGACATTGTTTCTTTTTCAACTAACCACCACTATGATTCCACAGTGCTGGGAACAGGCTTCTTCCGCTGACCTCCACATTTTCCTATCCATGGCCAATAAAGGCTATTGTTATAATTATTAAATATTATCTTATTTCTCCGTGTGGTGACGCAGTAAGAATACAATATGTCACCACCCCATCTCATCCCATGGGTGTCGTAAAAACCGACTAAGGGACTATCCGTGAATATTATCTTTACGAAATAAAAAGAAGGAAAACTTGAAATTAAACCCTATACCAATCCGTCTGGCCAGCGTGGTATTAGTAGGCCAAGTATCCCTCCGTCACGGGAGGAGGCCCGTCCCTGCAGTAGGACATTAATGGACTGTTATGGTGAAATATAGAGACAGAGATTAAAGCGATATGCTAATTACTTTTTATTTTTGCTTGACTTTTCGGCACAAGTTGCACTGGCCGTGGTCGCAAGCTGACTGATAGATCCGATCCGCTGCTATGCTCCTCTCCGATAGATTCTAACATCTTATATTTTTAACTTCTTAATAAATGTTTGTATGTAATATTCCAGAGAAACGCAAAGAGCCCCCGGACTCGGGTCTGGACTCGAAGCCGTCGTCCTCGGGTTCCGCTGACGCCCTCGCCAACAAGGCGCCCAGCTCTAAACGATCGCGACGCTAGTAAGTCATATATTTACAGATATAACACACATCACATGTTATATTTATATATTATATACATACAATATAGGTATACGAAATGACTATACTACAATTTTATAATAAAAAAACTGCTACATTAAAAAAAAAACAACAACTACTTCAACTAGAAACTATTTATAGTAATTTCATATATGTTTTAGGTAAAATCTTAATTACTGAAACTATTTTCTAAATTCACACCCTGTGACAGTCTTTTCACTCCTGTTGGCGTTAGGTTTTAGGACACCCTGTATAGTCGCGGGCATCGGCTAGAAATTTAATAAAAATAATTTCAATCTATTGTTGTTAGCACAAAATGTTTAGTATTGCTCGTTTCGTATATTCTAAATATTACTGTAATGTGTATAGCGAGAAATTATTATTATGAAGTTAAAGCACTTTTGAATTTATCTGTATTTTATAATTTATCTGTATATTTCATGGGCGTCGTAAAAACCGACTAAGGGACTATCCGTCAATATTATCTTTACAAAATAAAAAGAAGGGAAACTTGAAATTAAACCCTATACCAATCCGTCTGGCCAGCGTGGTATTAGTAGGCCAAGTATCCCTCCGTCACGGGAGGAGGCCCGCCCCTGCAGTGGGGCATTAATAATTAAACTTGTAAATGTATTTAAACTTAGATTAAGTAGTTTAAAGGACGTCAAGAAATATATAATGAGAATTGTATTTATCTTGAATAAAGCTATTTTGACTTTGACTTTGAATGGGCTGATATGATGATGATTATTTAATTTACTTACTTTATTTCCTTTCTGGGCGCAAAGAATAAAGACGAAGTTAGGATAGCCGCCATGTAGTAAAGGTAGTCCGTTTTTTGTTATTTTTTATGCGCGTCCTACTTTTGATGAATTATGGAAAATATTATTATTTTAAACTGAAACTTTGATAATTTTAGAATTAAAATAACTGTTACTTTTTTTATTTTACATTTTTATATCTCGCTGTACATATTTTTGTAATGTTCATAAAATACATAATAAATAATTCTCACGTGTATATTGACTACATTATTATTATTGAAAAGCTTTTGATAATTCTATTGATCTCTTAGTATGAGTCAGCCAATACTAAAATACTATCTTCTTCTTCTTCTTATCTTCTTCACCTCCTTTTCGGGGACCCTCCAGGTTGCACTTCGACCCCATCGGATCTTTTGTGCTGGTCCCCCGTTCACCACCCCACAGCTTCCTCAATCACCTTCGCGAAGGAGATGAGTAAGCCTAGCGGCAGCTTGTCGAAGTCACTAGGTGTAGGATGTCCCACTCCCAGCAGCTTCATTCTTTGTCTGGTGAGGGCTTCGCAGTTGCACATCAGATGTTCCACTGTTTCATCTTCCTCACCGCATGCTCTGCACTGGTTGGTGCCTGATAGTCCCATCTTCATCAACAGATCGTTGACAGGAAGGTGACCTGTAAACATACCGATTATTAGTCGGATATGTCTGCGGCTTAGGTTCCACAATTTTGTGGACCTGCCCGGATTTGCTCCTGTGATAAAGAGCTTTGAATGCCTCATGCCAGCCGACTGCTGCCACTCTGATAAGTGCTGCTGTGTCGTTTGGTCATTTATGCCCGATTTACACATCGACAAGTACAGTAGCGAGTTAAGTAGTATTTTAAGATTAAGTTGATTTAAATAGATCTCCATCCTATTTTTTGGCAAGTTAAGTTGGCGAGACGCGAGAGAGGGGGCTACTTCGTACTTAACTCGCCAAAAAATAGGATGGAACTCTATTTAAATCAACTTAATCTTAAAATACCTACTACTTAACTCGCCACTGTACTTGTCGATGTGTAAATCGGGCATTACGGCCATTAGGAACGTACCTTTTGAAAGACCTACGCATGGTTCCGGTCCGTCGAAAAAATACTATCTTAAACCTATCAAAACAAAAAATACAATTATACCATAATTCAGTAATTTGTTTATTTTACAACAACATTTTCAATTCACATTATTTATTGTACGTTTTTTCTTATTTTTATAACATATTTTGACAAGATCAAAGATAGTATTCGAATACTTTCTTCATGTGGCAAACTCATACTAACCCCCGGATTCTGAATGACTGATCAAGTAAAAATCAACTAATCAAGTGTCAAAACTGTCATTTTAGTTGATGAAAATGATAGTTTTGACACTGTGATTAGTTGATTTTTACTTGATTAGTCATTCAGAAACCGGGGGTACGTGGGTACTGACTGATATTTTAATTTATAATCGATCAGTCCCATGTGTTAAAATAATACTAAGTATATATTTTTATTAGAAACAATTATTTGATTTTATATTTTGTTTTGACCATTTTTTGTAAGTACTTATATTTGATTTACACATATTATATTAAATATATAATATAGTGTAGTGTGTAACTTCCCGTGAGCACGTAATGTCTGAAATGTGTGGTGTATAGTTGTTCCTCCGCGGACGAGGACGAGCTGGACCCGGACACGAAGGCGGCGCGGGAGAGAGAGCGGCGACAGGCCAACAATGTCAGAGAGAGGTACCCACCACAACACATACCACTACAAACTAAACGTTATACCAATTTGTTACTATCCATCCACCCATCAACCAATAGATAGACCTCCTCAAAATATCTCATCCTTTCGCGGTCCTACGCATCCCATCAATCTAAATTTGTTGTTACGAAATCGAGATAAACAAATGTAGTTTCGAGGTTAGCAAAAATTGTCTCGAAATTACATTCCATTTATAAATTTGAAAATGTAACTTCGATGTTAACAAAAGTTTGTCTCGGAACTGTGTCTTTTAAATTTGGAACGTACTAAGTTTCAAATGTAATTTCAGAGTGTTTTGTTTATATCGAAACTGTGTTTTTTGCTTTTGGAATTTTGTAATACGCGTGTTAATAAATTGGTAACACGTTTATTAATTTAATTTGATTTGGAATAGTTTAACATTCACATTTTTTTATCATTTTAATTTTCAAAGATTGTGTTTTAAACTATTCCTGAAATCATTGGTTCTTTATATATCTTTATATTGCGCATATATTTTGATCGTTGTGAACTATTTTAAAATATAATAAGGATTATTATGATATACTAAAGTGGATTGTTATTTTGTGTAGTTTCTTTAGGATCGTAGGCGTTATAGCGTAGGAGTTATAGTATACATGAAATATATAGAGCTAAGCAGAAGTCTTAGTTTTGATTTCTGAAAAAAAATTGTAATGCCGTCAAAAATCTATTCAATCATCAGACTTCTCAGACAAGTCTTATGTATTACTAGCCGTTTTGCTTATATACTATAGTAAATTTATGGCCATATTTCTAATTCACTCTTGAATTTTTTCTTGTATTTACGTGTTAAATAATTATATTTAAAATAGTTTAAGAATAAAATACCGAGGCAGTTTAATTATATTATAATTTTAATTGTAATATATTTGTACTCAAAGAAATGAACCACTTTAGTATGGAAAGATAACAAACATTAAAATTTGTCACATTAAGTTCACAACGGTCACATTTGGACACATGTAGTTATAAATATCGCCACTAACATTATATTACAATATTTCAGCTTTCATCATCTCTAACCCACGGGTCACAGTGTGTTAAAATATTATTATTATTTATATCTCAGATCATTATGTACCGAATATGTCTCGCTATAAAATTCATTTTTGTGTATCTCGATTGTAGGTTCAAGGTAAGTGCGAAAGATTTTTTATTATGTGTGGTGCTTTTGGTATTCTTTTTTAGCATTAGTGTCCCATTGCAGAGACGGGTCTTCTCCTAAGCCAGAGGCTTAGTCTACTGATGAAATGAGTTTTCTTTTAAGTTTTCCTGTTGATTTCGTAAAGATTATAACTGTGATTTTTCCATTGGTCAGTTTGTATTTTTACCTAATCACCAAGCGCTTGGTTTTTAGGTATATTATGTACATTGAAACATACTGAAAACGTAAAGTCCAAGTGATGGCTTGAATCGCTTCTTTTCTGTGTAAATTCCTTGAGAATTTGGCCACCCCATCAAGTAGCCCGAAAACAAAATTTCTATATTGGTTTTCAGAAATGATAAAGCGATTATCCTTTTTATTCTGGCATCTATACTAGGAAAGAGGCATCTTCAAATTATGCCTCGCTGTTACAAGTTTTGTTGTGTTTTTCATTTTAAGGTCATCACATCATCATTATTAACACCAACCCATTATGTGTATTATCAACTGATCATACGCTTAATAACATACGCTTTGTTGGGAGTTATACAGTTAAGTAATATGTAATATAATCATCTTTAAACACATTGCATCCTCATACATAAAATTGCTTTAACTCGTATTATAGTGTCCTTTCCGTAATATATTTTTGTCGCCCACAGAAAGAGCATGAGTTCAAACCCGAAGCCTATAGTTTAGTTTTTTTAAATATTTAAATTTTACTAGTGATGACGCCATGCGTACGGCTGAATTACTTGAGCAATAAAAGCAGTTACTGTTACAAACTTCTGTTCATACCATTACTGGTCTTTTATTACATGCCTAATATGGCCAGCGTGGTATTACCATACCAAGTATTTATTTATTATTAAAATTAAATTTCACGGCATGACAGAGCCAAGGCGCATATGCGCCGTGAAACAACAAACTTGTTTATTGTTGTTTATTTTTTGTTTATTACTAAAACCACATCAAAAAATTTGTCCCAAATTTGGAACATTTAAAAGAATACCATATCATATTACCTGCTTATATACTTAACGTTTTAAAGCAATTTTGTGGAAGCACATACATACTACACGGTCAACATTGTCTAGAGACCTCGCTGGAATGCGAACCTCGCGTCCCGTTCTCCTTTCAAACCCCGCGCTCAACACGGGCGCATCAGTGATTCGTCCGACGCGACGTGACGTCATCGACGCCAGGTCTCGAGATAATGTGACCGAGTAGTACATACTATTTTAATATATTTCTATGGTTATGTACATCTCTTGTTAATTAATAAGTAATGTAAAGACACTTATTACATGATTATAGAAGTCAGAAAATAAAGCTAATTTCACTTTTAAATTATTACCAAAAGTTTTTAATAACCCACTCCGAGTATCAATTCGAAAAAAGTTTCTTCATAATATCTTGCCAAATAAGTTATAATTATTGTTTTAATAAATAAATGTATTTTATTTCATTTTTCATCGATTGAGATGTTATCTATAGTGAAATATTTTAGACATTTAAGCACTTTGCAGACGGTGAGACGGGCCGCTATTTTTGACCTCTAAGTAATAATTTCACCTAAAGTAATAAGAGGCAAATGTAGAGCCTTCATATGCGTTGGCATAGTACGCACGATATCATCTTGAGTACTGCAGAAAGAGATAGAAGATATTATATAAGAATAGAAGACCCGTAAGTGCAAGCGAGATAGATATAGAGAAATAATATGGCTCTAACGGTTTTGTTTTATGTACTAGTATATACAGGGTGTCCCAAAACCCGACGTTGACCCGAAACCAGATGATAAGACAAGTCATGCTGGTTATCAGAAAAATATAAAAAAAAATCTAGATTACATGGTTGTAAAGTTATAGGCATTTGAAAAATAAACGCAAAAATTCACACCTTGTGACAGTCTTTTCACTCCTGTTGTCACAAATCTTAACTTTTTCCAACTTTTTTTTTGCTGTGTTATCCTGAATAATGCCTCTTTAAACTCTCATAAGTATCACTCATAATATAGCTGGTCTAGTTTTCATATCAATAGAACTTATTTCTTAGAATAAAATTTATAGTGAAAATAAGCCCAGTTTTAACTACCTGTAGCGAAAAAAATGTACTACGCGAGTTTGGCAAGATATGCCAAAAGTTGCCGCATTTAGTAAGGATTCCAAAATGGTATAATACTTGGTATTTTTATTATGGAATCCTTACTAAATTCGGAAAAAATTAAGATTTGTGACAACAGGAGTGAAAAATCTGTCGCAGGGTGTGAATTTATGCGTTTTTTTTAAATGCCTATAACTTTACAACCATGCAACTTAGATTTTTTTTTATATTTTTCTGATAACCAGCTTGACTTGCCTTATCACCTGGTTTCGAGTTAACGTCGGGTTTTGGGACACCCTGTATAACGCGATATCTATAGCATAGACGCCCCTTTACGCGGTCGTTCCGTCGTCGTCTGCAAAGTGCCTTATCATTAAGGTAGTGGGTTCAAATACTGTAGGTATTATTATCCTTATCTATTGTATAGGAGGTCGGCAGTACTCTCTCTCTCTCTCCCGCGCTGTCTACGTGGAGGTAACTACTTTATTGTTGTTTCATACAATTTGATACAGCATTTTTTAGAATATAGAAATGGAAACTTTTGGAATTATATTGTGAAGATATTGACAGCATCGGCTTTGTATTTCTATAGCTTTAAATTAAATTACAATGATTTTATAAAGTTAAAAACAAATCAACTTTGAATTCTATCTTTTTTATTTAAACTTGAATTTCGTAGTAGTAGAAACAATATTTCGTAATTTGTAACAAAATAATTGTAATTATTTAATCATTATGTTACACTTAAAAGCGTAAAAAATGGTAATTACTATCGAAATTGCATCAAAATAAATAAAAATTAAATTTCTTTACATTCTCTTAAAGTAAATTGTTCGTCTTTAAAAATTATAGTAAATGCCGATATCTTTTTTCATACATAACAATAAAATCATTCATGCCTCTACAAATATTGTAGCTGGCATGGTGCTCACCATTCTTGGACTCTAAATGGATGCTTAACATCAGACACCATAGAGTCATTCTGGTAGGCCAATTAAAAAACAAAATCACAAAGAAGAATGGGCAGTTTTATATGGGATGCGTCCCATGTGTTGTAACACTTTGTGACCTATATCATTTGAAAGATCTCAGCGAGTGCTATGTTTTATTGTATGGGCATAACTCCGTATCTCGTGCAGGGAAACTGTTATAGGGTTTTAAAAAAATAAAAAAATAATTAAAAATGTCTTAACTAATTGGTCTTTTAATAACTACTACTACAGAGATTTAAAGGTAGAGCCTACTTTGACCCAACACCCTCTCTGGCACCATTGTAAGCGCAACGTTGAGAAGATTGCGGACATGTAAAATGTGATTTACGGCGGTCCTTCTGGGTAGAAGAGTTCTCAAGCTTTCAGAAACGTTTGCGCAATTACATGGACAAAGAAAAAACAGCTCCCTATGCTCCCCGCCATTTTGTTCCAAATATGACATCTGCTCTTTGCGTCCCAACCTTTGTAACATGTTGCGACTAGCATAAACATGTTCACCTAGATTTTTTTCTATAAATATATATTTCTTTCATTAAAATTGTGTGCAGGTCAAAAGTACTAAGCTGTTAATGATAAAATAATTTTTGCATCAAATAAGGCTTTAATCGTACTTTTTTACATTTTGTGACACGAAAACACATTATACTTATTCCACTTATAATAACTGTAGACAATTTACAGACAGTAATCGTTACGTTAGTTTAGACCGTTACTAATAAGTAAACAGTTAAAAATATATAAGTATAAATGGTAAAGTTATTGCTAAATAAATCTCTTACGTAAATGTATAATGTAAAATAAAAATCCTCATCGCATTTTTCTCTACATAGCTGTTGATGTTGATAAGGTTGTCATAATTATAATGACAGTATAAATATACAACTCCTTTAAATATATCTGTTTTATTCACATATATATTTCAAAATATATTGAAAACACGAAAGTACAGCTCAGTAACAACACTACACCATGCTTCCAGCCCTCAGCCAATAGGCGTCCATTGCTGGAGATGGGCCTCCTACAAATATCTTTACTTTGCCGATCCTGTGACTACCTTATCACTTGGCGCCACTCCGATATCACGCGATATACGCGGTCGCTTTTTGAAAACCTTTCTGCCTCATCGTCATTTGTAAGTTCTTCGTGCTATGTCGCCCCTTTAACGGGCAATCCTGAGTGCTCTATCGGTCACTTTAGTACTCCTGCGGATTATCTCACTTCTGATTCAATTACGCAGGTCAACTCCCAATAAAGCTCTCTCTATTCCCCTGTAGATGACCAAAAGCCTTGTGATTTGACGAGTGAACCCCGTCTCGAAGTTGGACTTATCTGGTCTGATTGTCCCAGGTAAATATATTCGTGGACAACTTTGAGTGTAGCGCCTCCAACCGTGATTGAAGTGGGTGCAACATGAACATTTGTCATGATCTTGGTCTTGTCCGTGTCCATTTTAAGACCCACTTATTGAGAGATACTATTAGGGTCATCGAGTATTATATTGAGGTCCTCCTTGGTCTATGACATGACACCATTTTCGTTAGCAAATGAAGGTGCGTGCGTGATATACTCGCCGTAATATATTGGTGCCATTTCCGTTCCAGTCTAAGAGCCTAAAAGCATCTTCCAGTGCAGCGGTAAACAGTTTCGGAGATATTTAATCACCTTGTCTTATAACTCGCTGCAAATTCATAGTTCTTGATAATCCACCCTCGAGACAAACCAACTTAAGGGTGTTTCCGTATACTTAAGCACTGCAGTATTATGAAATATCGTTAGTGTACTTGGCATCGTTGGAAAGACTGCAACACTACACCAGTAAGTTAATAATGGCATCTACACTAAGCGCAAACCTATTTGACCGACCTGAAGTTGTTGCAACTGACTGAGCAGATATCATATTTGGAACAAAATGGCGGGAAGTATAGGGAGCTGTTTTTTCTTTATCTATTTAATTGCGCAAACGTTTCTGAAAGTACCTAAATTAAATGCTGTAAGCATAAAAATAAATGTAGGTACGAGAATTCACTAAAACGTGAAAAACATGCCGTTCAATTCAAATCGATAAAAAAGTTAATTTCTCAGAAAAAGTCAATTAGGTGTTATTGGCACTTTAACGTCGATAAGTAATGGCGGGAAGCATAGGGAGCTGTTTTTTCTTTATCTATTTAATTGCGCAAACGTTTCTGAAAGCTTGAGAACTCTTCTACCCAGAAGGACCGCCGTAAATCACATTTTACATGTCTGCAATCTTCTCAACGCTGCGCTTGCAATGGTGGCAGAGAGGGTGTTGGGTCAAAGTAGGCTCTACCTTTAAATCTCTGTAGTAGTAGTTATTAAAAGACCAATTAGTTAAGACATTTTTAATTATTTTTTTATTTTTTTAAAACCCTATAACAGTTTCCCTGCACGAGATACGGAGTTATGCCCATACAATAAAACATAGCACTCGCTGAGATCTTTCAAATGATATAGGTCACAAAGTGTTACAACATATGGGACGAAACCGCCCATTCTCCTTTATTTTATTACAAAGCGTGTTCCAAAAGTTTTCATTTTTAAACAATAGTAATACATATAGTTAGACAAGTATTTAACAATGGATGTTGGGTATCAGTTGCTCTTCAGCGGACGAGGGCGAGGAGGACACGGACCCTCAAGCTAAGGCCATGAGAGAGAAGGAGAGGCGGCAGGCTAACAACGCCAGGGAGAGGTAAGAGTGGAGGTTATACCGAGTTATCAGCATAGAATCCGTGTGGTGACGGAGTAAGAATACAATATGTCACCACCCCATTTCATCCCATGATTTTGTTTGTTTGTTTATTCTTCCGTCACGGGAGAAGGTCCGTCCCTGCAGTGGGACATTAATGGGCTGTTATGCTGCATTAAGCTAGGCTCTTTTCCTTAAAAGTGTACGCGTCCACCGCCTTGACCGCTAGGCCACCCAAGTCTCTGTCCCGTTAACCAATTAAGTAATTTTAACAATTTTAATTTTCTCCGTGTGGTGACGGAGTAAGGATGCAATATGTTACCACCCCATCTCATCCCAGGGGTGTCGTCAAAACCGACTAAGGGAATATCCGTGAATATTATCTTTACGTAATAAAAATAATGTAAACTTGAAATTAAACCCTATACCAATCCGTCTGACTAGCGTGGTATTAGTAGGTAGGCTAAGTATCCCTCCGTCACTGGAGGAAGCCCGTCCCTGCAGTGGGACATTAATGGGCTGTTATGAACTATATTAGGAAAATGGATGAGCTTAAGAAATTTTCATCCTTTCATAGCAGTTTCTATGCTCATAACTTTTTATAACTTATATGTTTAAGAGTATATTCGAATTTGAACTTTATAGCGACAATGAAACAAAACAAAAATCATTAAGTACATAATATATTGTGTTTAATCATGTAATGTTATAAAAGACAATTTCCGCTCTATGATCCTTTGAACGGAAATTTAATTACAGTATTCGCAATCTTTGTTGTCCGGCTTAAAGTTGTTGCGCATATATCAGTTTTGTAACTAAATGTCGGAGAGCGGGTATTTCCTTAGTGAGTGTAACTCCAGCCCAGCCGAGTAAGATTGCGCGAACTTCTGTTTGCATTTTATATATTTCTGGTTACATAATTATATACTACTTAATATTTTAATTAATTTTTTAAATATTTTTTACAGATTTTTAACACACTGTCACCTTTTAATTGATTAAAAACTAACCCCCTTACCCATAAACGCCTCTTAAATTTAATCACTGTTTAGCGTGATTTTTATTACGAAAACCAACCTTGTACTAAACAACGTAAGAGTCTATGCTAATTAATCAATTGACTAAAATTTAAGATGCGTTTATGAGTAATTTTATTTCAATATACATGGCTAATATATTCGCATGTATTTTCAAACATACTTTTCTTAGCATTGTTTTTTGATCGTATTAACAGAATGTCTGTGCCGCCAGTACACACAATGTATCATATATGATACACGGTACAGATTGCCTGTCCCGCCAGTACACACAATGTATCATATATGATACACGGTACAGAACGACGTTTAACTACAATGTATTAATAAATACATTTTGTATTCTCAGGATAAGAATACGCGACATAAACGAGGCACTGAAGGAGTTAGGCCGCATGTGCATGACGCACTTGAAGAGTGACAAGCCTCAGACCAAGCTTGGTATACTGAACATGGCTGTCGAGGTCATCATGACCCTGGAGCAGCAAGTCAGAGGTAAGTTCTTCACTGCTAGTCATAGCCACCTTGAGTGGTCCTGGAGGGGAGGCCCTCCCTCATACATCGGTTTTCTACCGAGGTCGTCGGTCCACCAAACTTCGTTACATGTGGGCTTGAATTCCACTTAGGATTCAGGATAAGTAGACGAGTGAGTCTGGATATATACGTGTGTTCGATATCTAAATGTATGTTTCGAAAAGGAGCTCACGATATACGACTCAGACGGATTGGTATAGGGTTTGTTTTGAATTTTAGATCCCTCGCAGTGTTTTGGGCATGTCTTTAATCGGCTACACCGACTTGACAAAGAGTTGTCATATTTTACACGAGAGTATCTAATAAATAATTCTCCGTGTGGTGACGGAGTAAGAATACAATATATCACCACCCCATCTCATTCCATGGGTGTCGTAAAAACCGACTAAGGGACTATCCGTGAATGTTATCTTTACGTAATAAAAAGAAGGAATACTTGAAATTAAAACCTATACTAATCCGTCTGGCCAGCATGGTATTAGTAGGCTGCCAAGTATCCATCCGTCACAGGAGGAGGCCCGTCCCTGCAGTGGGACATTAATGGACTGTTATAATGATTATTTTGGCCCCAATCCCAGTGAAGCAACAAATTAAATTCACAATTTATTATTTTGAACTGTTTTTTTTGTCATGCAATTGTCTTGCAATGGTTTTATGTTTAATTTATATTTGAGTCACTACACGGATTATTTATTTATCAATCGTTTTTTAAGGTATACATAATAAATATATATATTTTGCAGAACGCAACTTAAACCCAAAGGCGGCATGTCTGAAGCGTCGCGAAGAAGAGAAGGCGGAGGAGGCGCCCAAACTGTTACCGGCGCCGCTACAACACTATCAACCCATGCCGGTGAGTGCTACATCACTACCATAGTATACAAATATATACAGTACTAACAAATCCGGCGAACTTCGTTTCACTACCAGGGCCCTATTTAATAAACGCGACAATGACAGGTGATAGGCGACAGGCGAAAATCCGACAATTGACGATATTTTGCTTAAGAACTTGTTTTATTAAACACTAATTTGTCGTTGGAAGCCAACATATTGTGACAATTGTCACAGATTTTCGACAGGCATTTCATCCAATGTCAACGGTATTCTAAAATGTTGCAACAATTATGTCGAAATTAGCGACGAAATTGTCATTGCCACAAATATTTTCTTAGAGATTCGACAGGTAAAACCCGACAATTGTCGCTTTTATTAAATAGGGCCCTGGGCCCTATTTAATAAAAGCGACAATTGTCAGGTTTTACCTGTCGAGTCTCTAAGAAAATATTTACGAAAATGACAATTTCGTCGCTAATTTCGACATCTTCGTCGCAACATTATATAATAGCGTTAACATTAGATGAAATGCCTATCGAAAATCAGTGACAATTGTCATATATATGTCGGCTTCCAATGACAATTTAGTGTTTAATAAAACAAGTTTTTAAACAAAATATCGACAATTGTCGGATTTTCGCCTATCGCCTGTCATTGTTGCGTTTATTAAATAGGGCCTTGATGTGTTCGTTTTATGTAATGAGAAAAAAGATTTTCCCCCGTTACTGTTCAAATTTTTCCTGACTTTGCTTTGCTATAAACCTAACGGAGCCCGAGACCTTTCCAACGAATGCAAAACCATTCAAATCGGTTCGTTTGTTCTGGAGTTATAGCGGCAGGAAGGAAAACCCGACTTATTTTTGTGTCCGACTTGTATGTGAAAATCCCCGCGACACAGGGATTAATCCCCAAAAATAGATGTTTGGTGATATTCTTGTATCTAATCGTTGGATTAATGAGTAGCATTACCTGTGTAGACATAACAGATGTTGGCCTGAAAAGCAGATTTAAATCCTACTGATATTATAAATGCAAAAGTTTGTGAGGATGTATGAATGTTTGTTACTCTTTCACGCAAAAACTGCTTAACGGATTTTGATGAAATTTTTGAATATAGTTAGTTTAGGGTGTAGAATAACATTTAAGCTAGTTGTACAACGTGGGTGAAGCCGCGTGCATCAGCTAGTAAAGTCCATATTTTCGCAATTTAATACATCTATAAATTTTAATAAGAAAGTGTAAATTAGTATTTTAAGTTTTACCCCCTTACTCATAAAGGCCTCTTAAATACACACATCAAAAAAGTCTAAGCAACATGCATGATATTACAAATTTACCATTTATATTAATTTATTTTACCATTTATTTTAATTATAACGTTGTATTTTATTTTTAAAATAATATTTTTAGGGTTCTATGATGTAAAAATAACAGCTGTTTTCTTTATAAGTTCTTTTAATAACAGAAATTAACAATATTAGAATATACAGGTACATAAGAAACTAAACTTTTTTTTTACAAATTGAAATTTCTTAAGAAAATGAATTTATTGTGAAAGAATAGGACAATTTAATACAAAGTATGGCCTCCTCTGCTATTCAGAACTTGTCGGCAACGATTATTCATTGAATTAATGAGACTGTTTATGTCATCTTGCGGTATTCGCTCCCAATGGAATTGTAGCAAATCCTTCAGCTGTTGGGTTGTTGTCACTCCGTCCAAGTCCTTCAAAACACGTCTCTGGAGCATGTCCCATGCGTGCTCGATGGGGTTGAGGTCTGGCGATTGTGCAGGCCAGGGCAATACCTGGATGTTCTCCGTTGCCAAGTATTCACTGGTTCGCCGAGCTGTATGTGAACGCGCATTGTCATGCATTAACGTAAAATCGGAGCCAAAGGTTTGTGCAAATGGATGGACATAAGGTCTGAGAATATCCTCAACGTAATTTTCAGCGTTCATGTTTCCATTTACAAAAACGAGCTCAGTTCGCCTGTTCTTCATAATACCCGCCCATACCATAACTGTTGAGCCGCTGTATGGATGAACTTCCTGAACGCACCTGAGTCTTTCAGTATTTCCGGGTCGACGGTACACTCGCACCCTTCTTGTATCAGGCCTAAACCCGAATCGCGACTCATCGGAAAACATAATTTTATCCCATTGTTCCTGGGTCCATGTTATGCGTTCTCTACACCATTCATTTCGACGAGCGCGATTCCCGTGACGTATCGGTGGGCACCTGATAGGGCGTCGAGCTCGTAGGCCGTACTCATGCAGTCGATTTCGCACAGTTTGGGGACTTACATCAACACCACTTGAATTTTGTAGCCTCAAACTTATCTCTCGAGCGGTTAACATCGGCTGGCGTCTTGCAGTCAGTTGTATGTACCGGTCTTGCCGAGTGGTTGTACTCCTTTTACGGCCTGGATGCTGTTCAGCGGGTTCCCCTGTATTATTGTAGCGCTGCCAAAGACGACAAATAACACTTCTATGAATACCAAAATGTCGAGATACCTGAGATTGATTACTTCCCGCTTGCAACATCCCTACAGCTCTTTGCATTTCATCTGCCGTCAAATGACGTCGCTCCATGACGTAAAGAATATCTAACAATTCAATTTTGTCGCCAACTGTATTTAAATGGTTGGTAAAATTATAAAATCAAGACTAAAACGTAGCAATTAACATGCACTCAAATTCAAACAAATTCGCAGTCATTTGAATTTTATGAAAAAAAAACAAAACATAATCGAATTTTTTTTTTACAACCAGCCAGTATGTCATCAATAACAAAAAAGTTTACTTACCTATACACTTTGAGTGAGTAAATACTTAGAAATTAATTAATATAAATGGTAAATTTGTAATATCATGCATGTTGCTTAGACTTTTTTGATGTGTGTATTATTCAATTGATTAGCTTAAATTCTTACGATTTTGTTTGGTATAAGGTTGGTTTTGCAAATAAAAATCTCGCCAAACAGTGATTAAATTTAAGAGGCGGGTAAGTAAGGGTGTTAATGTATATTTTTTTTGTGTCTTGTGTCTGTTCCTAAATATATTTTATTTCTTTGTTTCTTTCTAATAAATATATTTGTGTTGTTACAGGGCATGGGCCAGATGCCGGGCCAGCCCCCCACAGGGCCGCCCCCGCAATAGCGACGCGCGCGCTAGACCCCCTAGCACTCGGCCAGACCTTGGCCGCCGCTAGACACGCACTCGCACTGCGGCGACAGTACACACAAACCCACTGTTACACACGTAACATATTATTATATATTATTTTAATTTTTATTATTATGTAGATGTTACATTTTATTATAAATGAATTTATAAAAAAAAAATTGTCGGGTTTTCCTTCCTGACGCTATAACTCAATAACGCACGAACCGATTTCCATGGATTTGCATTCGTTGGAAAGGTCTTGGGCTCCGCGAGGTTTATAGCAAAGAAAAATCAGGAAAAAATTCAACAGAAAAGCGGGAAAATAATGCCCGTGCGAAGCCGGGACGAGCCGCTAGTGAATTTATAAATAATAATTGGCAATGGCAATATCAGTTGTAGTTTCGATAATATCATATCTCAAGCGCCGATTACACTAGACTACATGTAGTCTCCTACATAAGGACGTCCTAACTTTTTAGTGTTAGGACGTTCTGTTTACACTGTCCTACATGTGATTACACTAGACTACATGTAGTCTCCTACATGATGTAGTTGACTACATGTAGTCTAGTGTAATCGGCGCTTCACTTACGATTGATTAGTTGTATCATAAAAATATCCATTCATTAAAGATAAACTTGGCACATTAATAACACAATAGTTTTGTGCCAGTTTTTTCTTCTTTTGAGACTAAATAGGTCCCTTAGTCGGTTTTTATGACTAACACGCAATGAAATGAGATAAAAAGGACTACGTTAACACTCAGAATATTAACATGAAAATTATTTCTGTTTTTAATACTTACGGCCCGTTCACGACTTCGGTCTAAGCGGCGCGCGGCGCGGCGGGCGGGGCGGCGTCGGTGAGCGGTGCGTTTTGCACGCCACGAACTTTAGTAGCGGTTAGTTGCAGCGGCAGCGGTGGACGTATTTACGCCGCTAGTACGTTACTCCTCTACCGCTGTCCACGCCGCTCTGATTCGTGGCGTCGCACTCATTCGTATGTACTTTTGTTCCCTCCGCTCCGCATGCCGCGCGCCGCTGCAGCGATTCGCTCAGATAAAACCGCGCGCGATTTCGCTACGAGCGGTGGCTCGTGGCGTGCTTCAAACATTCTAATACTTTTAATCATAACGCTCACCGCCCCGCGCTTAGCTGCCGCTCACAGCGGCAAGGTCGTGAACGGGCCGTTACTGTGTGTAATAAACATATTTTTTGTTGTATATTTTATTGAATATTACACATAAAAATAATTATTTTAGTTAGTGTATTATTATCGAAACTACATTCTGTTTTATGATGAAAATGTTAAAAAAAAAATGAAACTAGGAATGGTTATGAATTGTAGCGGATCTAGCCATATATGAAGTCGTAATAACCAAATTTTAAAAATAATACGTTTTTTGCCATGCAATGATATGAAAAGTTTTATATTCACAATGAAATAATAATAAATGATTGATTCAATATTTTGTTATGTATTAAATATTATAAAATGTAACATCTAGACGCGAAATTAATAAAAAAATAATTGCATTTTTACATTATTTTTTATGTAAACCCGTTGATCGGGATCATGGGACACTGAACTCCCATTATATGCCATAAAAGTAACATTTTATTTAATTTTAAGTTTTATTTTTTTATATTAAGTACACGCTTTGAAACAATTGACTTAATAAAATACCAGTGATGGTCGTGTTTGGTGCGGTTATAAACGGTTTTATTACGACACTGTAGTAAAAAGCGACTATTTGATTTTAGCATAGGCAAGTGCATATTGTAGACTTATTATTTTCATCGGGTAGTCTATTTATGCACTTACTATTTTTTATCAAATGAACTTGGTAACAAATTAAACCATTTTAATTATGAAATAATATTTTTTTAATTTTAATCAAACATTTAAAAAATATCCATTAATAAAATATTTTCGTCGAAAAGGCATATTTATCTGTTTTACGTATCACGCCCATTTTTATACTCTGGCAATACCAGAGTCCGCCTTAAACGATGGGTAACACTCGAGCCGTATGACGTCATTAAAAAAAAAACTCGCACCAAACACAACTTGAACACAAGAAAAAAAATATATCCAAAGAATTATTTAAACCGACTCTAAAACAAATGCGCTTAACCGACTTCACGAGTCGGTTCTACAGAAGCAGTGCGTAGTGACATAATATTTCGGACTTTTTAGTATATAAGTGTGTATATTACTAGTATATAGTACATTGTTTTATATCGGTAACAACGTGAAAGGGAAGGAAAGAAAAAATAAAGCATTTTTTTTTCTCTTCAACGGGAGAAAAAAAACTTTTTTTTTTATGTCTTAATCCAAAGACAAGAAAAATCCATGTAAAATATTAAAAGTTAGAAATATGTATAGGTATATCATAGATAAGAAGAATGAGAAAAAAAGATATTTTTAATTACAATTTTTCTTTTTTCTTTCGTCTTAATATTAATAATAGTAATTATGTTTTTTTTTCTCGCTGCCATAGTTGACACCACTATATCGCTTCTTTGTTTAATAAGCTTGACAATAATACGATGGGTTATTGTTTATGATCCATCATAGAGTACAGTGGTGTAAAAATAATTAAAAAACATTTATTTTACAATAAATATGTAGATTTTTTTTTTATAAAAAAGAGAATGTAAAAGTGCTTAGTGATAATACATTTAATATTGTTGTTTAGATATTGAGATAAAAAGAAAATCTACAAATTTGTTGATGTATTTTTCTTTTAAATGGCTGCTAAACTTAAAAAAGTACTTAACATACATATTTGTACTGCACCCTCCAGTGAAATAAATATCGTTTTGAAGTCGTTTGTAGGAAGAACGGTGAGTCATTTCATTTTCCTATAACACTCTTATAAGTGTGAAAGCTGTATAATGGTTATATAAGATCTTATAACGTTTTATTTATATATTTGTCTTTTTTTTTTCAAATCATATTTGCCTTTATAATATTAACTAATTTATAATATTACTTTGACAATTTTCAATGATTTAAATTTAGTTTATATAACAAAAAGTTTGAAAAAGAAAATGAAAACAAAAATGTCCGCCGTTCTCCTTGAAGTACTAAATGTAACATTGTGACAGTGGATCTACGAAATACGTAGTATTAATATTATTTTATACAATTATTATTATTTTTTAGTTATTATTATTATTGGTAGCTGTTGACTCGAAATCATGATAAAACGTACTTATACTCTTATTAGTGTAAGCCTCCGTAATTATTATTATTTCATTTATTTGTCTTATGCCATTTTTTTTATTATTGATATTAATTTTAATATCCCATTATTTTTTATTGGACAAAAGTGGCATACGATAACTAATCGATCCGTTGAATGTTATATTGAGCCTAGAGGAGACTTGCGATTGTCGAAGTTAATGAAATTTTGGTTTTGATGCTAACGGCCGAATACTCAAACGTCTTTTAAAATAAAGCGGCGCTTAAACTAGAAATTCTCATACAAATGTCTAGTTTAAGCGCCCCTTATTTTAAAAGACGTTTGAGTATTCGGCCGTATAAGTTTTATTTTGTTTCTTAGTGACAATATTTGTTATTACAAAAACATTGAATTTTTTTAGCATATTTTTGCGATGTCCCGTTTGGTCAGGGTAGTATAGAGGTTCCACAAGTAGTATGTTTTTTAAATAAACTGTTATAAAAAATTTGTCACCCAAAGCAAATCATATTTTAATAAAAAAATCATTAAAATCGTAATTAACACGCACAATCGCAAGTCTTAAATTAATTGACAAATAAAAAATCGCATAATTTTACAATTATAAATTTATTATTATTATTATAATATTATGTATATAAATAAATAATTTTAAATAAAAAATCGTCCGCTCAACAGAATTGTTCTATATCTTGTAATTTGACATTTTATAACTAATATTTATTTAATTGATTATGCTCTGCGAAATTATTTTTGAATTTTCTACGTCTGTGCTATTACAAAAGGCGTCCTGAAATACATGTGATACTGTTTATAAATATATTATCAGCACGATATAATGATAATAATCAATAATAATGATACTTTGATTTTTAATTATTTAATCTCTTTTATACAAAAGTTTACTAAAAGTAAGTTTGTGATTTACTTTCAAAGTTGATTATAAAATCGAAATTGTTAAAATATCGAATCTGCATATTATGTAGCAATCAATCAATCAACTAGCCTATTGCAGACCTGGACATAGGCCTCTCCCAATACGCGCCACAGAACTCGGTCCTGCGCCTTCCGCATCTAGTCCGACCCAGAGACCTTTATGAGGTCGTCGGTCCACCTAGCTGGGGGGCTACACGATATAGGCGTCCTACACGATAATATTATGTAACAAACATTCTTACAAATTTATAATGTAAATAGCATGCTGTAAACTAGCACGAAAACATTAAATCCACATGTATTTCAGGTAATATAAAATAGTTTTTTAATTGTTAAATCTCACATGACAATTTAATTATTCGTTCGGAAACGACTATGATATGTACTGCAGTTTATTTTTAACATTTAGTATAGTATTTTTAGTCGTTTCTATTAAAAATTATTTTTTCGTCGGTCTTTTGAAAGATTTATTTATTATGACTAAAACAGAATAATTAAATAAATTAATTAAATAACGTAATTTTTCTGTTTCAAAATAAAATGTATGAGTCAAATAAATAATTTGAATAAAAAGGTTTTTCAGAAATATTACAAAATATATTCAAATAAAAGTATCGGGAATTTTTTTTGTGAATATTTTTTGTAATATTTTTGTTGAGATTACCGACATACACACATTATAATTATTAGTTCTAAATATTACTGTATTATATAGACTTAAGGTTGATTTTCCCTTGTGAAGCAATGATTTAAAACATGTTTTATGAAGATAATATTCAATGTAACATAATATACCTAGCACAAAAGGGCCTAGTTGGGCCCACATTTTTAGCTCACACTTGCATCAAGTCCAGTGTTGTCCTACTAAAAAAAATAATTCTATTAAATACCAGTATTTTTTAATATGGTAATAAGTATAATTCTTTAAATTAAGCACACAAATCATAATGCCATCGAATCTTATTTCTTTTGGGTAATAATCTATACTTTTTGACAACTAAGTTTTTTTTTTGTCAGAAAAAGTTCGAAAAAAATTAAGTACATTAAATGTCTAATGTATTATCTTTATACAATGTATTGTCTTTATACATATACATATTATATTATTCCAATGATTTTGCTTAAATTAATAAGTAACATAACTCTTTATACATTCTGTAATGCAGTGATTTGGCGATCGAGATTATTTTGTAAATACTCGATTTTAAATCGAGTTGATTTAAAAAATAACAAACTCAATGGATTTTAAAAACCCGGTATAATATAAACTGGTATATAACGTTTTATAAACAGATAATTCAAAAATATCAATTGATATTAAGATGTTATGTTTTTATCTGTATTTTTAACGTAAAATACCAGTTTTCATGGACTCTATTTACTATACCGTATTGAGTCTTAAACGATTATTTTTGTTATAGATTACATACTATAAATATATCACATAATTAAACTATTTTTATAAAGTGAACACATAAAAAAATAATTAAATAATATGCTTTTCTCATAACATAATTTAAAAAACTCTGTAATCAAACTCAAAAAATGTATTGGGGTACATCTTAACAAACCATTTATAGATATATACTTATATATATCCTACTGCCATTAAAAACTTGGCGTACTAAAACCAGGTCAGATATTGTAGGATTAAACTGAAGTTTTCCTTTAACAAAAATAAAGCCGTGTCCACACAGATAGTTTATGATAGTGATATATTGATAGTGTTGTATATCTATTAATATGTATAACTCATACTATTTGTGAATGATCTTCATAATATCTTTTCGTTAAGTACCTAAGTTACTTTAGTTAGTAAGTACTTGATCACCCTCTAGTATAGTTTAGTTGATTCTCTTCCATTTAGTGCATAATTTAAGTTTTTATTAATTATCTATATTTTGTTGTCGATGCGTACCAAGTAGGTCTATTTTAAGATTTTTTTTTTATGTACGCATACATAATTTATTCGCAATATGATGCTCAGAATATTTTTTTTTATGAATGGTAAACGGTCCAAGCACATATGTATCTTTATCCTGGAGATTGTATACAAAAAGAGGCTTTTTTTGTTAATTTTTTTGTTGGTTTTTTTTTTTCATCATTGGCAACCCCAGCAGCCTGTATCATAGAGCATTTGATTTCTTTTTTCATTTCAAATGCATAGATTAAAATATAACTACAAGAAAGGTCTAATTATAAAAATGAATAATATTAATTAAATATAAATGTGCCATTCATTTTGCTAATTTTGTGTTTTATTTACACCTGTTTAATACTTTTGTGAAGAGTGGGGAGACTTTACAGGGGGAAACCGATGGATAAAGGAGGCACAGGACTGTTTAAGGTGGATAAATTAACCCGCAGTGGACGTCTATTGGATAGTATGATGATGAATACTTTGCTCACGGTTTTTGTCTTTAGCCTTTGATTGTTATGTAATTTACTCGCATCATTTGCGGCAGTCAAGCGTACAGTCAGTCTTGCAAGCTGTGGCCTCCGCACTGGTTGCTCTCTCGGCGTGAGTTCTAATCGCTTGACAAGTATCGCTTTTATAGCTCTTTTCGCTCAGCGACAAACTAGTGAAGCGAGTGCTTGCCGGCGCCAGTGTTAACTGTGATATCCATCTCTATTGTTCACACGGAAATTTGTAAGTTTCTTGAGCGTTTTCTCGTCGTTGGTGGGACAAGTGCCATAAGCACTAAAATTTACTAAACAATAGTATGTAAGTATGTTTATTTATTGTCTATAGTGTGACCACAGGAGCTGTGCACCTCCTGAGGTATGCGCGCGGCGAGAGGGGGTGGACATATTAGAGTACATGTTATATACTGGTATAGAATAAACAGTGCATGATGTAGCTACTAGCGACATCTGACGCAATTTACTTAAGTTATTTGGCTGGTACTGGTCGCTGCACGAGCGACTGTAGCAGTTTTCTATTAAAAGACAGTTTTTTTAAAAACTCCAAAAAAGTATTTACCTTGTTGTATAGTTTTAAGCGTAAATAGGAACATTATTTGTGTTTTTATAATGTAACTTTGAGAAAAATTACATCTAGCGGAATGTATCAAATACTCTAAGAACATGAAATTCTTAAAGAAAAATTGTTCGAATTGTTATGACACTGCCGTCAAAACTCGTGACAGCAGGTAGGTGTCCGTTATGGTAGCATACACAAGAGCTATATCGAGTTGGTTACAATGCCAAAAAACTCTGCATAAATAAAAATAAAAAAAATCCAATTGTTAAGATTAATGATGAGGAATAAGAAATTGTTAACACTACAGTATTCCTAGGAATTATTTTATACAGATTACTCCCTTACTCATAAACGCCTCTTAACCCTTTCCACGCCAAAGTCTGATATATGAGACAACTCATTTTCGTGCCCACGACGCCAACGTCTGATTTATAAGACAAAAAAATGTGTACTTTTGTCTTTTATTTTTACTAGCACACACGAAGTTATTAGTATGAGTTATAGGTTTTTCTGGGCAATTACTATCTTCAAAATTAAAAAAGATAAAAAGTTGCAGCTTATTCTCATCTTGTTTTATGTTTATTTATGTAAAAACAAAACCATTTTTATGCCAAAAATGTAGTTTAATTTTACTTGAGTGCTACACGCCATAGTCTGATGTATAAGACTAGTGAAGTAGAATAGTGATGTCACCAATACAAAAATTTAATTTTTAAATTGATTTTTGTTCTGAAATAAAAGGCAACTTACTTATTTTATTAATAAGAGGTGTAACACTTAAAACTAAGGACTTTATTTTTGTCCTAAAAATTTATGTGAAATAATTAAATATTGCAATAAAAAGTAAAAAAAAATGCCTATCGATCGCGGTTTGTTCCCAACACTATCTTGCATAATCATGCAACAGTTTCAAACGCCAAAGTCTGATATATAAGACAGGAAATGACGTCATAGGCGAGGAATGAGTTCGATAAAAAAATATTTAGTGTTGTATAAATGTAACCAGGTATTTAAAAACAAATCTTTTTTTATATTTTATCCTCAATCATCATAACAGCCCATTAATGTCCCACTGCAGGGACGGGCCTCCTCCAGTGATGGAGGGATACTTGGCCTACTAATACCACGCTGGCCAAACGGATTGGTATAGGGTTTAGTTTCAAGTTTTCCTTCTTTTTTACTTCGTAAAGATAATATTCACGAATAGTCCCTTAGTCGGTTTTTACGACACCCATGGGATGAGATGGGGTGGTGACACACTGTATTCTTACTCTGTCACCACACGGAGACTTACTCCGTCACCACACGGAGATATTAATATCATATTCGATTTAATCATCATATTTATTGTCAGTGTCGTGTTGTGAATAAAATATACTTCAAAATCTCGTTCGTAGAATAACACAGCAAAAATAATTATTAGGGGAATAACATGTAGATATTTCACTGTTCTTTCTATTTTCTGTTTATCTGGCTAGTAAATATACTAGCAAAGATAGTTTATTACTTCTTACTATTAAAAATAATATTTCAGAGAGGAGATATTGAATTTAAAAAATCAAATTATTGTAAAACCAATATCAGTCAGTAAACTACTTTCTATTTTTGTGTAAATAGGATTCATTATTACTTTTAATTTAACTGACATTATTGTACATTTTTTAAATTATCAGTACCGGAAGTAGTCTTCTCCCTATAAAACTCAAGAAACATTAAGCAAGCATAAGCCAAAGTCACATTTATCAGACAGCTAGTGCTGGAAAATATATTCCTTGAAAGCTTTTTCTTTGCTCTATTTTTTGTTCCAAACTAATAAGAGACATTGAAATATGTTTAAACAGTGTGAGAATTGAATATTAATACATATTGAAACGATAAACAAGTTTGTATTTATTAAATTGATCTAGGATATTAAATATATCGATATCAAACATTCCCAACACTAGGTCATTTGACGAATTTTGGGCCGTGGCGTGTGGCGAGCGTTTTTGATTAAAGTGCGTGGCGTGGAAAGGGTTAAAGAACAATGCTCAAAACGTCCCCAGCTTGTAGCACTTTAAAACCTATGTTAATTGAAAGGCCTTAGTATTCTCATCATTTTATTGTATGACAGGAAATCTCAAATGTGTATCCGAAAAAAGTTATATCGCCTGAAAGAAACCGAAATCAGTCACAATTATGTTGCTGTTTGTTCTACTTTTTCGAAATGATAGCCAATAAAATACATAGTTAACAGTAAACAAGTTATATCATGTAGAAACACAGAATATAAGAAAAATATAAAAGATTATTTATTTATTTATTATTACGCGCCCTATATGTCCGAACACACGATTTTTCTTTTTTGTGAGCACAAGTAGTTTGTCTCGTGGGACATTTACTACTTCACGCTGGCTGTGGGGCGGATGGCCCTCAACCTAAGACATTTAAGTGTCATGCCTCAGGGACACCCCTTGTGGGCACGAACCTCGGCCTGGACCGTCACCGACTAACAGGATCTGCGAAAGGCACGCCCTCTAGGAGCGAACGCGGCGCGTATTCCTGCCTCGGCGGCGAGGACGAAACCGCGGACGTGTTGTTGTGGCTTCGCGAACCGTATGAGCTCAACGTTGAGCGATTGCGATATTCTAGAGGGGATGTACCCGGATGCCTCAACCACTAGTTGGTTGGGATGAGTGGCAGCCGTTTCAAAGTAGCGACGGGAACAGAGTTTCATGTGTTGCTGGATGGTCGGCAACTCGAGGTCAATGTGGAGATCCTCGTTACGCATGAACCACGGTGCTCCCGTCGTTTTCCGCATGAACCTATTCTGAATTGTTTGTTACCTATGGATCCTGCTGTGTGGCCTAAGGTGGGCGATTGTGGATTTGAAGGACCCAATATCATACGATGGAGGAAATACGTGAGCCGGAAGTTGGTTCCACAATTTAATAGTTCGGCATAGGAAAGAATTCCCGAACCCTTTGGTGCAAGCCGATATCCGACAGACCATCAGAGTATGACACCGCAAATCGGCGCCAGTGGTCCTGTTATGAAAAGGGGACGGAGGAACAAGATCGAATAACTTAATTTAAACGTGATTTTAAAATGTTCAGGAATTCAATAATACACTTCCTCATCTCTTCACAGACTTCCAAATTGCTGGAGCCCTTCTCAATACATTCAGTGAGCCTTTTCATGACAGTGTCTATGCCACAGACTTCGTTAAATGAATTCATCGCAGAATTCACATCAACAATGACAGGGGTAACTACGTTACAGGCAGCGGGCTACGTTCAGAACATTGACTGATGAGTCCATAAATGTACCGTTCCCTGAATTGTCAAACGAGTATATTATTTTGTTTAGTTTGGGGACATATCACACTTAAAACTAGCAGCTTCCTATGTTAGCAAACATTTACGTGGCGGCGTCTGCAACATAGAAGTCTGTGCAACTCCAAGCCCAATTATGAACCAATACGGTATAAACACGGCAGATTGCACTCTTTTGAGGGGTCGAGTTTTATCCAAACATAGGTCAAATGCGACCTATTACAGGTATTTATTTGGTTTTAAATAACGCACAGGATATAAACGCCATTCAGGCATATTATTGTACATGCTTAACTGATAAGAGAACAGTTGGTGCCTGCGCGCATGTCGTCAGTATCGTGTGGTACTTTGGTATTGAAAGGCATTTAGACAATTTCAATGGGCCAGCCAGTGCCTATAATAGACACTGAAAATACTGATTAATGTTATAATGAAAGTTGCTATTATGAAGGTATTTTTTATTTGAAAACTTATAAAAACCGTCCATGACCACTTTACAAAAAGCGGGAGTCATTTTAAAACTCAGAATAAGTTCATCCCACAATATTAATTACAATAAAAGACATCATAAACAATAATAAAATTATCATTGTGACTGATTTCGGTTTCTTTATGTCGATATAACTTTTTTCGGATACACATTTGAGCTTTGCTGTCATACAATAAAATGGAGAGATGATTAATACATTTCGATTAACATATATCTTAAAGTGCTACAAAGTGGGGACGGTGTCCATACATTTTTGAGCATTGTTCTTTAAGTTAATTGATTACCTTAAATTCTTACGGTTTTGTTTAGTATAAGTTTGATTTTACAAATAATAATCTCGCTAAACAGTGATTAAATTTAAGAGGCGTTTTTGAGTAAGGGGTGAGTTCTAACTAAGTAAGTGTAATATATTACAGACATGTCTATAAAGTCGTCGAATTTGTGATTTTTATTAGTTCATTAATCTACAATAAACTAATACTGACTTACGAAGAACAATGTAAACAACGAGTAGAGTAAATCAAAGTGGCACGCGGGAAGTGATTTTTAAAGTTATAAGGCGATGTTTAGCGGAGCACGATTCTGGTCAACTTTTATGCGATTTGGATAATGTTTATGGGCGAACTGCAACTTTGATGGGTATGTAATCGTGTTACTGTTTTTCGTAATCTGTCTCAAGTAATAAATTCACTCCATTTGAGATCTAGAGACCAAAAACAGGCATTGTGTACATAGCACATTTTTAGGTCAGATAGAGCTAGATAGGGCACAAAAACACTGGCCTTCATTGGCCAAGGACCGACATTTGTGGAAATCAAAGGGAGAGGCCTTTGCCCAGCAGTGGGATGATAAGGGCTGATACGATACGATTCATTGTAAGTAAGAAAAATCGTAGTACGACCATTTCTGTTGATACATTATTTATTTATCAGTTGCATTAGTATAATTCAGTCAAGATTTATCCTAATTTGAATTTGAATTAATTGCTTTATGTCTATATTACGGTTGATATTGATAACTAAACTATGTCACTTTCGCATCGACTGGTCTGTCTACAAATTAATTGCAATATTTTATTAAATTTTATATCATTTAGCTCTTAGTGAATCCATGTTAATTGATATCTTGTTGGTTAATATTTAACACTGAATAAATTTTAGTTAGGTATTGTAGTTATTCTTTCCATTCCATTAGAATTATTAAATTTAAAAATAACAGATTTAAAAATAATGAAAAGCTTGAAACTCCTCGTAAACACAGGCAAGGCCGGCCAAAGAAAGAAATGTATGTTTCTATATTTCTGCTGTTCCCCACAAAATACAATTATGTTCTACAGTAAAAAAGAGGTAGGTATATAACATTTTTCTTCTTTTATCTGTATTTTGTTTCTAGTTATGCCTAAATTCATTGTAGATCAAATGTTGAATTTACATAACTTTTGTAAAATTTCGAGTTCCAACCCTCAGAAAATTGCAGATGATAGCTAGAACTGAGATGGATTTTAATTGTAGTCTTGAAGTTCTACGCAAAACCTTAAATGCAATAGGCTTACCTACAAGAAATGCCCTAGTATTATAAGTGCTCTAATAGTGTAGTGTTATTTGAACATAATTGTTTTGAAAACTATTTTGTCAGACTAAATAGGGTTGCAACGTGTAGCACAGTGGCGCCCTAATTTTTTGTTAGGACTTTATAGACAGACTGTACCTACATTAAAAAAAACCTTTTATCTCATAAGGACAGATTCTCATAAAGACAGATTCGCAAAAGGACAGATTCTCATATGGACAGATTCTCAAAAAGACAGAAATGGTACAGTTGTACACACTTTCATGCAAGTCATTAGGACATGAAATCGTGAGCATCGCTATGAATAAAAAAAAGGAACGCTGTCAAAAATAAAACCGGTCTAGTGCGAGTCTGACTCGCGCACCGAGGGTTCTTTGCAAAATTTACCCGTCAAAATGTGATGACGTCACGACGACTTATCTTGTATCTTGTATTTCTTTATTAATGGCCTCATGAACATAGTTACATATTTTGCCAGTGTCAAGTGAGAGATATTACATTCAGTATAAGTAAAAGTAAGTATAAAAGTAACATTAAAAAGTCGATGCTTCACTTTTCATTGTCTTTCTTGAGAACTTGACGGAACGCGTAAAATGGAGACAAGAACAGCAGGACCACAATGCCACCAGCTATTCACCAATCACTTGCATATTTATTCATATTAATTTACTGACGACGAACAAAAAAAACAAAACTGCATCTCTTCTGCATCACAAAATCTTCGAAAAATCAATTTGTAAAAAATATATAAATGACAGCTCAACCTCTCGTCATGGCGTCCAGTCAAATTCCCCACGACGACTTATCTGTAAAAATTCTATGAAGTCACGACTCATCTGTCAAAAGTTCAATAAAGTCACGACTTAGTCAAAAATTACTTTCCCGCCAAAACTCTATGACGTCATGTCTTAAAAAATCAAAAATATAATATGATGGAACTAAAAGTTAAAGGTTTTCAAGTTTTTTCTTTAATATGTACTGTAAGACCTTGCATCAGGCCAAATTTTAAGTTTGTATGTAGACTGGAAGTTTCCTGTAGGTTTTGATACCCTTTGAGTTTGAGCTGTATCTCTTGAATGAGTTGAATTAGAAGTTGGTTTTTTTTAACAGCTCTAAAACGCAACAGACTTTGGTAAAAATTTCAGCTCGGTACCACTATGTGTTCCTGAGAAATATGATCTTGACAGACAGACAGACGGATAAAAAGATGACTGAGATACTGATCCCTTGATCCCTAAAAATTAACGTCGACATAACAAAAACTTAAAAAAAATATTATTTATTTGATTAAAAATTATTTCATTATGTAGGTATAGGATAATAAATAAGTATAATATAACTATTCTTTTGTTTTTTACTGATGCTCATTTGTTTTTCATAATTTTTCAAATTTTCCTTTTCTTCTTACTATTACTTTTGTCTTTTTGCGAATCTGTCCATATGAGAATCTGTCCTTCTGAGATTCTGTCTTTTTGAGAATCTGTCCTTATGCGAATAAAGGAAAAAAAATAGTTGTTGTAGTTTTAATATTATAGCGTAATGAAATAACTCCAGCCCGGCCCCTAAGAACCGTTAATATCTCCGATAATATTGAATTTTGTATTGAAATAAAGTGTTATACAGGCGTTATTTCAGGGTTACATTTCTACTGTATTAACAAAATTACTGTACCTATGTTTTGTATCTGTACCAGTACTATGAACATAAATTAACATGGATTTTTGACATATTCCACTGTGAATTCGCATAAAGCATTTACCTACACTAATTCAGTCAGAATTTCACGCATTATTTTTACATAAAGAATTTTTCAAAAGAAAAGTTCCCTTTCTATCAGAACTATCACGTGTACGCTACCATAACGGACACCTATTTTTTCTTCGTCCCCCACCTCGCCGCGCATACCTTAGGGGGTGCACAGCTCCTGTGGTCACACTATAGTACCCATAGCACTAAGTTTGCTTAATTTGGGTCTAGACGGGCGGCGCGGCTGTGTTTTATCTATGCGTAACTTTCAGAACCACAATAGGAAAGTATAAATAAAACAACCAAATTATATAAAACGTACTGTACTTTATTATAGATGGCCAAAACAATCAACTTAATAATTCTTACAAAATAACCATAATTAATTAAATAAGGCGCTCTTAAGTTTAACATATCATATATCTAAAAGTATCAATGATACACTTACAAAATATTCGACCTATTAGGCATAATCTAACAATTATGCCCTATTAGGCATAACTAAAAAATTATGCCCGACAAAAAATCCAGCTAAAGAACACCTACACAACACCTCATACCTAAAACAATCAAAAACATCAGATATTTAATTTAAAAAAAAAACACTATTTAGAAGCAGAACAAAGACAGAGTAGGTACATGTCACAATTATAACCTATTTTTTATTACTGCTGACTTTGACAATTGTTACAAAATGGCCGACTTCTGTGCTAACCACAAAATGGCGTCGATTATCGTCTGACTACTAGTTTTGTCTATTTAAAACGATCGATAGGATCCTACTCCTTATACCCAACTTTACACTCCTTCACTAAATTCAATTATTAAGTATATCATATTATAATTAAAATACAATACATCTTAAAAATCTAATAATAGACTAAGTTAGAACAATGACTTTTCTATTTTAGAGAAGATTCTACACCACATCTTTACAATGTAGGTACCTATTGCGTATGGACACAGAAATTAACAAACAACATTAATTATTACCTAGGTCAAGAGAAAATTATTCAGATGGAGCTACACAATGAATCACAGAATATTATTTTATCATAACAAAAAAATCACCAAAAGAGAACACAATCTATATTACAAGGTACAGCCGCTCGAGTCGTTCTTCCTGTATCATTCTCATCAGTTTAAGACACAAACTAATACCAGGTGTTTGTGCGTAAGCCATTCATTTTATTTCCACATGACATGTTTGATTTGTAGGTAACATTGAGACAAAAGTCAAATATCAAAATCATTTTATTCACGTAACACACACATATGAACGTAACAAGATATGTCTGCAAATACTTTACCGCCAGATTCGCAAAGAAAATTGAATAATATCTCATAACTAACCATAAAGAATTTTTTTATAGAGTTGACAGTTATGACATAATAATGACTGTAAAAAAACTAACAATTACCTATAAATATATTTTTTTTTAAAGATTTTTCCATTATATCGGACATTATTCATTTCAACAAAAATACCTAATTAAATCGGTATACTTAAGTAATAAATAACTAACATACTGCTTAAAGTTAAAAAAATAACGATACTTCCTCATTCACCCTTCAATTTTCAATTCCCCCAGTTTCACCCTTTTCACTTATAAGGTACCTGCGGGTAACAAGAGCAGGTGGGTATCAAGAGCCGTTGCTTGAAAATGACACTTTTAATGATCACAGCACCCTACATTTACACATGCTTAAAAATGACCAATAGGAAAGCTAAGATCCGAGCTCGCGTCGTCGCACGATCATCAATCTTACCAGTAGCCACGAGTCAGTTGAGAGTGATAGACAACGCAGC
Source organism: Schrankia costaestrigalis (assembly GCA_905475405.1). NCBI lineage: Eukaryota > Metazoa > Arthropoda > Insecta > Lepidoptera > Erebidae > Schrankia > Schrankia costaestrigalis. The sequence continues at coordinate 768,862 of FR997853.1, read as the reverse complement.
TCCACTATAATTTTATCTTGCCAAAACAATTTTTTTTTTACCTAAAATACAGCCGTTTGTTCAAATCTTGTTAATTAATTGTGAATGTTATACAAATAGTGTGGGCTAGTGGAGATAAATTATAAATTTTTATTAATAAATACAATACTTTTTACCGTTTTCAATTATGCTATTATCAGTGGCTAATACGGGCCACGCTCGAGGCGGGTACATAGGCCGGCCCTTATTATACATATAGAATGTAAATTAATTTTAACAAATTTCAATAGACTTCGTTATTTTAATACATACCATAGTTATTATTATTAAGCATGTATTTGTTATTATTTTTGTATCATAAATCATCCCTAATATCTTTAATTAACTTAAAAGTGTCCAAGTTGTTGATCTCGATAACAATAGGTTTTATAATAAGGATAAGAAGGGCCACATACGTGGCCTGTCTTATACCGTACTACTTATTTATAAAAAAAAAATGTTTTAGTTTTGTAATTTCCATAGATAATATTTAAAAAGTTACAAACTCATTGCTTACGTCTGTGATTATTTTGACAATATGTTATAGATAAAGGTTTTTATGACATGTTTTTGCTACGTTATTTTATTAAGAGCCATTGCTAGTTTTTCCTTTGATTAAGTAATGTTAAAAGCGTGATTTAATGCCAAATGATAATTAAAGTCAAATGAAACCGAAAAAAATATTTTTTCAATTGATTACTCTTTTAATATTTGAATTAAAATTTGGCCCTTATAAAACTACATACGTTTATTAAGGGCCAAAGAGAGGGTTTTTTAAAATCATGATTACTATGCCTAATTGAGATGAAAATACTTGTAATAGTACTTTCTGATGCAGATATTGAAATAAACATTACCATGATATTAAATATTTTATTATATTCCTTTATTTATAGAAATTATTTAGGTTTAGATTAAGGTGGCCCTTATTTACCGCAAGTACCTTACATTAGTTAATTACCAACTAATGTTAAATTGTTCATGAATTTGAATTAATATCAAAATCGACGGGTGGCTGTGGTGGGGGAATGTTCTTCTCCTTCCATTGCTCAAATTTTGAATCTTGCGAATCTTAAAAAAATAGAAAAGGCTTTATTAAAAACTCGTTTCAATTACAATAATTTATTTATCTAATCTATAAGGATGGCTCTAAAAACCTCGGGGCTGGTTTCGAATCTATGATTTTTTCTGTGTAGATACATCCAGGAAGAAACCCTTATCCAACTAGGCAAAGTGTCTCTGGTCCTGTGCTTCCCTCATTCATCGGCTTCCCGCCGTTCTAACCAGATCGTTAGTCCGACCTGTGAGGTGCATCCCTACCCTGCGTTTTTCGGTACGCGATCGCCATTCCAGAACTTTTCTGCCTCAACGGCTATCGGTTCTTTGTGCTATGTGCCCTGCAAAACGGAGTGCTATGTGCCCTGCAAAACGGAGTGCTATGTGCCCTGCAAAACGGAGTGCTATGTCGGTCACTTTGATTTGGTTCTCCAGCGGATTTCCTAATTTCTGGTTCAATCACGCAAACAAACAAAACCTAATACAAACCTGCAGCGGTCGCTCTGGAGGAGGTGAGCGAGGGTTTGAAGAACCTCGTCAGGATAACCCTGGAGGGGGAGATGGGTCGCACCGGGTACAGGCATCGCCGCGAGACGTGTGCGTATCGAGGTCGAGGGGCACTTACTTTTACATGTTCTGAAGAGTAAAGTTATTATTGGTTTGGGTATATTTGGTGTTAGTAAGTACCCGTTGTGATTCCATTCGGCACTTTACACACGGAGAGGTAAATCGGTGTTTTAAATAAAAAAAATAATAAAATGTTTATTCAGTATCAAAACATACATTTGTTATGGAAATTGAGACAGCCCCAGTAAGTAGTATAATAAACACTTGTGTTGGGGTTGTTTTGGTTCTTTGCGCTATCCCTTACCGAGAAATTGACCAGCCCGGCCTGCCCCGCGTAGGCGTCGTAAAACCTTTGCCAAGTATTATCTGTATAATAATAATATTCGTTTATTTCTCACCAAAACCGAAACAGTAAAGATAAAGATAAAGAGATAAAAGAAGTTTATTTAAAGAATACACATGATACATTTTAAATGATCCCACCAAACTGCAGAGGAAACAAGAGAGAGTAATATGAGAGTAGGAACAATAAAAAAGAAATTAGACTTAAGCTAAGGAGACAAATATTCCGGTTGTGGATTGCCGGTACTGATGTTGGTATTATACTCGTATTACCTGTGTTATACACAGAATTTATATATAGAAGAAGGGAAACTTAAACATTTCTGCCTTGACAGTTTGGTGTTAGTACACCAAACACGCAAGAGGGAAACTAAATCACTTTCCTTAAGCCCGCGACCGATAAGTACAAGATTTGTATTAAGTTTTCCTTCTCCTGCAAAGATTGGATCCTTACAACTCTTTAATGTCCTCCTGCGGGGAGAGGCCTCGTCATGTGACAGAGATAAGCTTGACCTATTTATACCATGCTGGCCAAACGGATTGGTTTATGTTATAAGCTCATTTCTGTTTTACATTTAAAAAATAATAAGCAATAAGACCTCCGTTTATCCGTTTATTTTATTTAATCACTCGTTTCTCTAGAATCAAAATTGTTGTCTATTATAATGTTGTATGACTCGCTTAATGAACGTAGACGAGGCCCGATCGGTTTGCCAGGATCGTGACAAGTGGCGTTCTGTCGTCTCTGCCGACCCCGGACGGGATAAGGCGTGAGTTTATGTATGTATAATGAAGTAAAGTTGTTAATGTTTAAAACGCTGTAAGTGTTACTCTCGTTTGAGTTTACAAGTATGAAAGTTTTAAACGAATTGTCAGCTATGTGTGTCATGATTCAGTTAATTCTATGGTGTAATAGTTTTACCTAACCTACATACATGATGCTGTAACTAACCTTTCCTGTCATCCTCATTGCTGATCACCTTACTGGCCCTGATCTCCGTGACCCTGGACACGAGGTGGACGACCAGCGCCAGCGCCACGCATAGGCCGCAGCCATACAGCAGGCCGCCGCCAGCCACCGCGTAAACGTAAGTGGGGTACCACCACCACTGGGGGACAAACTATGTCTTTATAGAAGATGGTTTAATCCATGTGGTGACGGAGTAAGAATACAATATGTCACCACCCCATCTCATCCCATGGGTGTCGTAAAAACCAACTAAGGGACTATCCGTAAATATTATCTTTACGAAAGAAAAAGAAGGAAAACTTAAAATTAAACCCTATACCAATCCGTCTGGCCAGCGAAGTATTAGTAGGCCAAGTATCCCTCCGTAATGGGAGGAGGCCCGTCCCTGCAGTGGGACATTAAAGGGCTGTTATGATGACTCTTCTTTTAAATGACCTTGTAAGTAAATACGTACATCATACCTTCGTAGCCGAGTGGTGAAGTCGCTGCACTTCGGAGAGCCCCGCTCCGCCATTTTGCCCGCACTGCACGGCGTGCAGACGTTGTCACCCGATAAAGAACTTGTATTCGATGGACACGGCACTGTAACGGTGGGTTAATATTTTTAATTATTTTAAAAATAAATAAGTTTAATGTACTAATAAATAAATAATATCACTCACAACATTCACACAACGCCATCTAGTCCCAAACTAAGCAGAGACTGTTGTAGACAACGGATAAACATATTTAAATACTTTTTTTTTGTAAATACATACATATTATACATAGAAAACACCCAGACCAATGCAAACAATCATATTCATGCACACAAAGATTTGCATTGAGCGGGAATAGAACCTCTGCGTAGCAGTCAATCAGTTATGTAAGATTAGAGGTTGTCAAACCAATAGTAGTATAATATAATATTAATAGAAATTAACTTACAACATATCATCATATTACGTTTGAGATAGTACCCGGCGCGACACTTGACCGCGATCATCAGCTTGCGCGCCTCTATCACGGATGATAGCTTGTGATACTCGCTCTTCCTCTTTGCATCTGTAAGAGGGAATAGTGGGATTACTCGTAGTTATAGATTTATCCGTGCGGTTACGGAGTAAAAATACAATATGTCACCACCCCATCTCATCACATGGGTTTCGTAAAAACCGACTAAGCGGCTATCCGTCAATATTATCTTTACGAAATGAGAAGAAGGAAAACTTGGAATTTTACCCTATACTATTACATCGGGCCAACGTGGTATTAGTAGGCCAAGTATCCCTACGTCACGGGAGGAGGCCCGTCCCTTCAATAGGGACATTAATGGGCTGTTATGATGATAGATATTTCTGGAGCTTTGAGTACGGAATAAATTTTGGAAGACTTTATATTGAAACAATCACAATATTTATAGTTGTTGAAACGGACATAAGATCGTCTTGCATGGGTCGGAATGTTGGCAATTACATGTGGCTGAGATGAGAATGCTTAGATGGATGTGTGGTGTGACAAGGATGGATGGAAGTATGCAAGGAAAGATGAAATGAAACCGTTTGTCTTGGTATGGGCATGTAATTTAGAAGGGATGAAGCCTGTAACTAGGAAAGTAATTAATATAAATGTCGATGAATGGAAAAGAAGAGAAAGGCCGAAGAAAAGATGGACGGACTTCGTAAGAGAGGATATGAAAGAAAAAGGAGTGAATGATGATATGACGGTTGACAGGAGTTTGGAAGGAAAAAGCCATTTACGCCGACCCCATGGAAATGGGATAAAGGCAGGCGACGAAGACCGATCAATGATCTGATGAGGGTGACGATAAGATAGATCCAGAAGGAAAGGATTATTGTAAAGGGAATGTTCTCAGAATTAAAGTGTTTCGTGTGTTATGGAGGTATAATTGTAACGTGTTAAGAGAGGCCTATGCCCAGCAGTGAACTTCAATATGTTAAATAGATTACATGCAAGAGTAACATTCTCCGTGTGGTGACCGAGTAAGAATACAATCTGTCACCACCCCATCTCATCCCATGGGTGTCGTACAAACCGACTAAGGGACTATCCGTGAATATTATCTTAACGAAATAAAAAGAAAGAAAATTTAAATTAAACCCTATACCAATCCGTCTGGCCAGCGTGGTATTAGTATCCCTACGTCACGGGAGGAGGCCCGTCCCTGCAGTAGGACATTAGTGGGCTGTTATGATGAAGAGTAACATACCTTTCTTCCATAGTTTGTGTGTGACTATGGATTTACCAAAATCGGTGCAGGGCGTCAAAGTCTCATTGACACCATTCTTCGATAATACAACTGCAAAAACAAACAAAATTATTCACTTGTAAATCACTTCTGCAGGAGACTTTCCAAGATGGCTTCCACCGCTGTGCATTTTTAACACACTTAAACTAGTACGCGTGTCTCAGTACTCCAAAAAGAGATAGAAGAAATTATATAAATACCTCTGTGGCGTAGTGAATATGTTACATGACTGCTACGCAGAGGTCTCGGGTTAGATTCCCGCTCAATGCAAATATTTGTGTGCATGAACATGATTGTTTGCATTGGTCTGAGTGTTTTCTATGTATAATATGGATGTATTTACAAAAAAAAAGTATTTAAGTATGTTTATCAGTTGCCTAGTACCCATAGTACAAGCTCTGCTTAGTTCAAGACTAGATGGCGTTGTTTGAATCGTCGCCATCTTAACCCATTGACCGCCTACACGTTGCCCGCTTGTGTTTCGGTTCACAGCACGATCTCTAAAAAGACTTGCCTAAAGGGGGCTAATCATCACGTGAGCGCCGCGTACACGCAGCGTTGACGCCCGTGGAACGCTGACGTCAAATGTAGGGGAGGACTGACTGAATCATATCGCCTAGGCTATTTTCAAGCCACGTACCTTCATTACCAGTCAAGACCGGCACATTACCGGCAGCTAGGCGCACCATAGACAACAGTGCGTTCCTCCGGCACTCGACGCTGCAGTTTAGGGGAGCTACTTCATACATTTTCAGCACCGCTATAGCCTTCATTACAGTACGATTTGTAGCCTGAAATAATTTAAAAATGAAAAAGATAAAAAAGATTAAAAGTAATGATTGATTGCTGTAAATAAAAATAATGATTTAAGTCAAAGTCAAAATAGCTTTATTCAAGATAAATACAATTCTCATTATATATTTCTTGACGTCCTTTAAACTACTTAATCTAAGTTTAAATACATTTACAAGTTTAGCAAACTTTACCACCGCCTCCAAAGCGCCAGTAGAGAAGAAGCGGCGCAACAAACTCTACTGCTGCATTTTCTTGACGTCAATTTTTTTACATTGTAGATAACTGTAATCAGGCGCTGCAACCATTGTATACCATACATATCCATACAACGAAGGATTTTATTTTAAAATGATAAAGGTAGCGTCATGCAGGTAGTACATAAAAGTGGGAGCACCAAATCACATCCATAAACAATTCAGTAATAAAGACGTCGCTCAGCCAAATAACTCTTTAGGTAAATTACTAGAAGTGAACCAAAATGTAAATTGATTAATGTCAAGGTCGACCAGTCACCCCAAGTAGCACCCGTTCACGAGTATAACGCAGAGGTCAGCCATCAACCCCCTCGCCATATTGTAGGGAAGGGATTGACCCGGCCCCCACGCCACCACAAGCAATGACTCGACAGGACTCGTCATGCTCACTAAAATAGTGAGCATGACGAGTCCTGACAATAATATCAACAAAAAAGAAATAAGATGAAAAGAGATAAAAATGGCAGAGGGACGCCTCCATTTAACATCGACCAAAGTAATTTTCCGCGAGTCTTAATTCATAAAGGTACATTATTTTAAGAGTGTAGTATATTACTCTTTTATCTTTGTTTCTTGTGAAACTAAAACTTATATTGTAATCTTACGACTAGGAGCATCATCATATCCATGGGTTCTTATCCTTAAGGTAAGTAGATGTATCATAGTAAGCTTTTTTGCACAATTTAGGCTTGATATAATTCTTGAACTTATTATGGACATGTTACAAACATCTTTTGGTAGTTTATTATAAAAGCGTACACACATGCTACAGAACGACCTACCTATTTTTCGGAGTCTGCTGCTGGGCACAGCTAAGTCATCTTTATTTCTCAAATTAAGATTATGAAAATCGCTATTTTTATGAAATTTATCACGATTTTTACAGCTGAGTCACGTGACTAGTGACGCCATAGAGTTTTGGTCACGTGACACGTGACGTCATAGAATTTTGACAGATGAGTCGTGACGTCATAGAATATTGGCGGGAAAATATTTTTGCAGGGGAGTCGTGACGTCATAGAATTTTTGACAGATGAGTAGTGACGTCACAGAATTTTTGACAGCTGAGTCGTGACATTTGTCGTTGTAACAATCTGGTATTATTACTTAAAGTAGTAATTTTAGTTTTAAGTATAACATTCGCATGCCTGTATATGTCGGACTCCTATTGAAAATGTTAACATCAAGATGTAACCATGTTCTATAGCGAATAAATTTCTTTCTTTCTTAGTTTTATAACGTACAATTATTGCAAAATATCATCGCTCTGGTCTTTTAGACAGAGCAATCATAGCCATAGCGATAATAAAAAGTCATAAAAGCATTAATATAGCCCAAAATAAAAACAGTAGAAAGTTGTGTTTACGTCTCATAAAGAACATCATTACTATCACTTAATTCACTTAATAAGCACATTCACAACCTTACTACTTAATTTAAAAAACATGCCATATCAATCATCAAATTTGAGAACCAAACCCAGATAAATCATAAACTTACCTTCGCAATGTGGGAGCGCGGGAACGTGGCACACACGTATCATCCTCTGAGGTTAGACCACTACTGCCACTACCCCGGAGGAGGGGAATAGAGTTTCTATTTCGTAAAACGAGGGATGAGCGCGATGTTTTACTCCAGCGCAGAGCGATGAGATAAAATGCCAGGTCATGACGATAAATTTAAATTGTGCCAAAAATATTGTTAATATAATTTTTTTTAAAATATTACAATGAAGATTAACTATTTGTTATGTAATATAAAATAACATCGGACATATAAACCTTCTCAATAAAAAGTTACACAATGTTTTCTCATTCAATCGGGAGTTAGGTCAAGCCAGAGTAATTAGGATTTTAAGGTTTATGATTTTTTTAAAAATATTTATAATAAACTAATTCATAATTTTAGCCCTGCACCACATAGATTGACATAGACACCAAACTGTACATAAAAAAATGTAATGAAAACGTTTATCGATTTCAAAATGGGTTTCTCCAGTCCGACACGATAAAAAATGCCTCTGGAGATCTACCCAAATATATTGTGCATAGACAGTTAAAATACCTATTTCTTTAAATTTCTCCCTAAGTGATTCTCTGGGTCCCATTTTGTAAATAGCTCTGACAGCTCTTTTCTGCAATATAAAAATGGTCTCAATATCAGCAGCACATCCCCACAATAGTATGCCATAAGACATTATACTGTGAAAATAGCTGAAGTAGACTAGGCGGGCAGTCTCAACGTCCGTATATGCGCGAATTTATATAAACGAACAACGCTTGGCATAACACTGTAATCCTATCCTACTAAACCTACTAATATTATAAATGCGAAAGTTTGTAAGGATGGATGAAAGAAAGAAAAAAAAGAAAGAAAATCTATTGGATGGATGTTTGTTACTCTTTCACGCAAAAACGACTTATTGAATTTTGATGAAATTTGGAATATAAGTAGTTTAGGGTGTAGAATAACATTTAAGCTACTTATACAACGTGGGTGAAGCCGCGGGCATCAGCTATAATTAAAATTGATATTACAGCTGAACGATTAGTGAAAGTAATTTCACGCTGAAGGCAACTGAAGCATTATATCTAATGAAATTATGATAAATAAAAGTTAAGCATACAAAATAATGCCAAACATTAATAATAACAGATTTTAAATTATCGCGTTTTGTATACATTATACTATTTTTACGAGTCTTACTCGAAAGGACGACGCTCCGCTGACACCAGTCCCTCCGCGACCACGACCCTTGCAAGTCGGCCGAAACGTCGGAGAAAAACCTAGGTATTTATATTACTAGTATCTAGGCTAATTAGTATATACCGCGAGTAAGACCCGTAAAAATAGTATAATTTAATAATTACATTAAGGGAAATAAAAAAAAAGTGTAAGGACGCCCAATGCTAGAAATAGGCCTCCTTTAAAAATTTCAACCCCGCGCGGTCTTGTGCCGACCGTAAATGACTATTTTATTCTATACTAATATTATACAGAGGTAAAGTTTGTGTGTTTGTGACTAATATCTGGATCTACTGAACCGATTTTAAACATTCTTATTATTACATAACATATTCGTTGAATAGTCCCGGGGAGTGTCATAGGCTATAAAGTATCACGCTATGACTAATAGGAGTGGAGCAGTAATGAAATATGTTTTAAAAAAGAGTCGCGTTTTTTTCGCCGTCCAACAAAGTGGGCACGAGTCAGTTAGTAGATAAATAAAAGTAAGTAAAAATAGTAGTTACCCTTTCCTTTTGACACACAGGCTCCTCGATACTAAGCGAGCAGACAGTTCCACATCCAGACCGGTTCGACATCGCCTCACCCAAGTATTTGATAGCTTTGAGGTCCTGAAACAATACTTTATTTTGGAGGTTTGCACTAGGGAATAAATTACCACTGGGAATACTTACCACTGTGGAACACTTACGATTGGGTAACAATTACCACTTTAAAAAACTCACCACTGCTGGGATCACATACCACTATAGTTAACAATTTACCACTGGGGATCACTTCCCACTGAGGAACAATAATTACCATTGGAAATTCTTACTACTGGAGAATAATTACCAATCGGGAACTATCTAATAGGGACCAACTACCATACCAGAACAATCTCTATTAGGGAACAGCTACCATTAGGAAATATTTCCGTTGGGGAACACTTATCACTAGGGAACAATTACCACTAGGGAATAATTTTTAATAGGGAATACTTTCCACAAGCAGGCATGGCAATTTATCATAGTACTTTCATTTAAAGCCTGCACTTGGCACTAACACTAAAAATCTAAAGTGCCCGCTAGTGTAACCACAGTTGCTAAAATATCAAAGAAAATAAGAATAAAAACACCACTTACTTCATAAGTACATTTCTTGGCAGGGTGATACATTGGTACAAATACCACGTCGAATGCCGGTAACGTCACCACTTTGACTTTATACACCAATTGAGAGTCGCCGTTCTAAAGAAAAAAGTTAAAATAAATAATTGCACAAGTCTTTGACAAGTGCAACACTGCGGCGAGAGTCAATCAATCCCTTTCGGACTGTTCGTTCCACTGTTATGTTCCACTAATGGGTCCAACAGGATTTGCAAGTTCTCATGTCTCCACTGTTAACTAATAGTGGGACTATTAGGATGAGTAAATACTTATGTCTCCACTTCTGTTATCAGATACTGGACATTAAGGCCAGGCGCGCACTACGAGTTTTTCGCCGCGCGGCAGAAAAGCGCAGCGGTATAATGTCGCACTGTAATACTGTACCAAACAGTTTTACATTGTATTGCGCGCACTTGACGGCAGAGCCACCGCAGCCCACCAGTATTACTGTGCGACATTATACCGCTGCGCTTTTCTGCCGCGCGGCCAAAAACTCGTAGTGCGCGCCTGGCCTAATGCACTTGCGTTAATAATATATTATATAAGCTGTCATACCTACGAGTATCACTTGCACAGAACATTTATACTCAAAGGATCATTTGCATGATGGTGTCATGTCAATATTGAAAAATAAATACAAATATAAAAATTATTAACGATTTACAAAATGGAAGAAGAATTACATTTCATCAAGAGGAAAGGCGGGATAGTATTGCTTTACAATGGATATCAGTTCTATAAACATAAGAGTTTATAAAAGCACAAAAACACGATGGATTTGCAGGCAGAAAAGAAACACTAAATTTACTGGAGCAATAACAGTACATGTAAGTACTGAAGTACTATTTCATATTAGGGTCGGAACGTTTTTTTTTGCCAAACGTCAGTAAACCGTTATAGTCAAACTTTTAATTTCTTTTATTTTCTAACAGTACCACGAAATTATAACTCCGAGTATACAATGAGTTTTTTTTCCATAGGGTGACAAAATAGAAAAGTTTACGGGACATTCGGTTGGCTGTTTATCAGATGATGCAGAAAACACAGTGGATTTAGCTATAGATAACATTAAGTTAAAAGCTGCCATTTCAACTGACCCAATACCTTCCATTTTTCGAAAAGTTATGGCTCCGTTTAACATTGATTTTTTGCGAACCCGGAATTGAAAACCCATCTATCGTGAAATAACACTTTTTGAATGCATAGTACATTGCATGAATTTGACAGAGGCAGTTGCTATTGTGTGTTTACTTTTTTAAGTTTTATTTGAAACCATAGAGGTTTTAGTAAAATATGGCAAGTGGGGCCACTAGTCCAAAATATATTTCATAAAAATAGTGTTATTGGTTCCACTATCAAAATGGGTCCATGAGAACTTGCAAATCCTGTTGGACCCATTAGTGGAACATAACAGTGGAACGAACAGTCCGAAAGGAATCAATCTAGCCTATCGCAGTCCACTGCTGGACATAGGCCAGTCCCAACACGCGCCACAGAACACGCTCCTGCGCCTTCCGTATCCAGTCCGACCCAGAGAACTTTTCAAAGTCGTCGGTCCACCTAGCAGGGAGGTGAACTATACTACGTTTGCCAAGTCGCGGTCTCCACTTTTGGACACGTTTGCTCCCACGGCCATCGGTCCTTCGACAGATATGACCAACCCATTGCCACTTCAGCCTGCTAATACTACGAGCTATGTCGGTAACTTTAGTTCTTTGTCGGATAACGTTCCGAATGTCGTATAGAAATTAAGAACATATATCTATACCAAACTACAGGTGTATCGGCCAGCATTTCTCGGCTCCGCAGCTGTTATCTTCAGCTGAAGTCCATCCATCTCCACGTTGTCATGATGGAGCAGTGCCTCTGCTCTAGCATTCCACGTGTACGTAAGGTTCGGGGGTTCGATGTCGCTCTTGTTACAATTCAAAATGGTTGTGTCACCTTGCATAACATACCGCTCGTTCTGCAAACAATATTACAGATAACTTCTTTCTTATGACATTTGCGACTCTAGGGATCGAGCTCAGTGTTGCGGGGACATTTACAAACAAGAAATTAGCGGAAAAGAATATCCAAGCTCAAAATAATAATAATAATATAGCGATCACACAAATATATATATATATATCTTGCGTGCGATTCGAAGCTAAGACCCCTTATGCACGGCTGCATACACTACCGCATTGTCCTCAATAAAAATCAAGATTCCTTACTTAATTCTCCGTATTTTTTTAAATGTAACTGAGGGCTCTTTTACTTTAGTCGTGTATGAAAGTAAACGTTGTCCTTGCCGTTCGAAAAAATCCTTTAGGAGCAATTCACCAGATTCTCAATTTACCAGATTCGCAATTCACCAGATTCGCAATTGACCAGAAGTATAATCAAACACAAATTGAATTTTGATATTATGTCTAGTATAAATTCTTTAAAATAGACTTTAAAAATACGTTTTTTTAAATTAAAAAGAATGTATTGACGGAGAAAGAATGCAATATGTTATCACCCCATCTCATCCCACAGGTGTCGTAAAAAGCGACTAAGGGACTATGCGTCAATATTATATTTACAATTTAAAAAGAAGGAAAACTTTAATTTCAAGTTTTCCTTCCCTATACCAATCCGATGGATGAGGGAGACACAAGACCGCGCAGGGTGGAAACTTTTGGAGGAGGCCTATGTCCAGCAGTGGACGTCTATAGGCTGATATGATGAGACCAATCCGTCTGGCCAGCGTCGTGTAGTAGGCCAAGTATCCCTTCGTCACGGGGGGATACGGTCCCTGCAGTGGGACATTATGATGATATAAAATTTAGTTTATATATATAAAAACTAATTAATTCCCATTCAAGAAAGTTGCCTATTATTTAAATTGAATCTGAATACCCAATAAGATTATTTTTTAAGCCTTAAGTCCGGTGCTTTTTTCACCTTTGAAAACTTTTTAAAGGGCGCTTTAGGTCCAGGCACGTGAAACGATGGAAGTACTCACTAAAACCCACGGTGTTCCTCACTTACCCATTTAACGCCAGGATAGCGAAAATACTTGCATTTCTCGAAGCTGTTCTCGAAACCGATGGGCTAAGGTCAAACCCTTACACTGTAGAAAGGCTTTGGCTTGCTGACACTAAACAGCGACAAACTTATTATTAAAATTAATTGTAATATATTGAATTTGCATAATATTATAGTTTATCATACTGCAATGCATTTTCTGTTTGATAGTACAAAATCTGGTCAAATGCGAATCTGGTGAGTTGAGAATCTGGTCAATTGCGAATCTGGTAAATTGAGAATCTGGTGAATTGCTCCTAAGGGGAAAAAATTAAATTGAAAGAGCGCTAACAGCCGAATACTCAAACGTCTTTTAAAAGTAAAGCGGCACTTAAACTAGTCATTAGTATGAGAATATCTTGTTTAAGCGCCGCTTTACTTTTAAAAGACGTTTGCGTATTCGGCCGTAAGAAACAAACAAAGCATTTATAGAAAATAAACTAAGTAAACGCAATTTCAATGGAACAGATTTTAAGTTTCAAAAAAACAAATTACTAAATTACTTTTCATTAAGTAAATTTCTACGGGATGAACTTAAAAGTATCATCAACTGTATTATGAAGACTAAAGAGTAATTTAATAGCTACCTTATGCGGCATCAATGGTGGCAACACCTTCAGCTGCATATCCAGTACATCCATCGTAAGACTCCTCTTCGAACGAGTCAACATTCTATAAATGCCATCATCATCTTTCACGAAAGTCTCGAAAACATCACAATTTTGTTCTCCAGTCCCTTCAGAAACGCTTCTGATCTTAGAGTAATATCTTGGAGATCTTTTATTTCTTATCCAGTCCCATTTTACGTCGCTCTTGTAGTTGATAAAGAAGCTGTTATCCATTCTCCTGTATCTATAGCATGACATATTCTTCACGTACTCTTCAAACTCCTTCTCTGGAAGCTCTTCACTGAGCTGAATCACTCGGTGGAATGTGCCGTTTAGATCACAGATTGATTTACTTCGCATGTCCGTATCACTGGCCTCTTGAAACAAATGTCTCGGATTATTTTATTTATTCATAGCATTAAAGCCCGATTTACACAACGACAAGTAGAGTAGCGAGTTAAGTAGTAAGATTTAAATATATCTTCATCCTATTTTTTGGTAAGTTAAGTTGGCGAGACGCGAGAGAGAGGGCTACTTCGTACTTAACTCGCCAAAAAATAGGATGGAGATCTATTCAAATCAACTTGATCAACAACTTACTACTTATACCCTTTCCAGCGTAAGTTTAGCTTTTTGACATTTCACGTCCATGAAGTTTCATAATATTACCGCTTATTTTTCGAATAAATAATATTGTATTTCATGGATGTACCCATGTTTTTTTCGGTTACCATGGTTACTTAGTGATGGACACTATAGTGTATTCACGGAGACGGAGAGTTAGTATAGCGCCTTCTTTATCGCACATTATCATACAAATGACAAGGACAAAAAATACTGTTCTAGGGTCGGTGGGCGTTAACAAATCCTTAGAAATGTAAATGTGCGTTCACACTGCGCTTCTTAAAAGATCGCTTAGTTTATTACTGCGGCTTCGTCTGTCGTATAAATTGAGAGACATTAATTTGATAGATTTTTTTATGGGTATCTGATGGATATGAAGGAAAGAAATAAATTCGAGGATTTAATTCGCAATGATACGGCGGCAGTCTCAATACAGTTTTGGTTTGTGATTTTGACATTTCGTCTATAATGCAAGCGTCGTATGGTCGGTCTATGATTTTTAACGATGTTTAATAATTCACGTTTTAACATTTCAGCGTTATAGCTAATATTTTTTTCTCGTAACCAATTACAAGTATCCTGTTTTTTAAATTGGGCCGTTGGGATTCCCTCTATTTTTCTAGAGTGATAAGAAGCGTTATCCATGACTATCACAGAATTATCATCTAGCTTATTTAAAACTTCTCTAAACCAATTTTCAAATTCTTCGGCATTCATCTCCTTGTGATAATCGCCTTGTTTCTTCGACTCAAACATATTTAGACCACCTTCCATCCTCCATCTTCATCCTCACTCTCAACGAGAATATAAAAATGTTATAAAACACGTGTTTCAACAATGAGAATATAACAATAACTTAATGATAATAATAACAATGGATGTAGCGCACCAGTTTAATATACCAAAATTGGGAAATAGTATTTTACTATGGTAATGCTCATTTATGACAAAAGAACAATAAACGGGTCATTAGCACACCTGCGATGCTTAAAATTTACCATGGACCATTTATTAAAAAAAAATGCACACCTGAAGGTGTTTTCAAGCCAGTCGTTAGTTCATTAATAAATTATAAAATCCAATACACCAGCCGGTTCACAAGTCGAGCATACAGTCACAAGTATGAGCACGTCTGCACAGCACGGGAAGTATGAGTAGACTAAAAAGTACTCGTACTGTGTACACCGCCTTAGCGTTTATCACTGACCAATCGCAATTAAAAAATTGTGTGAGTGAGATAGCGCTCTACTAACTCGTCTCCGTGAATACACTATAATAACGATTACAACCATTAAGAAACAAATTACAAATAATCGGCAGAAATAAATGCTATGAATAAACCTGAACTCTTCATAATACGTTTATAGAATGTAATATGATATTTTAGATTAGCTATAACCCGCGAATGTGTCAGGATAAATTATGTATTTTAAATAATACCGCTAACTATAATTATATAATTTTAAGCTATAGGCTAATTCGAAAAAATAATAATAATAAAGAAAACAACAATAATATTATGTAAAAGATGATGTAAGTTAATGTAAGGATCCAAATGTGTAAAATAAAGCAAATTAGAAAATCGAAAAATCGCTTACAATCGAATGGCATTACATTCGAAATACTGCTGAACGTCACCAACGACAATCTGTCAAATGTTGTTAAATATAATGGAAGGGGTATAGGTACTTAACTCGTTAGTGTACTTGTCGATGTGTAAATCGGGCTTAAGATGGCAGACAAGCAGTGCTCTTTAACTAAGCAGAGTAACTTTAACACACCACTGTTTGGTGGTGTATTCAGTGATAATAGGTGTAAGGGTACAGTCGGTAGTGAGTTACTGTACCCTTCCATATGTGCAGAGTAACAATAACACACTATATTCTATTCATCTCGACGTGAAAAATTAGGTAAACAAATCAGAAAATAGGCCTTTTATTGTAGCGCCGATTACACTAGACTACATGTATTCAACTACATCTTGTAGGAGACTACATCTTGTAGGAGACTACATCTTGTAGGAGACTACATCTTGTAGGAGACTACATCTTGTAGGAGACTACATCTTGTAGGAGACTACATCTTGTAGGACACTACATCTAGTAGGAGACTACATCTTGTAGGACACTACATCTTGTAGGAGAATACATCTTGTAGGAGACTACATCTTGTAGGAGACTACATCTTGTAGGAGACTACATCTTGTAGGAGACTACATCTTGTAGGAGACTACATCTTGTAGGAGACTAACCCCCAGTTTCCGAATGACTGATCAAGTAAAAATCAACTAATCAAGTGTCAAAACTATAATTTTCTGGAACTAAAATGTCAGTTTTAACACTTGATTAGTTGATTTTTACTTGATCAGTCATTCAGAAACCGGGGTTAAATCTTGTAGGAGAAATTCAAACAACGAATATTAAACGAGACTAGTATTTCTCCTACAAGATGTAGTCTCCTACAAGATGTAGTCTCCTACAAGATGTAGTCTCCTACAAGATGTAGTCTCCTACAAAATGTAGTCTCCTACAAGATGTAGTCTCCTACAAGATGTAGTCTCCTACAAGATGTAGTCTCCTACAAGATGTAGTCTCCTACAAGATGTAGTCTCCTACAAAATGTAGTCTCCTACATAATGTAGTCTCCTACAAGATGTATTGACTACATGTAGTCTAGTGTAATCGGTGCTTATGTCACGATTACTCGTTTATACATATAAAGGAGGCTTTGCTTTATGTTCTGAAACTTTCAAAAGCAGTAAAATAAAACCAAGCATACCCTTATGATAGGTGTAGTCAGCTCTCTCCGAGGATGTCTTCTGATCAGATTGTAGCTTCATTCTTTTACCGTCGACTTCTTTACCTGCCTTTGAATAATACATGTTAGCTATAACACATAGAGTTAACTAAAATCTACTTTGAAATCCGAAAAGAAGAAAGACAATGGAAAAATTGGTACTCGATGCGGGACTCGAACCCGCGTCTCTGGACTATACGCGTCTAGCGCCATGACCACTAAACCAACCGAGTAACCGTCTCGACTACCAAATTTAACCATTGCTTTATACGGCACCGGGCCGCAACTTAGAACTCAACTGTACAACACAAACGAATTAAAATCTACTTTCTTAATGTAAGTATGACCACTCAGTGGTATTTTTCATCTAAAGGTTCTCCAAGCTTCGAAATGCAGGTAAAAAGTAGATCCCATGAGTCGTCGTAGAGACTAAATTGACATAAACTAAGTTGTTATTCTCCGTGTGGTGACGGAGTAAGCATACAATATGTCACCACCCCATCTCATCTCATGGGTTTCGTAAAAACCGACTAAGGGACTATCCGTCAATATTATCTTTACGAAATAAAAAGAAGGAAAACTTGAAATTAAACCCTATACCAATCCGTCTGGCCAGCGTGGTATTAGTAGGCCAAGTATTCCTCCGTCACGGGAGGAGGCCCGTCCCTGCAGTGGGACATTAATGGGCTGTTATGACGATGATGATAATTTTGTCAGACAAAGATCAATATTACCTTCCTCCGAAAACCAATCCTGCTGACTATTTTATTCATGAGTCCATGTTTCTTGGCGACCTTAGCGTGAGCAGTAGTCTTCTCCTGGATGGTAGCAAGTGAAGTAACCGGTTTCAGCTCTGTGACAGTATTCTTAGAGCTGCGAGGATCCACCGTTGTTGCTACTGGTAAACTGCAATTTATTGCACAAAAGGTGATTAAATTATAAAGTTGTCGGGATTGTATAGCCTTCTTTGGTCAAAGTTTTGACGACCTCTGTGGCGTAGTGGTTATATTACATGGCTGCTACGCAGAGGTTCGATTTCCACTCAATTCAATTTTTGTGTGCATGAACATGATTATTTGCATTGGTCTGAGTGGTTCTATGTATAATATGTATGTATTTACAAAAAAAAGTATATAAGTACTAATATCCGTTGTTCTGTTACCCATTACACAAGCAGGTTAAGCCTAGCTTACTTTGGGAACAGATAGCGCTGTGTGTGTATATCCGGTTGTTTGCTTTTAAAACCTATCACTAAACTAAACCTTACGGCTTTTGGTTTAAAATACGAAGAACAAACGAATTGACGAGATCAAGATAACCCAAAACTTTTTTCTTTTCGGTCTAAGGGCCAGATTCAGAGACCGCACTTTAACTTTACTTTGAAGGAAAGTTCGACTTTGATACAAAAACGAGATATAAGGCTCAGATTCAGAGTCGTGACTTTACTTTCTTTCAAAGTAATCTTCCCAAAGTAAACTTTTTCATGCGAAAGATTACTTTAATGTTTTTCAAATTTAGAGATAATAACTAGACTTTGCTAAAGTAAAGTCAAAGTGCGGTCTCTGAATCTGGCCCTAAGGGTACTGAGCGTTGATACTAAGATATCATCAGAACATCATCATAATATCAGTCAATTCACACCTCCTGCTGAACATAGGCCTTCTTCAAATATTTTACAAATTTACGCTTGTATGTTTCTCCTATAGTTATTTATGTAAGTCATCCGTTTTTTTGATAATTAAATCACTTAAAGAGTGTTCATGAAACTTCTTTGGGACTAATTTAGAAATACCTCATTTAATTGGTAGTCAATAGGTGATTAAGTTCTAAGTACTTAACAATTATAAATAACTTAAAATATAAAATAATCATTACCTTGGATACTTTTCGACATCGGTCAGTCGCACCCATTCCTCATTCAGTTTGCTTGATTCGTATTTTATTAGTGATAATAATATGCTCTTATAATCATCTTTGCTTTTAACATTTTGTTTAGACTCAACAGAGTTTTTCATTCTATCACCATTTGTTTCTGTAGTTTGCGCATTCGACCCTGCTTCACTGCCTTTACTCGTTTGTGTTTTGTTAGCTTTATGTCTTCTTTTAGAGAAATGTGTTAATTTTGAATGTTTATTCACATTTTGACGTATCCGTCGTTTTCTATCGACACGATGATTTTTACGTCTCAAAAATTCACTTGAAGCGCTTTTAAAGTTTTTGAAGAAATAAAATTTCTTTGCTGTTGTTTTAGTTCTTGTTGTGGGTTTTTTGGATGATTTTTTAGTCGTAGTTACAATTGTCTTCCAAGTACTTTTAGATGGCGTATAGTCAACCATAATTGCACTAGGTACACCAGGTATAAATGTGTATCTGCCCGTTTTTGTAAAAATGGAATTATCATATATTTTTGAAGCCCTGTATTGATCGAAATTCTTAGTCGAATACATTTGCATTTTCCTCTCTAGCTCATTCAATGTATAAAATGATTTTTTAGGATCTATGAATTCGGTTATTTTATGTGTCGTAGTACGTTCTGAGGTTTTGTAAGTGTTTAGACGGTTATCTAAATGAGCAAATATATTTTTCACAGAATCAGGTAATATTGGCATGTCATCGTTTACAGGCTTAGTTGTCTTCGGAGTTTTCACAGATTTCCCTTTTGTCGTTGTCTTATTGGCTGCAGCTTCTTTATCTGTATTTAGTGATTTTTCTAGTACTTTACTAGGTATAGTAACAGTATCACTTAATTTACTTTCTTCTGCGTTTATTGGTGTTCCTGGTTTCATTGGCACAGTTACTTTTTTCATAGGTTTTAAAAACATTGTCGATCGATTCGAATGCATATTCATAGCCTCTACGTCTTGAAGTTTCCTATGGAGTTTCATTATTTGGAAGTCGTTTGGTGCGAAGTTTGCGTATATTTTAGGTTGTAATGTTTGACCGAATTGTTTCATTCTTTTTATTATTAATAATTTATTATTTAACGGTTTTCGCTGAGTATCTTTGTACATAATTGTAGAAACTTCCTTTTTTCTTAGATTTAAGCTTCTTGTAGTTTGATTAACCTCTTCTTCGCTTGGGGCCATGATTCTTTTTCGTTTTTTTCTCTTTACAAGAGCATTTGGTGTGGTTATATCTTTTAAATAGTCAAACCAGAGAAATCGAATGCCATCATTGGTTGCACGTTTATGTACTACCTTATTTCTAGTTGTTCCTGGTACCGTAAAGTAAGTGAACCATTTTCGTTTTTTACTTTTTCGTAGATAAGCACGTTTTTTAAATCCTTTGAATTTTTTTGTTTTATGTGAAGTGTGATCTGTTGTAGACTGAGAAGTTTGATGGTCGTTTGAAGAACTAGTGGTGGTATTGTACAACCCTTCTGCAGGAGAACCCTTTGTGTTAAGCAAGTCATTTGATAAACCAGGCTTTTTGGATAGTTTAAAAACAAAATCAACATCACTGGGCAAGGTGGAGTCCTTCGGTGTTGTAGAGGTATTCAACAATTCAAACTCACTTTTTGGCTCGCTTACTAGTTGGGACTCACTGGTGGACTGTGTTTCACTAGTTAGTTGGGTTTCATTGGTTAATTGAAGTTCACTGGCTAAATGAGAATGACTGGTTAATTGAGGATCACTGGTTAATTGTGACTCAGTGCTTAATTGTGATTCATTGCTTAATTGTAACTCACTGCTTAATTGTGATTCAGTGCTTATTTGCGTCTCACTGCTTAATTCAGACTCACTGATTAATGGAGACTCATTGGTTGATGGAAATTCACTAGTTAATGAAGACTCAGTGGTAAATTGAGAGTTACTCGAACTAGATGGTGTCATAAACAAAGACTCCACGGACGGAGTAAAATCATTAGAGAGTCTAGACTCATTTGACAGACCAGATTCACTAATCAGTCTAGAATCACTGGATACTGACTCACTGGATAGTTTAGACTCACTGGATAGTCTAGACTCACTGGACAATTTAGGTTCATTGGATAGTCCTGACTCACTGGATAGTAGAGACTCACTGTATAATCGAAACTCACTGGATAGTCCAGACTCACTGGAAAGTCGTGACTCACTTGTTAGTCGTGACTCACTGGATAGACCAGACTCACTGGACAATTTAGGTTCATTGGATACTCCTGACTCACTGAATAATCCAGATTCACTGGACAATTTAAGTTCATTGGATTTCTTTGGCTCTGAGTCGGACTTAAAAAGTAATCTAGTTTTACTGAAGAATTCAGGCTCACTGGGTAATTCAGATTTACTAGACAATGTAGACACACTTGCTAAATCAGACCTATTAGATAATTCAGATTCACTTATTAAACGAGACTCACTGAATAAACTTGATTCAGTAGATAAACTATTCGCACTGGATAAATCGGATTCCCTCACTAACCCAGACCCTTGCTTTGATCCAGTATATGTACGGAATGAAGTCAAGAACGTTGGTAAAGTATCGGAAGTAGAGGTGGAATATGTGGTGTGCAATGCCGGCAAAGACGGTAATGTGGTAGATGTTGGAACAACTGTGTATTTTGATGTCGTTGTAGTACGTATGCGTGTTGAACGATCAGAAAATATCGTAGACAGCAAAGATGAACGGGGAAAGTCGGATAAGGTAGTTACAGCTCTGACAGTGTTAGAAACTGGCGCCTCAGATTTACATATAATGTTAACGTTTATCTTGTCCAAAGCGTATATATTCTTTACTAATTTCTTCTTAGTTGCTAATTTTGCTTGTGTTGCTTGTCTTTTACCTTTTGGCGAAATACAAGAGTGAATAGTATTCATCATTTTGTCTCCGCTTTCTTTTAATTTATGATTTAAACACGTTTGCATTGCCAACGTTTTGTTCAAGTCGTCGGTTATAGATAGGAGATCATTCATGATGCGTGCTTCTACATTGTCTTTTATAATTTTGACAGTTTTCATCAACTGCCTTTTATCCAAAACTGAGGCGAAAGACTTGCAAGTCTTTCCTTGACATTTACCTTTAACTCTCTTGTAATAATCTTGTAAATTTTTATCTATTGAATGAACAGTATTTTTAAGTTTCATTCCACCGCTGGGATTCATCCAAAAATATGTTTGTATTTCAGTACAGTGATCTGTCATGTATTGCCGTATGTTGTCAAACTCAAATATAAGTTCATCCATCACCGCATGACTGGCAGAGCACGCTCTGCACATCGTCTTGTTCTCTCTACATTTGCAATTACAAACTCTGTCGTGACCAAAGAACGCTTTAACAGCATCCCAATCGATAATTTTTTTCAGTCTATATTTATCATTATCTTCATTAGACTTTGTAGGTGCGAGTGTAAACGAAATCGTGTTTATATCCCTCTTACTGGTAGTATTTCTATTTTTAGAAACTAATCGTTTCTTAGCAATATTGTCGTACAGCTCAAACATTTGTTCATTTAAAAGTGTAATAAAATTTTTGCTTAACGAAACTTTAGCCAAGTTATTTAAGTCATTGCTTCTAGTATTATCCTTCAAATCTGAACTGCTAACATTTGATTCTCTCACTCCCAAATCTGAAAGATCTGTTCCTCCTAAACCATCTTCAAAATTGTTACTTACAGTAGATACAACAACATTTGCATCGTCTAAAGACACAGCCTGATAATCAAACTCAATCGGTGAAGACATTTGATTATCAAAAAGAGGGGTGTCTGTATTGACTGCATCTATCGGTGATCTTTTATTTAAATCATGACTTACTAAAGGAACGGATATATGTACTTTTAAACGGTTAGAATTATCGTGACGTTTTAAAATTGAAGGTTTGTTTACGTCACCAAGTTTGTTCTTGTCATCGATTTTTATATGATTCTTCACCAAATATTTTAATATGGCTGGTACATCATGAGCTTTAAAAATATTTTGTGACGCAATCCCATTTTTTCCGGAGTTAACATCAACTTGATACGGTGTAGTTTTTTTTAAATCAGTTTCTTTACCTTTCTCGATGTGTTCACTGTTTTCTGCCATTTTTATATCAACATTTGAGTTATTGTTTGCCGTCACCTGAAGGAGAATAAAGTTAATTAAGGTCGCTAAATAATGTAAATTATTTAAGTAGTTTAGTATAAATGTATGTAAATTAGGTTTATCAAGTTATTGTTAACTCTAAGGCGCTGTCTCCACGAGCGATAAAAACGCGGCGATTTTATCGTCGTGCCACGTATTTCTATATACTCAGTATGAAGGTGTCTCTACACAGCGATGTTATCGCGGCGATTTTTGTTCAGACTCGTCGCGATTCTATCGCTCGTGGAGACAGCGCCAAATATGCATTAAGTAAGTATGTGACATTCCTAATTTTATTTATAACCTTTATTTAGATAATATTATTGGTAAAATGCTGACCCGAGACCGTTGAAATAGCAAGTTTCATACGACAAGCGCAGTTCTTACCCGGCCGATTTGGCTATAGTCATGCGCTAAATATCCGTACAACCACGTAGTCAAACAATCCTACTTTTTAAAAATACTTTCAACAGTATTTCAGTTCGTGCTACAAAATATACGGAGTTTATAAGTACCTACATATTTGTGTGCTTCTTCGTGTTTACTTGAATCTGTAGCCTCGTTATTACTTGACATTTTAGGAGTACTTAGTAAATGGGCTCGTCTTCTTCTTGCATGTGAAACAGAATTATTTAAGTAATACTCAGTTAGATTTCTGTACAGTTCGAGTAATTGTTGGTTAACAGCTTCCACAAATTCTTTACTTAGAGTAACTTTAGTATTCTTCTCAGTGTTATCCTTTGCTGTTACTTCAATTTTTGGCGTTGTAGTTTCTGTTGATGCAGGTGGGTTAATTTCTGGAAACTCTATCGCGCCCTTCATAGGTTTAAGGGCATATTCGTTTTTAGCTTTATTTATAATCAAATACAATCCAGTAGATAGATTATCTTCTAGTAAAGCACTAGTGGTAGTAGGACTAGGAGTAGAATTGGAACTTAATGTAGTTGCAACATCAAAAGTTCCTTCAAATGAATTTATTTGATATTCCAAGTCTACGGGTGTGGACATTTGTGCCGAGAATACTTTTCTTATTTTTATCGGATCAAGTGGCGATCTTTTTTTATTGTCAGGTTCATCGTATGGTACAGCTATATGTACTTGCATACTGTTACTGTTATCGTGTAGATCGTGTAGAGATAATTTAGTGTTATCTAAGTTGGCATTGTTGAATACGCCAACGATGTCTTTTTCATCATAGCTGAGAGTATTTTTCATTAAGTCAACAATTATTTCGAGTGCTGCTACGCTCTTAGCTGTATAAGTGATAGGTTTTGCGCTACGTTTCTTGAAAAGACTTGAGACAGGAGACGTAGTTGATAATTGTTGCTTGTCTTTAGTTGCAATGGCGTCGGATCTGATTCTTCTTATTTCGATTTGATGTAAGGGTACAATCTGCCAAATTATTATGATTCATTTAGTCTTACAGAAAGTAAAAATAGAGAGTTTTTAGTTTGAGCAATAAAAAAAGTGAATGTTATTAATTTTCGGAATTCATTATTTTAAGATTAATATTTTGAAAACTCAACAATAAGAGAATTACAGAAGGTAAACATCATGTTCCGGAAGGTATTTTTTTAACGTTTTCCTTCCAGAAACCTTCCGTTCTCAAAATTGGTTTCTTAGACTTCTCATGTCACTAAGTATATTGACTTGCCAATTATCGCAAGCGTCAACTGAAGGAGATCTAACACGCATAATCAAAAACCCTAAAGTAGGCATAAAATGCAGAGGGACAATTTAAAGGATCGGTAAACTTTTAAAAGATTCATCTTATACTTCATATTATATTGACGACCTCTGTGGCGTAGTGGTTATATAACATGACTGCTACGCAGAGGTCTCAAGTTCGATTCCCGCTCAATGCAAATATTTGTCTGCTCTGAACATGATTGTTTGCATTGGGTCTAAGTGTTTTCTATGTATAATATGTATGTATTTACAAAAAAAAAAAGTATTTATCCATTGTCTAGTACCCATAGTACAAGCCCAGCTTAGTTTGGGACTAGAGGGCGTTATGTGAATGTGTGAGGATTATCTAATAGCAGATACTGTACGGTCAAAGAACTCTATTTAAATATTAATTACTTTTATTACCTGGTTGTCTGAGTCTTCTGGGTCATGTTCTATTTCATCACCTAAATTATTTACTGGTTTGGCGTTTTCGGATTTGGTCGTTGCCTTAGCCTAAAAATAATATAAAACATATACAAGGTATACATGACATTTTAACAGGAAGTAGGGCATAATTTTACTGGGCTGAAAAAAAAACATTGAAAAAGGTCCAAATGATACACCTTTTTCGATGTTTTTTAGGAGATTTTTCTTTATTTCCATTTCAATTTTCCCTTTTTTTAACCTTTTATCGTCGTAAAACCAATTAGAACGTGTAAAGTTAACAATTTTAAAGTTCAGGTATTTTTTATTTTACGATTGGTTCATCCTATATCTATCCATTCCGATCATTTAAGCAACATTGATATTTTAGTTCCATAAAATAAAAAGTATATATCAATTTGCTGCATAACAATACTTCAATGTACAAAAAATCTCCGTGTGGTGACGGAGTAAGAATACAATATATCACCACCCCATCTCTCCCATGGGTGTCGTAGGAACCGACTAAGGGACTATTTGGGACTATTACCTTTACTTATAAAGAAGGAAAAGTTGAAATTAAACCCTATACCAAACCGTCTGGCCAGCATGGTATTAGTAGGCCAAGTAACCCTCCGTAAGGAGGAGGCCCGTCCCTGCAGTGGGATATTAATGGGCTGTTACGACGACAAAAAATCATTATACCTGATCCGAATTAATTAAAGGCTTAAAATTCAAAGGTTTCTCAAGAAAGTCTTCATCTTCAGCCTGCTGTTCTGCATCTGTTTTTTTCCCTTTATTCTTGGGAGCTTCAGTAACTTTATCGACTTTATCTAATGTTACAAACATATCATTTTCTTGTGGCTTTAAGTTATCTGTAACAGTTTAAGTTCTTAAGTTTATTCTCGTTAATGGAAAGTGAGGGGTCTTCCCACCCTCACACGGTGGACCGACGACCTGGTTAGGACGGCGGGAAGCCGATGGATGAGGGAGGCACAAGACCGCGCAGGGTGGAAACGTTTGGAGCAGGCCTATGTCCAGCAGTGGACGTCAATAGGCTGATATGATGATGATGATGAATAGAAAGTGTGCAGGGCACACATAGCACATATAAGATGTACTGATTTTATAGTAGATCTATGATGCAGAGATTTGTTACTAAAAATTGATCAATGAATGATGCCGACCGCAGATTTTTAATCAATGAATAGGTACACAAACCTTTAGACTTGGGCAGATTATTTTTGATACCTTTTGTATCAAAAATATTATAATATCCTGTTTCGCTAGTGGCTGCATGCCATCCCGTCTTCTTTGTAGTAGAATCTTTAGCCTTTTGCATGACATTTGTTGCTAATCTATCTTCCTTTACGTCATTAATAAACTCATTGTTCGCTTCTTGTTTTAAATTTAACTTATAATTTTGAAGTAACCCTGCTATCGTTGGATTAGGCTTTTCAACTGTGACTTCTACAATATCATAATTTTCTTTGTTAGTAGTACCTGCAGTTATCTGATTAGATTTACAGTCTATAGAGACAAACTCATTATTTTTTGGTGTTAATGTCGATTCATTTACAAACATGTTTGTTATTTTTGATAGAAACATGTTAAATACCCCAGGCTTTGGTGTTCTTTTGTGAATGTTGTTCCTATGTATATTTCCATTTGTATTTTCAATTTCTTCAAACCTATCCATAGAATAATCATAATCGTTTTTCACACTTCCAATAGTGCTTAATGACGAGACTTTCTTTCCTTCTTCGAACCTATTTAGGATGTACCTTTTCTTAGCTAAATCATTAGATGCTGTGTAAGCATTTTTTGATATTGCAATTTTGTTGGTCGCTCGCTGGTTCTTCAGAAACATTGCTTTTGATGGTAACCAGTTTAAAACTCCGGAAACACTACGACCAGGCTTTGTGACACTGTTCACATTAAGTGCTATCTGTTTCGATACCTTTATTGTTCCCGGGATATTTGACATCTTTTCCTTTTTTTTCTGTAAATTAATAATCTTAATTATAATACATTTTTACTTGAAAATGTACCAATCAATAAAATCATAAACAAAATTCGGTAATCGTGATAAGATGGTTAGAAAGAAAATGTACTACCTTATGATGATAAAGTGTCGTTTTCGCTGCAGCTGTTGAATAGTGCATTGTTTCTGTAAAAAGGGAGACTATAGAAACAATAAATCAAAGTATAAATTGTTTTAAGAAGGTTAATTGTTTATATAATAAGTATTGATCATTTTAAAAATATGCGTAGGTAGGAAAGGCAAATAATGACGTATTGTATGAACTAGTAGCCTTGCGACTCTAATTTGTCTAACCTCTATTGGGTGGCACAAACTGGCTCGTGACCCGCCTAGCGTTGTTAATTTTATCTTTGCTCAAAAGCGTCTCAATCAGTTTGCCTCGTGCATTCAAAACTTTAGTGGATTTCTTTCCAAAGATTCATCCGAAAACGTGTATTTCAGTATCTTTTTTTTCTTACTAAGTTCTAATTTATTCGAAATATTTTCAAACATAGCGACGACGCCGACTGCCCGAGTTACATGACTTTATCTATTAATATTTTGTTATCACTGTCCGTTTAAACGTACCGACGATTTAACGTAATCAAATGCATCACTACATACTATAAAAAAGTCACAGAAGATGTCTCTCTGTCCCTTAAAAGCTACGCAACGGATTTTCAAACGAATTGTTTAGTGATAGTGATTCAAGAGGTAGGTTGATATGTTTAATACATGCATAATATTGTGAAGTACCTAAAGGCATTGCATCCGTGCAAAGCTGGGGCGGGTCGCTAGTTAGCTTATCATAACAGCCCATTAATGTGCACTGCAGGGACGGGCCTCCTCCTATGACGGAGGGATAGTTGGCCTACTATTACCACGCTGGCCAGACGGATTGGTATTAGGGGTTTAATTTCAAGTTTTCCTTCTTTTTATTTCGTAAAAATAATATTCACGGATAGTCCCTTAGTCGGTTTTTACGACGCCCATGGGATGAGATGGGGTGGTGACATATTGTATTCTTACTCCGTCACCACACGGAGTTAGCCTATAGGAATTTGTAATAAATTCGTCTTATTCTAAGAAATAATTGAGTAAATTCTTACTAGATTTATTCTCCTTAACAGCAATTCCCTTTCTGTATTGACGAGTGTTCATACTAGTTGCACTTGGAGCTGTGATGCCTACACTTGTAACGCCACTGTCAACTGTACTGTTGCTAAGCAAATCTTCCGAAATTTTACCTAGACTTGTTGTGGTATCTTGAACATTGCTTGTCACAGGCGCCGTGCTCATTTCTGACACTAAAAATAAATAAATAAATAATCCTCACACATTCACACATCGCATCTAGTCCCAAAGTAAGCAAAGCTTGTACTATGGGTGCTAGACAACGGATAAAACATACTTAATTTTTTTTTTGTAAATACATACACTACATCAAAACATACAACACTCGGACCAATGCAAATAATCATGTTCATGCACACAAAGATTTGCATTAAACGGGAATCGAACCCAAGACCTCTGCCTAGCATGTAATATACCGACTGCGCCACAGAGGTGTCAAAATAATCAATATGACTCTCGTTTATTACCTGAAGTTTCATTATCCTTGGTGTTAACCTCTTTTGTTGTTGATTTATTTTGTCCCATCGTTGTACGTTCCTTCTTTCCTAATCGGAATAAATTCATATATTTTGAATAAATACTCGTCGCTTTGTTTTGTGCTTTGTTTATCGTTTTCTTTTTGTATTCTCCTTTTCTTTTATATCTGTTGTGATGAATGTATTGAGGATCATATATTCTATTCTCAATTTTGCCTTTACCTCGTTGACTTGCAAAACTAATACTATTTTCAAACGCGGCATCATTAAAAGCATCTTCCATTTTGTTATGTTTTTTGTTTACATGTTTAATAATAGACGTAACACGAACAGGCACTTTCCCTTTATATATAAAGTTCAATGAATCATCTTTTATTGGCAAAGTAACAGATTCGACGTCAATACCTTCGTCTTTGAGGAATTTGTTAAACTCTGACGATTTCATTGGTAGCGGTGTAGTGAAATACTGAATGGGTTGTTTATTATATTTTGTGAATGATGAATCCTGAAGAAAAATAGAAACTGGTTGCTCAAAGTAGTTCGTAGAACAAAGGTAAAATATCTACTAAACCCCGATTTACACATAGTAGTAAGTTGTTGATAGAGTCTAAAGCCCAATTTACACATCGACAAGTACAGTAGCATATAAATAGATCTCCATCCTATTTTTTGGCAAGTGAAGTACGAAGTAGCCCCTCTCTCGCGTCTTGCCAACTTAATTTGCCAAAAAAAGGATGGAGATCTATTTAAATCAACTTAATCAACAACTTACTACTTAACTCGCTACTGTACTTGTCGATGTGTAAATCGGGCTTTAGACTAATTCGCGGGTATTCGCAAAAATATGCAAAAAATTCTCGAGGATTCGGCAAAATTTGTCAGGAAGGATGCGCAGGGCACCAATTCACGTCTGACTTGAATGCCTGAAACTAAAGCCTCCACTTTGCAGAAACTTTTACTAAGTAGACTGCAATTTCATTCATTACGTTATTTCACACCTAGTTTAATCATCATCATCATATTATTATAGAGATATTATCATTATCCTAGTTTTATATTGTGTAAATTTATATAGTTATTATTATATTAAACTCACCTTTCGATGTTTACCACGATTCAAATTTTCAAGTTTTTGAACTGAAATAATATTAAAAATGTTAAATACATCACACAAAAATGTACAACTGCTTGATAAGTAAACACTAGAGTTAAATCTCTATCGGAACAGTAATTATTAAGATAGTTTGACTTTGGGCGGTTATGCCCGGGAAATGCTAGTGAAGCTCTCTAATAAACTGTCTAATCCGTCCATCTATACATCCTCACAAACTTTCGCATTTATAATACTATCTGATGCCCGTGGCTTCTCCCGCGTTGTGTAGGTAGCTCAAATGTTATTCTACACCCTAGACTACCTATATTCTAAATTTCATCAAAATCCATTCAGTAGTTTTTGCGTGAAAGAGTAACAAACATCCATGCATCCATACATCCTCACAAGTCCAGGATCCCTGGTACATTTTTGCAAATTGATTCCTAGGTATCAAGGGATTTTTTTGTGAGTAGCTTCTTTTTGATGAGACACCCAATAACTTCATGTAAGAAGACAGTAGAGAGTAATTGTGAAGGTAAAAAGAGGTAGCAACGGGTCTCCATCAGCACAAAAAATCCGACGGGGTCAAAGTGCATCCTAAAAGAAGGATAAGAAGAAGGGGTCCCCGACTATTTGTCTTTATTCCATTAATGTCCCACTGCAGGGACAGGCCTCCTCCCATGACCAAGGGATACTTGGCCTACTAATACCACGCTGGCCAAACGGATTGGTATAGGGTTTAATTTCAAGTTTTCCTCCTTTTTATTTCGTAAAGATAATCTTCACGGATATTCATAGTACACCCATGGGATGAGATGGGGTGGCGATATATTGTATTCTTACTCCGTCACCACACGGAGAAAATCAATTATACGGTGGATAATAGTTACTCACTGGTTTCAATTTCCTTGGAAACAGTTTCTACCTCATCATCGTAAGACAGAAGAGTAGAATCCAACATGTATGCAGGGTTTTCTGAAAATATAATAACAACTGTTATTTGGTGAATTTGATTCCCAATATCTTCTTCTCTCGTGTCAATGGTCGAAACACAAACAGTTTTAGAATAGTGTGCGGCCACTTTAACGGCATTTGGAGTGGCCGCGTAAAGATCGGCCATCGTACACTGCTCAGTCAAAGGGCACACCAGTAAATGCGACATCGATTGTTCTGGATTGCCGCAGTCACATTGGGGAAGACAAGCGAATCCCAATATCTGTCAGACACACTGATTGTTCTTTTCGCCCGTAAGTTTTATCACATGGGAATTACGAGTAAGTATGCCTAAAGAGGATGTTTTTTAAATAAATAACGATCTTAATCCAGAATTAAGTAACAAAATCATATTGCTGCCTGAACTGTTTAGTGTATAATTGCCTCAAACACTAAAGATATTAATAATAAATAAATAATAATAAATAATATTAATAATAGATCAAAATATTAATTTAAAGCTTTTTCAAAGCCACAACAGTACAGTGGACAGAAACATTGTAAAATTATGTCAGCAAATAATAGGAAGCCTAATGTATGCTGTATCTGGCACTAGGCCTGATTTATGTTTTACTGTGTCTTTACTTAGTAGATATCAAAAATGTGCAAATGATGTTTTGTTAAGTGCTTTGAAAAGAGTATTGCGTTATGTCAAACATACTCTAGATTATAAGTTAGTTTATAAATGTACAAAAGATAATGTTTTGGAGGGATACTGTGATGCAGACTGGGGAGGTGATCTCGACGATAGAAGATCAACTACAGGCTATTTGTTCAAATTTTCTAATTGTTTAATTTCCTAGGGTTCAAAGAAACAAGTGTCTGTTAGTTTGTCTTCTACAGAGTCTGAATATGTTGCCATTAGTACAGCAGCCAGTGAAGCCTGATGGTTGATTGATTTGTTAAATGATTTTAATATAAATAGTGTCTGTCCAGTACTTATCTACTGTGATAATCAATCTGCTATATCAGTTGCTTGTACTGACACTGTCAAAAGGTTGAAACATGTTGATATTCGCTATCACTTTATAAAAGAATTGATTAAAAATAAAAAGTTGTGTTTAAAATATATCAAGACAAGTGATCAACCTGCAGATATGTTAACAAAGGCTTTAAGTAGAGAATTGTTAACTCGTTTCTTAGGAAAATGTGGAGTAGATAATATACAGTTGGTATAATTGTTAAATACATGTTTTTTGTTTATTGGTTATCTTATTTAGGTATTATACTTAAAATGCAGTAAGATATGGATATGTTTATTTTGTTTAATGGTTTAATTGGTGCAATTACATTGAGGGGGGGTGTTAAAATATTAAGTATAGAATAAGTATGCATAACAATGTAATTCCACCTTTATTTATTTTTTGTCTATTGGCAATATCCGACAGTAGTGTATTATTGGGCATTCTAATCCACCATCCCAAATAACCAATAATACACCACGAACGGTGGTTTATCTATAATTTCATCTCCACCAGGTGGCGCTTATAAGTAAACATCGCGGTGTCTTTGCTCTCGTAATAATATTAATTTAAAATTGTTTTTTTAATTATTGTATGAATCTGAACGATACAAAAGTGCTATAACTATACAAAGATTTGTGAAAAGTGTTATCTCATAGAACTATACACTATTAATGACGAAAACTATAACTATAAGTGACAGAAGAATTTGAAGTGAAACAATAAAAATAACTGTCTTGAGGCTGTGTGAACATTGAAAAACAAAGGTACGCCTACTATCTTATAACACCACCTATAAATTGACAAACATTAACGTAAACTGGCTATTTTACCAAAAAAATGATACGTTAAGAAAAAATAATTCAAATTTATGACAGACACTAGCGCGACCTGCGAAGGATAGAAGAACTAAATATCCTAATTTCAAGAGTATTGTCCTGCCATCTGGCGTTGAAAAGTGTTATCACCAACGCAACATTGATCACACGCTAATCAATAGGAACTTACATAAATTGATTTTGCCTCTCACTACAAGATGGCAGTTAATTCAACTCCGAAAAATGGTTCATTTGAAAATAATATTACACTGCGAAATAAACCAAGGACAACACGGGCAATTTATAATTCATTTGAAGCCTTGACGGAACTAAATGATAAGGAAAATGAACACTATACTTCTTTTAACTCAACATCAACACACTCATGCGAATTGAACAGGAGTTTACCTACTCTCTACTCAAGAACAAAAGAGGATGTTACTGACTTAAAAAATCGGCTACGTGAACTTGAAGAAAAACTTATGATTGCTGAAAATGAAATAGATAATCTTCTACTGGAAAATGGCACACAAGCCAAACAAATTATTGGCTACGAATTGAAAATCAAACAATTAACGCACATATGTACAAGTACAGGTAAAACAAAAAAACCTGTGAAAATTGGACGAGGACGAAATACAATTAGATCCACACTCGATTTCACAAGCGTTCAAAGTCAGAGTCCTAGAAATGAGAATGATAGTCATACGCCATATATCAAAACAACTTGCAAGCAGCTAGGCGACTCAGCAGTAATACAACACCGATCATCTATCGAACCAAAATGCTTAGAAACCTTGACAATAGATGGCGCTGTAAATCCGGATCATGACAGGCAATTAAAAATGTCATCTGAGACGTCAACAAATAGAAGACACGTAAATAAAATATGCTTAATTAGTGATAATAACACCAACGCTATATTAAAATATGCTGAATATACGTTTCCGAGCTCATATGTCTGCCACTATTGTATACCAGGGGCGGACACGAAAAAACTTCTTGACAACTTAGACAAGAAAGTTGAGAATTTCACTTTAAACGATTATTGCATCATATTTCTGGGTGAGACAGATTTTAGAGTAACCAAAGATTATGCAAGTCTAGTTGATTACATAAAGAGTAGATTAGAGACATTAATGCATACAAATATTATTTTATGTTTGCCTAACTTTAGATTTAAATATAATTTCAATTTATTCAATAAGAGGATAGAAACTTTCAACCAACTTCTGTATGTAAACAATTGGACTTTTCAGTATACTTATTTATTTGATACTAACAAATTCATTGAATACTCTTATGAAATTT
Organism: Schrankia costaestrigalis; assembly: GCA_905475405.1. NCBI lineage: Eukaryota > Metazoa > Arthropoda > Insecta > Lepidoptera > Erebidae > Schrankia > Schrankia costaestrigalis. The sequence goes on along the minus strand of FR997853.1, from coordinate 734,689 downwards.
TTAAAAAATCTACTGGCAGGGTAAGCAATAAAGCATTTAGAAGTATTTTCCAGGATCTGAATGTTTTTATTGAGACAAATATTGATTTTTATAGTTGTTATGATAATAAGAACATTACAGACAAACAAGATAGTAAAACAGAATGTATGCTCAAACCTGGAACCATTCCATATTACTTTAACCAAAAAACTATGGAAAATAAAAAGTTTTTTCTTGTCTAAAACTAACTCAGATGTACATCAAAGTTCTTCACATGCTTTACATATGACTGAGCTTAATGTCTTTCACCAAAACTTATGTGGCTTAAACAATAAGAAAGATGAATTAGAATTGTATATAAACAGTTTATCTCGTCCGATGCATTTTCTTTGCATTAGTGAACATTTTCTTAATAAAGACTTAGTATCCCTACTTAATCTTTCTGAATATCAAGTTGCATCATATAATACTAGAATAAACAAACAAAGGGGAGGTACTCTTATTCTAGCAAAGAGGGAGAGAGAGTATGAAGAGTTAAATATTTCAAAGAAATTGTATATTGTTGAAAGTTTTGAAATTTGTTGTGTTAAAGATATACAAACTGGTGTGTGTATATGTTGTTGTTATCGCACTCCTAATGACAAAAATTTGGACATATTTCTGCAACAACTTGAGAAACTGTTAGAGCATTTTTTTGACATGAATTGCTTTATTTGTGGTGACTTTAATATTGACCTATTAATTGATAGTAAAAAGAAAAATGACTTACATAATTTATTGACTTGTTATAACTTTAGACCCTTAATTAGTATGACAACATTTATTCGTAATAATTCTCAATCTTGTTTAGATAATATATTTACAAATATTATAAAATGTGACTCCATAAATTGTGAAGTAGATCACAATGGGCTAGCTGATGGCCATGCAGGTTTAATTTGCAATACTGTAATAAAACCTTGTAACACACACATACATAACAAATGCACATTTCTACAAGTCAGTAAAAGAAAGCTCACGGTGCAAAATAAGTGTTTATTTCGGCATGCATTATTGCAACAAGACTGGTGCCACATGGGCATAAATTCATTTATTAAAAAGTTTAATGAAATTTTTACACACAGTTTTAAGAAAAGACTAGTTAAAATAAATTTGGTACATCCTGCACCATTAAGCTGGGTATCTGAAGGAATAAAGGTATCAAGTAAAATGAAACGGTTTTTATGTGTTGGGAAAGGTAACCATCAAACTTATACTGTAGTAAATTACAGGAAAAAGTACCTTACATTATATAGAAAAGTAATTAAATCAGCTAAAAAAATATCAATCCAATCAAAGATAGCAAAATCAAAAAATATTAATAAAGATGTATGGAAACTAGTAAATGAACACCGTAACAAGAGGGATGATAAAGGAAATAAGCTAGTATTAAAAATGGGAAATAGGATTGTATCACAACCAGCCGATATAGCCAATACACTTATGAAGCAATTTGAAGCGTGTTCCACTACTGGATCTATCGACACTAAAACTGCTATGGATATTTTACATAAAAGTGCAGATAGAGTAAAAAATGAACTAACTTTAGACCATTCCACTCCTCAAGAGGTATGTAAATTAGTTAAAAAAATGGAGAGTAAGAAATCGACTGGTTATGATGACATACCTATTGCACTAATAAAAGATAATATAGATATACTAGCAGAACCACTAAGTTATTTATTTAATAAATGTTTTGACGAAGGTATATTTCCAGATCAATTTAAGATAGCAAAAATCGTACCAATTCACAAGAAAGGGTCAAAAACTGATCCTAAGATGTATAGGCCCATCTCACTATTGCCTACTATGTCTAAAATATTAGAAAAATTAATTAAAGCAAGGTTGTTAAGCCATCTGTATAGAAACAAAGTACTGAACAACAGACAATTCGGGTATCAGAAAAACGTCGGGACACAAGACGCAATATACACGCTTATAAAGGACGTTGTAAGCAGAATGAATTGTAAGCAAAAAGTTGCCGGACTTTTTCTAGATTTAAGCTCGGCTTTCGACACAGTCAATCACAAATTACTGCTAAAAAAACTTGATTATTATGGTGTAAGGGGTAAAGCTCTTGAAATTCTTACATCGTATTTAAATAATAGAAAAATGTTTGTCGAGATTAAAGCTGCGAATAAAACAACTAAAACTTTAAAGACAGATAATAGTATAATTTTTGAGGAAACATATAGATCTAAAATGTCACAAACACGGGCTGGTGTTCCTCAAGGTTCAATACTAGGTCCAATTTTTTTTATTACCTTTATCAATGACTTGATAGAACATGTGACCTCAACCAGTAACGGATGTACTCAATTGGTAGTTTTTGCAGATGACACTAACGCCGTAGTGTCGGCTGGTGATATAAACAGTCTTAATTTGGTTGTTAACAATACCCTTAACACCTTCTATACATGGTTTACTGTAAATAGCCTTAAAGTAAATAGTAGTAAAACAAATGTAATACTTTTTCGCTCGACCTCTAAAAATACGGATACATTACATAGTAAAATAAATGGTGAACATATAAGTCAAGCCTCGGTGGTAAAGTTTCTAGGAGTTCACATCGACGATAGACTGAACTGGAAAGCAGAATTAAAGCATCTGGAAAACTCAATTAGTTCGGCCTGCTATGTACTCAGGAGTCTTAGAAACGAAGTTAGCATTGTGCACCTAAGAATGGTATACTTTGCATTAGTCGAGTCAAAGCTGAGATATAGCATCCTGTTTTGGGGAGGAAGCTTTGAATACAACATTGATAAGGCGTTTGTTGCACAAAAAAGAGCTATTCGAACAATAGTGAGAATTCAGATACCAAATTCATGCAGACCACATTTCAAAGAACTGGGGATATTAACTGTTCCTAGTTTATATATATTAGTACTACTCTCTCACTTATCTAAACATGTTCATGAGTACGAAAATGAAGATGAAAAACAGATAAGGGAGAGCACGAGGAGGAAGGATCTACATACCCAATGTGTACCACACCTAGGTGTTGTAAAACAAAGTGCATATTACAGATCTATCAAAATATTTAATAAACTACCTTTAGAAATTAAAGCACTATTTGGCAAAAATGATTTTTTAAGCGAACTAAAGCGATTCCTGTTAGAAAAATGCTATTATTCTATTGATGACATTTGAGTGACATGTTTTGTTATGACAATTTTTGTTTTGTTATGACAATTTTTGTTTAAGTAGTTTAGTTTCTTCTTTTTACTAGTCAATTTATTGACATATTATCACTATTATTAATATTGTTTTAAATTTGCATGTGACATTTTAAGTATTTTATTATTTTTACCTATTGATTTAATATTTTTACATATTATTAGTATAATTAATTTGCTTTTATCTCTTTTTTATGTTATAATTTGTTATGTTATCAATGCTTAATTCTTTTGCCATGATAACTGTTATGAAATGTAATTGTAAATGTAAACACTCACATTCGCATACAATGTAAAAATTGTTTTTGAATAAATAAATAAATAAAAAAAATTGATTTTCATGACTGAAACGAATATCAAATTGGAAGGGGTAATTATTTATAAAGTTCATCAGTTGTTGATTTAGATCATTACTAATTAAGCTGTAATATGCATTTAACATGAAATTTGTCAAACAACCACAATCTTTGCAATTAAGCACAATTTGCAATGATTCTTGTGAGACTGAATTTCGTCATGGAAAATTGTTACCTAGCAGCATACGATGCATTATTTGCGGACCATCAAATTGTGGTAAAACAAATTTGTTAATTGGTCTACTCCTACACGAAAATGGATTAAACTTTCGAAACTTATACATATATTCAAAAACTTTACACCAACCAAAATATGTATTTTTAGAAAAGGTTTTACAACAAGTACAAGATATTTCATTACAAAAATTTCAAGGAAACGAAGAAGTGCTTAAAGTGAAAGATGCAAAGCCAAACTCTATTATTATTTTTGATGACGTGGCTTGTGAAAATCAAAATAATATGCGTGATTACTTTGCTATGGGCAGACACAAATACGTTGATTGCTTTTACCTAAATCAAACATACAGTAAAATCCCTAAGCAATTAGTAAGAGATAATGCTAACCTGATAGTACTTTTTAAACAAGATGAAATTAATTTGAGACATGTTTATGGTGAGCATGTTAATACAGACATGACATGGTTAGAATTTCGCGAAATGTGTTCAAAAATATGGAAAGAACCCTTCAATTTTGTGGTAATCAATAAAGATTGTTCAAAAAATAAAGGATGATATAGAAATAAATTTGATACGTTTGTTGTTTTTGATTGAGTTAATGAATATTTAAGAACGTTAACATCATGTAATAACTATTCGTTAACCAACTCTTAATCAGTTACTACATATTATTTAAACAATATGGAAAAAACATTAAAACGACAAATTGTTGATGCTGCAGAAGCTGTAAAAAGAAAGGTGCGAAAAATTAGAGATATCGAAATCGATAATAAACAAGCTTTAGAAACAGTTTTTAAACCTCTATCAGAACCTCTGAATTTAATCGTCAACTCTAATAAGAAAGCTTACGATACAGATAATGTAGAATATGATGAAACCCATTTGCATCCTGTTGATCATAATATGAAAGACGAAAGCATAGGAAACAACGATGTAGATGATGATGTAGCTGAAAGCGATAGTAACACTTCGTTTCAGTCTTTGAATGAAACTATCATGGATAAAGATATTTCATCCTGGTCATTGTCTTCAGAAGCTCTGGATGATGTTCCATTCGGTGTTCGCTTTGATCAAAAGAAACTGATGTTAGGTTCTGCACCCATAAAAATTAGTGATGAATATATTGTAGTTGGTGAGCAGAAATATCGTAATACACCTGGATTAAAAGAACTGCTGTTGAAAAAGAGCGTAGACCTACAATTGGTTACCACGAATGATTTAAAAAATTATAAGGTAATGTTACTCCATACAAATGCACATCGAAGAGATTTTGATCCAACTAAACCAATAAAAAGCAATAAAGGTCAAAAGTATTTACAAGTTATCAAACCTCTTTTTGATCAACTATGTATTAGTCCATACAACATAAAGAAAGGAAAAGCATTACCTTTAAGAAAAACATGGAAAAAAGATGTAGATTTAGTGTATTGGGATGATCCTAATGAACTTGTAGATAGGCTTAAGTTGTTGATTGCTTCACGAGATGCTGGTAACACAGGATTAGACAATGAAATTATATCTATCATAGAAGAGTTGCGCGAAAGCAATATTATAAAATAAATAAATGTTATAAAATGTGTCAACATCATTTCATTATTAACCACCAACTATAACACATCATAAAATGAATGTAGATAAATTTGGACATACAATCCATAAGAGGATGCGTTTTTCAGAATTATTAGATTTTAATGATAAGGTATTATTAAAATCTGAAAATGGAGAATTTAATTTAAAATTGTTAAGACTTAGAGGTGTTAAATTACCTATAGAAACAGATGATGTTGTAAGCAAAGAATATGTTGATGCAATTCAGAATGAAATTAAAGAAGCTATATTTAAAATTCAGCATGCAATCGTCAATAAAGAATATATTGATACAATTCAAACTAAATTTAAAGAAGATATACTTAAAATGGGGCATGTTATATACACTAAACTTAAAGCTGATGTTTTAAATGATTTAAACGTTACTTTAAAAGCAAGTATATCTGATACTTTAACTCATTTGGAGGATAAGTTTTACACTAGAGCAGATGTAGATAAATTGATGAGAGCTCAAAATAATAATAAGTAAAGAACAAATAGTAAATGAAATACATAAAGCTGCACGAAAAAATTTTTATCGACGTCCTGTAATTTTAAAAGGGATCGATGATTTATGGCAAGCTGATCTTATAGATATACAACGGTTTAATAAAATGTATAAGTATATTTTATTAGTAATTGATTGCTTTTCAAAACATGCTTGGGCAGAGCCATTAAAATCAAAAAATAAGATCAGTGTTACTCAAGCATTTGAACGAATACTAAATGTGAGTAAACGCAATCCTCATCACCTACAAACAGACTTAGGAACAGAGTTTTATAATACAAACTTTCAAAATCTTATGAAAAAATACAAAATTAAACACTACTCAACGTTTTCTACCAAAAAAGCATCAATTGTAGAACGACTTATTAAAACAATTAAAAATAAATTGTATAAATATTTCAGTCTGAATGGTGACTATAAGTGGATAGGCTCAGTATTAGAAGTTACATTGAAAACTTATAATAACACTAAACATCGTACTATTAAGTTTAAACCCAATGAAGTGAATAAGCGAAATGAGTTAATAATAGGAGATAATATTAGAAAAGCCTATAGAAATGTACAATGTAAACCAAAATTCAAAGTAGGTGATAACGTTCGTATCAGCAAATACAAACATACTTGATAAAGGTTATACACCTAATTGGACTACTGAATTATTTACAATAAAAAAAATTAATAATACAAACCCTTCGACATATATTATTGAAGATAAACACAATCAAGCTATATCAGGAAGTTTTTATGAACAAGAACTTCAAAAATCATACTGTTCAGACATTTATTTGATAGAAAAAGTTTTAAAGAGGAAAGGAAGGAAACTCTTTGTTAAATGGTTGGGGTTAAGCAATGAAGAAAATAGTTGGATCGATATAAAAGCATTGGTGTAATGTATAAATTACAATATATTTTTTTTATAAATCATTTCATGCACATCAATGAAAGAAGGAAGTGGTATTATTAATAATTTAATCAATAGTTTACCGTTCGAGTTACATTTACCCGGATATCAGTTTTGTGGTCCTGGAACCAAACTTCAAAAACGGTTGTTAAGAGGTGATCGTGGTATTAATAAATTGGATGAAGCTTGTATGTACCACGATATTGCTTACAACAACCAAGATTTGAACGATCGTCATAAAGCTGATTTAGACCTTTTAAATATGGCTAAACAACGAATAAAATCAAAAGATGCTGGTAAAAGAGAAAAACTTGCTTCATGGATAGTAAAGAACGCGATGAAAGCAAAACTCAAAGCTGGTGCTGGTGCAAAATCTTTTATGTCAGTCGTAAGAAAAATAAAGTCTAAATTAAAAAAAAACAACTTAAAAGGTGGTAGTGCATCTATTAAATATGCTTATGCTGCAGCAAGAAAACTTCTAAAAAACAAAAAAAGAGTACGTTTTCCTCGCCGTATTCCTATTCCGAAGTGTGGAGGATTGTTACCTTTGATTCCTATATTTGCGGGCTTATCAGCCTTAGGTTCACTGGCTGGTGGAGCAGCAGGCATTGCAAAAGCTGTAAATGATTCTAAAGCAGCGCAGAAAAATTTTCAAGAGGCTGAACGACACAATAGAATGATGGAAGCTGTAGCTCTTGGGAAAGGGTTATACATCAAACAATATAAAAAAGGAATGGGATTGTATCTACACCCTTTAAAAAACTGAATAAGCGGCTACCTAAACGCGCTCTCACTAATTTAGATATACTGGAATACGGTACAAGTATTCCTTTTTTTCGTGGTGTATACATGAGAGATACTTTACCTCTAAAACCAAGAAAGTTAGAGTGCGGTGTGGTAAATTTAGACGATTCTACTAAACGTGGTTGGTAAATATCTCTGAGGTATACAAGCTTGATCGATGTTTCTTCTAAACTATCTATTCGTATTATTCAACATTCCGTCCCACTTAAGTGAGCTTAGCAAACGAATCGGGAGCGACTGTAAACGATGGTGGAAAACATAGAACAACACGAGACCCGTTGATCTATGGATAGAACAATTCCGTCCCGCTTAAGTGAGCTAAGCAAACGAATCGGGAGCGACTGCAAACGATGGTGGAAAACATAGAACAACACGAGACCCGTTGATCTATGGATGGAACAATTCCGTCCCACTTAAGTGAGCTGAGCAAACGAAACGGGAGCGACTGCAAACGATAGTGGAAAACATAGAACAACACGAGACCCGTTGATCTATGGATGGAACAATTCCGTCCCACTTAAGTGAGCTAAGCAAACGAATCGGGAGCGACTGCAAACGATGGTGGAAAACATAGAACAACACGAGACCCGTTGATCTATGGATGGAACAATTCCTTCCCACTTAAGTGAGCTAAGCAAACGAATCGGGAGCGACTGCAAACGATGGTGGAAAACATAGAACAACACGAGACCCGTTGATCTATGGATGGAACAATTCCTTCCCACTTAAGTGAGCTAAGCAAACGAATCGGGAGCGACTGCAAACGATGGTGGAAAACATAGAACAACACGAGACCCGTTGATCTATGGATGGAACAATTCCTTCCCACTTAAGTGAGCTAAGCAAACGAATCGGGAGCGACTGCAAACGATAGTGGAAAACATAGAACAACACGAGACCCGTTGATCTATGAATGGAACAATTCCGTCCCACTTAAGTGAGCTAAGCAAACGAATCGGGAGCGACTGCAAACGATGGTGGAAAACATAGAACAACACGAGACCCGTTGATCTATGGATGGAACAATTCCTTCCTACTTAAGTGAGCTAAGCAAACGAATCGGGAGCGACTGCAAACGATATGGTGGAAAACATAGAACAACACAAGACCCGTTGATCTATGGATGGAACAGAATCAATATCGAATCAGATGTGTTAAGGAGGATAATTCTAGGAGAGCATAACCTCTAAGATATAGGCTCCACATCAACGTCAGTGTTGCTAAATATCTCTGAGGTATACAAGCTTGATCGATGTTTTGTTGTATGGATATGTATGGTATACAATGGTTGCAGCGCCTGATTACAGTTATCTACAATGTAAAAAAATTGACGTCAAGAAAATGCAGCAGTAGAGTTTGTTTCGCCGCTTCTTCTCTACTAGCGCTTTGGAGGCGGTGGTAAAGCTTGCTAAACTTTTAAATGTATTTAAACTTAGATTAAGTAGTTTAAAGGACGTCAAGAAATATATGAGAATTGTATTTATCTTGAATAAAGCTATTTTGACTTTGACTTTGACTTCTTCTAAACTATCTATTCGTATTATACCACCATTCGTGGTGTATTATTGGGCTTTCTATCCACCAAGTGAGCGAAGCGAACGATCGGGAGCGAAGCGAACGATGGTGGATTAGAATGCCCAATAATACACTACTTCCGACCTGTCATCTCTCTTTTACCAAAAACTGTTATAAGCGTGGTTTGTGCTAATATAAAATAAAATACTTTTCGCTAATTAAAACTGCGTTATTTATTTTATTACGACAGTCATCTTCATCACCATCATAGAGAAACAGACTGACACCCCTATAGTCATGTAATCCGCACAGGATCCGAATAGAATACAGTTATTTATACTATTTGTCAGTAGTGCAAGGACGTTATTAGACCGAAAGAGCGATCGTCGCTCGTCGGCTTCGATCGATGGCAGAATGGTTTAGTAGACGTCGATCAATAATTTCTATCACACCAACGGTGTCGACTAAACCATTCTGTCATCGATCGATGCCGAAAACTTGAAATTAAACCCTATACCAATCCGTCTGGCCAGCGTGGTATTAGTAGGCCAACTACCCCCCATCATGGTAGGAGGCCCGTCCCAGCAGTGGGACATTAATGGGCTGTTACGATGATGATGTATTAATAAATACATTTTTCACCATCGTTGCGAGACGACAGTGGAGTCACGGATCTGAAAGGCAATCCAGGGAGGTCTTAGATAAATATTTCAGCAGTAATAGTAAATAAATAAAAAAATAAAAAAATCATTACTTAAATCATAAATAATCTCCGTGTGGTGACGGAGTAAGAATACAATATGTCACCACCCCATCTCATCCCATGGGTGTCGTAAAAACCGACTAAGGGAATTACCGTAACTACTATCTTTACGAAATAAAAAGAAGGAAAACTTGAAATTAAACCCTATACCAATCCGTTTGGCCAGCGTGGTATTAGAAGGCTAAGTATCCCTCCGTCACTGGAGGAGGCCCGTCCCTGCAGTGGGACATTAATGGGCTGTTATGATGAAATCATAAATCATTCTCTTACCTAGCATAATATCTAATTAGGACTGACTCTCTAACGATCACTTATACCCATCAATAACGTACCTATACTATATTTATTATACAGTAAACTATCGCCATTACAGAATTACTATCTGACACTACACGACTTAGCCGAGGCACCGATGGTTGAGGGAGGTTCCACATAATATTCTGGTCTATCACTTTTGTTGTTGGTAGAAAGTAAGACTGCCTTAATCTACATCTGAATCGATTTTAGGGTTTTATCGCGACCGACAATATTTCTTCCTCAACCTCGCGATAAACCAAATACGCACAAAGAATTCATTGATCTTAAATTCAGGTATTGCCTGATGAAAGTAATTTAATATTAAAACCTGTAAGTTAGATTGTAAGGATGATTATTAATGAAACTAGGGTAACTTCGCTAGTTCTCCGGTCAACCCCAGTTTTTGGCCACAACGCAGTTATACCGTAATAATAAAAAGAAATATTAGCCTAAAGAGTAAACAAAAAATGTCTCCTTATTAATTTTAATTGTTACCGAACCCTAAAATTTATGTGCGCAATTTGATATTTTTTTAAAGGTTCTAGTTAAGTATATTATTTCTGGTTAGGTACATTTTATTTCGTTATACTAATCCCCGGTTTCCGAATGCCTGATCAAATTAAAATCAACTAATCAAGTGTCAAAACTATCATTTTCAGGAACTAAAATGACAGTTTTGACACTTGATTAGTTGATTTTTAATTGGTCAGCCATTCGGAAACCGGGGGTGAGAGCAGTAAATAAGTTTTATTGATTTTTGTTCAAAATTGATTAAAATTTTTGTATATAAAATATATAAAATAAATATTCGGATAATTAGTGAATTGTGTGGTGAGTAAAAGAAAATATACGAATGGACAGAGTATAATGAGGGTATAAGGAGTATGATGAGAGGCCGAAAACTAGCGAAGTGCCCATGTCCAGGAACGGACGGCAAATGTCTGATTATGATGATAGCGAAACGACTGTTTTGTGTATTCACGTTATGGTTGTAACAAGGTTTGTTGCTTACCAAATATATCATTATCATTGTGTGTTACATCCTCTAGTTTAATAGGTTCATAATGCCAACCTTTATCTTTTCGCATTACCTGTGTCGTAGGTTTACTAAATATAGTCACTGCTTTTTGTTTTGCAGATGTATTGATCTCGGTAAATCGCATTTTACTCGGAAATTGCTGACTAATGGGTCTACCGTTAAATCTACCCTTATTTTTCCAGTACACCTTTGCTTTATTTTTTCGTAAAATATTAGACCCTAATGTTGTTTTTGTATCTTTATTAGAATCAAGTTTATTTACACCCATCATATTTCTATTATTTTTGTTATATGAAGACATGGTCATATACTTTTCTTTCAATAATACTTTATTATTTAATGGTTTTTTATCAATCGAATTCAACTTTTCTTTCTGATCAAGAGGTACTTTTTTAGCAGACACTAATTTGTTTGTATAAGGCAGTGGTTTTTTCTCGTAAAGCAGTGGTTTTTTCTTGCAAAGCAGTGGATTCTTTTCGTAAAGCACTGGTTTTTTCTCGTAAGTCGGCAATTTCTTCTGATTAGACACGAGTTTCTTCTCGTCAGTTAGCTGTTTCTTATCGTAAGTCTCCGGGTCTTTTTCGTAAGGCATAGGTTCTTTCTCATAAGGCAGGAGTTGATTGCTATGAGGTAGCACTTGTTTGTCATAAGGCGACGGGTGTTTCTTATCAGGCAACGGTGCTTTTTCTGGGATCATCAAGTTATTTCTTGAAGGCAGCGTTTTTATCTCAAAATCAAATCCTACTTTCTCCGTAGTTACTACTTTATTCTTATCAGGCATTGTTGTTTTCGTTACAGATAACATATTTTTATCATAATAACGCCAATCTTTCTCAGCAGAGAATACTTCATTTTCAGCAGGCAGTTCTTTGTCATGAGAGAGAGCATATTGCCTATCAGGCATCAATTTTTTCTGGTAAGGTAAAAGTTCCTTCTCATGTGACAGTGTTTTTTTTTCATTAGACAGCATTTCTTTCTCATAAGGCAGTTCTGTATTCTCATAAGGCAGCGCTTCTTGGTCATAAGGCAGCGTATCTTTCATTAAGTCTTCCTCGTAAGGCAGTGGCTCCTTCTCGTGTGGCAGCTCTTCTCTACTGTAAGGCAGCGCTTCTTTCTCATGCGGCAGTTCTTTCTCATGAGGCAGATATTCCTTGTTATGAGGCAGATCTTCTTTCTCATGAGGCATATAGTCCTTGTCATGAGGCAGATCTTCTTTCTCATGAGGCAGATATTCCTTCTCATAAGGCAGCAGTTCCTTCTCGTGAGGCAGTGCTTCTTTTTCATAAGGCATAATTTCTTTCTCGTGTGGCAGCTCTTCTCTACCGTAAGGCAGCGCTTCTTTTTCATGCGGCAGTGCTTCTTTTTCATAAGGCATAATTTCTTTCTCATGTGGCAGTGCTTCCTTTTCATAAGGCAGTATTTCTTTCTCTCGTGGAAGGTCTTCTCTACCGTAAGGCAGCGTTTCCTTCTCGTGTGGCAGTGCTTCTTTTCCAAAAGGCAGTTCTGCCACCTCATGAGGCAGATCTTCCTTCTCAATATTCTTGGCTTTATAGTCATAAGGCAGTACTACTTTATCTGGGGATAAAGTATCTCTCTCAAAAGTCTCCCATTGTTTCTCAGCAGATTCCGATTCCTTCCATGTAGGTGGAGTTTCAATTTCAAAGGGTGACGTTGCATTTTTAGTAGGAGTTGTTTTGTCAGGACATATATCAGTTTCCCCAGGAATGCCTTCTATCTCAGTTGGCCAATTTTCCTGATCATGCTGTCTATGATGACCTTTACGTGATATTATTTTAATGCCAGGCATTATGTTTCTCTGTATAAAGCTATTGGCCGTCGTAGAAATGTCCACTTGCCATTCATCAGACTTTGAACGCCACGCTAATGGTTCTGCACGCCATAATATTTCCTTTTGTTTATGCCAGTCATTGTCTTTAGAAGACCATGGGTTTGATTTTGTCGACCACGATTCGGTCTCATGAAGCTGTGTTTCAGTCATTACAGGCGATGATTCAGTCGTTGGAGGAGATGTTTTCTTTTCTGAGAGCTTGGCTACTTTATCAGCTGGCCAAGGCCAATATTCTGAATGTTCATCCTCTTTCACGTCGCTAATCGTAGTGTTTTCTTTAGCTCCCAATTGGTCTTTGTTTGTTTTTTGTTTCTTCAGTATCATATAGTCTTTGCTTTTGGTAGTAGTTTTATTAGTTGTTTTCTTGCTCAGTGATGTTTTCTTTGCATTATTTATTTTCTTTGTTTGTGATATTTTCTTCTTGGGCCACAATGATGATGGCCACCACGATGATCCTGTGGTGCGGAATCTTTTATATTCAGAATGGTGTAACGATGATATCTTATTTGTCGTAGTTTCTATAGAACTCCTATTTCGTATTGTTTCTAATGTCATCCATGTTGACGATCTTTTTGTTTCTGTATTATCAGTTTCAAGCTGATTTCTAGCATCGTGCACTCTTAGTGTTTTGGGTAATTTATTTGGCAAGGGATGATGGTGTACGCCATCATATTTGTAATAAACTGAATGAATGACGTCCATGACAACACCCTCGGTAGAGTTATCTTCAGCATCTGCAGTTTTAATGGCCGTAATTTCATAACCTTTGTTTCTGCTGAGTCGACTCACTTTCAGACTCATTGTCGCTTTCTTGTTTACTGCTCGGTCATACTGATTCATGTGGTTGTTACCTTAAATATAATTTGTTCTGTTAGAAGTCATTCTCGTATTACTAGATACTTATAAGAATAGCTATTTCGTTTTGGCAGATTACAAGTGCTAAACATATTTGATATGTAAAGCGATAGAATAGTATTGAAATCAATTTCCGAAAATAACCTAATAGCTAAATATATTTAAGGCACCAACCCAAAGTTCAGTTTTCAACCATATTCCATTAATGTTAATATATACTTCATACTTAGAAAATAGGTCTAGTTTCCTATCATCATCATCATCTGCACGGTCCTCCGAAGCCTTTATCCATCAATTGCTAGTTCAGTACAGTTATTTATTGTATTTTTAGTGATCGACTTAGCAGAAATTTAAAGTAGACAGTCGAAGGGTCGACAGAATGGTTAAAATATTATGACCATCTAAGTAACAAACGAAAAGTAGAAAAACCCTTTAAATTGAGGACTGCCTATATCAAGTTGTAGTTGTTTTTTTCAGTAACCTGTTATACTTTATATCAGTTAGTATTTTTTTTTTGTAAAGTCACAGTAGTTTGGTCGTATTGAACCGCTAAACCGGAAAGCTCGAATACCGTCTAAACATGAAGAAATGGAACATCATATTCAGCCCATTAATGTCCCACTGCAGGGACAGACCTCCTCCCGTGACGGTGGGATACTTGGCATACTACTACCACGCTGGCCAGACGGATTGGTATAGGGTTTAATTTCAAGTTTTCCTTCTTTTTATTTCAAAGATAATACTTATTCACGTATAGTTTTATTAGTCGGTTTTTACGACACACATGGGATGAGATGGGGTGGTGAGATACTGTATTCTTACTCCGTCACCACAGGGAGAGGAGAGGAAGAAATGGATGATAGTCAAAAAAAAACTTCACTCCGTCGACAAAAAGCTTCTTCACACTACGATAAAAGGACCCAATATCATACGTTGGAGGAAATACATGAGTCGGAAATTTGTTTCATAACTTAATGGAAAGTTTGACATATGACACCGCAAACCGGCACGAGAGTGGTCTGTGTAGTACTTGTTATGAAAAGGGGAGGGAGGGACAAGATCGAATAACTTTTCAGAGCTCTCTGGGCGGTACATGCGATAGAACACGCTACGAAAAGTTGACTCTTTATCCTTTAATGTTATTATCTGCTATTATTAAGTTCATTTGGCACTTACTTTACATAATTAAATATTAAAATTAAGTAATAATTACTTACTCGTCAATTGAGGATCTTTAAGCACGTCAGGTCTCTCAATAGTTTTGGATATTTTTTTCGATGTCTTTTTATTGACCTCCTGCCTCATGAATTTTCCGAAGTCTATCATATTTCTAAAGTTCGTTCGGGCGCTGTTGGGACCGGCCTCAGTCTCAGGTCTTAGAGACTTAACATTGACAGACATGACATTGTCATTGTTTTCCATAAAAAGTAAGGGCGACCCAAATATTGAACCAGTCTTGGGAATAGAACTGCTTTTCTTTGTAGTTACTGGAAAAAAGTATAAAATGATAAAGTGATACAGAAAGAAAGACTGCAGTATATAAAATAAATAAATCTATTAATCTAATCTATTTAAGTATAATTAAAATTATGATTTCTCAATAGTATAATAGAGTGCATATATCTAAACCGGCCAACTTCGCGAAGACACAACAACACGTCCGCGGTTCCGTCCTCGCCGTCGAGGCCGAAATACGCGCCGCGTTTGCTCCTAGAGGGCGTGCCTTCCGCACGTCTTGTTTGTCAGTGACGGTCCAGGCCGAGGTACGTACCCCAAAGGGGGTGCCCCTGAGGCACGTCACTTAAATGTCTTTGGTTGAGGACCATCCGCCCCACCACAGTCCGCGTAAAGTAGTAAATGTCGTCAGAGACAAACTACTCGTCCTAAAAAAAAAAACAAATCGGCCATTTGTCGCTGAACAGTCGAGGGGTTAACATCTCCTGAGGATGCTGCATGGAAGAGAGAAATGCGTTTGGTAAAATGTAACGTCGTATGCAAATACATCTATTTGCTTTTTTTTATCAAGTAAAGACACTGTCCATCCATTTTGCGGGCATGAGGACGGTGCTCGCATACTGCATCCAAAAATATTACTTACCTTACAAATAATAAGTTTGTTGTAGTAAATTTTAGATATATACTTACTATCTTGTCTGGTTGATTGTTGATACATATCATCCGCTTTGAAAGTATCGTATGCCTGTGTTCTTGGCGGTCCTCGGTTTGTTTGCCACTTCGGGTTCATAGCCGCATACGAACCGAAATCGGTGATGTTAGGTAATTGATTTATGTCGTTAAAGTTTGACATAGATTTGTCGTTTTTATCAGACTCAAAAGTATGCACGTGTTTGATAACCATATCGTAGCTACCAAATGTTGTACTTGGAAAGTCGTCAAAATATCTGTATTGGTTTCTTAATTTGAAAAGATTTTTAATCCTTTTGATAGGATTGAATCTAGGTACCCTTGAACTATCCATCGAACGCTTATCTTTTTTATTTGGCTTAGCCTTTTTTATACTGAGTTTTCTGAATAAATTTGTGAACAAACGTTTGTTCTTTAAATTGTTTTTATCTTTCTGAGTTTTTTTCTTTTGAGGAACTACAGCGGCCTCCACACATCCACTTTTACCTTTATGAATGGCTGTGGTAAGCTGTAAAGAATTCACTTTTGCTCGCTTCGATTTGTTTCCCGAGTTCTTTGAATTTTTGGAGCTTGTATCATTATCATCAATACTTATTATTTTATTTGTTCTCTTAACTCTGCTTGGCTCTTCTATTTTATCAAACTTAAATATATTAAACTTGTTTCTAAAGTTTTGTAGCCGAGTCTTGATATTATTTGGTGTTGGATTACTAACAGCATCATCTTTATCTATTAGGCTACTTGTCGGTTCTGCTAAAACAAAAAATTTCATCAGCCAATTGAGTAGTTTATAGGCTTGCATAGATTTTACGCATTGCGTTAG
The DNA here is from genome assembly GCA_905475405.1 of Schrankia costaestrigalis. NCBI lineage: Eukaryota > Metazoa > Arthropoda > Insecta > Lepidoptera > Erebidae > Schrankia > Schrankia costaestrigalis. The sequence goes on along the minus strand of FR997853.1, from coordinate 717,876 downwards.
CGTCGCAATATTACCCGTTAGACCGCCTACACGCTGGCCGCTTTTGTTTTGGTTAGTCGCAGCATGACCTATAATAAGACTTGGTTAAGCGTCACTTGATACACACAGCGCGGTCGCGGCCACGTTTAGGCCCGAGGATCGCCGATGCCAAATGAGGGGGAGGCATTGTGGTAATTGATATAAGTACTTAAATTTCAAATAAGGTTCCTGTACCACGCATCGGGACTTTAAAAGCATTCCCACAATCAGTTCAAGTTTTCCCCGGACGGGATGAAACGCATGTTACTACGAGAGTAATGAATTTAAATGTTGATAGATGGAAAGGAAAAGAAATGCCAAAGAATAGATGGATGGAATGCGTAGTAATAGAGGATATGAAAGAAATGGGAGTGATAGATGATATAACAACTTACAAGAGAGTATGGAAGGGAAAAGCCATTTGCGCCGACCCCAAGAACATAGGATAATTGGTAACCTATTAAAATCTCGAATTTCTGTTACGCAAATCTTAAAACCCAGAAAACAGTTGGTAGATCTTTTAAAAGACAGATGTAATTAATGACAACTTTTTAAAATTCCGTTTTTAATTTCCCAGATGAATCAATTTCCAGATGCACTAAAACCAAATTTTCAAACAGAATTTTTTGTTTGCCATATTCATTTCACTTATAATCCAGATATTTTTTTTTTTTCCTAGGTTAGATTAGAACTGCGAACCGACTTCCTATTGTTTTACTTACCCATTACAGATAGGTTTAATTGTCAAATTCGATTTGGATTTCAATAACTGCATTTCAAAGAATTGTGTTTTAAAAATTTGGCTTTAGTGCATATGGATTACAGTCATCTGGATTTCGTGCATTTAGATTTGTATGCCTGGAACTCATTCATCTGGATTCTAAAACATCGTACAAATAAATAAATGGGATAATGATGAAATGTATAAACCTTTTCTGGATTTTGATATTCGGAATATTAAAATTCGGGATTAAAATAGGTAACCAGTTATATTACATAAAATTTTTAACCTATAAAGCTTAGGTATAATAAGAAAAATCCCAAAAGAAATGGGCTGTTATGATGATAACTTACTCATTAAGTATGAATTCTCTAAAGCCAGGTCATCTCCGAGTATCATTGAGATACTTCCTAATTCTTGTGCAGCTTTCTCATCATCACTTCCAACGATGTTTTTAAAGTCCACTTTTTGCGTATTTTCAAAATTAATAAAACTTGCTGTGTTTTGAGACAAGTCTTTATCTGAATCTAATTGTCTTCTGCTTCTAGTGATGGACTTAAGCGTGCTCATATCGGGCATAGGAGGAAGTTTGTTTAGTATATATTTCCCAATATCATCAACGTTATGATGTCTATGTGCCTGATATTTAACGAGAGCAGAGAAGTTCTCAGTCGCTTGATTTCTCTGAAAGTCTAAATAGTATTTGTAACCATTGACGAAATCCTTGTACGCAATTTTATTACTAAGGTTTTGTAAAGAAGTTGATTCTACAGGTTGTTGATCTGTTGGGCTAGTATCATCGTCTTTAGTCGTTATTGTCGTATAATCATCAGTCGTGGCTGACGGGTTTATATAGTCATCTTCAGGCGGAGACGCGCCATTATCATCTACTTTTGCGATGTTATTCTTTAAGTTTAATTTACTCAAAACGTCCAAATCCTTTTTAAGTAACTTGGTTCTGTAAGACAAATTATCAGAAGCAGTATAAGGCGTTGTAAATATTCCGGAATTATATTCTTTAGTTTTCGCTATTAATGTGTCTAAAAGTTTTAACATTGTGTAATCATCATCATCCATTGTATTAGTTATTATTTCTGTACTACCTTGGGAAATAGTTTTTAGAGAAGACTTTGCAGTTTCTTTAGTAAATTTCTTAGGAGTTGCATTTTTACCAATAATACTGTGTCTTGTAACATATTTCAGCCTGTCGAATATATTTGTAAGTTCGGTCCCAAATATATTCTCAAAATTAAGAGTTTTCGTTTTAGATTTAGCATCTACTATAACAATTTTATTTTGGCTAGCAGCATTCAGGGTTGAACGCGATTTTCTTATTTTGTTACTCAAGAGTTTATCAAGAGAAATATTATTAAACTTATCGCCATTAAAAACAGTATATTTATTAATAACGTTGTCTACTTTAGCTGAAATGGTAGATACCGTCGTTGTTACTATGTCTGCCCCATATGTCGGGTTTTCATCAATCATTTCTTTTGCTTTAACTTTGATATTATTTAGTAAATTTTCTAGTTGTACTGTACTCAAGCTTGCCGTTGTCATGTCATAGTCCGAGGGTTGAGGTTCGCTTGTAGTAATTATTGTATTAGCTAATACTCCAGAAAATTTGTCCAGATCATACATTTTCTTTACATCATTTAACTGCGTAGTAACATTAGTAAGATTAAGTGATCTTTGTGTAGGTATAGAAGTTTGTATCGCTTTACCGCCCACACGGTCCGCGATAGTTAACATATGAGGCGCTATGTCAATTTGTAAACTGTTAACCTTAGTGTTTTGTACATTTTTGTTTTCATTTCTTTTATTACAAGAACTTCTCTTTTGTCGAAATTTTAGGCCCGAGCGATTAACATCCAGGGCGTTATCCGAAATGAATCTAGGTTTTCGTAAAGGATACTTTTGATCAATCTTACTGTGTCTTGTCTTCCACCGGTCGTATTCACCGATAGGCATGAACGTTCTATTAATTACACTTTTAACATGTCTACCTTTTCTTCCCTTGTCTCTGAATCTGTTCCAAAAGTGTTTTCTATTTTTCTTTTTTCCTTTATCTTTAGCTTCTGGAGTTGTTGCTGTAGCACTATTAATTTTGACATTATTTGTAACCAATTTTAACAAAATTTTCGGCGTCTTGGAAACATGGAGAGCTTTCAATACTGTGCGATCCTTCTTCTCCGGACTGTTCCTCTTGTTGTGTTCTTCATTATCTTTCGTAACTCTGTTTCTGCTTATTAAAGTATTCGTGGAAATTGGAGCAAATGAATCATTGCTTTTAGATATAGTATGGTCAATGCAAAGCACCATCAAATATAATAAACTGGAACAAATAAAAACTGCTTAATTATTATCTGATGTGACGGTTCATATGGTTAGGGATCGCCAACCTACCAAAGGAGATGGAAACTTCTGGGCTAAAGCCTGTACATTACTGTACAGAGTAAGGATATGCCCTAAAAATCTTTTCTATTTTTTAATAAAATAATAATAAAATTACTCAATTTTATTAAGATTCGAACTTGAAAAAAATAGAAAAGATTTTTAGGGCATATCCTTACTCTGTACAGTAATGTACAGGCTTTAGGCCAGAAGTTTCCATCTCCTTCAAAAAAAAATTATCTTGGATTTCAGATTGCCAAAACTAACAAAAGATTTAGCACGAGACTAGACTAATAAGTGTGAAGCTATAAATTGATAATACTCTCATTTCTGTTTAATCTTGGCCCAAAACTCTTAGTGAAGGTTTCATTCTCCTTTTATAGGCTAGAAATCAAATTATCTATGCTAAATAAATCATTTTTGTGGTCTTACATTAAATTAGCATAAAGTTCCACTTATGTGAGAGACTGGTGTCTATTGTAGGTTTAGGATTAAAACCTCTGTTACAGATGAATAAATCGTCCTGTACAGGCAAGGTATCAGGTCTCATGGTGCAGTATACATTGACTACAATGCCTACGGATTTGTTTAATGTTTGTAAAGTGAGGAGCAAGTTTTAAGGAACTTCTCTGCGAAAAAGCGCTCTCGAAATTACGGGTCCGTATATCACGCAAGATAAATAACCAAGTACTTATTATAAAAGAGTCCCCTTTACCATATTACGACCTTCAAAGTGTAAAGAAGCAGTTTACTTAAGAGAAAGCGAATTCAAGTAAATTAATTTCATACAAAACCAAGGAAGTGGAACCAATTTGAGGAAGTTATTCCTTTTTTTAGCCGACTTAATCTATACGATGTATGGCTTTTTAATAAATGACATTTTGAAAAAAAAGGCCATTTGAACATATCGAACCTAACGGTAAGTGCAACTACAATTCAGAAAGGCAACGGATGAAATAAAAAAAAAAATCGACTCCGTCGTCATCACTTTGCCGGTTTGTAAATGCTTCTTCACACAACGTTTGATTTCGTCAGTAGTCTCCTTAAGTCTTGTACTCTATATGCTTTCTATTACGCCACGGACAGCATAATCATTATAACAGCCCATTAATGTCCCACTGCAGGGACAGGCCTCCCCCAGTGACGGATGGTTACTTGGCCTACTAATATCACGCTGGCCAAACGAATTGGTATAGGTTTTAATTTCAAGTTTTCCTAATTTTTATTACGAAAAGATAATATTGATTAATTAAATTTATGGACATACAGAATAAGAGCTAGCGATCTTAAGAGCACCATAACATATTTTTAGATTCAATGATTTAGATTTTTGATCAAGTCATAGCATATTGTCCTTTTCTCGAAATGTTCTTTATTGTAATGTGCTTTTTTGAGTTTCTTTTTAGATTAGTTATTATTAAGAAGGTAGTATAATAATTTTGAGACCCCGTACTTACTAGCTAAATATTTATCTAATCGTAATCTACAATTAAATTGTTATAATTCTGTTAACAAGATTAGTTTTAAATATAATCTGAGTAATACGAACACCTTGGTTAATGAATGGTTCTTAAATTCACATAGAAAAATAAAAAAAAACTTTAAAATCAAAACACTTAAGTATATAAAAATTTTGCGACGACAACGTCAAAAAAAAAATGTGGCGCGAAAGTTTCTTTCGAGCCTGCCTAAGCTGCTAAAATCCCTAAAGTCTGTACAGCTAAAAGAACCACAAGCAAATACATTTCGCACTTATTAAGGTATTGACTGTAGTAAACACAGGTTAGATTAATCCCAGAGGTGGACATCGACTCATCGATGATGACATGACAGAAATGTGACTGTCAAAAATCTCTATTTTGGTGTTTTAGTTTCATACTAACGGAGATAAGATTTTATAGGCTTTTAGATACAAGCACTAGATGTTATTCTTACTCCAGAGAACTTGGCTAGAGTCTAGTTACCGACCCTAACCAAATTGTAAGTGCTACAGTGTTTTCGTATTCACCAGTTTCATGACAAGACCTCCTACTTAAACAGCTAAAAGTTCTTCATATGCCAAAAAGTATTAAAAATCACACTTACCATATAAAATTTAAAAATAACATTGGCTATTAATTATAAAATTCGCTCTTCGCATGATACCATGTGTAAATACTGATTATTCTAACAAATTATATAAACTTTTACCAACTTACAATCACTCCGATTATGTATTGTTTTTTGACTGTCAAATTGTGAAATTTGATCTTTATGTTATATATATATTTGTCTATGATTGAAAGAAGTTCTAATTCTTCTTCTAGAGTGGAGCTTTAGACTCGGCAAACGTAGTATAGGACGCCTCCACCTAAACCTCAAAAAGGTCTCTGGGTCGAATGGGATGCGGAAGACGCAGGACCGTGTTCTGTGTTTGGAGAAGACTATGTCCAGGAGTGGACTGCGACAGTCCAGTTGATTGATTGATTGAAAAAAAATATTTTGCGTTTTAAAAAAGCTCTATTCTTGAGCTAAATATGTGTTTTGCATTTGATTTTTGAAAGCCGTAAGTTGTAAACTATAAAAAAGGTGGGCCAGCCTTTTACACAACCGCTTCTCCAACGAGGTAAGTAGTTACTGTACTCTTCCAACTTAACACATAGCACAATACTGCTTGGAGGTGTATTAAGCGGGCACTTATGTGATACTTTATGACAACTCCCTCACTATTAGAAAACACGTTATATCATATGAGTACTCCAAAAAGATAAATATAAATAAATAAATATATTCCTCACACTTTCACACAACGCCATCTAGTCCCAAACTAAGCAGAGCTTGTACCATGGGTACTAGACAACGGATACTTATACATACATAAATACTTTTTTTTTGTAAATACATAAATATTATACATAGAAAATACCCAGACTAATGCAAGCAATCATGTTCATGCACACAAAGATTTGCATGGAGCGGGAATCGAACCCGAGACCTCTGCGTATACCCCAAGAGCTGACAGGCATTTTTGAGTACATCCTTGAGGCACATTGAAAATATTATTGTTGATTAGTTGCGAATGTGTGGATGATGAAATGGCCGACCTGGCTGGGAGGTTGCGGGGCGTTAATGAGCTATGAATTTTTTAATTCGCAATTTTTCTCATGCAGAAAATGTTCTTGAGGCACTTTGAATCTTACAGCATTTTAAAGTCTGATGTTTAATTAAACGATATATCATAATGCCAGGTGATTTGGTTGGGATTTAAATGGTGACAGGCGATTTAAAGTTATTTTTATTAGAGTAAGTTTACATTAATTCATAGCATAGCAACGACGCGTGATTTAAATTTGTGTTATTTTGCATTTTACCTAATAATAATTAATATTAACAATTATTACGTAGTATAATTATGGCAGGTAAAAATCAAATTTGTGTATTTTGTAAAAAAAGTGTTGAAAAATAATTGAAAAAAACTTTGATGAAAAGTATTGATATATTCCGTATCAGACAGAAGCATGGTTTAAAATATAACGATGTTGTTTTGCCATGTAATATTAGTTCGAACGATGGTTACTATACCTCGTGTTATATATGAATTTTTTGGCTGTCATGAAGAAATACTGTGACGAAAAAACACCTGAAATACCTGAAACACCTGATGTATCTTCGCTTTCATTAGGTACGTATAATACTGCATATTATTAATATATTTATGTACTTATATTATTGTTATATAAGTATACAATTTTGGTCGTTTGTGTTATTTACAAGTTCAAGTTCCCAATACGATAAATGTTGACATCTGATCGATTACGAATTTATTACTGGTATGAATGTTTATATTTTTCTGAACGAATTAAACGATAATTTTCACACAAGAGACCTTACAACCTTGAAAATACTTAAACATTTGTAAATATGTCTATATCAATTTATTATTAAGCAAATTATAAAGTGCTCTTTCAATAATAAATTATGAATTCTAGAATTATTATTAATTATTATTTGTCGAAAAAAATTATAAATGAGTATGTTGACTAATAATTATTTCTTTGAAAATTCATTAATATTTATAGTAAATATATTTATAATAAATATAATAAATACATTTTTTGCGCAAAAAAAATATAACTTTAAATCGCCTGTCACCATTTAAATCCCAACCAAATCGCCTGGCATTATGATATGTCGTTTAATTAAACATCAGACTTTAAAATGCTGTAAGATTCAAAGTGCCTCAAGAACATTTTCTGCATGAGAAAAATTGCGAATTAAAAAATTCATAGCTCATTAACGCCCCGCAACCTCCCAGCCAGGTCGGCCATTTCATCATCCACACATTCGCAACTAATCAACAATAATATTTTCAATGTGCCTCAAGGATGTACTCAAAAATGCCTGTCAGCTCTCCGGCTAGTAGCAGTTATGTTATATAACCACTACGCCACAGAGGTCGTCAAAAAAAAAGAGATAGAATATATGTATAAGCATAGAAGACACGTAAGTGGAAACAAGATAGATATAGAGAAGTCATGCCCTGTGTCTCAGGGACTTTTACAAACATGAAATATACGGACACAAAAACATCCAATTAGGGTGACAGCCATTTATGGATCATACAGAAATTGTCCTGCGTGGTATTTGAACCCGTGACTATCAAACTGTAGGGACACATTATTGTAATTTGAGCGACTGCTGACAAATCACTTTTACAGGCGCGCGATTGTATTAGCGTCGCCCACCAGTCGTCTCCCCGCCATGATGTAGTTAGGTCGTCGTAATTATTATATATTGTATTTTATTTTTAGTATTTTTTGGTACCAGTAAAGATAGTTTATTATTCTACCCTACAAAACTAATCTAACTAGCCATAGCCTAGTTTACCCTTCCACCTAAACAAAGTAACATTAGCACACAACTGCTAGGAAATGGTGTAGGCGGGTACAGCATTGCTATGAATGACTGACCCTGAGTAAGCTATTTTTTTTTTATGTAATAGGAGGCAAACGAGCCAGCAGGTCACCTGATGGTAAGTGATCACCGCCGCCCATGGACACCCACAACACCAGAGAAATCACAGATGGGTTACCGACCTTTAAAAAGGGAGTACGACATTATAACATCTAAAAAAGTATATCATTATCTATATTTCTATACTAATATTATAAAAAGGTAAAGTTTGTGTGATTGTGTGTTTGTGACGTTGTAGCCGGTAATCTCTGGATCTACTGAACCGATTTATAAAATTATTTCTGTGATGAATTATCGGGGTGTGTCATAGGCTATAGTATCACGCTATGACTAATAGGAGTGGAGCAGTAATGAAATATGTTTAAAAAACGGACGCGTTTTTTTCGCCGTCCAACGAAGTGGGCACGGGTCAGCTAGTATAGTACGCATAGTACAAGCTCAACTTAGTTTGGAAAGAGATGGCGTTGTGTGAATGTGTGAGGAATATTTATAATATTTATACTTATAACTGAATTTTAAATTATGGCCTTCAAGGTTTGTTTTTTAAATTATGCCTAGTCTAAATTCAATCAGTTTTAATGTTAAACGTTATAAGGAAATGACTCAGATTATACTCGTAGAGCTATGACTAATATTGACGTCATTAGCTATTACTGGAATCGATTTTAATAAAAAAACAGGTACTTATATGTTATGGATAAACACTATTATAAACCATTAGACACCAACACACAACCATTTTGACAACCTCTGAGGCGTAGCGGTTATACGTACATGACTGCTAAGCAGAGGTCTCGATTCCCGCTCAATGCAAATCTTTGTGTGCATGAACATGATTGTTTGCATTGGTCTGCATGTTTTCTACGTATCATCATCATCATAACAGCCCATTAATGTCCCACTGCAGGGACGGGCCTCTTCCTATGACGGAGGCATACTTGGCCTACTAATACCACGCTGGCCAGACGGATTGGTATAGGGTTTAATTTCAGCTTTCCTTCTTTTTACTTCGTAAAATGAATATTCACGGATAGTCCCTCAGTCGGTTTTTACGACAGCCATGGGATGAGATGGGGTGGTGACATATTGTATTCTTACTCCGTCACCACACGGATTCTAGGAATAGTGGTTTCTGCTAGCTGAACTTTCAAGCTTGTTTCTGTTTGACATTTCTGGCCCTAATTTCTCCCATGAATGTGATAAAATGGTGATATTTTGTTATCCCATCACCATATGGGCTTTACAACTTTGTATAATACTTCAATGAATCGTGATGTTTACCAAATTAAAATAACATGTGTAATATTGTATACAATTAATAATCAACCTTATTCTGTTACAATCAAGGTGGTGTTTAGAGTGTATATCTATTAAAAGTTTTATCTAAACAAAATATAATATTATGCTTAATAAACGTGTTCAAGTATATGTTGTAGTAGTATTAAGAATTAAGACTTTTTGTAAAATCACTGGTATTTACTCGGTCGCGTTTTGGTTGGGGTTGTTTCCCACTGTCGTTATACAATCAACTAGCCTATCGCAGTCCACTGCTGGACAAAGGCCTCTCCCAACATGCGCCACAACTCGGTCCTGCGCCTTCCGCTTCCAGTCCGCTTAGAGACCTTTTTGAGGACGTCGGTCCACCTAGCTGGAGGGCAGGCATATCATTATACAATTGCTTATAAAATCCTCAGGTGTTTTTCCTACCTTAGCCTGTATTTTCTTTGGAATACACATAGTGTTCAACTGACATTTGTAAATCGTCTCACATTACACCGACTCGACGTCAACTTCACTCTAAATCAACTTGGAGAATGGCATTGAAATGTAAGCTTTATTTCGTGTTACATACGAGTGAATTTTTCAGCACATGTTAAAGTCTCCGAGTTCCACGCGTTGTTCGTCTAGTGACTGTTACCAACCTGTTTGTTTCGTATTGCCAACGAGTCGGATACAAGTCGTCAACGAGCTTACAGCTAGCGGGCGACGCGTTGCCTGCTTGTCGTCCGCGTCCCTCTCTTTTTTATTACGAGTATTGTTGCAAGACAGAGCACACGCGCTTTACAGATTCTCGCCTCATTGAGGTCAAGTTTTTACTAGTGATCAACAAGTTCATAGCCACTTTGCGCTAATCTTCGCTATTTGATACGAGGTTTTATTGATAACATTAATATTAAAGTTTATTGAGTACAGTCATGAGCAATAATATGTACACATAGTAAAAGTTTCTAAACTATCTGCACGTTTATCTAGACATTAGAATACCAAAATTATTTCGTAATTTAAAAAAAGTTCCGTATAGTTTCGAAAAAACTCCGAATATTCAATTTTGGATTAGCAGAACTTTAGATAACTGTTTTACAAAAAGGGTAAAATGTGTACAGTATGAGGACATTGATAATATGATTGGTTTTTAAAGAAAGACAGACAACAATGAGGAAGCGAGAAAGTGAGATTATAATTTATTGATGATTTTGAAATAGTATATTATAATGTTAACAATAAGTGCTATATTTTGTTGCACTGTAATGACTTTTTATCGAAGTGCAATGTTTCCGTCACCAGTGTCACTTAGTAAGACATGATGAAACATACAATGTCAAATAGAAGTAAGTAGGGATTCAATCTTTTATAATTTCAACCTTATGTCGAACGCCATAAGATACATTTTAATGTGATAATTTTCAAAACTTATGCTAAAATTATTCAGCTATTTTCGGTAATCGGATGTACTTTTCTTACTCATTGATTTGCTGTCTTTCTTTAAAAGCCAATCCCATTATCAATGTCCCCATACTGTACATATTATTGCTCGTGACTGTACTTATATAACATTAACATATTATATTAATTAAATAATAAAAATAATTAAATTTAATAATAAGTAGATGTAGAGTTTTTATTATCAGTGGTTATGAGTGTAAATAAAACTATTATAATTTACAATATTCACACTTTAGCTACAACACAAACTATAATCATATTAACTTAATGGCCTCTGTATCGACATCAGCATTATCTTGTGCAACGCCCACGAAGTATCACGTATCTATGTGCAAAATATTTGAAAAATCTGTGTAAAATTAACAAAATATCAGTGCAAAATTAACAAAATATCGGTGCAAAATTACAAAAATTAATTCAAAATGAAATTATTAATATTTTTAACAATTTTAGTTAGTATCGTTGTGGTAAATAGTGATCATTTAATAGTGGGTAATGTGTCAAATAGGGTCACATTAGCCAACCATACAGTGGTCGAGTATAATGCCATACCATTTATAAAAAGAGTTAAATATTATTTTTATACTCAAACGGATAATAGATTAATACAGGTATGTTTTAATTTTATAATTTTTTATCATAACAGCCCATTAATGTCCAACTGGGACGGACCTCCTTCCATGACGGAGGGATACTTGGCCTACTAAACCACGCTGGCCAGACGGATTGGTATAGGATTTAATTTCAAGTTTTCCTTATTTTTATTTCGTAAAGATAATATTCACGGATAGTCCCTTAATCGGTGTTTTTTCTTTTTTTATTGTTAAGGACAACAAACAAAGCATACACTACAAGTTTTTACGACACCCATGGGATGAGATTGAGTGGTGACATTTTGTATTCTTACTTCGTCACCACACGAAAAAAACCGCTTGAAAATTCATGGCGGTATAGTTTTAAAGATTTAAGTATACATATGGACGGACAGACAACGACTTTGTTTTATACTAAGTATATAGTGAAATAGGATCGTATTGTAGTGTTTATAAATCCAAAACCCATTGTATTCAAGCTCAATTGATTTGGGACTATAAAACATCTTTGGGACTATAGGACATTTGTATTTAAATAACTTATAGTGTTTACTTTCAAGTGTTTTCATTTCGTTTGTCACAGAGAGTGATGAGGTCCTGACTCAGCATTTACTGCCTCGGTGGTCGCGGTAACGACTGGCATGCATAAGGTCCTGGGTTCAATACCACTTGACCTGTTCTTAATATATTAGTGAAATTCGTTTCTCTTTTTTTCGGTGGTGATTGGGCTAAGCTTCATCATCATTATATCAGTCAAATGACGTCCACTGCTGGACATAGGTCTCCTCCAAACATTGCCACCTTGTGCGCTCCTGTGCCTCCCTCATCCATCGGTTTCCCGCCGTCCTAACCAGGACAAAACCTTGAATTCTTTGTATTTGTGAAATTCATTACTTTTTTTCGGTATTTAGACAACCTAGTTAGGACGTTGGGAAACCAATGGATGAGGGAGGCACAGGACGGCGTAAATTGGCCATATTTGGAGGAAGCTTATCTCCAGCAGTGGACGTCAATTGGCTGATATGATGATGATACCTCAAAGAGCATGATACTGACGACCTCTGTGGCGTAGTAGTTATATAACATGACTGCTACGCAGAAGTCTCGGGTTCGATTCCCGCTCAATGCAAATATTTGTGTGCATGAAGATGATTGTTTGCATTGGTCTGAGTGTTTCTAATGTATATTATGTATGTATTTACAAAAAAATAGTACATAAGTATTAATATCCGTTGTTCTGTTACCCATACCACAAGCAGGTTATGCCTAGCTCACTTTGGGAACAGATGGCGCTGTGTAGAGATGTCCGTGAACATAATAATATTATACTTAATGCAAGATTTGTCATTTGTAGATAGATAGATACTTACAATGATATCATTCAATGACTCAATGAGTTATTGGAAATCCCAGCCGAGTGTTATGCATTAGATATTCATTATAATTTATTGATAACAATTAGGTATTATTAGGCCAAGTATCCCTCCGTCACTGGAGTAGGCCCGACCCTGCAGTGGGACATTAATGGGCTGTTATGATTTTATGATTAATTAGGTCTGAATTCCTAAAATTCCATGTATTCTTCAAGAGTGCCTTGTGATTTATTAGGATTCCGCACCCAAAGGGTAAAAACCACAGAAATCTAGATATCCGTGGTAAAAACGGAACCCACGGAGACTAGAATACTTAACACAACTTAATACAATACATGTCTTAATTTTTGTGTTTGAAACTGCCTCAGTGGTGTATGTGGCTGTTGTCGAGGTCGCAAGTTTAAATCCTACGCTAGTTAATTATTTTCCGTGTGGTGACGGAGTAAGAATATAATATGTCACCACTCCATCTCATCCCATGGGTGGCGTAAAAACCGACTGAGGGACTTAAAAATAAAGAAAACTTAAAATGAAACCTTATCCGTCTAGCCAGCGTGGTATTAGTAGGCCAAGTATCTCTCTGTCGCGGGAGGAGGCCCGTCCCTGCAGTGGGACATTATTGGCCTGTTATGAAGGAGTCCCCGCGACTTCTTATACTTACAAACATTCAACAATTGCACTACGAGTATCAGAGGTCTTATCTGCAAGTAACTTTAGTGGGTCAAACGCCTTGAACTTATAATTATTATCAATAACATATGTTTATTAAAGATTTACGCTTCTTAGAATATTAAAACAGATAATGTTAATTTGTTCTACATCTAGGCTAACAGCTTTAAATAATAAAAATACTTTATTTCCAAATTAACATACATATTAGTTATATCCATGGCCCCACACTAGGCAATTCCGTGTGGTGACGGAGTAAGAATACAATATGTCGCCACCCCATCTCATCCCATGGGTGTCGTAAAAACCGACCCGAAATAAAAAGAAGGAAATCTTGAAATTAAACCCTATACCAATTCGTCTGGCCAGCGTGGTATTAGTAGGCCAAGTATCCCTCCGTCACGAGAGGAGGCCCGTCCCTGCAGTGGGACTTTAATGGGCTGCTATGATGATGATGATGATGATGACACTAGGCAAGCCTTTCCTGTGGGTGCCAAAAATTATTATTAACAAACTTGATAAAAACATTTTTGTTTGAAATAAGTATACATTCACTTTAGTCCCATAGATTTGACGACCTCTGTGTCGTAGTGGTTATATAACATAACTGCTACGCAAAGGTCTTGGGTTCGATTCCCGCTCAATGTAAATCTTTGTGTGCATGAACATGATTGTTTGCATTGGTCTGGGTGTTTTCTATGTATAATATGTAGGTATGTATATCCGTTGTCCAGTACCCATAGTACAAGCTCTGTTTCGTTTGGGACTAGATGGCGTTGTGTGAAAGTGTGAGGAATTTGAATTATTGTGCTGTAAAGAAAATTAAAAAAATAGAAACTTCATTGTAATCGGTTTAGTAAATATTTTGATGAAATTTAATCTTTTACAAAATATGAAATTTCTGTAAAAATCAATGTTAACGATATAGCGAAAGTATTATTAGGTACCTACCTAATTAAGTTTTAATTTGGAGTCATTTTTTTATAGTTAAAAATTATCAACTAGCCTATTGCAGTCGACTGCTGGACAAGACATAGGCCTCTCCCAATACGCGCCACAGAACTCGGTCCTGCGCCTTCCGCATCCAGTCAGACCCAGAGACCTTTATGGGGTCTTTTGGTTTTTTTTTTAGTTAAAAATTATTTCATGACAAATATCTATTTAAACGTAGGTATTGTTCAACAAATCTAAGAGATACAGTATGACGTTTCATATTTTTCAAACTGAAACAACAGAATTTTTATACGGTGTTTACCCGTAGTCCCGGTAAATAGTGTGAAAACTGGCAAAGTGAATGGAGTGAAATTGTTTTTGACATAGTTTTAAAATATATTTTTTTACATATTAAATTACCTACAACCGAATTGAGAAACTCCTCCTTTTTTTGAAGTCGGTTAAAAAACTAAATATCTAAAAGGTAGCCGCTTCGTGCCATACGGCAGCCGTACGCCTTTGAGTATAAATGTTCTGTGGCCGTACGGCAGTATTTATAGTGTCGAGCGGTTGACCCACGGCATGATTTGTATGAAAACAAACGAACGTTGCTTTTGCCGTTCGAAAAACGCACGGCAGCCGTAAACGGCTAAATTAAAAGAGCCCTTAGTCAATTAAAGAAATTAACAAAAAATCTTCTGTTTGGACTTCATGTCCTGTTTACTTAAACCATGAAGTTTAACCTAAAATGCACCTTCTCCTTATTCCAGGGTATCCAGGCCCTGGACACGATGCACAGCAAGGCGACCATGAACATCACAGCTGGGGGTGTGGGCTACTCGTACGTGAACCTTCGCATGAAGAGTGAGAGAGGGAGAGGGCTTAGCTATGATATAGGAATATATGTGCAAGACAGAGCTTGGTAACTTCACATTAAATATATATAGAGTAATTACTATCTGCCTTTTATTTCTTTTTATTTACATTTATCACATTTTTAAATAACTCCCAAACTTCGACAAACTTTTCTACGACACCATTTTATGTCGACATAATGAAACTTCGATACATCTTAATTTCGACATTATTTTAGTACGAAACAACTTCGAAACTACTGTACTTCGACACAGCGTTTCTGCGACATCACTTAACTAAGAAACAATGTAGGTTCGCCGACATTTTACTTAAACAACTATGCTACTCCGAAAATAGTCTAATTCGACATACTGTACTCTGAAATACTTTAACCCGACATTATTTTAATTCGATACATCTTAATTTCGACATTATTTTAGTACGAAACAAATTAAGTTAAGTTGTTTCGTACTAAAATAATGTCAAAATTAAGATGTATCGAAGTTTCATTATGTCGAAATAAATGGTGTCGTAGAAAAGTTTGTCGAAGTTCAGTTTGGGAGTTTTTTAAAATATAAATATATAAATAAAAACATTTGCCGTGTCAAGCAGTACTGCCTTCTGCATCAGACCTATGATCCAACTGCCAAGGTCGAGTCTCCTTAGATGTTGATAGAGACTCTTAGAAATAAGTCCATTTACTGAAAATACTATCGGAACAATGATCGCCGAATCAACACACCACATGTCGACAATCTCTGTCTCAACCTTATCTCTTATTATTTTCCTTGTGCGGTCATGTGCCTCCCTCATCCATCGGTTTCCCGTCGTCCTAACCAGGTCGTCGGTCTACCGTGTGAGGAGATTCCCCACCCTGCGCCCTCCGGTACAGGGTCGCCATTCCAGAACATATCCGCCCCAGCGGCTGCCGGTTCTCAGCGCCCACCGCCACTTTAACCGGGCAATACATGGAGGAGGCCTATTTCCAGTACCTAGTGGACGTCGGTTGACTGATATGATGATAGAATTATTATCATTACTTTCCTTTGAACAATAATAAACAAGAATATAAAGTGTCACTACCCCATCTCATCCCATGGGTGTCGTAAAAACCGACTAAGGGACTATCCGTGAATATTATCTTTACGAAATAAAAAGAAGGAAAACTTGAAATTAAACCCTGTACCAATCCGTCTGGCCAGGGTTTTAGTAGGCCACGTATCCTTCTGTCACGGGAGGAGGCCCGTCCCTGCAGTGGGACATTAATGGGATGTTATGATGTTGATGATGAAAGACGGATCAACATCATTTGGCTGATCTGAATTTCGTTTCCGTATCAAAATGTGGACGCCTCGATTTGCGCCGAATCCGTCTCTTCACAGGTAACTTTTTGCCTTTTTTTAAATACTACTACCGCGGCTGCCTTACACGAGGTCGTGGGTTCGAAACCCGCACAGGATGACGTTTGTGTGATCCACAAATTATTGTCTGAGTCTGGATGTTCTTTGTGTACGGTTTCATCACCGTACATTATTCTGCTGATTCGGTGACATCGTTTCACCCTACTCACACATAGGCATTACTAACATACAACATAGTAATTAGTAACCAAAAAATTGTGTATAAATAAGATACATAATAAGCATTTTAATTGTAGACCATTTATAGCCGTGGTTCTATCCACGTTACTTAATAAACTTTACTGAAGTTGTGACGTGTTTCTACATAACATCGTACGGTTCCTTACAAGTCACTACACTACACATACTTTCATCATCATTTCAGCCAATTGAAGTCCACTGCTGCTGGACATAGGCCTCCTCTAAATATAGCCACCGTACACTTTGTGTCCGTTAAATTGATGTTTATAAAGTCCCCACAACACAGGGCGTGATCCCTAGT
The DNA here is from genome assembly GCA_905475405.1 of Schrankia costaestrigalis. Lineage (NCBI taxonomy): Eukaryota > Metazoa > Arthropoda > Insecta > Lepidoptera > Erebidae > Schrankia > Schrankia costaestrigalis. The sequence goes on along the minus strand of FR997853.1, from coordinate 700,741 downwards.
GCGGGAGAAGTATTTTAGCATAGGCCATGATTTAGTTGGGTTAACAGCATAGACCTTTTGATTTATAACTTTTGAAAAAAAATCATAAAATCTAATTCATTGATTCATTATTCAAACTGCTATGTCTAAGCAAAGTCATAATTTAATTACTTTTAAGGGTCAAAGCAGATATAACGTAACGTAAACGGATCGGCATCGCCTCGCCTTTTTGCTCGGTGTCAAACGTCAAAAATCCGATTACGTTACGTATCCGATTAGTGTGCGCTGCAGTAAGGAGTTTCATACAAAGAATACTGAACGGCTCGAGTTGATACGGTGCCGATCCGTTTACGTTACGTTATATGTGCTACGACGCTTAGTCGTACGATATTTAACCTATTAGTTTTATGTTATTCAGCTAACATTTACAATAAAGGTGGGAAAGCAAATGCTTAAAACGAAATTTAAACAAAAAATAAAACGAAAATGTTAATAAATATTATTGTTTATTTATATTTAAAAGTCTTTTTGTAAATAATCACAGTACTCCTTCTCCAGTGCTTTGACGGAGGCTTCTGCGGAAAAAATAAAACGAAATATTATTAACAGAGTACGTGTGGTGACGGAGTAGGAATACAATATGTCGGCACCCCATCTCATCCCATGGGTGTCGTAGAAACCGACTAAGGAACTATCCGTAAATATTATCTTTACGAAATAAAAAAAAGAGAAACTTGAAATTAAACCCTATATCAATCCGTCTTGCCAGCGTGGTATTAGTAGGCCAAGTATCCCTCCCGTGTCGGAGGGATACTAGGCCCGTCCCTGCAGTGGGACATTAATGGGCTGTTATGATGATGATGACGAAGTATAATAAAAAAATAAAGCCTCCCCAACATTAGGCGTGAGCGTTCCACGGACGCATGAGCGCTGCGTGAGCACTGCGTAGACGCAACGTTCATGTTCTCATCTCGTTTTTACATGGGCAGCCGGAACTGCTGGTCGTGCCGCGCGCGCGTACCTGCCTGCTGCAGCGCACACCACTCGCGCGCGCGCTCCGAGCGCTCAATACGTTGGCCCATGAGATAGATCTCTTCTCATGTACATTGAACGAATTCACACGGGTAGCATAATGTGTTATATGTTTGCACAAAGAGTAATTATTATTTAAGTTGTAATTTATTGATATTTTTAGTAATTGTTTTTGTTTTTTTACATAGGCTATTGAATTAGGTTATAAGTATGTACAAGCAAGTTGCACAACTCTATTATAATTACGTATTATTTACTATTAGCTGACACACTCTTTTATGCATTCAATATCATTCACTCTATGTAATTTTAGTTAGTACAATAAAGGCAATTAACCAAGAAAGTCGTATCAATTTATATCAAACCAAGTACTCAACACGATCATATTATTATCAATCTATCAACCTATCAAGTAAATGTAGGAAACAATCCTACATTTTATGGTCCTTCGAGCCGGATCTGAACCAGCGACCTATGGATGAAACACGCACGTGGCTCGAAACATGGACCCATGTGAAGTACTTCTGGCCACAGCATTGGTCAAAGTACAGGCAGTAGATGGAAGCTATCAAGTACTGCGCGCACTGATCGATCAGGGATCCCAGACATCCATCATCACGGAGCGAGGTGCTCAAACCCTTGGACTACCACGACAGAAGTGCAAGGGCGTTATTACTGGCATAGGAGAAAAGGAGAGTCAATGCAAAGGATCTCTGAGTCTAAATTGCATGGCAATGGACGAAAACTACACTTTTACGACAGATGTATTTATCATGAGCAACCTAATCAAGAATTTACCTAGCAATACATTAGCAAAACCTAATTGGCAATTTTTAAACAGCATACAACTCGCAGACCCTGCCTTTTATATCTGTCGGTCTGTAGATATTTTATTTGGAGCAGAAATATACTCAAGTATTGTACAGAGCGGTATATGTCGCTCAGAAGAAACATCCATTATCGCCCAGCAAACAAGATTGGGGTGGATTTTGTGCGGCGCAGTGACGTCATCCCTACAATGTAACGTTATTATGAATAACTTAGACCAGATAGAACGTTTTTGGCAAGTAGAAGATATTGCAAACGAATCAAATTTAAGTGCGGAAGATCAGTATTGCTTAGATTATTACAAGGAAACGACAACAAGAACAAAGGAAGGCAAATACGTCGTCAGACTGCCACTTAAGGAAAATTTTGAAAACCAAATTGGTAAATCAAAATCAAAAGCAATGGCACAATTTTTACATTTAGAACGCAAATTAAATAATCAAGCGGAAATTTTGCAACAATATAATGCATTTATTCAAGAATACATTTCGCTCGGACACATGAAACCGGCAGTCAAATCAGCAAAAGTCGAGTGCTATTTACCACATCATTGCGTAATACGTCACGATTCTACAACAACAAAACTACGTGTCGTATTTAATGCATCAGCAAAGACATCGAACAACATAAGTTTAAATGATATTATGTTGCGAGGCCCAAATTTACAAAAGGACCTCATGTCACTTGTCTTAAAGTGGAGACAATACAGAGTGGCATTTACCGCAGACATAGAAAAAATGTTTCGAATGATCTGGGTACACGAAGACGATCAATGTTTACAAAAAATCATTTGGCGTTTTCATCATCAACTTGAACAGCCTCTACACGAACCCTTACATGAGTACCAGCTCACTACTGTTACTTATGGTACAAAAGCGGCCCCATTTTTGGCTATGTTCACTATACATCAATTAGCAGAAGATGAAAAGAAGAAGTTCCCAGAAGAAGCTCAGATCCTTACAGAGTCCTTCTTTATGGACGACATTCTTCATGGTTCTCATGAGATCAGCCATGGAATAAAATTAAAACAAAATCTTATTCATTTATTAAAAACGGGAGGATCTACGCAAGTGGTCATCAAACTTTCCCGAGTTATTACAATTTAATCAGCAACATCAAGAAAATTTTGAGTTCAAAACAGAACAAAATCAGAAAACCTTGGGTCTTCGATGGTGTCCCACTGAAGATATATTTACATTTCAAACAACAATAAATTGCACTACATCTACTACGATCACCAAGCGATCTCTTTTATCTGAAATATCGAAGTTATACGACCCACTAGGGTGGCTTTCCCCTTTCACTATGAAACTAAAACTACTTTTTCAAGCAGTATGGTACAGAAACATACAATGGGATGACGAGTTACCAGAAGACATAAGAACAGAGTGGTTAAAAATAACTGAAGATATTTATTCTATTAATAATATTAAATTATCAAGGTGGATTTACACTCATCCAACAAGAAGCGTCGAATTACACGGTTTTTGCGACGCATCAAGCCGAGCCTACGCTTGCGTTATATTATATTGCAAAACATATGACAAAGGTCAAACAAAAATTACGTTAGTCGTTGCAAAGACTCGATTAACATCTAAGAATAAAAAGATCACTTTACCAAAATTAGAACTTTGTGGAGCACAGCTGTTATGGATGGACAAAATTATCATTATGACACAAAAGAAGAGTTGAAGATAAAGAAATATACTAGTAACAAAATATCAAGAAAATATAATTGACAATTTAATAAACAAATACAGTGATTATCAAAAATTAGTACGAGTACTCTCTTGGACCAGGAGAGCTTTTATACCAAAAAATGAAAGAAAATCATACCTTACTATAACAGAAATCAAACAAGCAAAATATATTATTTATAAGAACATACAACTAAAGGAGTTCGGAGATGAAATAAGCAATTTAAGTGAGAAGAAATCAATAAGTTCACGTAGCAAAATACTCAGTCTTAATCCCTACTTGGATCCCCAGGGATTACTCCGTGTAGGTGGAAGGTTAAGAAACGCCAACATTCACCCTGAAATGAAAAACCCGATTATATTTCCTCACAACAGTCGCCTTACAGAATTAATTATTGATTATGCACATGAATCAACTTTCCATGGAGGGCCACGTCTCACGCTATCATTTTTACGAAGAAGATACTGGATAGTTGGAGGAGTCCGAGCGGTGAAAAAACGACTACGAACGTGTATTATCTGTAGAAAACATAATCCTAACATTAAAATACAACAAATGGGAGATCTACCGCAAGCAAGAATAAACCCTTCAAGACCTTTTTTTCACACCGGCGTCGACTTTACTGGTTACGTAGAAGTGAAAACGAACAAAGGCCGTGGAGTCAAAACAACGAAGGGATACATATCAGTTTTTGTGTGTATGGTGACAAAAGCCATACACCTTGACTTGGTGTCAGATTTGACGTCATCATCATTTCTATCAGCCTTGAGAAGAATGGCAGCGCGCCGAGGTACTCCAGGCCACCTATATTGCGACAACGGTACTAACTTTGTCGGAGCAAATAAAGTTCTTCAACAAGAGTTCTATAATATCGACGACCTCGGTGGCGCGCCGGTAAAGCCAGCGGCTGCCGCGCATGAGGTTGTGGGTTCGATCCCCACGCAGGACAATAATTTGTGAGATCCACAAATTATTGTCCTGAGTCTGGGTGTTATATGTGTCCGTTAATTGATGTTTGTAAAAGTCCCCGCGACACAGGGCATGATCCCTAGTGCGGGAGTTGTCTTTTTTAAACAAAAAAAAAAAAAAAAAAAAAAATATCAGAGAAATCACTGAAAACGAAGCATTTCATACAGAGATAACGAAAATGGAAATTCAATTCCATTTCAACGCACCAGGCTGGCCAAACGCAGGTGGACTCTGGGAGGCAGCGGTCAAAAGTATGAAAAGACACTTAAAGACTGTACTAGGTGAACAAAAATTTACCTACGAAGAGCTATCGACTATACTCAGTCAAATAGAAGCTTGCCTTAATTCTAGACCGCTCTGCCCTCTAACAGAAGACCCTAGTGACTTGAACTACCTTACACCTTCACATTTCCTAGCAAGTGGGCCTATCCTGACAATTATAGAAACAGAAAAAGATTTAAGAACACGATGGGAATATACACAAAGAATTATCCGTGAAATTTGGAAGAGGTGGAGTACCGAGTATCTAACGCTCTTATCAGAAAGGTCAAAATGGAAACAAGCATATGAAAACATCAAAATAAACGATTTAGCAATGATTCATGATGCTCAACTACCACCGGGAAGATGGGCCATGGGTCGAGTAATAGAAACACATCCCGGAAAGGACGGTGTCGTACGTGTAGTAACCCTAAAAACGAAAAACGGGTACATAAAGCGCCCTATTATCAAATTATCAATTTTACCAATCGAACAAGAACAAAATACAAGTCATATTAATAACACCAATCAACATAAGCAACAAACTACCTTAACTACTACATTGAAAAAACAACAACATATCAAGTTTCCTACCATCGCGTTGTGCCTATTATATTTTATGTCATTTATATCAGCATCGCAAGAAACTTTTATAAACACAGCATTGAAGAAAAATCAATCACTCTACTTGGACCCCATATCAAAAATGCAGCTTCTCCGAGACCAATGGACCCTCGTTGTATATTACGACATGTCTCCGTATTGGGAAGGAATTAAAACATACGAAAAAATAACAGAACATTTAAATAACACCTGTTTAAAGACCGATAACAAAGAATGTAAGATGATACTCTTACAACTTAGACACGACTTGACACGAGTACGACGAGCTTCAATACAATAACAATCTACTGTTAACGCAGCAATATAGTGGGCATTCCCCGCACGCTAGACAACGTCGCGGTCTTATCAACGGAGTTGGATACTTAGCGAATAGCTTATTCGGTGTATTGGATGAACGATTTGCCGAACAATACGCTAAGGATATCGCACAAATAAAACAAAATCAAGCTCATTTATCACATCTGTGGAGAAATCAAACATCTATAGTAGAAGTTGAATCGAATATTTTATTGCGAACCTCCGAAATCATGCAAAAACACCACAAGCATATTAACAAACAGCTAATGTCTATTAAACATGCCAATGAAGCTATGCAAGGTGAAATCAGCCAGTTGTCAATTATACAAGACTTTACACTATCATCATTATCAGCAAGCAATTTAGTTCACAGCCTAAAAGTAACACAGAACAGATTATTGGATGCTTTGACAGATATTTATCATGGACAATTTCAAATGCATTTACTTACACCAGAACAGCTTCACCATGAATTAAGTGTCATATCAGGACAAATCTCAGGAGAAGTCAGCCTACCTATCAACGACCTACAAAGAGATGTAAGAAAATTATTCAAACTGATCAAGGTCAAAGCCAGAATGACAGAAGATTATTTATTATTCGAGTTATTATTTCCTCTTGTCAGTAGAGAAAATTATAAACTTTATCAAATAATTCCTGTCCCATTACAAATTGGAAAAATTATGGTCACCGTAGTACCAGTATCAGATTACATTGCGGTAAATATCGGTACAGATATTTACTTAACAATGACTCATGACGATATGGGAATGTGCACTATTTACGACGAATACTACATTTGTCCTCAGCTGAAACCTCTACACCAATTGGTAAACAACAACAATATGTGTACGTTAGACCTTGAGACAAAACAATGCAAAATTCATCGAGCAGCGTGTCAAGACAAATGGGAATCGTTGACATTAGCATCACAGTTTTTGTATTTTTGCTGTGACACATCTACAGTCAACCTCTTATGTGAAGAAAACATAACACAGTTACAACTCAGTGGTGGAGGAATATTATCACTAACACCAAATTGTATTGTAAAGGGAAGAGACTTCACTTTAGCTTCACATAGAAACTATGAAAGTTATATTAACATCAGTTCTTCAATATTTATTCCGAAAGTGGATCACATTAACCATATGATACACATACCCCTAGTGGAAGAGGATGTCAACAATACCGATTCCGAAGAGCTTAATTCAATAATAGTCCAGCTTAAACAGGAAATAAAAGATCTGAAAACAAGCACCTCCAATAATTTTGACTACGAGATGTCTCCTCATGATGTTCATCAGTACGCAGGAATATCCTTACTTTTCTTCATCGCATTAGTGGTCGCCGGAGTGTTCCTGTGGAAACGACGCTTCAGGTTACAACAACGTCGACGCGTAATATCTAGAGATATTGAATTACAATCTATATCCAGTAGCATATTGAAGCGGATACATAGAAACAAAAGGCATCAACGCAACGACCAGCAGGATGAAGAGAACGTAACTTCTACCCAGAACAACATCAAGGTCAACCGATCATGTTCCCCTATCAATTTTAAACGGTCCGAATTAGCATATTAATTATCATAACTTTTTTAATTTTTTTCCAATTTATTTGTCATGTATAACTTCTCTCTTTCTTCTCTTCTCGCAGTGGGGAATATGTACAAGCAAGTTGCACAACTCTATTATAATTACGTATTATTTACTATTAGCTGACACACTCTTTTATGCATTCAATATCATTCACTCTATGTAATTTTAGTTAGTACAATAAAGGCAATTAACCAAGAAAGTCGTATCAATTTATATCAAACCAAGTACTCAACACGATCATATTATTATCAATCTATCAACCTATCAAGTAAATGTAGGAAACAATCCTACAAAGTACCTGTGATAATAGTTGTATGTGTGATAATAATAAATAAATGTGCATGTGGTGTGAGTGTTATTTTTTAAAAGTAAGTCCTAACATGACGAAATTTAAGAATAATTTAGGAAAAAATTGTGAAAAGAACGGCGTAGATAGAAAAATTGTGAAAAGCATAGAAAAAAAGTTACGGTCAATTAATTAGAACACTCAATCCGGCGACCAGAAAAAAATACTGCACATTGTCGAGGCGAGTTAATTAGTACTTTGAAAAAACATGAAAAATGTACAATTCTTGTGTTGAATGTTAAGAAAAATATTTTCCTAAACGAACAAAAACTGAACAAAGAAATACAAATAATCTGTCAAAATGTTAGTAATTGTTATTTTGTAAAAAGTAATGAATATTATAGTAGTTTCTTGTATGACATGTGTGAAAGAATAAACTATACAATAGATAGCATTGATTATGATAATAAGTACTTAAATTTTGTTAATAGGAGGATGGGCTCACAGGTTAAGGACTCTATTTGTAATAAAAACATTTCTTACAACTCTTACTCAAATAAAGCAATTAATTTTGCTTCTACAGTAAACTGTACTAACAGAAAATTAATTCAAACTAGTTTGCATGAATATTTTCCTAGGCTATCTAAAAAATGTGTTAGTAGTGAACAGTGTATGTCAATAGCTGACAACTTAAATAATGGTGTAAAAAAGCTTTTTCGCTAATAATAAAATTAAACATAGTAATTTATCTGTTCTCCACCAAAATATAGCAGGGATTATTAGTAAAAGGGAACTATTACAGATAACTATACAGGAATTGTCAACTCAGGGTATGTATATAGATGTTTTATGTGTGAGTGAATCTTTCTTGAAACTTGGTGATGAAAGTAATATGCATTTGAGTAACTTTAGGCTTGCGAATTCATTCTCAAGAACCAAACAAAGGAGAGGGGGAGTTTGTATTTTTTGCAGGGACTATATTGATTATAAAAAGTTAACATTTCTAAATGATATTTCCACAGAGTTGTCTTTCGAGTGTTGTGGTATAGAAATCCCTCAATACAATTGCATAATAATCTGTATTTACAGAATACCTCAGTACCGCCCCAATATTTTTCTGACTAAGCTAGAATTATTAATGACAAAGTTACGCCATAGATACAAGAAAAGGATAATTATTACTGGTGATTTCAATATAGATTTGCTAAGCCCGTGTGAAACTGTTTCTGAATTTCATAGAATTGTACAAAATTATAACTTCAATATTCATATTAATCAACCGACCAGATTGAACAGCTGTATAGATCAAATCTTGAGTAACATACCCATGGCAGCTGCGGGAGTGTTGCCTTTGGAGTTATCAGATCACAATACTGGTCAATATATTAGTCTGCCAATCGAAAACAAGGTTCCTCCTTTACCATTTATATACAAAACTAAAAGGAATTTTCACAGAGACAATATTCAAATATTTCTTAACTGTCTTAATAAACTATCATGGTCGGAGATATTCTCTGAGAGTGATACTGATCTGGCTTTTGAAGTTTTCTATGATAATTTGTTGTTGTTTTTTAACTTGTCTTTTCCAACATACACTATAAAAATATGTAATAGAACAAAGAGAAAGATCGCATGGCTTACAAAAGGTTTAAAAAGGTCTTCACAAACTAAGAGACAATTACGGTATAAGAGACATGTAACTGGTACAGAATCTAGCAAGGTTGAATATTGTAAATATAATAAACTTTTTAGGAAATGTGTAATAACTGCTCAAAGAATAAGTAATGAAAAGTTTATAAAGAATTCCTCGAATATATGTAAGGCATCGTGGAAAGTAATAAATGGCAATATTAGGCCAGACTGTTCCACCAGAATTATATCACATATTTTACACAACGGCGATAAATCGGTATCGAACCCTAAAGATATTGCCAACATATTTAATGACTACTATATTGACATGACAAATGTAAACAGTAACGAATTTAAGAACTTTAGTAGTGACATTCAATCAAATAGTGCTAGTATATTTTTAATTCCTACAGATGTAAATGAAGTTCAGAAAATAATTAGTTCTCTTAGAGATACAGCGGCTGTGGGCTATGATCATTTTCCAACGCGGATACTAAAAATTTGTAGTAAGCTCATAGCTCCGATTCTTACGCACATAATAAACTTATCTCTTTCTCAAGGTAAATTTCCTGACAAATTAAAAGTAACCGTGATAAAACCACTGCACAAGAAAGGTGATAAACATATAACAAGCAACTATAGACCGATTGCTTTAATTCCCATTTTGGCTAAAGTATTCGAAAAAATTATGTATAATAGATTGGTATCTTTTTTGAATGATTTTAATATTATATGTCCGCAACAACACGGATTCATGAAAGGTAAATCTACTACCTTAGCATCGTTCAAGCTTATGAATGAAATAGTAAAGTGTCTAAACACAAAGACCCCTGTCACAGCAATTTTTTTTGACATGAGTAGGGCATTCGACTTTGTAAAGCATGATCTACTGCTGCATAAGTGTAATCTGTATGGCATACGCGGTACTGCCCAAGATTGGCTGAAAAGCTATCTTATTGATAGAGAACAATTTGTTGAAGTTACCAATATTAATTCAAAAAATGAAGAGGTGACTTTCAAATCGAACATAAGACGGAATAGAGTAGGTGTTCCCCAAGGAACCATACTTGGCCCACTTCTTTTTCTTTTGTACATTAATGACCTTCCATCTGTAACAGAATATCAATCAATTTTGTACGCTGATGACATTTCAATAATAATACCTAATAATTCTAATTCAAATTATAACAATTTACTAAATGAAACTATTAATGGAATAATACAATGGCTAAGCCAAAACAATTTAACTGTAAATATAAATAAAACGAAATACATCCAATTTCATAATAGGGGAGGTAAAAAGCTAGACTTTATTTTTTTATTTTATTTTACTTTATTGGGACAAAAAACAGTTACACGTTATATCTTACTAACTAAAATACAATAATTTGGTATATGTAAACGCATAACCCACACTATTGTCCACTGAATAAGTTAAGAATATTTACATGTACGCGCACAATGACATTAGTAATATGTAATAAAAACGTTATAAAAGAAAAAACTGAAATTTGAAAAATTTAAATTTGCATAGAATTTAGTATTGCCAAAGCCGAGGATTTAAATTGAGATCTAGACAAATCAAAAATATCCAGCTCTGTAAAGTGTGTGTTATATGTTTGAACAATGCGCCGCAAAGGAGCGCGCTCACCAGCATTCGTTTTGCACCTTGCGGTGTGAAACAGCCTGGCCACGCAAACGCCGCGGCGCATGGTTCTAGGTACAATGTAGCTCAGCTGATTTGTAATTTCACTACAATCGAAATTACTGTTACAAATACCGTGCAGAGTCATAACCATTAAAAGAATCCGCCTGGACTCCAAGCTCAACAACCTGTACTTACTCAAAAGCTCAGTGTAATGTAGCCTAGGCTGTCGACACTTATAATGCATAGTACGTAAATACTTCTTTTGGACCATTTCTAGCCCTCCTGAATATTTATCATAGAAGGGGCTCCAAACTTGCACGGCATATTCCAACTGTGAACGAACTAGTGTAATATATAATATTAAGAAAGTAGATGGTCTTTTAAAATCATTTGTCGATCTCATTATAAAGCCATACATTCTATAAGCATTGTTTATAATGTTGTCAATGTGAACATCAAAGTGAAGTTTTGAGTCTATTAATACTCCTAAATCGCGAATCTGATTTACACGTTGAAGAATAGTGTTATGTATAGTGTAATTGCATGACACAATGTTCTTATTCTTAGTGAATGTAATAGTACTACACTTAGACAAATTTAGTTGAAGTTTGTTCATGGTACAATATGTGGACAATCTATCTAGATCCTCTTGAAGGAGTGAACAATCGTTTGAGTTCGTAATAGCTCGAAAAATCTTAATATCGTCGGCATATAGTAAAAATTTGGAGTGAGTGAAGCATGTATTAATATCATTAATGAAAATAACAAAAAGGAGCGGGCCCAATATGGAACCCTGAGGAACTCCTGAGGAAACAGTTATGGAAGAGGATTCAAAGCCATTAATGACAACCTGTTGAGATCTATTGTAAATATAGGAAATGAACCATCTTAATAGATTTCCGCGAATACCGTTAAAGGCAATTTTATCTAAGAGCAGTTTGTGATCCACCTTGTCGAAAGCTTTTCGAAAATCAGTATAGACTGCATCTACTTGAGTTTGATCGTCCATATGTTCAAAAATGGTGTTAGTGAACAACATAAGATTAGTTGTTGTTGATCTACGTTTAACGAAACCATGTTGTTCAGGAATAATGACAGTATGAAAATAAGGATATAATTGAGTGTGCACAAGACTTTCGAAAAGCTTTGACAAGGTAGACAGAATAGAAATAGGCCGATAATTTTCTATGTTATTTTTATCACCAGTTTTATGTATTGGTGTGATAAAAGCGCGTTTCCAAGTGATAGGAAATATACCATTACTAAGACACTTGTTATAAATTAAATGCAGTGGGACGCAAATAGAACTAGCAGTATTTTTATAGAAAATTGGAGGAATAGCATCAGGACCAGGACCCTTGTTGACATCCAAGGTTTGTAGTGCCCTTAAAACGGTATCAAATGGGAGGTTTAAATCAGCGATACAAGATACATTGTCAGAATAACAGCCAGGAGGTTGCCACATCCGAGGGTCAAGTAAAGAAGGTTCGAAAACTGAGTTGAAAAAGCTAGAGAACATGTTACATATTTCAGTTGGACTGTTTGAGTTAGCATTATTAAGGTACATGTTTTCTGGTATATTTGCCTTGCCTCTACGATTAGCAATAAAAGTCCAGAAGTATTTAATATCTAGGGGAATGCTATCCTCTACCGAATTCATGTAAGTTTTGAAGCAGTTATTTGACTCGGATTTAAATAGTTTTCGGTAAGTAGAGAAATCCTCATAGGCAGAAATATTACTGAACCGCTTCCATTTAATCCAGGCCCTTTCTTTCATTTTAAAAATTCGAATTAAAGCAGGTGTGAACCATACGGGAAAACGTGAGTTTTTGGGTCGAGTTAGTGGGACATGAGATTTAATAATACCGTAAATAATGTCGTAGAAAGTGTCTACGCATTGATCAGGGCAAAGATCAGCAAGTAGTTGTGTCCAGTCCAATTTGTTAAGTTCATTACTGATGGTTTCATAATTAGCTCTATAGAAGTTATGTTTACGATTCGAGTTATGTACCATTGGAGTAAAGTTAGATTCTAAGGGCACTGTTACAAACAATGGCGGGTGATAATCGTCAGGGGGTACCAAAGGTGTACAGTTATTAGCGAAACAATCAACATTGGAGATGAACAGATCCAGGATACGATCCATTTTATTTTTAATAACATTGGACTGGAAAGCACCAGCGGCCGCCATAAAGTTCGATAACACATTACTTAGCGCGTTAGTACAAGAAAGAGTAACATAATTATAGCCTTCGCACCTAGTCCAGTTAATACTTGGTATGTTATAGTCACCTACCACATAAAAGGACTCGGGATTGTGATGATTTATAATGTCCAATAAAGTGTCAAAATGAGATGCATATAAATCGTCGTGTGAGCGAGGTGGTATGTATGCTGCGCTGATTATGTGATATTTGTTGCGGCGAGAAGATGGAAGTCGGACAATAATGTGTTCAATACCTGTCTGAATGGGATTTATTGATAAAACAACAGGGCGCAAGGAACGAAGCACTGCAATCAGCACTCCGCCTCCTTCGCGCTTGCCAGTCGCTCCACGGTCACGGTCGCATCTAAACACTTGATAACGGTCGTCAATAAATTCACTGTCCGATATATTAGGTATAAGCCATGTCTCAGTGAGTATAATCACATCGTATGAAAAAGATAAAATGTTCATGAATAACGTGTGTAACTTAGTTCGAAGCCCACGACAGTTTTGGTAATAAAAGGATAGGACGGTATTATCCATTTATAATAAGTACAAAGTGTATAAAATAGTAATCCAATAATAATTGAGAAAAAGTAAATAACAAAGAGTATCTATATATTGCATTAAAGGTAATAATAATAATATTATGTTGTCCAGTGAGCAAAACATTTATAAATGAATAATAAAAGTGATTGTGTACTGTGCATTTATAAAAATAGTGATCTTTAAAGTGTGCGTAAGCAGTGGCAGGTTCCATATTATAAAAGTAAGTGTTTTTTGTTGTAATTATATAGCTAAACGTGTAATATATTGGGTTTACACAATCAAAACAAACTGAGTATGCTGAGCTTGGAGTCAAATTACGGGTATTATAACGATCAAGAAGTAGAATATAGTTCTTATACAGAAGCAAAATTATTGTAATTAGGATCGTAATAGTTATTGAACTTACATAAAGAGATTTGTATAAAAATACAAACATATCATTTATTTTATAAAAATACCGATTAGGGTGAAAGGTTTTATAATCAGTAAATACTGCAACAGACATGAGTTTCGTACCTATGAACAGAATGTGCAAAGAACTTAAAATTAATATAATATAATATCTTAATAATTTCAATAACCAGCGAATGTAGGTAATCACAAAAGTATAGGATAGGTACATTGCAACAGAGCACGGTTTGCAAGTCGTAAACAACACATAGAGTAGTTTGTGTAACAGAGACAATAAAAAATATTGATAGTGGAATCTACGAGTACTATGAAGAAGACCTAGTATAATTGTATTAGTTATAATATTATAATTACTGGAAATTACTTACAATTGAAATACAAAGATCAAACCTTGATGGAGGTCAGTGAAGTTTCTTTTCTTGGTGTAAAGCTAGATCACAATTGTAATTGGAAGGGACAGGTGGAAAACATTTGCAATAAAATTAATAGATTTGTCTATGCACTGTGGCGATTAACTAAAATTTCTAACAAAGAAACAGCACTTCAGGCTTACCATGCATTTGTAGTATCGTCACTGAGATACGGCCTTGTGTTGTGGGGAAACGCGGTAAATATAAATAGAGCATTCATAGCACAAAAACAGTGTATAAGAGCCATTTGCAACGTAGCCCCTTGGGTGTCCTGTAAGCCTCTATTTCAAAGACTTTCATTGTTGACATTACCATGTCTCTATATTTTTGAAATATGTGTTTTTGTTAGGAATAATAACAGGTTGTTTCGTTGTAAGAAGGATGTGGTCCAGTTCCATACACGATATCCGAACAACCTAGTATTGCCTCCAATAAGGACAGATGTATGCAGTCGTAATAGTTACGCAATGGCAGTTCGTATATTCAACCACCTTCCACATGACTCTCGGGACTTACCCATCAATAAATTTAAAAAACAATTATACAAGTGGCTTGCTGAACAATGTTTTTATTCCGTAGAAGAATACCTTAATTATAAGTTTAAAAAATAATATAACAATTTTGTGTTACTTGTTTGATATTATGCTATTTTTTGTTAATTAATTTTATTATTGTAAATGTATTTAGTACAATTTCATTTATGCATGTAATTTATTAATAATTGAAATATTTGTATGCCATGAATATAAGATGGCAAATGTGTTGGATATCCTATTTTATAACACCTATGTACAATACCACATTTTACAAATAAATGATTCTTGATTCTTGATTCTTGATGAGATATGTTAGAATAAACCATTCAGATTTAGTTATTTCGACATCTCTTCTCCGCTTAGTTTCGGTGGAAATGGATCAAGTGGAGAAGAGAAGAGATGTCTGATTTTTCAATAGCATTTTGTGCGGCGAGCGAGCCAGCGGCGGCGTGGTGGAGCGGAGAAGGTAGACAGTTCTCTGCTACTTTTCTTCTCCCGGCTTTGGTGGTAATAACCTACCAGATTTGCAGCACGTCTCCACTCTTCTCTTCTCCTCTCCGCTTTGGTGGAAACCGGGCCTAATATTCTACTCGTGCGAAGCCGGGGCGGGTCGCTAGTCTATACTAATATTATAAAGAGGTAAAGTTTGTGTGATTGTGTATTTGTGACGTTGTAAGGGATCTACTGAACCGATTTTTAAAATTCTTTTTGTGTTAAATAGCCCGTTTATCGGGGAGTGTCATTGGCTATATAGTATCACGCTATGACTAATAGGAGTGGAGCAGTAATGAAATATGTTTAAAAAATGGACGCATTTGAGGGATGAAGTTGCTCACGTCCGCGCGTCCGTAGGATTTACCACCTTTCCTAGGCCCACCCTACGCGTATCTTCCGGGGGTGGTGCAAAACGAGCAACAACGCCGAGCAACAGGCGGCGGCAACTAACCTGTCCAAGGCTACTACGAGCCTAGAGGAATTAAATACCCTCTAAAAGTGTAGAATGGGACCTTGGGAAAGTCTCAGTTTATTATCCCAACCCTTTTTTAAATATGGAAAGTCAGAATAACGAGAGTGATATGTCATGCGATCCGGCTAATCCCCGGCGCCCTCTGGTATCCGGGCTAGAGGGTGTGAAATTGGCTACCGAAGGCTGTGTAGAAGCGGGTAACCAGGTTTCTACATCAGCAAATGCTACTGGAAACAAAAAGATGATTTAACAGGCATTTCATCCTAGCCTGTTATAAGTAGGCCTAGAAGTTCATCCGTCGGAACAATACCTAAACCCCCGACCTCCTTAAATCAAACACCAACCGAAGAGAAAGAGATTACACCAACTCAACTACACCCTTGCGAAACCAGCCCTCACCCACCCCAATGGCAAAGGGTTCCATCAGGAAATAATCGTAAAAGGAAAAAAATTTCAACAACTCCGTCTCCTGAGGGAATCAAAACTGCTAACAGATTTGGTAGCTTACCTGTCGATCGTAATGAAAAAGATGAAGAGATTATGTCAGTAAAACCCAGCAAGCCGCCGCCAATAGTCCTCTATGGTGTTGAAGATGTCAGCGAACTAACTAAGTTGTTAGTAACGGTAGTTAATAAGGATTTGTTCACTTTTAAAATAGTTAATAAGAACCAAATGCGAATTTGCTGCACAGAACTGGAAGTGTACAAAAAGTTAATTTCCTTAGTTCGTGAAAAGGGACTTGTGGGACATACCTTTAACAGAAAAGATCAAAGAAATTACAGGATAGTTATAAGAAATCTCCACTATTCGACTCCTATAAGTGCTATAAAGGTAAGGCTACTATCGAGTTTCCCGTACTTTCGATATCTTATCGAAAGTACGGGAAACTCGATAGTAGGAGAAATAATTAACGCTAAATATGGTCCCGAAAAGAAACCGACATGTTTCGTAATTCTGTAATATTTTTCCGCTTGCTGATAGCAATTAGATAGAGAGCATCCTACAAGTTTGTAATTTGTACTTTCTTTGCGACCCTTTTACCTAGTCCAAACAACAAAAAAGTGAAGGATCTTAGATACATCTACCACCAACTAGTAGTTATAGAAGACCCTAAAAAGAAAAAGTGTGTAGTGCAGTGTCAACGCTGTCAGCAGTACGGTCACTCTAAGAATTACTGCATGAGACCCTTCCGATGTGTGAAATGTGGAGATTCACATAAAACTTCAGAGTGCACCAAGCGTGAGCGAAACACTCCGGCTACTTGAGCACTTTGCAATGGACCCCACCCTGCTAACTATAAAGGATGTGAGGTCTATAGGGAAATCCTCGCAAGAAAATCAGCAGCGCCTCTTTCTGCAAAGAAAAATGTCGCTCCAATACCAAAGGAAACAGATTTTCCTATCCTTGGATCTACTGCTAATAACGGCAATGATAAAAATAAACCAGACACGGGGAAATTCAGCAGACCCCGATGGCGAAGCTACTCACGGAGAACTACAAGAGAATAGCACTCTAGAAAAATTGCTAATAAAACAAAATGAAAAGTTTGAGATAATCCTACAACACATGAGTACATTAATGCAACTCATTACATCACTGCTCACCAAACTCAAATAATGGCAGCACTACGAAAGGCAACCTGGAACCCGAATGGTCTGGCTCCAAACAGGGATGAAATGAGTCTCCTCCTAAACCAACAGAAACTTGATATTATGCTCGTTTCAGAAGCTCATTGCACTACTTCATCAAGTGTTAAGGTTCGAGGATACAGAACATACATGACAAACCATCCGGATGGAACAGGACATGCCGGCACGGCAATTATTGTGCGTGACACCATCAAACACGACATTTTACCGGAGTATAAGACCGAACATATTCAAGCCACTACAATTGCAGTTAGGGATGGCTGTGGCTATTTTAACATTTCGGCCGTGTACTGCCCACCCAGGCACAATATTTCTTTAAATATGTTTAATCATTATTTCAACACCTTGGGGGGCAGATTTATATCTGGCGGCGACTGGAATGCAAAGCACACATGTTGGGGCTCGAGGTTAACAACAACGAGAGGCAGAAACCTGCAGGCTTGCGTAACGGCAACGAACATGCGCACGATATCGACAGGTGAACCAACATACTGGCCCACAGACCCCAATAAGATTCCCGACCTCCTGGACTTTTTCATCACCAAGGGCTTATCCAGTTCTTATTTTCAGGCCGAATCTTGCCTGGATGGATCGTCTGACCACACACCCGTATTGTTAAGTGTTAGCGCTATGATAGTTGAAGTTGAGAGACCACCTTCATTATGTAACAGTCATACCGATTGGCAATCATTCCGTGAATGTATAGAGGATGGTATAAATCTAAAAATAGCCCTCAAGTGTCCCGAAGATATTGAAGATGCAACAAAAAACATAACCCAACTTATACAAAAGGCGTGTTGGAAAACAACCCCACCTTCGACCCAAAAACGCAGTAGCACTACGAACTGGCCACTAGAGATCAAATACCTGATTCTCGAAAAACGGCGACTGAGACGTGTATGGCAGCTTAGCAGAAATGCAAGTGATAAACGGGCATTTAACAAATCTATACAAGACCTGAGAATACTACTGAAAGAATGGCGCGATGCTACACTCGAAGCTAAACTTGAGTCTCTTGATCCTACGGCATCCAGTAACTATTCCCTATGGAAATTTACTAAGGCATGCAACAGACCTCAGGCAGCCAAACCACCCATAAGGAAGAGGAATGATGTCTGGGCTAAAACCGCCCTAGAAAAGGCTAACCTAATTGCCGAGCACCTGGCTGCAGTTTTTTCACCCAGTGAAACAGACGACCTGGAAGCGCAGAGAGATGTAGAGTGTTTTCTTCAGCAACCTTATCAAATGGCGTTACCACCTAACCCAGTGAAGGTCTCAGAAGTTTGGCAAACGATCAAAAGCCTCAAAGACCGAAAAGCTCCAGGATTTGATTTGGTAACAAAAGTGTATATATAATACCCCTACAATTACCAAAGAAGGCAATAGTCTACTTGACTATCCTGTATAATGGAATCTTGAGAGTGCAGTACTTCCCTGCTTTGTGGAAAGTTTCAAAAATAATAATGATCCACAAAGCAGGTAAACCATCACATGAAGTGGAATCCTATCGACCAATCAGTCTCTTGCCAATTTTATCCAAGGTCTTTGAGAGATTGGTATTGAGTAGAGTCCTGCCTATCCTCTGTGTGGACAAAATTTTACCTGACCACCAATTCGGGTTTCGACAATCTCACTCAACAGTCGAGCAAGTCCATCGAGTGATCAATACAATAAGAGAATCTCTGGAAAATAAGGAGTATTGTTCTTCGGCATTTCTTAATATACAACAGGCATTCGACAAAGTGTGGCACGAGGGCCTCCTTTATAAAATCAAGAAATACCTACCACATAGTTTCCACGTGTTGATGCAGTCGTATCTGTCGGACAGAATTTTCCAAGTTCAAGAATTGGGCGAAACATCTAACTTCCATGACATCAAAGCCGGTGTCCCGCAGGGTTCAGTGTTGTACACAATATTTACAGCGGATCTGCCTGTGGTAACAGGAGTCACCACAGCAACTTTTGCCGATGATACCGCACTATTGGCAAGAAGCGGAAACCCAGAAACAGCATCTCACCTTCTACAAAAAGGGCTAACTGAAATAAATAAGTGGTTGAATAGGTGGAAAATCAAACCAAGCGCATCCAAATCAACCCACGTAACATTCACTTTGAAAAGGGGAGATTGCCCCCCAGTACATCTTGGAGAAAAAACATCCTTCCCCACTCTGACAGAGTTAAATACCTTGGCCTCCATCTAGATCACTGACTTATGGCTTACGCAGACCTGGACGGCATGGCAAAGTATTTTAATTTTTACTAATGGAAATTCAACCGTACTGTTACAGAAATACGACATAAATTGCTTTGCTTTAAAATGAAAAATGCCGTGCGATAAAATCCCTTTCAATGCCGCGGCATCATTAGTTTAGTAGTGTAATTTTTACTAATGGAAATTCAACCGTACTGTTACCAGTACGGTTGAATTTCCATTAGTAAAAATTAAAATCCTTTGCCATGCCGTCCGGGTCTGCGTAAGCCATTACTTGGAAGAATCACATAAAGTCCAAAAGGGATGAGCTCAACATAAAGTTTAAGACCATGCTATGGCTACTGGGAAGAAATAGCAAACTGTCAATTGACAATAAGCTCTTAATATATAAGATGTTACTTAGACCAGTTTGGATGTATGGGATACAACTCTGGGGAAGCGCATACAACTAAAGTATTTCCATGATACAAAGAATGCAAAACATTATTTTACGCACCATTTCCAATGCTCCATGGTTTATCACGAATAGCGTAATCCACACTAACCTACAAATGACAACAGTGAAGGAAGAAATTAGAGCAGCTTCTGTAACATACCAACACCGGTTTGCCTCACACCCCAATCAATTGGCAAACCAGCTTAAAACCCACAAACATCTTGGGCGCATGCGAGGGTGTAGCACCCACATAAACACGAGTAGTGCCTTCAGTGGAAGGCTCACTCACCACGCCAACCAGCGCACCACCTATCCGCTTATAGTCCAAGGACTGATTGCAGATGAAAAATTAATAAAAAAATGGACGCGTTTTTTCGCCGTCCGACGAAGTGGGCACGGGTCAGCTAGTATAATATAAATCAATATACCTGTGCTCAACAAAACATTTTGCCTCCTCAAGTTGTCGATCAACGCCATCTGTTTATCGATGCGGGAAGCTTGAGCTTTTAGTTGCGACTCCAGTCGCGAGATGGCGCTCTGATTAGAAGATGACAGAGATCTTGTACACTCACGGAATTCCTACAACAATATAAAATAAAATATCATTAACATTTGTTGATATTTTGATCATTGATATTTTCACGGCACCAGCAGTGGACGACCATTGTAAAACCTAAATTACATATATTTTTTTACCTATAAAGCTTAGGTATAACTAGAAAAATCCGAAAAGAAGAAAGACAATAAAAAAAATTGGTACTCGAGGCGGGACTCGAACCCGCGTCTCTGGCCTATACGCGTCCAGCGCCATGACCACTAAGCATCCGTCTCGACTACCAAATTTCAAGAGGGATACTCGGGTGGCCCAGTGGTCTGGCGCTGGAAGCGTATAGTCCAGAGACGCGGGTTCGAGTCCCGCCTCGAGTACCAATTTTTCTATTGTCTTTCTTCTTTTGTAAAACCTAAAGTCTATAACAAAGGAAATAAATGGTTGACCTGAAAATAAAGTGGTTTATATGTGACAATAGAATAATTTTCAGTAAGTAATCATAATACAAGTCTATTTTACATACTGATAGTTAGATATTTTTATTTAAACAAGAACGCGCAGAGTGGAATCGTTTGGAGGAGGCCTATGTCTATACGCTGATATGATTTAAACATCAGTAAATTCCAAAGTGTTTTTTTATTCATACCCTTACTTTAAGAAAAATAGGCTCTTGACCTCTTTTCTCGGTTTAATTTATTGTTTTTAAGTTCATAGAACGGTTTAGCCACAAATGTTAGATATACCACTTTAGCCACAAATGTTATACCACTTTCGTTCCAGGCTAGCCAAAAGTTCTTACCTTCTCAGATTTCTTCGCAGCATCAAGTTGTTGATTCAAATTATCTATGCTCTGTAGTAAATTGGCGCACTTGGCTTCCAACGATAGGTTCTTGGTTCGATACTGTTTTAGTTCACAGCTCAGCTTGTCGCACATACTACGTTGTTCTATGTATAATTTATCTTTCTCCTAGAAAAAGAAATAAATTTGAAAGGACTTTAAACTTCTATATATACTAGCTGACCACTTCGTTAGGCGGCGAAAAAAACGCGTCCTTTTTTTAAACATATTTCATTACTGCTCCACTCTTATTAGTCATAGCGTGATATTATATAGCCTATAACACTCCCCGATAAATGGACTATTTAACACAGAAAGAATTTTTAAAATCGGTTTAGAAGATCCAGAGATTACCCCCTATAACGTCACAAACACACAAACTTTTCCTCTTTATAATATTAGTATAGTTCGTAGTAGCCTCTATCATTAACTTCCACAAATTTCGAAAAAATATATTTTTTGTAAGGATTTCTAATTGAGTCTTATCTTCGATTTGGATGTATTTTTTTTTAGTTTCTTGAGGAATTTAAATTACCTATTTTGACTTTTATATAAAAATACCAACATTTACCAAATTACTTAACGGATGTAATTGAAAATTTTGTATATTAAAAAAGTATGTTTTGACAAATAAATGAATCTAAAATTGCATTAATTAATATTAAATATTCATGGGACCAACTTAGAAAAGTAAACTATTCGCAAATAAAAAGCTTTTTTATTAATTGATCTAGAATTGACTAATAGCCATTAAAAATACAACCTAAAAACAATAACTTAAAGACAATCATTTTAATTCTAACCTAACCTAACCCAACCATTTTTTTAAAAGACAATTAGCGTACTTGGGCTCATGCCCTGTGTCGCGGGGACGTTACAAGCATCAATTAAACAGACACGAAGAACATTCAAAGTCAGGACAATGATTTATGGATCACACAAAGCATTGTCCTGCGTGGGGATTGAACCCGCGACCTCGTGCATGGCATCCGCTTCTGCAACCGTCGCGCCACCAAGGCAATTAGTTTCTACTTTCCGATAGTCGTTTTTTACGACACCCATAGAATAGTCGAAACTTACTTCAAATCGTTGTTGTGTAGCCATGCATTTAGCTTTCATATCGGCTGTCCTACATTTCATGGTGTTGCATTGATTCAATAGCGTCATTCTCTCGCTTTCAAGTTCTGCTAGTTGGTTTAAATGTGAGTTACATTGTGAGTTCTAGAAGGAAAGAAATAAAGATTGTTTTATTAACATAAGTAATACGAAAAGAGAAAGGAGACAGTTCGACATCTTGGCCGCTAGGCCACACCATTGCTTTATATGGTGTCACTAGCGGAACACTACGTAAACTCTTCAATTGCAATATTGGAAGTTTACAGCTGTCACGCCTAGATGGCGTTGTTCCACTTAAGTTTTAAATTACGCGCGCTACTGGCGCCGTATAAAGCAATGGTCAAATTTGGTAGTCGAGACGGGTACTCGGGTGGCCTAGTGGTCAAGGCGCTGGACGCGTATAGCCCAGAGACGCAGATACGAGTCTTTTTTCTTTTGGTATCATCATAACAGCTCATTCATGTCCCACTGCAGGGACGGGCCTCCTTCCGTAGCGGAGGGATACATAGCCTACTAATACCACGCTGGCCAGACGGATTGGTATAGGGTTTAATTTCAAGTTTTCCTTCTTTTTATTTCGTATAGTTAATATTCACGGATTCTTTTGTTATACCTAAGCTTTATAGGTAAAATTTATATTAAGAGGCCCAAGTCCAGCAGTGGACTGCGAAAGTCTGATTGATCGAACTTTTCTTACCTTTTTATTTAAAGTACTCTGTTGCTTTTCAATCTGTTCCTGCATCAACTTTACCTTGGAAGATAGAAACTTGCAAAGAGTTTCTACCGTAGGTCTCTCTGAAAACATGTTCATTTATATTATTATGAGCAAGTACAATAATTACATATAATTAGTTTTAATTTCTTAGTTTTTTAAAGACAAATCCCGCACTAGGGATTAGGCCCTGTATCGCGGGGACAAAAATTTGTAGGTCACAGAAAAAATTGTCCAGCGTGGTAATCGTACCCGCGACCTCGTCGTGCACGAGGTCGCAGCCGCTTCTGCATCCATCGCACCACACCGAGGCAGTTAAGCATTACTTAGCCAAATATCTCTGTTTCAAGAGGAACCATGACTGTACAGAACTAGAAATAAATTATTTCAAAAAATAAAAATAGGAAAACTAATGAAAAATATTTTCTACTTTAAACAGGATTCGAACCTTAGTCTTTTGAGAATAGGCCTCAGAGATAATTGTAACTGTGTAATCATGAAATAAAATATTTTGTATTTTTGTATTTGTAGAGGTTTTTGACCGCTAAGCCACCCGAGTCCTATATCTCTTTAACCAATCGTAGACCATTGTTTTATACGGAGCGATTAACCCTCGGAATTTACACTCCACCCTAACAACGCCATCTAGGTTGCACGAGCGAAGAATCATTTATAGGTTAACTAGTTGATGCCTGCGGCTTCACCTGCGTGGTACAGGTAGCCTAAATGTTATTCTACACCCTAAACTACCGATATTCCAAATTTCATCAAAATCCGTTCAGTAGTTTCGCGTGAAAGAGTAACAAACATCTATCCATCCATTCTCACAAACTTTCGCATTTATAATATACTAGCTGACACGTGCCCACTTCGTTGAGCGGCGAAAAAAACTCGTCCGTTTTTTAAACATATTTCATTACTGCTCCGCTCCTATTAGTCATAGCGTGATACTATATAGCCTATGACACTCCCTGATAAATGGACTATTCAACACAGAAAGAATTTTTAAAATCGGTTCATTAGATCCAGAGATTACCCCCTACAACGTCACAAACACACAAACACAAAAACTTTACCTCTTTATAATATTAGTATATATTAGTAGGAAGTAGGATTTTTAGTACAGTAAGCGCTACTCAGCTTGCAATGTGCGATTTTCACTGAACGAAGCGCGTGGGAGAACATTCCACATTGACCAAAGGAAATTGAGCCTTGTAAAAAGTCTTTAAATTTGATTTTTGCATAGCGACCGAGCGCAGCCGACTGGGTACCGCGACATATGCACGCGATTTTTCCAAAATTTAAGAAATATACCTACACAAAGTTCAAATTTAAACCAAACGAAACTTTACCCTTAAGTATTAGGGACCATTCAACTAGTACATTTTAAGTTTACTACTATGCAGCATAGATGGCGTTGTACAGTTTATAGTAATGTATGGAGATTACCTTTTAAAAAACACTCCGGCAACACTTTCTCCTTAACATTGACGGAGACAAATGCGTAAAGAAATTCCTTATCGTCTAAATTATTCCTATTCACACAAAAATCACAAACTAATCCGTTCTTTTCTATTTCTTTCCGTTTAATATAACCGCCATTTTCTAAACTCCCGCCGTTTTTAATGTCATCGTTACTTTTTTTTTCAGTGTTGACAGTTGCTAGTTCATGTCCAACCTTTTTGGATAGTGTGATGTTTTTAATTTTCTGCTTTTGTCTTACAGGTGTTTGTTCGGGAGTTGCTTGTATATCACAAGCGTGTTTTTTTATTGTATGAACTGGCGACAAAGCGAGGCTCGGCGAAAATTCTGAGAAGATATCGCGTTTTTGCTGGAAAATACAAAAATAAAATATAAGTAGGTAAAGTAAAACACAAGGCTTATAATAGCGACCGCGTGCTAAACGCAGGATATATGCAGACTTTTAGTCGCCCAAACTGTTACCGGCGCCGCTTCAACACTATCAAACCATGCCGGTGAGTGCTACATCACTACGTGCAACCTACGACCACCATCTGTGGCCTAATGCAAATCTTTGTGTGCATGAACATGAATGTTTGCATTGGTCAGGGTGTCTAGTGTTTGATTTTACAAGAAAAAGTTTATAAGTATGTTTTTGTATTTATATTAAAAACCTATTATTCAGACGTTTGAAACCTATTATAGAAGACAGAAAACTTATTCCTAATTACCAATTTGGTTTTACAAAAAAGAAAATACTATTACTTAAGAAAATACTATTTTTTAAGAAAATACGGCAAAATACTTGGACATGACGCTAGACGCAAAACTTCGCTGGAAGGCACATGTTAAAAAGAAACGTCAAGCGTTAGACATGCGCTATAAAAATATGAACAGGCTACTTGGCACACATTCTACCCTATCAATTTACAACAAAATACTTTTATACAAACAAGTACTCATGGTATGGACATACGGCATTCAATTGTGGGGATGCACAAAACGAACTAACGTAGAAATCATTCAGAGATTCCAAAATAAAGTACTTCGGGCTATAGTAAAAGCTCCCTGGTACGTCAAAAATGATGACATCCACCGTGACCTTGGTGTGGAACTTGTAAAAGGAGTTATAAGAAAAAACGCAGTAGCACATGAACAAAGGCTTCTTTATCATGTGGACGTTGAGGCTATCCAGCTCCTTGACACCACGGACATAGTGAGAAGGCTAAAAAGAACTAAACCTTTTGAATTAGTGAAGTAGTAAAACATTGCATTTCCCTTGACCTTAATTTTCAACAATTCAATCAGACAAGGTTGTTTTCCTGACCTATGGAAAAAAGCAAGAATTATACCTATCTACAAAAAGGATGATCCAGCTGATGTAAAGAATTATCGACCAATATAGATTCTGTCATGCTTCCCTAAAATTTTCGAATCCCTTGTGCACCCTGTTATTGCTCGACATATGGACCCCATTATATCCGCAAATCAGCATGGTTTCAAAGCCGGGCGAAGCATAGATACAAATCTGGTACAGTTTGTATCTGATCTGAGTCTGGCAATAGACAAGGGTCTTGAGGTAGACGCTGTGTGTACACGGATTTCTCCATCGCGTTTGACAAAGTATACCACTTAATACTCCTGTCTAAGTTGGAACACAGCGGCATCCATGGTTCATTGCTGAGGTGGTTTGCCTCATACTTAGAGAACAGATCGCAAATTATAGCTCTCAATGGATACGAATCCGACCCTTACTACGCAGCTTCAGGAGTTCCACAAGGATCTCACCTAGCACCAACCTTATTTCGACGCCAACAATTTATACTAAGCTAACTCTTAAAAGTGAACTTTACAGTAGACGCGTTTAAAGGGAAACACGCGATAACTTTTATATTAATACAGATATTGATTTGAAATTTTGTATGATTAATATTTTATTTATTTATAGTTATGTTATATTTATATTTTTCCTTAATTGTGTATATTTTTTAATTTAGTGCAAGTTAGCCGTATATACCCCTAATTCCACAATATTATTTTACGAACTACACACGTCTAACTAGTAGTCAGCGTAGTGTATTACGGGCGGTCACAGTACTAAACAAGGATGATTTTCATTGCTTTACATTGCTTGTTCTAAAATATATTATGAATTCATTTAAACTAATGTAGGCTTACATTTAAAAATGTCAAATATGCTGTTTATAAAGTAATTAACATAGTTTTATACGAGAAATAATATAAAACATACAGTCGCTAACTAGTGCATGGCCAATAGAAGAACGAAATCCGATCGGGCTATATTACGCTCAGTAACAGTTAGCGTAGTGTTACACGAACTTTAAGCAAAGCGGCTAAAACTTACAAAATAATATAGTAAATTCTATAAACCATATTTTATATACTTTAACATACAATATTATATTTAATAGCACATTAAACTTACCTCTTTTAGCAGTATAAAGCGGAATCTCATCCCTTTTTATCATCACTCCTTAATGAATATTTTACCTTTTTGGTAAATTTCACTAAATATTTAGCTTGTTTTCGTGTCATTTTTTTAAAAATACACTAACACTATTAATATTTAGACTAACTTGTAACAATAGCTCTATTAATTAGCATTATACTAATAAAGTGTTTCAAACCGCGCACTTCCATCTTATAATGCGACAAGTGAAGTTAGCGTGAACTAAATCGAGCGATTCTAAAAATTACCTGTACTTAGCGTTGTATAAAATTTGTAACTTCGTTATTTTTGTATATTACTTCATGATTTTTTTATAACTAATAATATAGCACAATTTAAGCACTTTAGCGTAAAAAACGAATTTTCTTAAAATTCGAGTTAGCGTAGTATAAATTGTTGGTGTCGATTTACGCTATTTATAAATGACTGTGTGTGTATTGTAGCAAATTAAGTTAAATTCAAATTACTTATTAGCCTTAAGGTCTAGATTGTAATTATTATGAGTAGTCGCTTAACAATGACACATCATAAACAAAATCAAAAAATTAAAAAAAATCCCCTATGTCCACGTGTCCACCAGATCCATTGATGGATCTTTTTATACTTTCATGTAACGAGTGTAAAAAGATCCATTATAAAAATAAAGCGGGTTTCCCTCCAAGCCGATTATACCAAAATGATTAAAAAAACCATGTATTATAACTCAATCTCCATGCATCGAATACTGTCACCATAGCAGCCCTTTAATATTGTCTTTAGATACAATAAACAATAATTTATAATAGTATGTTCATATCCATGTGGTGACAGAATAAGAATACAATATGTCACCTCCCCATCTCATCCCATAGGTGTCGTAAAAACCGACTAAGGGACTATCCGTGAATATTATCTTTACAAAATAAAAAGAAGGAAAGGAAGGAAATTAAACCCTATACCAATCCGTCTGGCCAGCGTGGTATTAGTAGGCCAAGTATCCCTCCGCCACGAGAGGAGGCCCGTCCCTGCAGTGGGACATTAATGGGTTGTTATGATGATGATGATGTTCATATTGTTGATATCCGTGAGTGAACAGGAGTCAGATCCCATGTAAATAAAAAAAAAACAAAAAAAAATACGAAGAGGTTTTCTAGGCTGATGTCCAACCTTCACTAAAGTGGAATATTAGGAAGAAGAATAGACGGGTATAGACAATATTTTTGGTGAATCCTACTATGTAATATTACAAATGCAAAAGTGTGTGAGGATGTATGGATGGATAGATGTTTGTTACTGTTTCACCCAAAAAGTACTTAATGGATTTGGAATATACCTAGGTAGTTTAGGGTGTAGAATAACATTTAAGATAATTATACAATGGGGGTGAAGCTGCAGCCATCAGGCAGTAAAGATTATTTTATTTTTATTTTATTTAATTCTATTAAGAAAACTTACAGCTAAAAAATCACAATAACAATTAATATAGCAATTCACGGCCAGTTACAAGTTTTCAAGTATTATAAAGCCAAACGTCCACCGCCGCACAGTGATCAATTTTCAGTTTTTAGGTGGACGAAAATATTAGAAGCCGGTAATGTATTTATTTTTACTGTAAAGAGAATGTATAACCTTTAATTTATTATTAACTAGATTTCTCGCGCGGCTAGACCTATGTGGGTTTCTTCTATCGCTAATTCCACGTTTTTTTATCGTTTTTGCTAGTATTATGTTATTTTAATTTATAATGGGGATTCGATAAATTTCATAAAAATAGCGATTTTCATAATCTTAATTTGAGAAATAAAGATGACTTAGCTGTGCCCAGCAGCAGACTCCGAAAAATAGGTAGGTCGTTCTGTAGCACGTGTGTACGCTTTTATAATAAACTACCAAAAGATGTTTGTAACATGTCCATTAATAAGTTCAAGAATTATATCAAGCCTAAATTGTGCAAAAAAGCTTACTATGATACATCTAGTTACCTTAATGATAAGAACCCATGGATATGATGATGCTCCTAGTCGTAAGATTACAATATAAGTTTTAGAGTAATATAATGTACCTCTAAAAATAATGTACCTTTATGAATTAAGACTCGCGGAAAATTACTTTGGTCGATGTTAAATGGAGGCGTCCCTCTGCCATTTTTATCTTATTTCTTTTTTGTTGATATTATTGTCAGGACTCGTCATGCTCACTAAAATGTCATTGCTTGTGGTGGCGTGGGGGCCGGGTCAATCCCTTCCCTACAATATGGCGAGGGGGTTGATGGCTGACCTCTGTGTTATACTCGTGAACGGGTGCTACTTGGGGTGACTGGTCGACCTTGACATTAATCAATTTACATTTTGGTTCACTTCTAATAATTTACCTAAAGGGTTATTTGGCTGAGCGACGTCTTTATTACTGAATTGTTTATGGATGTGATTTGGTGCTCCCACTTTTATGTACTACCTGCATGACGCTACCTTTATCATTTTATAATAAAATCCTTCGTTGTATGGATATGTATGGTATACAATGGTTGCAGCGCCTGATTACAGTTATCTACAATGTAAAAAAAATTGACGTCAAGAAAATGCAGCAGTAGAGTTTGTTTCGCCGCTTCTTCTCTACTAGCGCTTTGGAGGCGGTGGTAAAGTTTGCTAAACTTTTACATGTATTTAAACTTAGATTAAGTAGTTTAAAGGACGTCAAGAAATATATAATGAGAATTGTATTTATCTTGATTAAAGCGTTTTTGACTTTGACTTTGACTCGACATTTAATACAAATCGGAATAGCGGTTGAGTGAAGACGTAATAAACAAACTTACAAAATAATATTATTTCTAGGATTAAATAATACGAATACGATTAGGATTACGCTATATAATGTAGTAAAAAAAAAGTAAAGGTGACCTTACAAATGTAACACTTCTGCGTTGACTTAGTTGCTGATAAGACATTACATATCTTACCATCAACCATTGTTTTCAATAAACAATGATTTACAAGTAAAGTGTTATTACCACAAGAAATTGTTGTAGGTCTTAAATTCGCGTATGAGCATCGATGTTATTAAATTCTGTTATAATTGTGTGTTCTGTCTCTTTTATAAATTGCAGTCTGATTGGTCTACAGAACCTGGTAGAATTTGTTCGGATTTTGCCAAATAACAGCTTTTTTGTTATCTTGTTTACACTGCATACGTAAAGGAACTAATGAAGAAATAAAAATATTTGAATCATTTGAATCTTAGTTTTCAAATGTCTGCTTATAATCCTTTTGACTTCCACTTCCATTTGTAAAACATGTTTGTTTCTATGATTGGTTGATTGGTAAAAGACTTTAATACAACATCCTGGTCAAGTCTTGGAGTGGAACTTCAGCTGAAATATCAGTACCACTGATGTTTGACGGGTAACATTTTTCTTTTTCCTCTATAATTTTATAGTATGGTGGATAAAGATGTTTCAAATTTCTTTGGCTGATGTTCTCAGAGCTATGTATTAATGACGTGTTAATTTTAACTGTGTAAATAACGACAATGCCTCTTTTGCTGAATACGAAATCTTTTCACGTTGATCACTAACCCGTTTTTCTGGTGTACTATTCCCAAAAGAAGATAAAATATTGTGTAAAGAAGAAGCAGTACTACGTTTTCCTATCTTCAAACAGTTTCATTTCCGCATCTAAACATAATTCTTCTGCAGTTTTAGTATTTACTTCCTCGTTTAATTTTCGACGCTTTGTTCTATCACAAACATTCGCAAATAACTGTTTTGGGCTACACCTATTTTCTGACGTAGAAGGTGCATTAATTTGTGTATCGGAGCTAATAATGCATTTATTAAGCCAATTTTGTTACTTATTTTCAAATTTAGTGACGCTTTGTTTAGTTGCTAGCCAATTTCTAGAGGCTGAGGTACAAAAGCGATGAATAGTATTAAGTAAGTTGTTTCTTTCTGTAACGTTCAATTTTGGCACTCCTATGGTGTCTAAAATAAAGTTAAGTAGCATATCTTTTGATTGCTTAGTCGTGGGTTTCACTGGAGGACGTTGTTTCAGCACATTAAACAAATCTTGATTTTTTTATTGTAGCACCGTTACCTACAAAGACATACTTTGTTCAAGAAGAGCAACAATGAGCAAAAAAATCCTATGAAATATTATAGCTAAGGGTTGCATAGTTCTAGCAAACTTGAAATTTCCATGTTTCTTTATGTTTCTCGAAAGATAATGATCTCAGAAACAAAAAAAAATAGGCTAAATGAAGTGTAAACATTCAGTACTTATATCTACATTAATTATGATAGTCTAGTACTTACTAATATTTAAAATAAATAATAAATACCTTTAAGAATAAGCACCATTTTCATAAATACTCCAGTAAACAACTTATACGCCAATATAATTAATCAACTTTACAAGATAATTCTACCGAAACAGTAATTATCAATTTAACTTAGGGAGATCTTAACTTTATGCACTAATTTCTGGTGACTCAAACTACGTATCGAAATAATATTGCGGTGGACGCACATAGCTGGCGGTGGACGTTCGGCTTTAATGTATAACACATCATTGTTGTAAATAGATAGAGTACTGATTTAATAACTTTAACAGCTGCTAACTAACTGTACTAACTTGCTACTACTTGCCCCGCAGTTGTCTCCTCACAGCTAAGTCCTTTATTAGTATACCTATTATTAGTAATTTATTATGGACATATGGGATACAGCTCTGGGGTAATGCTAGTAACACAAACATCAGCATGTTGCAACGCCTACAAAACACCATATTAAGATCAATCGCAGGTGTGCCATGGTTCATAACAAACACCGAAATACAAAAGGAGCTTGACATTAACACAGTCAAAGAGGAAATTTGCTCTGCTGCTAAAGCCTATAAAACCAGAATCTCTGCTCATCCCAACACACTTGTAGCTGAATTGAGGAACAACAGCTACATACAAAGGCTCAAACGCAAAAACATCAGAAACCTGGACGATGTGAAAGTGAATTTGAATGGAATGGCGCTCTTTACTGGAAGAAGCATACTACAAACGTCAATACAAGCAACCCATTCGCTAATAGTTTGTGACTGATTGCGGATTCAACACAGAGAAAAAAAAACAAAAAAAGTAATTTATTATGATAAACCAAGTACCATTATACATATTATTTATGTTTTACTTGTATGTATAAGACACGGACTGTGGCTAAGGTTGGCCAGAGACAGATCGGGGTGGAAAGAGCTGGAGGAGGCCTATGTGTCTGAAGAACACGCTGAATTATAAATAAAAAAAATGTTATTGATGTGTTTTTATGTACTTAATACTTTTTTTATCAGCAATAAAGGCTTTTGTATTTTTGTATAAGACAAGGACAACCTAGTTAAGATAGCGGGAAACCAATGAATGAGTGAGGTACACCAATATATAGACCTCTCAGGGTAGAGAGAAGAAAGGACCTATGTCCAGCAGTGGGCGTCCATAGGCTGATAAGATAATAATGATGATGATTATGACACCTACATAAATAAAACTTTTAATACCTAATAAAACAATCAACTATGTACCTTTTTTAAGTTTCTTACAGAAATTCCATTACAATTCTAAGAGTCCTTGTAACATAGTAGAATTAGTCCGCTAATTAAATTAATATGTATTTTTTCTAATATTTTTAATGTTGAAAAAGCTTTGAGTATTTTATAATATAAATATTGTAAATTAATCTTAGCTTGTTTAGAAGAAGAGAACTGCTAAGTGCTAGGTATGTTGATAGTTTAATATGCATACTCACTTAAATTTGTCAAATTTAATAAATAATATCTTTATTTCCTTCACAATTGAATCTTAATAACTACTTAAATCTATGATTATAATTATTTTGTGTATTGTGATAAATTAATTTTTAATTCAATAATGTATTTTATGTGGTTAATTAATAATAATATTTATGATAAATTTTAGTTTAACAATGTATTTAAGTAAATATGTTGAATTATTTAATGTATTTTAATTGTTGCATGGTGAAACTTATGTACTTAATTTTAATAATATCTCTGTAACCCATATTCGCAATAAAATGATTGATTGATTGTGAAGGACTGGTGCCAGAAAAAGGTATATTATACCTGTGCCACTGGTCACCAGGACCATCAACAAATTATGTGTCACAGTTTGTGATGGTATAGGTGTTTTAACAGTATTTGTATACACTTTATACTATTAACAATAATAATCGTACTTATAATATATCGCTACTGTAGTATGTGGTTATTGGTTGGGTTATAATGGAATGTATACGTTCGTATGTGATGAGATGTGTATTGTTGGCGGAAGATTTAATGGAAGGGAAATATTGTAGGACCAAAAAAACATTGTGAGTTGAAGTAGATTAGACACATTTATCAAAAAATCTTAAGGTCTTCTTTACAACACGACATTTTTAGGGGACGATAAAACAAATTTAATTGAACTTACCATAGCATGTTCTATTTCTTTCATAAGACTCTCAGTTTTTTTCTCCAATTGTTTGTTAAGTCTTCTGAATTCTTCTTCACGAGCCAACAAATCCAAGGAATCCATTTTCCATAAGGATTTTAAAGTTTCAACCACAAATATTTTACTTCAAATCTGTTTTCATAATCATTCATTATTACCCAAGAAAATGCAGAGTACTACAAACAATGTTATTGTAGCCTTTTATTCGCCATTTTAATTTTATCAGGTTGTAGCGTACACAAATCAACTAAGTTGTCATGGTAACCACGTAGATTTGATCAAGCAAAGTATTATTCATAATCTAAACCAAGTCAAAACCGCTACTTTTTATTGTGTTGTATTGGAATCCATAATTATTACAGAATTACCAAATTATGACAGTATATAATAAATAATTAAAAACAAATTATAACATTACTAAAATATAAACAATTTTAGTGTTTTTATTGATGTTAGACAGAGTGTGCTGCCACCTGTGATCGACGCTACGAAAATGTAGTAAGCTTTGTTCGCGTCAAAAACAGCTGTGCGCGGACCAATAGCATTTCGTGTAATGGATGTCAATAGTTTTCTTTGTGGCGCACACACACATGCATGCACTTGTTGACACATTGCTTTGTTTCCCATATGATCCAGTTTACCAAAATCCCTATAATAATCATATAATCTTTGGTTCTAATTCATAGAATGGTACAAAAAATTAATAATTATCAAAGTTTTTTTCTGAAATAAGGGCTGAATTACGTGTAAATCTTATCAAGGTCGTTACACTATGAGCGAGAGGTCAGAACACAGAGAGAGACGACAGTACAAATTAAAGTGTGCTACAGAGATTTTCAATCGATTTACCAATGAGAACAGACCTAAGACAGCTGACATTTTAGTGTGTGTTTGTTGCGAGCGGATATAGGTCGCTCGCTCTTGCGAAAGACGTTTTTGCATAAAAATCTCAATTTTGGACTGCGTTTTCGCGTCCGGACATTGTTTAAACAGTGTAAAATGTATTTTAAGAGAAAAAGAAACGATCACCGGAGTGTTATATTATAGCCCAGGTGTTTTATAGTGGAGAAAAACGATACAGATTGCAGCTTCCTAAGGTAATTCTATTTTCATTATTGTAACATATATGTTTGGTTAAACTTGTTTTGTATTTAATTATAGGCATAACATAATTCTCTGTTTTAGAAAGTTAATTAATATGTATTTTAATGTTATAACACTATTAAAATAAGGTGTGCATTAGATACCATAGCGCTAGAAGCGTGGCAAGTAGATTTTCAAATTGGTAGTGTTAAACTGCACACATGTTAAATATTATTGCGTAAATAAGTAGGTACATAAAAGCGAATAGATATGTTTATAAACGTATCAACTAGTTTAAAATAGATTATTTATAAGTTAAAATCAGCTGATTTTTATGTATGAGCATCAAAAGGGCCATTTTGTTTTCAACTTTTTTTTATAAACAAGTCTCTGTGGCTAAAGCTTGTTTCGGACAAGTTCCGTTAGTGATGTGCAGTTATCGATATTGCATGTCGATTTTATGGATTTAGTTCCTTTGTTCTGTACCCTAAAATGAATTATTTTATGTAATAATTTGCTTTACTATAACAATAATATATCTTTACTACCTTATATTACTAAGAAATATCATTAGCAACGTTGAGTAGGTGGTAATGCGTAGTTTTTAATCTTATTAAATATTAATTAAGTTATATTTAATATCTGACTACTTGCCTAAACTAAACCTTCATTATTCGGTTAAGTAGATGTCCAAGTTCAATCTATTTTCCTATGTGTGTTGATTGAAAGTAGACAGTCAAAATTTATTTTTGTATCATAAGATTCATAAGGCGCAGTCTTTGTCCAAAAATAGCGCTTTAAAGCGCTGTAAAGGATACATACGTGTATATTCCTTTGTCTGGAATGGTTTGCATATTATAACATTTATTGTAAGAGGTTCATCTTTATTTTTCTTAGATTAAGTCAGCAACTGGTTAATTAACCGTTCAAATATTCAGAGAGGTCTTTTTCCTGTGATGACAGAACGTTTAGCCTAATAATACCACGCTGGCCAGACGCATTGGTATAAGGTTTTATGTCGAGTTTCCATTTTTTTTTCATAGAGAAAATATCTTAGACCGATTTTTTTTTTATGTCAAGCGACATGGGATCTGATGGAGTGGTATTACCGAGTCTTCTTCCACGATTAGTAGGATAAATTACGTTTTTGTTTGGGCTACTATACTACGAGTTAAGCCCGATTTACACATCGTCAAGTACAGTAGCGAGTTAAGTAGTAAGTTGTTGATTTAAATAGATCTCCATCCTATTTTTTGGCGAGTTAAGTTTGCGAGACGCGAGAGAGGGGCTACTTCGTACATGACTGGCCAAAAATAGGATGGAGATCTATTTAAATCAACTTAATCAACAACTTACTACTTAACTCGCTACTGTACTTGACGATGTGTAAATCGTACTTTAGGCCCTCGACGTCAATTATCCTATTAATGTCATCGTTCTGTTATTTAATTAAGTAGTGTAGGTACGTTTAAGTACATGTCGTGTTTAGGGCGTGGTGAAATACCTTTGCCTAATTGACAAATTACGGGCCTTTGTAATAATGTATGTAGTAATAAATTACTAATTAAAAAAACAACTAAGTACATAAATAGAAACTTCGGCAATTTCGGACTTTTTTCAGAAATCTCTTACTATTTTTGATAGAAACTAAATTACTGAATCTATTCTGTTGAAGTTTCTATGGGACCACTCTAGGAATATTTTTCCTTTCCAAAAAGAAATCATTATATTACGTGATACTACGGAATAACTATAAAAGTAACATGACATGTCAAATCTTTTTGCTCGATAGAATGTTCTCGTATTTGTCTGTTAATATCCGTGTGGTGACGGAGTAAGAATACAATATGTTACCACCCCATCTCATCCTATGGGTGTCGTAAAAACCGACTAAGGAACTATCCGTGAATATTATCTTTACGAAATAAAAAGAAGGAAAACTTGAAATAAAACCCTATACCAAACCGTCTGGCCAGCGTGGTATTAGTAGGCCAAGTAACCCTCCGTCACGGTAGGAGGCCTGTCCCTGCAGTGGGACATTAATGGGCTGTTATGAAGATGATGTCAAATCTTATGACAGTTAATTGGATAGATCAGTGAATTGTCATATTTGAAACGTACATAATACCATTCCGTCTCGCAAATGTGGCTTGGCCAAAACTTTAGGCCTACGCAGACCGGGACGGCATGGCAAGGGATTTTAATTTTTACTAATGGAAATTCAACCGTACCTACTGTTACAGAAATACGACATAAATTGCTATGCTTTAAAATGATGCCGTGGCATTGAAAGGGATTTTATCGCACGGCATTTTTCATTTTAAACCATAGCAATTTATGTCGTATTTCTGTAACAGTACGGTTGAATTTCCATTAGTATAAATTAAAATCCCTTGCCATGCCGTCCCGGTCTGCGTAGGCCTTATATCGGTCTTTTGTAAAGATCAGGAGACTTGAAATAGGACTCGTTAAGGCTCGGAAGAAGGAAGTATAGTAGCTACCAAGTTTGAGTAGGCAGGATATAATATTATTGTATCAGTAAAACCGCAGGCTTGTTATCAAATTGGGACCGACATAACCGCAATACCTTTATAAAATAATAAAAATATTTCTTTTTAATAAACAAAACCAACTGTACTAGAAATATGTTTTTAAAAATACTAAAATACTGAACTTATTTCGATGAAATCCCTATGAGACCATTCTGGAGATATCTCCTTTTCAACAAAGAAATAATCATTAAAACCGGTTCCTGAAAACCTTTTTAAAACGTATAAAAAAAATGGAAATATCCTGATAAGCATTTCTGATAAATGTAACTGCTTCGGTGGCGCAGCAGTGGTATTAGCGGCTGTCGTGCACGGGGTCGCTAGTTCGATGCCCACGACAAATAATTATCTTACGACGTATGTTCTTTGTGCCCGTTAATTAAGTACATACATGTCCACATTGCCGCAGTGTCTGAAGACAAAGGTCTTCGACCAGTGCGTGTTGCCAGTGATGACGTATGGAACAGAGACGTGGTCGCTTACTATGGGCCTTCTCAGAAGGCTTACCGTCACTCAGAGGGCAATGGAGAGAGCCATGTTGGGAGTTACCCTGCGTGATCGAATCAGAAATGAGGAGATCCGCAGGAGAACCAAAGTGACCGACAAAGTGCTCCGGATTGCCCGGTTAAAGTGACGGTGGGCAGGGCACATAGCGCGAAGAACCGACAGCCGTTGGGGCAGAAAGGTTCTAGAGTGGCGACCGCGCACCGGAAAACGCAGGGTGGGGAGACCCCTCACACGGTGGACCGACGACCTCGTAAGGACGGCGGGAAGCCGATGGATGAGGGAGGCGCAGGACCGCACAAGGTGGCAATATTTAGAGGAGGCCTATGTCCAGCAGTGGACGTCAATTGGCTGAAATGATGATGATGATGATGTCTGTTAAAGTCCTCACGACACAGACCTTGTTGTCCAGGGCGGGAGTTGTATTTGTAAAAATTTAAAAAATAATTGACTAATGTCCAGTCGAGGCCATGATTCAGCTGTTGTGAATGTGGAATCTTGCATGTTCTTAAAGCTATGTCATGTTTTACTGTAGGTACAGTCAGCTGCAAAGAAATCTAACCCCTTTAGTGCACTGTTATATTCTTAAAGGGGGCTAGATATCTCTGCAGCTGACAGTAGAGTATGTGAGGATGTAAGGATGGATGGATGTTTGTTACTCTTTCACACAAAAACTACTAAATGGATTTTGATGAAATTTGGAATATAGGTAGTTTAGGGTGTAGAATAACATTTAAGCTACTTATACAACGCGGGTCGAAGCCGCGGGCATCAGCTAGTATTAAATAAAAAAATATCTCTCACACAGTCATCTAGTCCTAAACTAAGCAGAGTTTATACTAAGGGTACTAGACTACGGATAAATATACTTAAATACAAATAAACAAAATACTTTATTTATGTACAGTCTCCAAACATACAAATAGATTGTTTTGTATATGTCGCAGGGAAATGAGGAAACCAGTGATTTCACGAAATCACTAGGGATATCACGAAATCCCGGTAAATGACGAAAATACCGTTTCTACCAGAAAAGAAATGCTCATATTTTTGTTTGTAGGTTCAAAAACACAAGTATTCCAACTTCTGTAGGTTAGGTTATAACTGTAACCATAACGCACGAGGCGAGCGGGCGTGGCCGCCGAAGTGCAAGGCGTATCGACATTTACCGGGATTTCGTCATATCCCTAGGGATTTCGTGAAATCCCAGATTTACTCATTTCCCTGCGACATATATAAACCTTCCTCTTAAATTACTCTATCTAATAAAACAAACCGCTTTAAAATCCGTTCCGTAGTTTTAAGGATTTAAGCATACATATGGACAGACAGACAGACAGCGACTTTGTTTTATACTATGTACCTAGAGATGTTATACTTCAAAATTATATAGACCTCACGTAACAATGATATAGCACGTCACTCATAACCTATTTCATTGAGTCGGTTACGAAATAATGTCAATATAAGTTGAAA
The DNA here is from genome assembly GCA_905475405.1 of Schrankia costaestrigalis. NCBI lineage: Eukaryota > Metazoa > Arthropoda > Insecta > Lepidoptera > Erebidae > Schrankia > Schrankia costaestrigalis. The sequence goes on along the minus strand of FR997853.1, from coordinate 661,286 downwards.
TTGTTCTAACAACACGATTACGTTGTGAAAAATGCAATATTTATACTATTACTCATTAGTGTGAAATGATAAAAAAATTCTGACATATTTTCACTTCATCATAACAGCCCATGTACCAATGCAGGGACGGGCCTCCTCCCATGACGGAGGGATACTTGGCCTAATAATACCACGCTCGCCAGACGGGTTGGTATAGGGTTTAATTTTAAGTTTTCCTTATTTATTCACGGATAGTCCCTTAGTAGGTTTTTACGACACCCATAGGATGAGATGGGGTGGTGACATATTGTATTCTTACTCCGACACCACACATTTTCACTTGTTTTAATATTATGAATTACTCCTCAGTGTCGTAATAGTGGTAGATATTATCTCCGCGACAACTAACTGTAAATGGAAATCAATCAATCAATCAATCAATCAACACGCCTATCGCAGTCCACTGCTGGACATAGGCCTCTTCCAACACGCGCCACAGAACACAGTCCTGCCTTCCGCACCTAAACAGACCCAGAGACCTTTTTGAGGTCGACGGCCTAAAAAAGGGGGAAGTCAATTTGTCTGACCAGCGTGGTATTTCTAGACTGAAGATTAACAGGTTGTCTTGTTTCTCAGTAAATATCAGTTTTAATCAAGCTAAAATTTTGCAATGAACAACTGAGTAAAAATAATCATAAATTTTCGAATCAAAAAACTTAAGTACTTCAACTAGAAACTTATTATAGTAGTTTAATATTTTTTTAGATTAATACTAAATTACTGAACCTATAATGGTGAAATTTCTATGGAACCATTCATAACAACAAATCGGTTCATAAACAAAGAAGTCATCAGGGAACATGCATAGTACAAAAAATAGGTATATTTGTTTATATTAAAAGACAACTCCCACATTAGGGTTCCTGCGCTGTGTCGCGGGGACTATTACAAACATCAATTTAACGGACACAAAGAACACCCAGAGTCAGGACAATCATTTGTGGATCCCACAAATAATTGTCATGCTTGAGAATCGAACCCGCGACCTCGTGTACATGCACACAAAAATATAAGATCGAATTGAGTAACCTCCTCCTTTTTTTAAGTAGGTTAAAAAACTGAGTACTTATTACATCTAAAGTATAGATCAGACATAAGATAAGTAGAGTATAAATCACGAATTAACAAAATAAAAATATGATTTATGTCTAATCTGGTAGCGAGAGATAATTTTTTAACACATTCACACAACGCCATCTAGTCCCAAACGAAGCTGAGCTTGTACTATTGTTGTTATTATATTATTGCTAGATAACAACATACATAATCTTTGGTAAATACATACATAATATATCTTCTGACATGGCTTAACGATTGCCGTTACTAAAAGTTGGCAACCCATCTTTAGAATTGTACTATACTTAACCTGTATAATAGTTCTCCGTGTGGTGACGGTGTAAGAATACAATATTTCACCACCCCATCTCATCCCATGGGTGTCGTAAAAACCGACTAAGGGACTATCCGTGAATATTATCTTTACGAAATAAAAAGAAGGAAAACTTGAAATTAAACCCTATACCAATCCGTCTGGCCAGCGTGGTATTAGTAGGCCAAGTATCTCTCCGTCGCTGGAGGAGGCCCGTCCCTGCAGTGGGGCATTAATGGGCTGTTATGATGATGATGATGGCTTAACAATTGCCGTTACTAAAAGTTGGCCACCCATCTTTAGAATTGTACTTTACTTAACCTGTATAATAGTTATTTGATGTGTGGACCGGCTCACAAAGTAACTAGTGAATAATCTGTCCGTACACAAATGAGTATTTGTTGCTGGTAAAGCAACTACTTATACGGTCAACCCAACAGTAAACTTAAGGCCTACGCAGACCGGGACGGCATGACAAGGGATTTTAATTTTTACTAATGGACATTCAACCGTACTATTACAGAAATACGACATAAATTGATATGCTTTAAAATGATGCCGTGGCATTGAAAGGTATTTTATCGCACGGCATTTTTCATTTTAAAGCATAGCAATTTATGTCGTATTTCTGTAATAGTACGGTTGAATGTCCATTAGTAAAAATTAAAATCCCTTGCTATGCCGTCCCGGTCTGCGTAGGCCTTAAAGGTCCAACCCCACCAATCGGCTCGCATCGGCCAGTATCGCATCGCACCTAGTGATCGAAAAGGCTCGAGCCTTTTAGCCCTAAATTTAAAGCTTACGAGTCTTTTTTTAAGTGCGGACTCACAAATAGCGTTCGAAAAGGCTCGAGCCTTTTAGCTCAAAAAAAGCCTTCGAGTCCTTTTTAAAGGCGGACTCACAAAACAGTAGTTAACACAAAAAAAGGGCTTGAGGCTTTTTTAGGCCTAGGTTTTTTTAGAAGACTGGTGATAGATATTATTTTATCATTTATTATAGCGGGCGAAAAGGCTCGAGCCTTTTAGCTCGAGCTTTTTTCAACCGACTTCAAAAAGGAGGAGGTTCTCAATTCGGTTGTATTTTTTTTTTTTTTTTTATTTTTTTTTTTATTTTTTGTGTTTGTTACCTGATTTCTCGAAAACGGCTAGACCGATTTGAAAAATTTTTTTTTTGTTCGTATTGGTATGCTTCCCATTTGGTCCCATTGTCACCAGATCTGGATCTGGATGAGGGGATCCCAGAGAAATCGAGGGCATCTCTTGAAAATTGTAGAGACGCATTGTGTAAAATCTTGTCATACATGTGCATCTTTGACGTCACTACCAAATAGTCAAGAATTTGAACTGGTCAGATCCTGGAGACCAGAGAGAGTCGAGGGAACACCTTAACGGCATATAGCAGCTACCTTGTGTTTGGGCTTATTTTAATTGTATTGATGAACACTTTACAAAACTTTACACAAACATGATCTGATGATGAAGAAGATTGAGGGTCGAGGCAACTCCTCAACGGTATATAGCAGCTACCTAGTGTTTGGGCTTATTTTATTCGTATTGATGAAAACTTTACAAAACTTGACACAAACATAATCTGATGATGAAGAAGACTGAGGGTCGAGGAAACTTTTTAACGGTATATAGCAGCTACCTAGTGTTTGGGCTTATTTTATTCGCATTGATAAAAGCTTTACACAACTGTACACAAACATAATCTAATGATGAAGAAGATTGAGGGTCAAGGGAACTTTTTAATAGTAAATAGCAGCTACCTAGTGTTTGGGCTTATTTTATTCGTATTGATGAAAACTTTACACTAACATTATGACTGTAATTGAAGGTATGGTTTAAGACTTAATAATGAAGTTCTTATTTGAATTTAAAATAGGAATTAATACCGGATTATAAATAGACTATAAACAAATTTTTGAATTGCATTTCATTTATTTTAAACTTATTCTTTAGGTACAACAAATTGATAATAATAACTATTATAAGTATTTATTTGATTTATTTTTATGTCAATTTATTTAAATTATCAATTTAGTGTGCATGTCGCACAATAAATTAATAATTTTTATTACTAATTAACCACGCAGAGACGGTGTGGCTACGCTTTTCGATGTTCTCCCTATTTAAAACGTTTTTCATGTAGGTCCTTTTTTGTGAAAGCTGATTCTTACGTTGTTCACTAGTCTCTTTTGAAATGGCATTGGAGGTAGATTTCCTACTTCGAGAATGGCGTTTCTTCCTTTCTTCGGTTGTCATCGAATCGAACCCGTGGCGGGCGCGTCAAGTCTTGTGACCTGTGACGCGCACCAATGAACATACCGCGGCGGCGCCCGCGCTGCACTCCCCGCGACCCGACGGTGACCGGTCCGCCCGCTACCGCTCAGTCGCGAGCGAGCGACAGTGCGAGACGTAGACCGACGGCGAATGCACGTTCGCCCGCACTTCATGCGTACGCAATTAACTCGATCTCTAGATTCTAATTTACATCTTGTTTTCTACTCCTATATACTCGTAGTCTAAGCTACGTCTAGCTAATCTACATCTTGTTTTTTATTCTTGTATAACTTAACTTAACTTCAGTGCTGTGAACTTAACTAACTTAATAACTCTGTATTCTCTTTCATTCTGTGTCATTAAGTAAATAGTCTTGTAAATAACCGTCACGTTTTCTTTATCACCTCTACAGTCTCATACAATCAGCGCTGTCTCATGAGCAGCGCGTTTCGTAGGTCTACCCATATTTAGACAAAATAATGTCCCACTGCAGGGACGGGCCTCCTCCACTGACGGAGGGATATTTAGCCTACTAATACCACACTGGCCAGACGGATTGGTATAGGGTTTAATTTCAAGTTTTCCTTCTTTTTATTTCTCAAAGATAATATTCACGGATAGTCCCTAAGTTGGTTTTTACGACACCCATGGGTTGAGATAAGGTGGTGACATGCATTCTCACTCCGTCACCACACGGATTTATAGAATTGGTATTCACTAAAAATTTGAAAATAAAATTGATTTTTACAAAAAAAAAAAACCGACTTCAAAAACACAAATTGCACTAAAAAGTAAAAAATAATTAGTTGTATTTCGGTTTTACAACATTAAATCAGCCATTCCTTCTACTGAATTTTAATCTAAAGAATAGGTTATTTTAATTATTGTAAAAAGTATTGTTTAAGATATTTCTTGAAGAGTCTGTAAATATATTGATTTGTAGATTCTTTAAAAGATAATCAAATTATTACAAATAATGTTATATTATTGTTATTTTTGGAGTCGGTGTCAGCCAACGCAATAAGTATGATATAGTTATACAAAACTTTATGGCCTTTTCTAACACACTCGAATCACTTTAAATGGTTTTTAATTAGATAAATATTGCATTTAAAACAAAAACGGCCGTTTCATTTTCTAATGCGAATTTTAAGTAATTGTTAGTCTTTAGCCTGTGTGTAACATGACGCCATAATGTTTGTTTAAATATTAAGTCAGAAATAAAAAATGGTAGGTATATAAACTATCGTGGCTGACACCGACTCCAAAAATAACAATAATATTACATTATTTGTAATAATTTGATTATCTTTTAAAGAATCTACAAATCAATATATTTACAGACTCTTCAAGAAATATCTTAAACAATACTTTTTACAATAATTAAAATAACCTATTCTTTAGATTAAAATTCAGTAGAAGGAATGGCTGATTTAATGTTGTAAAACCGAAATACAACTAATTATTTTTTACTTTTTAGTGCAATTTGTGTTTTTGAAGTCGGTTTTTTTTTTTTGTAAAAATCAATTTTATTTAGATTCGCCGCTTTAAAGCGATGGCTACAATATTAACAGGTTGTCTGTCCCGCCTGTAGACACAATAGTAAAACAATGGGTATGTACCCCATATGATATGGGAATAGGTTAAATATAGACTTATTTTAGCCCAAACTAAGCAGAGCTTGTACTAGGAGTACTAGACAACGGATAAACATAAGTACATAAATACTTTTTTTTTGTAAATTTTTACATATTCATACAAACACTTAACCAAATCAAACAACCATGTTCATGCACACAAATGGTAATAGGTAAATATAAGTAGATACGTACATATCTTTCTGTTGGCTGGTACCTATAGTACAAGCTCTGCTAAGTTTAGGACTAGACGGCGGTGTTACTGTCGTGTAATATTGTATTTTATATTGTTATTATGTTATACATATAAATACAAAAGATGGCTTTTGATATTTTATGTATACCAGCTACAAGCGTTCCCAGTGAACAGTCATTTTCCAAAGCTGGAAATGTAATTAATAAAAAAAGGAATCGTTTAAGTAATACAAGCATACGCTTATCTATGTGTCTTTTATCCTGGCTAAACGTTTTTGGTGATTAATTCTCGCGTATCTAACGATGTCTTACCTATGCTTTTTCTATTTCAATAATTGATTAATAATATAATTAACTGTAACAAAACTTTCATTTATAAATAATTACGTTTCATATTAACCTGATCCTCAAAAAAGGCTTAAAAGTTTTTTTTAAAGGTAGAACTCTAATTACAACGCCAGTCTTCTAAAAAGGCTTTAAAAAGCCTAGGCCTAAAAAAGCCTAGGCCTAAAAAAAGCCTCAAGCCCTTTTTTAGTGTTAACTACTGTTTTGTGAGTCCGCCTTAAAAAAAGACTCGCTAGCTTTAAATTTAGGGCTACAAGCTTGAGCCTTTTTAGACCGCTAGCCAAAAGCCATAAATACAATTTAGCCTCGAGGGCTTTAGAGTTATTTAGCCTTTTAGCCTCTAGCCATCGGTATAAGGCGGCCGAGTCTTAAAAAAGGGCTAAAAGGCTCGAGTCTTTTCGATCACTAATCGCACCGCATCCGGCCGGACGTCGGCGTCGTCGATTGTTTTAGTTTCATAGTTTTAAGTTGAACATGTATGTGGATGGATATAGGGGTAGAGGACGACCAAAGAAACGATGGATGGATTGTGTGAAAGACAATATAGCTGCGAAGAGTGTGACTTGTGAGATGACGTCCTATAGGAAAGTATGGAAGAAGTAGACATGCTGCGCCTACCCCAAATAAAATTAGGATAAGGGCAGGGGAATGATGAGTTTTAAGCCTGATTGAGTGCAGATGAGCGCATTTGGCGGTATTTGAACGTATGCGCCGGTATCCGATCGCACGCGGACGGTGCCGATCGCGTAACGCGGCATGTCACCGGCTGTGTTTACCCTTGACTTGGTAATATAAACTTTAAACACTGTATACAAGATTTAAATTCGTTTAAAGATTGTAACATTCGTTTCGATGCGGGCCGTTTGGTGTGATTGGACCTTAACTATGGCAGTAATTAGTGAAATAGATGGTTGTATCTATGATTATACTCGTAGTAGTGACCTGCCCAGCCTCGCACGGGTACAAAATTACGCATGTATTATATACTAGCTGAACCGTGCCCACTTCGTTAGGCGGCGAAAAAAACGCATCGCTTTTTTAAACATATTTCATTATTGCTCCACTCTTATTAGTCATAGCGTGATACTATATAGCTTATGACACTCCCCGATAACTAATGGACTATTCAACACAGAAAGAATTTTTAAAATCGGTTCAGTAGATCCAGAGATTACCCCCTACAACGTCACAAACATACAAACACACAAACTTTACCTCTTTATAATATTAATATAGATAACCCTTCCTCTTCAATCACTCTATATAATAAAACAAACCGCTTGAAAATAAGTTGCGTAGTTTTAAAGATATAAGCATACATACGGACGAACAAACCGCGACTTTGTTTTATACTATATCTAGAATAAAATATAAAATTTGTGTTTTTTTTCAATGCAACACTGTAGGTATGTCTAATGGCGTGTGTTGCCGCGTCAAAAAATTCACTTTCACGACAAACGCTTTGCGTGTACATAGAGTGTACTTTCTATTTGTTACAAAGACAAGACCTATCGATGTTAATTTTATCGATATATTCGTATATCGATATTTTTTAATAATTATCATAAATGTATTTATTATAATTAAATTTCAGTTAACTCCGAGTAAAGAGTAAGAGCAAAAGTGGAGACTCGCGAAACGTAGTGTTTGAAATGTCACTTATGTCAAATTTGACACCTAGTTAATCAATTGACAGCGCCAAACGCTAATCATAGATTGTAGAGCGGCCTCATTATCAACAATCCGTTTGTAATGATGTTTGTATAGTCCCTGCGACACATGGCATGATCCCTGGTGCAGCGGTAGTTATCAATTTAAAACTTGCTCGTTTCCCGTCTTATGCCCGATTTACACATCGACAAGTACAGTAGCGAGTTAAGTAGTAAGTTGTTGATTAAGTTGATTTAAATAGATCTCCATCCTATTTTTTGGCGAGTTAAGTTGGCGAGACGCAAGAGAGGGGGCTACTTCGTACTTAACTCGCCAAAAAATAGAATGGAGATCTATTCAAATCAACTTAATCAACAACTTACTACTTAACTCGCTACTGTACTTGTCGATGTGTAAATCGGGCTTTAAGGCAATAAAATAAAAGCTTCTAACTTCTAAGTCACATAATTCCAATCATAATCCTATTTTTATCAACATAATATCGTTGACAGGGAAGAAATTATTAGTGAATAGTAAACAGAGCATTACAAATTGTCCATGATTAACTGCCATCCGTTGGGGCAGAAAAGATCTGGAATGGCGACCGCGTACTGTAAAACGCAAAGAACCCCTCACACGGTAGACCTACGACCTATCATCATTAATGTCCCACTGCAGGGACGGACCTCCTCCCGTGACGGAGGGATACTTGGCCTACTAATACCACGCTGGCCAGACGGATTGGTATAGGGTTTAATTTCAAGTTTTCCTTCTTTTTATTTCGTAAAGATAGTAGTTACGGTTATTCCCTTAGTCGGTTTTTACGACACCCATGGGATGAGATGGGGTGGTGACATATTGTATTCTTACTCCGTCACCACACGGAAACTACGACCTATACTAAAGCCAAACTCGATGTGAAATCTTTGTAAACAAACCATAATAATATGTCATGACTATGTAGGGTCACACTATTCCAAAATATTTGTATTTAAAATTGAGAATTTCATTAGTACTTCCGAATTTTATGACATAATCTGGCATTATCAGCTATCAAGACGACATGAAGTAACTACGGCGCATGTGATGGGGTTTCGTATTAACCCAGGAAAGTAAACTAGGATATTCCAATTTTTTTATAAAAATGAACAACCCTACTTATTTTGCCTGTCAATGGTAGCTAAGCATAGGCTTGTTATTAAACATTTCACATTGACTTTGTATATTAACCCCCGGTTTCTGAATGACTGATCAAGTCAAAATCAACTAATCAAGTGTCAAAACTATCATTTTCAGGAACTAAAATGACAGTTTTGACACTTGATTAGTTGATTTTGATTGGATCAGTCATTCAGAAACCGGGGGTAAGTAGTTTTAAGTTTGTACCTGCGCGTACAATTAACTATTTTGTTTAACGGCGCATTGGCGCCTCGGCTCTGTCATGCCGTGAAATTTAATTTAAATAAATAAATAATAATAATAGTAAGATGGCGGCACTCCAAAGAATGTGGAGACATTTGGAGAAGGTCCGTGTGTAGCAGTGGACGTCCATTGGTTGATATGATGATGAAATAGCATTCACACGCAACCATATTTCTATAAAACAACAATTTTTAAACCTACTATTAAATCGATTTTGTATAATTTACCCGTCAAGTAACAGTTTATTATCTAGTGTAATTATTGTATGTTAAAGTAGGTCGTATAGTAAGAGCCGACTTGTATATGAATACCTTGAGAAATAGACTGAAACCGTGATTCCGTGTTTTTGAAACACTATTGTCAGCTATTAGGTCCTGATGAATGGAGCTGGCATTTTCTTTTCTGCACCTCTATTTTCTTTTAAAAAATATATTGCTTAAATTATTTTTGTTATTTGGTTAATATAGGACATTACCAATGTCTAAAAAAATATAAGAAATGAAAATAATTATAATTCGTATTAAGTAAAAAGCCTGTAAACATGGGTCCAATTTAAACCAGCGGATTTTACTATTTGTTTAATTGTAACTTGTTTCTTGATATTTTTTTACCTATGATTAAAATGCTATAGTTAGCTTAAATGTGTGCCATGACTTGTAACGAAATTGCATACTAGTAAGTTTACTAATTATTGACAAAACTAACGCGGTGTCCTACGTGGGCGACGTACGCGATCAAATCAGCGGCGTACTCTACTTCTGTCCTATGTGACCATCTGCGACGAGAACCCGTCGTGATCATGTAGTACACTTGTCGCGTGTATCATTGCGTCGCTTCCGTTCCGTCGCCCACGTAGGACACCGCGTAAGAAATTTTATTAGTAAAATAAACTTTTCATTCTAACAATTTCTGGTTTCGTTGGGTGAATGTAAAATGCCGGAGACTCAACTATACCCTTCATATCGTCTCCTCTCGTCGTCTCTTTTATCTTGGGAAGGTAGAGAGCATGTGGAGGTGCAGGGGGGAGGCAGGGTAGGCAGCGGCCTGGCTGTGACCTGGCACTGCTGGAGTCCAGAGCAGCGGTTACCACTTACCATCAGGTGCCGCTTGCTCGTCTGCTGCCTTGAACCAATAAAATAAAACCACTGGCTTACTATTTTAAAATAAAACCGGTCAAGTGCGAGTCTGACTTGCGCACCGAGGGTTCCGTAAAAACCTAATTAATTATCCTGCCTAAAAGTGATGACGTCACGACTCAGCTGTCAAAATTTCTATGACGTCACGAATCATCTGTCAAAAATTATATGACGTCACTAATCAGTTGTCAAAAGATATTTTCCCGCCAAAATACAATGATGTCACGACTCATCTGTCAAAGTTGATTGCGTTGGACTAGCAGTTTGTTTTATTTACAGCACTAAGAGGCAACAAGCCTTAGTATTTGGTTTAACCTTACCTCCAACCATATGGCCAATCTAAGGCCCGGCTTCCACCAAAGCGGAGAGCCTGGCTGCCTAGTCAGCACGGCGCCGTGGCGGAGCAGAGAACTGTCTACCTTCTCCGCTCCACCACGCCGCCGCTGGCTCGCTCGCCGCACAAAATTCTATGGAAAAATCAGACATCTCCTCTCTTCTCCACTTGATCCATTTCCACCGAAACTAAGCGGAGAAGAGATGTGGAAATAACGAAATCTGAATGGTTTACTCCAACATATCTCTTCTCCGCTTTGGTGGAAACTGGGTTTAATGGTAGACATTAGCAATGCCATACCTATCTGACCTTTTTAACTTTTTTAAAGAAGGGCCATCAGGAAAAATCTCGGCAGTTGACGATTGACGACCTCGGTGGCGCGACGGTAGCGCAAGCGGCTGCCGTGCAAGAGGTTGTGGGTTCGATCCCCACGCAGGACAATAATTTGTGAAATCCACAAATTATTGTCCTGGTCTGGGTGTTCTTTGTGTCCGTTAATTGATGTTTGTAAAAGGTCCCCGCGACACAGGGCATGATCCCTAGTGCGGGAGTTGTCTTTTATTTAAAAATAAATGAAAAATAAATAAAGTTGAGTGTTGTTGGCGCGACGGCTGCCGTGCTTGAGGTTGCGGGATCAGTGCGATTTTTTAAAATGTATTTTACTTAATATCTGGGTCAATAGTAAACCGTTTTATTTTTTTATTTATTTGAAAGATTATTATCGACTCGACTATCTTACAACCCCATGATCTTGCCAGCGGTGTTGATTGCCTAGGTACGAGGTATCCGGTTCGATTCCCACGCGGAACAAATCTTTGTGCGATCCACAAAGTATTGTCCTGTGTTTGAATGTCTTTGTGTCTGTTAAATTTACGCCTGTAACAAAGTGTATAAACACTAGTGCAGGAGTTTTAAAAAAAAATATTCATGAGGAAAAGACGTGTGATTTCATGTATGTATCTATTAAGTAGGTACTTATGACTGTTATGTCTAAGAGGGTAAACTGTGCCATTTGTTATCACCACATTGATAACAGCACACTAATAGACTTTGTCATAATGATATCGCCACTTTTAAATAACTTCCTCAATCATACTTTTACTGATAAACTGATAATGCAAAGAAGCCATTATGTTTAGAACAAGGCACTCTAATTTTTCCAATCAAGGCAAACCTCAAAGTTTCGTTTTGCTATATTTACTCAAAGCAAAGCTAAGTCACTCAAAGTTTTGCCTCGATATTCAATCAAGGCACACCTAAGTCACTCAAAGCATTATCCGTTTATTTCTTAACGTCCTAAATCTAGACTAGACGATACCGATCGAAAGTCTTCACCATAAGAATTATTTTTTGCTTAATAATCTAGTGTCACAAATAAAAAAATAACCATGAATTTAATTATTTTTACAACCAGGTACCTAATTATTACTATCTCTTAAATACTAGCACTTAAATTATATTATGACGACCTCTGTGGCGTAGTGGTTGGTTATATAACGTACGTGACTGCTACGCAGAGGTTTCGGGTTCGATTCCCGCTCAATGCAAATCTTTGTGTGCATGAACATGATTGTTTGCATTGGTCTGGGTGTTTTCTATGTATAATATGTATGTATTTATAAAAAAAAACCCATAGTACAAGCTCCGCATAGTTTGGTACTAGATGGCGCTGTATGAAAGTGTGAGGAATATTTATTTATAATAGGGAAATGTTGCATACTTCTCAAGTGGTTAAGTAATAGGTGCTTATGATAATGTCAGTTGTATGTACTTACGGAAATGTTAGCTTATTAACCGACTACAAAAAAAGGAGGAGGTTCTCAATTCGATTGAATTTTTTTTTTCACCAATCTATACGAAATTTCATATTAAATAATGTAAAAATTCTTGGTTTTTATTTTATTTCTAACGCTTTGTATTGAATGTTTCTGTGTCTCGCGGGTATTTACAAACACCTATATAACGGACACAAACAACATCCAGACTCTGGACAATGGTTTGTGGATCGCACAAACAATAGTCCTGGGTTTCATTGCCCTCTGCAAGGTTCATACCTATAATGTATTTGTGTTCTGTTTTGATGCGGATGTGTTATACCATAGAATAGAAAGATGCAGTTGGATAATCACTTATGCCCGATTTACACATCGACAAGTACCTACAGTAGCGAGTTAAGTAGTAAGTTATTCATTAAGTTGATTTTAATAGATCTCTATTCTATTTTTTGCGAGTTAAGTACGAAGTAGCCCCCTCTCTCTCGTCTCGCCAACTTAACTCGCTAAAAAATAGTATGTAGATCTATTCAAATCAACTTAATCAACCACTTACTACTTAACTCGCTACTGTACTTGTCGATGTGTAAATCGGGCATTTGTTCTCATAGTTAAGGCCAACAATATCTTGGACAACCTCCGTGGCGTAGTCGTGATATTACACGGCTGCTACGCAGAGATCTCGGGTTCGATTTCCTCTCAATGTAAATCTTTTTGTGCATGAACATGATTGTTTGCGTTAGTCTGTGTGTATGTATGTGTTTAAAAAAAAGTATTTAAGTTTGTTTGTTCGTTGTCTAGTACAAGCTCTGCTTAGTTTGGGACTAGATGTCGTTGTATCAAATATGTGCGAAATTGTCTGATAATATAGCTTACAAATCAAAGCCTTTATGCACATGAGATACAAAGTAGCACTTTAAAAAGTTGCAAGGTTTGTAGGTACCGCCTGATAATAATAATTATATTATATTATTTATATTCGTTGAGTTATACGAGGGTCAAACTGGAAGTTCTTAGAAAATCAAAAACTGATTACGTTAGGAGGTTATTAGTTTATTATATATTTTCAAAATATTGTCAATTCACGTCAACACACCGCTGCATGCGATTGAACCACTGGGAAATACACTATGCCCACTCGTCTTTAGAGGTCTCTTCAACGGCATCGCGATACGCCGCCACCGCCTCTTAAGCATTCATAAACTGCTTACCTCGAAGTTTTTCTTTAATTTTTGGAAATAAATAAAAATCACAAGGCCCGAGGTCGGGGCTACACGGCGGGTGACCCAGTAATTCAACGTTTGATGTCGCCAAATAGTCGATCCTTCGCTTGGCGGTGTGCGACAAGGCGTTGTCGTGGCGATCCTACCGCGAGGTCGTTTCTCTCGAACTTTTTCCAAGACAAGTGGCAATCAATTGATAGTGTACCATTCTGCAGAAACTGTATTTTGATCCTCTAACACAATTGTTGCGAAATTACCTATCCTTTCAAAGAACGAGGCCACCATCTTTTTTTCCGTACTTCGATCTCTCTTTACTTTTGTTGGCAATCCTCGAAAGGAAACACCTACTGAGCAAATTGTCCTTTGGTTTCAGGATCATAACAGTAAATCCAGCTTTCGTCACCTGTCAGTATGTCGAACACAGCATTTGAGTCACCTCCGTTAAATCTTTCAATCATTTTACGGCACCAATCCACACGACGGAGTTTTTCAGCCTCAGTCAAATTTTGCGGTATCCTCCGGGTGCAAAGCTTCCTGGCCGCTAAATGTTTGTGGAGGATTTTGTGCACTTGACTCATAACAATGCCTAAGCTTGTCCGAATCTGCTGATAGGTCACTCTTTTGTCAGTCTCTATCATACTCCGCACAACACAGATGTTATCTTCAGTCGTCGCCGTAGAAGGCTGTCCCTCGCGTAAATCATCAGTGAGATAAGTGCGACCACATTTAAACTCATTAAACCAGTTGTAAACAGTCGCACGAGATGGGGCTTCATCGTGAAAGGTCAATCGTAGCCTATCATAACTTTCTTGTTGACTTAAATGACATCGAAAGTCATAAAAAATCAGTGCACGAAAATTTTCTCGTGTTAAATTCATGTTGACGTGACACAGACAATTTTGAATTAGCCGCCAAATCGTAAAATAAATGACAAATGAATGAAATATATACTCTATAATATTGGCAAAGAGTTCTATATTAAAATTTTAGAACTATTTTTATCATAATATATTGTTTATAAGTGGCCCATTCTAAGTACTTTCAGTTTAACCCTCGTATTATGTGTAAATTATTGTATTACTTTATTGTTTTTTTTTCTGAATATCGTCGCCCGTGCGTGCGCAGGTGTTTCTGGTTGCCAGCTACAAACCAGCGCTGGGCGTTATACGCGCAGCTTATGCTGAGCTGGTGACCCTTTCTGACAAACCTACACATAAGTACCTACTTGCTTTTTTTATTTTTTTGTTAGTTAACATGATAAATGTTCATTGTAATGAAGTGTGGCTACGCCAGAATAAATGGATTTTCTTTCTTTCTTTTGATAGATGAAGTTGAGCCATGAGAAGAATCTGAAAGGAACTTACAGCCACTGTTTAAAATAGGTCTCATGCGTCTATGAAGGCTTTGTGAGCGTACATATACCAGGTTGTCAAGCGGGTTGGTGTAGAGTTTGTGTCACACAAGAGGAGGGCACCTACATGAGGGCAAATGTTTAATGGTCCAGCAGCCCAACACAGACGAAGAATCTGCGCATTGCGGGGTCTTTTCTGCTTGTGCAAGTTCCACACTGTCTCATTTACATCCCCGAGGGTTTACTTATATTTGCCATAATTTTATATGCCATAGTTTCATGCCATACAAACATTTGCCATAATTTCATTAGACATTATGGCAAATAGCCATATACGACTTGGGGGGAGCTCCTACTTCAGATTGGTTTAAAGAATAAACCTTTTTTTTTTTTTAAAGAATAAACCTATCCTAACTTATCTAAGTCGGATTGCTCTAAGTGGGGGTGTTAAACGTAATTATATTATGGTAACTAAATATTATGAGCGAGGACGATTATAGCGAACAATATAAGTGCAAATGGAATTTTGTAAAACGAGAGCATACCATCCCCGAGTGTAGTTGGGTGTGCATTAGAATGTGCTTAGCTCATGGCCTTGTGCAAATGTGCATAGCTCAGTTGCAATGCAAAAATAAAATGTAAGAACTGCATACAAGTCTCAATTTACTTTGGTCACCGTGAAATGTTATCTGACGCGATCCGTTCCGTGGCAATCGTACATTAGTTGTACAACTGTATGTACTGTTACTCTGTGGTAATTATTTATCAATTATTTGTTAACACAGTGAGTAAAGGTCAGAAGGAATTGATTTGATCTACGGCATTATTTACAATTGCAATAATATTATCGGACATTTTACCAGACGCTATGTGATAAACAGAGAACATAAAGACAGTTTATCTGACTGTCGGAGGTCGCGGGTTCGAACTTCGTGCGTGTCAAATATTTGCGTGCATGAACATAGATGTTTGTTTTTGGTCTGGGTAGGCTTGGTATTTACAAAAAAAAAAGTAAGTACGTGTTTTTGAAAACGATTTCGTCTTTTACCTGCAATAATAAATCTACTTTCTTTAGGATAAGGGAAAACAAGTTTGTTAATAGCAAGTTCCTGATTTTTCTTTATTTCGTTCTAGGAATCATGTCCTGTGTCGCGGGTTATTTATAAACGTCGATTTAACGGACACAAATAATAACTAGGAGACTAAAGGCATACGCAGACCGGGACGGCATGGCAAGGGATTTTAATTTTTACTAATGGACATTCAACCGTACTATTACAGAAATACGACATAAATTGCTATGCTTTAAAATAAAAAAAATGCCAATGCCGTGCGATAAAATCCCTTTCAATGCCACGGCATCATTTTAAAGCATAGCAATTTATGTCGTATTTCTGTAACAGTACGGTTGAATTTCCATTAGTAAAAATTAAAATCCCTTGCCATGCCGTCCCGGTCTGCGTAGGCCTTAATTTGCGTGTCGCGTGATTGTCCTGCGTGAGATTCGAAGGCGCTATCTCATGTGCTACAGAGGCGGTTTAATTGTTGTAAACATAGAAAGTGCAGAACCCTTTAGTTTTTAACCCCTTTTTGACAACGGCGTTTTTATTTTCTTTAATCGAACCCGAGACCTCTGCGTGGCATCCATGTAATATGACGACTACGCAAAGGAGGTCGTCAAACAATAATAATCTTATCAGTCATGTACGTCTCCGCTTTGCGATGTTAATACCGTGTACTATTTATGTACCAGCCAATGTCTCCACCATCTCCACCCTGGGCGGTCCTGTGCCTCCCTCATCCTTCGTTGTCGCGCTGTCTTAACTAAGTCGTCGGTCCTCCGTGTGAGGGGTCTCCCCGCTCTATAATAACCTGTTGGCAACAAGTAATTTACAAACCTATCAATATATTGTAATCATAATTACATTTATCTGGGTAGCACTTAATGATAAACGTGTTATCATTTATGATAGGTAATGTATAAGGTTTAGTTGTCTGGCACTGCGTCAGTCGTGGCTCTCGTGCGATACAACCTAGACGTGTTTATATTTCATATTGATTCGGTACTTGAACCAGTGTTAGTGTTGACAAGGGTTTCTTCTAGTTGAAAATGACATCTAATCCAGTTTCACCAAGTTGTAGTGGTTCTGATCTCCAACGAGTGGAAAACAATCAGACAGATGACTCCTTGCCCTGTATCCTTGATGGCAAGTTTTTCAAATATTCCAAAGAAGAGTCTACGAATGCAAAAAGAGTGGGTATTTGCATGCATTGTCATCCGAATGATGTTAAAATAAGTGATTCTAAGGATTCTACGTCGAGCTTTGTCACCCATCTCAAACGACAGCATGGTGATGATGTATACAAAGACTATCAAAATTACTCGATAGCTGCAAAGAAAACCATACTATCTTCTGAAAACTCGACAAGCAGCCTCGGTAACCTTCCTACTGAAACATTAATGTCACAAGACTTATTTAATATTAATATTTCACAGTTTTTTATCAATTCTATGGCTCATTTACAAGAGATAGAAAATCCATACTTTAAAAAAATGTTTGACGGATTTAATTTAAATGAAAAGGGACTGAAAATCATAGACAAAACGACTCTAGAATTGGTGATTGAGGACAGCTATTCAAGGAAACTTAATATAATAAAAACTGAATTCCGAAACCTTAGTGATGTCTGTACCTCAGCCTATACGTTCTCAGATGGAAGTCGAGGTATTCTCGTAGTTAACGCACACTGGTTGGACTCAGACTTGAAAAGAAAGTCTAGCACGCTGGCATGCAGAACAATTTCGGGACCTTGTAGCTATAAACTGACATCTCCTTCACTGGATGCAGTACATAGAGACTTTAGTCTCAACTTCCAAAAAGACTTGGTCGTAGTGGCGAATTATGAAAGTAATAAAAATGGTTATAATTTACTACTGACAGTTACTAAAACATGGCCTGCAAATATACGATGTTGTTGGCATAAATTGTATCTGTATATGCAAAAGGTCGTTAAAAAAGAGCTTCATAATAATAAACCTATTCACAAAAAAGTAATAACAAAATGCGAGAGTATTTGGAACCTCGCTGACTGTCCTAACTCAGCTGAAATAATACGCAAGAGTTTTGGCCACAGTCTTTCTAGACCAAGATCGACATTGTACAGATTTTACTATTATTTCAGTCAAATAATATCAATAAAAGATAAAGCTGTTCAGTTGCAAGAGTCACTGGGGATTTCAAACGACTTACTTCTACAGGACGTTGACTTCCAGTACATTAAAGAGTATGTGAGTTGTACTGAACCTATTATAGAAGCCCTGAAAATATTGCGAGATGACCAAGATCGATATTACGGCATGTTATTACCATGCTTAGTATCTCTCCGCAAAAAATTACAAAAACTTACCGCTGAGTCTTTTCGCTTCTGTGAAAATATTGCAGAGAAATATTTGAAGAAATTAGAAATCAAATTTGCTGAGTTTTTTTATCTTTCCTCAAAGGCAGCGCACGATGCAGCGATTGCTACAATGTCATATCCAAGATTTAAAGACAAGTGGATGGTTTGTGTTGACACGAAATATCATCCGCAAATCAGCTGGTCTACTCTTGAATTTAATTCCGATCGATCGGGATTGGAATTATGACGTTTACCGCTATTTCATACTCTTGAAATCAACACTAGCGCCAAATTGTTTTCAAATTAGGTGTCTATTAGTTGAACTACATGAAATTGTGATTGAATTAAAAATGGTACTCTTGAATTCATTTTGACAGCTGCGTATTGCGTTGAAATTGTGTTCGGATTGCTTGTAAATTGGTATTATTCCAATAGCAAATAAGTAACTTTTTACATATTGTTTTGTGTTTTATGTCGACTTGGGAATATTAATACATCTTTAATATGACTTATTAGTAAAGATATCATTTAGTCTACATAAAAAAACGTAGATTGGGCTTTAAAAGAAAGGCAAACTAAACCTATATTGCGCTTTGTGTGTTGTATCTATGTACCAAATAAAATATGGCGCCGAATGATAACGAACACTGTTTGACAACACAAATAATTTATTTGTTAAATATATATTATATTATATATTTAATGATAAATATTCAAGCTTTACTTGGTCACAAAGCCACACAAAGCTTTTTAAACTAGAAACACTAATATAGAATTAATAGAATTATTCTAGAATATATCGCACCCTCAGTAACATAAGGGGCCAAGTCAAAATTTTAGTAAACTGAGATTTTAAATGCTAAGGGCATAAAATGGAATTCTTTACCTGTTAGCGCTGACAGAGCGAGAAAAAGGACAATAACGACTCGGTAAATATATTTGTGTCCCTCTCACACTCTCCCAGCCCGGCGCCCGCTCTTACTGATAGAAGGTTATGGTTAACAACTAAACAGTGACAGGGATTTAAATAATATATAGGTTCAATTTTAAATGTCCTAGTATTTCTTTGATATTTTTGTATTATAAAGGCCTAACTTGAATGCATGTTTTTCAATTACTTGTTTTTTATAGAATTAATGCAAATTTATTGTTTTCTCTTATTGCTATTTATAGTGCATTTACCAAAGAACAAATCTGCCAAATTTCACATTTATAACTTAAATAATAAACAAGTAATTTGAAAAAATAGGTATTTTATAGGAACCCAGAATCTTAAATCGTGATTTCCCAAAAATCAACTTTTTTGGATTGTGCCCTTATAATACTGAGGGTGCGATATATTTACTTTTTGACAAGTAAGGGGAACTATTTTTATAATAGACTTGTCTTTGACCCGTCTCATTCAGCCACAAGCAACACAAAATTTTTGAAATGCTAATTTCTCGATCCGAATAATAATAAATAATTAAAAAACGTATATTACAATAATATTTTCCATAACTTGTATTTATTACTATTGTTATTATGCAGATATCGACCTTAGTAATAATATTTTCTCAATTTAGTATGTAGTTGAACATCACTTCTCCAATGTCATGTGTTGCTAACTTCACACTTTAAAGTATAATCGTGAACCAATCCCGATTTCAATCCAATGTTGACGAAATTGTTTTCAAGAGTACGAAATCACGTGACTTCAAAATTGACATTGTAATTGGATTGGTATTAGATTGAAATTAAAATTATGTTCAAGAGTAAGCCTACAGATCTTTATTTAAAGCAGCTGTCGTCGCTGAAATGTCAGACGAATCTGAATCGCTTCAACATAATGAATATGACGACAGTTTCTTTGAATTTGATACGGATTTATCTGAAACTGATGTAGGAAGATCGCTTGGGGTGCAGTCTAAAGCAGAGGCAATGATTAGTCGTTACCTAGCAGATACAGATCGTGACATAACCATGCTTAATAGATATATAGAAATTAGAAACGTTTTCAAGAAATTTAATACACGCATACCATCAGCATATCCTTTTAAAAGTATCTACGATAGTAGAAGTATACGTAATTTACTTTACACATATGACACAGACATGATGGTAGAAAAGAAAGGGTTTTTACAATTAAGTCTAAATAAACAATAATATATAAATATAATTAGAAACGTATCTTGTAAATGCAATGTTTTAAATAATCCTACTTATATTATCAACACAAGCTTGTGTCTGTATGTTATTTCTTTTTAGTCATTAACATTCAGTTGTTATCATCATCATCATATTAGATGTCCACTGCTGGACGTGGGTACCTAAAATATATTTAGTACTATTAAAAATTGTTATGGGAAATGTTACAACAACCTAAATTATTTTCTTTAGAAATGTTTTGATGCAACTTTTTACTTTTGTAAGTACTAAGTATTTTATAACATATTTTTTTTATTAAAGTCGTTTTAGCCATTTTTATTGACGATCTGCGGAATAATTCCAAGTATACACCTATATTACGGCGTTGTAATAAAAGTCGACATTGATATTGTGCCGGCTAAAAAAGTTATAAAGCTCACCAAATCAGTTTTTCACAAATATCTTGCGTCCTATTGCTCGGAGGTCAATAGCATCATGAACTGTTTCTGGTAAAATTATTTAGAAGAATGTTCTTTGCATTTTGTTTGTAAAATCAACCGTCTTTGAAGTAGAGCGCTGGGACAGCGATTATATTTTGAAAATGCACTCATTTCCTCACCACCTACAAGGTAGAATGCAATGCGCGTTTTCACAGCTCCGATACACATTCTCGTAGGCACATTATCATCGCACAGCTTTGGTGGGAACACTCGCACATTTTCACAGCACAGTTTATACATCCTCGCACGGCACATTTCCATCGCACATCTCTGACGCATACCACACATTAATGCGCACGAAAATGCGCATTAAACAAACACAATGTAATTAATGCGCAACACATCCCTCGCTTGTTTTGTATGAGCAAAAATCTAGCTCCGCTGAGCCGTTTCCACCAGAGCTGTGCTGACCGAGGCGAGGTAAATGAAGCGATTCTATTGGTTCTTTACAAACACATCCCTCGCTATGCATCCTCGCACATCTCTGGTGGAAACGCAGCCTAAGTGTTGGCCGAGCGGGGCGACTAGAATGCACGCACATGCCGTAAGTTAGATATTAAAATGTACCTTATTTGGAAATAATTGTTCCGCAGATAAAACCTAATATGACTGGACTATTTCTAAGTTTTTTTAATTTTAATTGGAATTTTATGTAATAGTTTTAATTTTAAATGTAGTATTTTATTAGGTTAAGAAATGTGTGGTAGGCTATGACACTCGCGTCTATCACGTGGGACAATTTCTCTGCACAGATGCATGGAGGGTGAAAGTTTGAGGAGCCTATGTGTGTGTTTCTATGATTTTTTTTTTGTGTAATGTAAAAATGTTTTCATCGTTGTGTAATATTTATAATCTTCCTTACTTTTGTTGTATTTTTTATTCTGGGTATGTTTTTTTTTTAATTTTCGATTATTTTCTTATGTTTAATTTTTCTATTTAGTTATAATAGTGTTAGTTTTTATCATTCAGTTTAATTGTAATAATATTAGATTCGATTTTGTTATTTTATAATTATTTTAAGACATTTGTTTTTTTAATTTTTCGTGTCTCTTATTACTTTATATGTAATTACCTACATTTAATTTATTATTTAAGACCATTAGTATTACCTATCATATTTTACAAAAAAAGTAATAATTGATTCCATAACCTAAAGAGTGTCAGTTCTTTGCGCTATGTTTTCTAATAAGTATGTTATATTTGTATTAAAATTATTGATAACCAATAAATTAGATTTAATGTAAAAGTGTATTATTTCTACTTAATTATTAGATAAGCTATAGTTAATCATGATTATGATTAAGTTATTAATTTGATAGCGCCACATGTCATGTGTCGCGGGGGTTTTTACAAACATCTAACGCACACAAAGAACACCCAGACTCAGGACAATTATTTGTGGATCACACAAAGAACTGTCCTGCGTGGGAATCGAACCCGATACCTTGTGTTCGGCAATCAACATCTCCCCCAAGATGTCGGGGTGGTGAGATAGTCGAGTCGATACTCTTTCAAATAAACAAAAATAAAAATCGATTCATTATTGACTGAAGCGCCGATTACACTACCCTACATTTAGGACCCTAAATCTTCTTGGGCACTAATTGATGTAGGGCGGTCGGGACTCGCCAATCTCCGATATGTAGTGTCCTAACTGCCTACATGTGATTACACTAGACAACATGTAGTGCCCTACAAGATGTAGTGTCCTACATGTAGGGTAGTGTAATCGGTGCTTGAGTTAGAATGTAACCAACAATTGAAAACCTTCTCTTTATTTTTGTAGTCGGTTAAAGATAAGCCCTAGTCACAAATACTAAAATGATATCTAAGTATTAAATGATATCTATAAAATGGTATTTATCTTAAGACTAGCGGCCTGTCCCGGCTTCGCACGGGCATTATTTTACCGCTTTTCTGTTCAATTTGTTCCTGAATTTTCTTTGCTATAAACCTCACGGAGCCAAAGACCTTTCCAACGAATGCAAAACCGTGGAAATCGGTTCGTGCGTTCTGGAGTTATAGCGTCAGGAAGGAAAACCCGACTTAATTTTATATAGTAGATAACTTTGTAAAAGATTATTTATATTGCCAAATGATAACGATTGTGATATTTCTTGTAATAATTTTATGACAATAAAACATAAAGGTCTCTGGGTCGGACTGTACGCGGAAGGCGCAGGAGCGAGTTCTGTGGCGCGTGTTGGGAGAGGCCTATGTCCAGCAGTGGACTGCAATAGGCTAGTAGATAGATAGATATATAAAACATAATTATGAAGTTGTTGCAAATCAGTTAGGAACTAAACTACGGGAAGCGAATGTTTTACTATGTATAGATATCGGTGGTCAAGCAACTTCGGCGATGTCATTCCATAGATGGGTGACCGCTCAGTAGTTATTCAGCTGAGCAGAGAGAGGGGACGTGAGTAGTGTTGCCGAACTATCGATAGTGATACTATCGATTGTTTCTGTTAAAAATAATCTACTACATCGATAGCACTATCGATAGTACCGACAATATCGATAGTATCGATTGTATACTTTACGTCAATACTAGTGACATGCATCAATAGTATCGATAGTATCAATAGTATCGAAGCTCGTAAAGATAATACCATCGATAGTTTCGATAGTATTGTTTTAGAGAGCTTCGATTTTTCTTGCTTTCTTTTAGATATTCTTTATATTAAATAAGACTTCTTAAATAAGACATACATTGCTATGCTTTAAAATGATGCCGTGGCAATGAAAGGGATTTTATTAATTGTTATTCTACACCTTATAGGCTTTAAATGTTATTCTACACCCTAAACTACGTATAAAATCCGTTCATTAGTTTCTGCGTGAAAGAGTAACATACATCCATAAAAATATTTTCATATTTATTTAGTTTGCCAATTCCTAAATTATATTTAATAAATTATGGTTGCCAATCTAAAAATATAAACAGACAAACAAAATGACGTATTTAGCTAGATTAGTTGGCGTCTTCCTGGCATTGTATACTTTAGTGTTTTTTTATACGCCTTGGTAACAATTACGAAAATCTCATTTGTCTAAAGTCCAATTTACATGAGTACGAAGTAGACCCCTCTCTCGCGTCTCGCAAACTTAACTCGTCAAAAAATAGGATGGAGATCTATTTAAATCAACTTAATCAACATCTTACTACTTAACTCGCTACTGTACTTGTCGATGTGTAAATCGGGCTTAATACAACAATACTGTGCTCAACAAATATAAGCCTATTCTAAACTAGCGACCAGACCTAGGCTCATACTCTATAATATTTTACGTGTATTATACATATAAACCTTCCTCTTGAATCACTCGTATCTATTAAAAAAACCGCTTGAAAATCAGTTGCGTAGTTTAAAAGATCTAAGCATACATTTCATAACAGCCCATTAATGTCCCACTGGAGGGACGGACCTCCTCCCGTAATAGAGGGATACTTAGCCTACTAATACCAGCCAGACGGATTGGTATAGGGTTTAATTTCAGTTTTCCTTCTTTTTCTTTCGTAAAGATAATATTCACGGATAGTCCCTTAGTCGGTTTTTACGACACCTATAGGATGAGATGGGGTGGTGACATATTGTATTCTTACACTTTATTCACGAGGCGAGCGAGCGAAGCGAGCGTGCCGCGGCAGCGGCCGCCGAAGTGCAAGGCATTTTCGACATTTACCGGGATTTCGTGATATCCCTAGTGATTTCGTGAAATCCCTGGTTTCCTCATTTCCCTGCGACATATACATATGGACCTGTTGAAGCTATTTAGATGTAATGTAAAATAAGCATTTAAATTTACCACAGCAAAGCTCCAGGTTTTTAGACAGGTAGGTATGATAAATCTATACTAATATTATAAAGAGGTAAAGTTTGTGTGTTTGTGACGTTGTAGGTGGTAATCTCTGGATCTAATGAAACGATTTTAAAAATTCTTTCTGTGTTGAATAGTCCATTTATCGGGGAGTGTCATAGGCTATATAGTATCACGCTATGACTAATAGGAGTGGAGCAGTAATAAAAAATGTTTAAAAAAGAGACGCGTTTTTTTCGCCGCCCAACGAAGGGGGCACGGGTCAGCTAGTAAATAAATAAGACGTAAAAAAAATTGTTTTATCATCAAAATACTGATACATCTGCCTACGCCCAAAGGTAATTGGCATGAGCATACAGTTTAACGAACACAGAGTGCAATAGCCCTCGTGCAAGGCCATATTGGAACCCGGTCAACTTGCAGGACAATGACCTTTATACACATGCTACTCGAAAACAAACCGATTGTGCTTCATAATTTTACTAGCAAACGAACACGACTTCGCACGGATACAATATTAAGTATCTATTATACTCGTACATATAAAGCTTAAACCGTGTAGTGACGGAGTAAGAATACAATATGTCACCACCCCATCTCATCCCATGGGTGTCGTAAAAACCGACTGAGGGACTATCTGTGAATATTATCTTTACGAAACAAAAAAGAAGAAAAACTTGAAATTAAACCCTGTACCAATCCGTCTGGCCAGCGTGGTACTAGTAGGCCAAGTATCCCTCCGACATGGAAGGAGGCCCGTCCCTGCTCAGTGGGACGTTAATAGGCTGTTATGATGATATAAAGCTTCTTCTTGAATCACTGTATCTATTAAAAAAAACTGCTTGAAAATCCGTTAAGTAGTTTTAAAGATTTAAACATACATATGAACGTACAAACCGTGACAGTGACTGTGTTTTATGCCCGATTTACACATCGACAAGTACAGTAGCGAGTTAAGTAGTATTTTAAGATTAAGTTGATTTAAATAGATCTCCATCCTATTTTTTGGCAAGTTAAGTTGGCGAGACGCGAGAGAGGGGGCTACTTCGTACTTAACTCGCCAAAAAATAGGATGGAACTCTATTTAAATCAACTTAATCTTAAAATACTACTTAACTCGCTACTGTACTTGTCGATGTGTAAATCGGGCATAAAGGCCGATTTACACATCGACAAGTACAGTAGCGAGTTAAGTAGTAAGTTGTTGATTTGAATAGATCTCCATCCCATTTTTTGGCGAGTTAAGTACGAAGTAGCCCCCTCTCTCGCGTCTCGCCAACTTAAAGGCCTACGCAGACCAGCGTGATCAACCGTACTGTTACACAAATACGACATAAATTGCTATGCTTTAAAATGAAAAATGCCGTGCGATAAAATCCCTTTCAATGCCACGGCATCATTTTAAAGCATAGCAATTTATGTCGTATTTCTGTAACAGTACGGTTGAATTTCCATTAGTAAAAATTAAAATCCCTTGCCATGCCGTCCCGGTCTGCGTAGGCCTTAACTCGCCAAAAAATAGGATGGAGATCTATTTAAATCAACTCAATCAACAACTTACTACTTAACTCGCTACTGTACTTGTCGATGTGTAAATCTGGCTTTATGCTCTGTAGTGAAGCTAATATTATTTAACACACGCTGTATCATCTACCCCCTTACTCATAAACGCCTCTTGAATTTAATCACTGTTTAGCGAGATTTTTATTACGAAAACCAACCTTATACCAAACAATACTGTAATATTATAACAAATACTAATAACAGTATATTATACTGACTGCCTCGGTGGGCGACGGTAGCTCAAGCGGCTGCCGCCGTACACGAGGTCGCGGGTTCGATTCCCAAGCAGGACAATTTTGTCCAATCCACAAATTATTGTCATGAGTCTGGCCCCCTTACTTATAAACGCCTCTTAAATTTAATCACTGTTTAGCGAGATTTGTTATTACGAAAACCAACCTTATACCAAACAACGTAAGAGCTTAGGCTAATTAATCAATTGACTAAAATTTGAGAATTTTTTTATGAGTAAGGGGGTGGATGTTCTTTGTGCCCGTTAATTGATGTTTATTAAGTCCCCGCGACACAGGGCATGATCCCTTTCGGGCACAGACAAAAGTAGGAGACGGGAAGAAGACTCCAATGTTTATGAGCGGAATCGAAGCCGAGACTTCTGCCCAGTCTACGGGCTCTTTCAATTCAGCCGTTTGCAACGGTAAAAGCAACGTTCGTTAGTTTTCATACAAATCTTGGCGTACGGCTGCCGTGCGGCGACCGCTCGACACTAAATACAGCCGTACGGCAAGATTTGTATGAAAACAAACGAACGTTGCTTTTACCGTTCGCTCAACGCACGGCAGCCGTACGGCACGAAACGGCTAAATTGAAAGAGAACTAAGCATGAACATAACAATTACGCTAAAAATGTCCTCATTTTGTGATAACATCTTTTTAAATAAAATCAATATGTTTATTACTAATTTACGAGTAGGTACGAAACCTGACCTAACCTTAACCTTAGACTCGAATATAATGAAGGGTGGGGTCAGGTCATCGAACCTTTCATTGAGGCAGCCTGAACATCTGGATAAGTTCAATAAACTCAATGTTTTTCATTTTATTTTTAAAAAGACAACACCCGCACTAGGTGTCATGCCCTGTGTCGCGGGGACTTTTACAAACATCAATTTAACGTACGCAAAGAACATCCAGACTTAAAGTATATAATTATTCATCATCATAACAGCCCATTAATGTCCCTATGCAGGGACACTCCTCCTCCCGTGACTAAGCGATACTTGGCCTACTAATATACCACGCTGGCCAGACGGATTGGTTTAATTTGAAGTTTTCCTTCCTTTTTATTTCGTAAAGATAATATTGACGGATTAGTCGGTTTCTACGACACCCATGGGATGAGATGGGGTGGTGACACACTTTATTCTTACTCCGTCACCACACGGATATAGTTAGTGGATTACACTAATAATTATGTTGCGTGGGATATACCTAATATAAAACCTTACTAGATCTCGTTCAAAAAACTTGTTTGTGAACGAGATCTAGTAAGTACCTAGTTTTTTTTATATAGAAAAAAATCGTAAACCGTTTCATTAAATCAACTCAAATATAAAAATAAACTAAATGCCTTTAATTTCACAAATCAATGGTACGGAACCCTTCGTGCGTGAGTCTGACACTTGGCCGGTTTTTCTTCAATACCACTATAATCATAAAAACCAATAAGTTTTTAAAGTTTTCCTCCATTCTAATTATAATATAAGCCACTCCCCTTTTCAGAATATGAACTTTTAAATTTATTAATCGAAGGTTTTTGACCGAGGTTTACCTAAAAAGTTTTTATTTGACGCAAGTGCATAGACCTGTTGTCTTCCCCCACCCCTTCTCGTCTAGACAGTACCTCAGGTATGCAACAGCTGCTTAGTTTGTTACTAGCCATCGCGGCGTGCGGACGTGTACGTCTTGCACGGAAATATGTTTTTATAACTAATATGCGTCTGTGATATAATCTGATTGTGATTTTTTTGTATATCTGTGATAGTTTTTAGTATTAGAATGTTTTGTCTCTTTAGTACTAGTAAGTATTTATTAATTACTTAATAGTTTATGTCCCACTGCTTGGACAGGATTCATATACGGAAGTAAACATACAGATACCATGATGGTCACAGGGATTGATATCGGGTTACATGTCAAGTTTTCCGTTTAACATAACAGCCCATTAATGTCCCACTGCAGTGACGGGCCTCCTTCCGTGACGGAGGGATACTTGGCCTACTAATACCACGCTGACCAGACGGATTGGTATAGGGTTTAATTTCAAGTTTTCCTTCTTTCTATGTAAAGGTAATATTCACAGAATCCCTTAGTCGGTTTTTCGACACCCATGGGATGAGATGGGGTGGTGACATATTGTATTCTTACTCCGTCACCACACGGATAAGTTTTCCTTTTATATATTGTTATTAATATTGACTTGTTATCTTTAAGTAAAACTAATTTAAATATTATAGCTTTTTATTAAGTTTTATGCATTGATTTACAAAAAACCAAAGTATACACACTCCACTTCCCAAAACCGTCCGCAACAAATAGGCTCACAATTTCAAATTGTGCACTTTTTTTAAAATTAGTGTCGCGTTGTTCTACCGGCAAACGTCAATCATTAAATTTTATTGCTTTTTGTGCATTACTTTTTAAATACAACTTTATCTCATGCGTGTAAGATTGAATTTGAAAAAAAAAATATGTTTACGATATTACTATACGTATTTATTGCGTATGTATAATTTGGTGACACTTTCGGCTGTTAGTTTTGTTTGAAAATGTGCATCTTGGGTTTTTTGTAAATCAATGGTTTTATATAATAAAGGTAAGTGGTATGTCTAAACTTTAGTAACTCTGCATTACTATGTATATGATGCATGAGTGGATATTAGCGCGCGGAAGTATTGTGGTTATTTGTTATGTACTGCGTGCATTTACTATGACATAGAATTATTAAGTTATAGACAGCTCAGTGTAAAAATATTATATTCGTAATATTCGTTTGAATTGTGGGTTGTTTCATGCATGACTTACACACTATAGCATTACTTGGAAATAAATAATTAAATGTAATTTTGTACTACTGCTAGTAATTATATAGAATTATTCTATTGGTTTACAGGACCACACTTGGAGGAGGCCTATGTCCTATGAGTGAACGTCAATAATAGTGCCTGATATGATGATGATGATTCTTTTGGTATGGTTTTTCTCTACTAAGTATTTCTTTTTCTGATTTGATTAACATATAAAATTTATATAATATATATTATGATTGTGATAGATCAGCTTAATTATGGTAATGAATATGAGTAACATAGGCTATTTTTTGCTATTAACATAGGCATATTCTGTGTCCAGGAATAGGGAACAGTGCTACCCCGAATTTAACGCGAGCGAAGCCGCGGGCAAATTATAGTTGTAAATATTTGCCACTTTAGTGAATTGGTTAAGTATAAATATTAATACAGACTTATTAAAATTTTGTAGTACTTTTGTTATTACCTGTACAAATTTTTATTTTATTAGTTTTGTTTTTTTTTCGGGGAAAAATGCAACTGGTGACCTATGCTACTAACCCCAATTTACCAAGTATTATACCATTTTAAAAACCTAAATACGCCAACTTACAACAGCAAAAAAAAGTTTGGAAATTTAAGATTTGTGGCAACAGGAGTGAAATGATGTCACAGGGTGTGAAATTTTGCGGTTTTTTTTAAATGCCAATAACTTTAAAACCATGCAACTTGGATTTTTTTAACCTTTTTCTGATAGCCAGTGTGACTTGCCTTATCACCCGGTTTCGGTTCGGCGTCGAGTTTGGGACACCCTGTATATCTCACAAATTCACACAACGCCATCTAGTCCCAAACTAAGCAGAGCTTGTACTATGTGTACTAGACAATGGTAAAGATACTTAAATAAGTACACATTTTTTGTTTTTTTATTAATGTTTTTTTTAATATTATCTTTTTTTCTTTAAAAAAGAAAACTCATACATCTGCTATGCCGTGGGAACTTTTACAAACATCAATTTAACGTACACAAACATCCAGACTCAGGACAATAATTTGTGGATCGCAAAAATTACACAAATAGTTGTGCTGCGTGGGAATCGAAGCCGCGACCTCTTGCACGGCAGCCGTTCGCGCTACCGTCGCGCCATCTAGGGAGTTAATATTATAGGATATTATGTGTTGGTACAGTCCCTTTGTCGTCTGAACATTGACCTAGGACAGTCTAGACTCAGTCTAGACGTACTATACCGGACTCACCATCAACCTGTTAGGTACAATTTGAAAATACATAAGGTTCAAAATTGAATGCACGTTTCTTACTGTAAAATCTCGTTGGCTGTGTGCAGCTGTTTAGGTTGGTGTAAAGGAAAATGAGTTTTATGTAAAGGGAAGCGTCCTTTCTATTACTCTACTTTGATTTTATACACTTTTTGAATATAGTCACTTTTTAACTGACTTCAAAAAAGGAGGAGGTATTCAATTCGTCTGTCCTATTATTTATGTTTGTTACTTCATAATTTATGTTATAAACTTATATGGAAAAACAAAACTTACGTTTAACTACTAAACATTTACCCCCTTACTCATAAACGCCTTTTAAATTTAATCACTGTTTAGCGTAATTTTTTAAGTAACATCGTAAGAATTTCAAATAATTTCAGCTAATCAATTAGACTAAAATTACTAAATTGATTAAAAAACTGAAACTTATTTTACTGCTTAGTTTAACAAATATAACATTATATGTCACTCACACATTACACAACGCCATCTAGTCCCAAACTAAGCAGAGCTTGTACTATGCGCAAAACAACGGATAAACATACCTACATAAATATTTTTTTCTGTAAATACATATCACACATAGAAAACACCCAGGCCAATGCAAACAGTCATGTTCATGCACACAAAGATTTGCATTGAGCGGGAACCTAACACGAGATCTCAGCGTAGCAGCCATGTAACATAACATATACGCTAAAATATTTATGTACAAGTATTATTAAGTATAAACAAACGCCTCTGCATACCCCTTTTGTAATGGTAAATTTGTTGTAGGGTGATGCTACCAATTATCAGCACTTTAAGAGTTAGTCCTACTTTAACATCGTTTACGACAGTGATGATAATGATAACAACTATAACAATATGCTTTCTTGGTTCATTATTTAATAAATAATTGATTTTTGTTATAAAAAATAGTTATTATTCATACACATTTTATTTAGATGAGTCTGACTAAATAATGACCCTGGCGCCAATTATTGGCACCATCATCGCCAATTATTGGCATTGACTGAGCCAATTTTCAGCACCTTAAAATTAGACATAAAATTAGGTAGATAAATGAAATAATCCAATGTTTATAGTAAAATCTCTTTTATTTATACCTAGCCTAACAACCGAAGTTTCAGAAAAATAATTACATAAATATAAAATATTCCAAAAAATAATAGACATTCTTTTGATCATAATATCAACACTATGAAAATAACTAGCAATGTTAGTTTCAGCACCATGCCAGGATATGAAATCCGAAATCATAGAGTACTTTTTCCAAGAATATTGAATTCTAGGCATAAAATAATCACGCTATACAATAAAATATATGGATTAACAATTTTACATACCACTTTGTCATGTAACAGTACCAGTGCCGATAATTAGCAATTCGCAAACAAATTGAACCCAGATGTCAGCACCTCATTTATGAACATAAAATCAAGATAACGTTCATTTCCATTCTCAAATAAGCCTTATAAAACATTTTATACATGAATAAAACTTAAAAGTTCAGTAAAAAATATCTAAAAGATCTAAAATAAAGTAAAATAAAAAAACCTGAACTTACCTACGATCATAAGAAACTGTCAAAACAAAGTAATGTGAAGGACATGTTCCCGCGTTTTTAAAAATATCGCTTTTTTTTTTTCAAAAAGTGTCGTGTTTGGATCAGTTTATAATTCCAAAAGGATCTTATTTTAATGTTTGTTAAATGGTAGCCGAAATTAATTAATAGAAAGCTTATAATTTGAGTTTTAGTTGGGGGTGCTGATAATCTGGTGCAGTGCCAACATTAGGACGCGTGCCCCTATTACCTATTAGGTAACATTAAAATCCTACTTCCTATCCTATGGATGGATGGATGTTTGTTCGTCTTTCACGCAAAAACTACTAAACGGATTTAGATGAAACTTTACAGTAATATAGCTTAAACATCGGAATGCCATATAGGCTGCAATTAATAAAGATTTTTAATCCCTATGTCACCTTTTACGACAATAAAGTGATAAAAAAAGGACTAAAAATAAAAACTGTTACAAACCGATCTTAATCAGTCGCTATCGTAAAAATTTCTTATGCAACAATTTGTTACAAAATAGTATTATCTGAAAAAAAAAAACAAAGTTACTTTTTATCAAAACCACGCAGGCATTAGCTAGTATATTATAATTTAGACTAATATTATAAAGAGGTAAAGTTTGTGTGATTGTGTGTTTGTGACGTTGTTGTAATGTCTGGATCTTATGAACCGATTTTAAAATTTCTTTCAGTGTTGAATAGTCCATTTATCGGGGAGTGTCATAGGCTATATAGTATCACGCTATGACTAATAGGAGTGGAGCAGTAATGAAATATGTTTAAAAAACTGACGCGTTTTTTCCCCGCCTAACGAAGTGGGCACGGGTCAGCTTGTTATTAATATTATAGTCCAAATATTAATGTAAAGTTAGTTATTAATTTTAAAATATATATACATTTTGTAACCTTCACACGATTTTGGTACTAGGGTATCATAATTGATTAGAGATTAGATTCTCTTGTAACAGCTTTATATAGAATAGAATAGAATATTTATTTATTTTGCAAATATAGGTAGGTATAAAATACATTTAAAGATATTAAAAATAAACATATAGTTCAGCTATATTTTACCTTTTGTAGGCATGCAAAATTTAACATATTATAGTTAGGAAAATAAATTAAAAAGTTACTTTGCAAAAGTTTTTTTAAAATGTACAGAACCAAAGTCAATTAAGAAGTAAAATAAATTAATAAATAAAATAAAATCAAATAATGGAAACTAATACTAATAGGTTTACTAAACTAATACATTCTTTATTGTAAAAACTTTTTGTCAGTAAGGAATTCGGTGACATTATAATATGCCTTACTTATTAATTCATTCTTT
The DNA here is from genome assembly GCA_905475405.1 of Schrankia costaestrigalis. Classification (NCBI taxonomy): domain Eukaryota; kingdom Metazoa; phylum Arthropoda; class Insecta; order Lepidoptera; family Erebidae; genus Schrankia; species Schrankia costaestrigalis. Next base: position 627,899 of record FR997853.1, on the reverse strand, counting down.
ATTACCTTTTTAAAAGATGGCATTGGTAATTCCCTTACACTCTTTGGTAAATTATTAAACATAATTGGGGCCATGCAGTATATGCTTTTACGGAGTAGGGCAGTTTTAGCAGCCTTCAAACAAAGACTCATGTTGTTTTATATAACTAATTTAGTTTACTCGATCTTTACTTATCAACATCATAACAGCCCATTAATGTCCCAATGCAGAGACAGGCCTCCTGCCGTGCGAAAGGAACACTTGGCCTACTAATACCACGCTGGCCAGACGGATTGGTATAGGGTTAAATTTCAAGTTTTCCTCCTTTTTATTTCGTAAAGATAATAATTCACGGATAGTCCCTTAGTCGGTTTTTACGACGCCCATGGGACGAGATGGGGTGGTGTGGTGACATATTACGATTATAAATAATAATTAGTATTTTTTTCTTTGCAGGTGAGTGTGTGAACGGGTTTGATAATGAAGATGAAGTAGTCGAGCCAGTAAGTATCTCTTAGCAATTCTTGATCCCCTGGTAATTTAGGAGAATACTTTCTTTTTTATAAAAGTCAGTCACCCGATGGTAAGCACTACGCTTGTCAATTATAAACGGAGAAGGCCTCGGCTGTAAAACGGTCGCGGGCTCGAATCTGATGCAAGATAATTTAAATAAAAAAATTGTGTGATCCGCAAGTAAAGCCGAACGTCCACCGCCGGCTAAACTAAGTTGGTTTAGCTTAGCTCGCATAATTGAGCCAGTTTTTCATACATGTGCGTCCACCGCAAACTATGCCACATGTATGAAAAACTGGCTCAACTATGCGAGCTAAACCGCGATTGACACATCGACAAGTACAGTAGCGAGTTAAGTAGTAAGTAGTTGATTAAGTTGATTTAAATAGATCTCCATATTATTTTTTGGCGAGTTAAGTTGGCGAGACGCGAGAGAGGGGGCTACTTCGTACTTAACTCGCCAAAAAATAATATGGAGATCTATTCAAATCAATTTAATCAACAACATACATACATACATACATAAACTCACGCCTTATCCCGGCCGGGGTAGGCAGAGACGACAGAACGCCACTTGTCACGATCCTGGCAGACAGATTCGGCCTCGTCCACATTTATTAAGCGAGTCATACATGCGCGTCGGTTACGAGTGCTCTTTATTTGGCCCTTTTCCAATATGCAACCTATCTGGTCACCATATGTTTTCCGTGGCCTACCGGCACCGACTCGCCCTTTCACACTAGCCTTGTATACTTGTTTCGTCAAACGCTCATCATTCATTCTCTCAATGTGACCAAACCAACGCAACATTCCTTTCTCGATTTTGGTCACTATATCATCTTTCATGCCGCAACGTATTCTTATCTCATCATTCCTTACTCTATCTATCAGTCTTAAACCACATATACTTCTCAGTGAACGCATTTCTACCGCATTAATTTTACTTTCATGCTTCTTCTGCCATACCCAACTCTCGCTACCATACATTAAGGTTGGTGCTAGCACTTCCTTATGAACAGCCAGACGATCTTTAGTAGTCACGTTCTGGCTTTTCATAAACGAGTGCAGGGCACCGTTCACCGAGTTTCCCTTTTGCACTCTTCTCTCAATATCCTTATCATGTTTTCCATCTCTCGTAAACATGCTCCCCAGATACACAAATTCTTTCACCTGTTCAAGTCTTTCACTTCCAATCATAACTTCACTAACAGTAATCTCTTCATTCTTCTCAAACACTATGACTTTCGTCTTACTTGCATTAACTTTCATTCCCTTTGATTCAAGTTCATCATTCACAACTGTTACCATCTCCTGCAGCTCACTCGCCGAAGAAGCCAATAAAATTTGGTCATCAGCGTACTCATGTACGCTGATGACCAAATTTTGACACGTAACCCATCCATACTCAAACCACAATCACACTCTCTCAGTCTCGATAGACAACTATCCATGAACAGATTGAACAGCCAAGGGGACGCTACACATCCCTGTCTAACACCTTTAGATATTTGGAACCAATCCGTGTAGGTCCCATTTATTCTGACGCAAGCTCTGGAATCCCTATAAAGAGATTTCAGTGCTCGTACCAAAACGCTGCCCACCCCATACATGGATAGTGTCGACCATAGTTCATTCCTCCTCACTCTGTCATAAGCCTTTTCCAAATCTAAGAAGGCGCAATATACCTTTTGGTTCTTTGCCAAAAACTTTTCTGTAATGCACCTTAAGGAAAAGACTTGATCCGTACAACCCATGCCTTTTCTAAATCCCGCTTGCACATCCCAAATCTTGCTGTCTGTTATATTCAAAACTCTATCTATCAAAATTCTCGCATACAATTTTCCAACTACGCTAAGAAGGCTGATACCGCGATAGTTTCTACAGTCCTGCTGCGAGCCCTTTCCTTTGTAGAGAGGCACAATTACCGCCCTTGTCCAGTCATCTGGCACTCGACCTTCTCTCCAACACCGGTTAAATAAATGGTGCAGTAGACCTATAGTAAACCCTTCGCCAGCCTTCAACATTTCACTCGTCACCTTATCACAACCTGCTGCTTTTCCTGCTTTCATTCCTTTTAACGCTTTCACTATTTCGTCGTATCTTATTTCACTAGCATCCTCGTTTTCTAACTCCCTTTCACAAAATTCCTCAACATTATATTCCTTCTCAAACAGACTTTGAAAGTAATTCTTCCACCTCTCAAGCACCATACAGTCGTCAATCAAAAGTTCACCTTTTACATCCCTTATCAAACCAAGCGACGGTTTAGTCTTTCCGCGCGCAGTGCTAACATACTTCCAGAATAATTTTATGTTACTCTGGAAGTTGAGACCAAACTTCTTATCTGCTTTTAACTGACATTCTTCTTTCTTTCGATTTACACATTCTTTCACTTTCCTTTTAAGCAGTTTATAACTTTCTTTCCTTCTTTCTATTGCACTCTCAATTTCATTTTGGGCCCTGCTATCATTCAACCTTTCAGCGGTGCGCAATGCTAGTAAATCTAACCAAGCTTTCTTCTTCTCTTTCACTACATCTTTAACTTCACTGTCCCACCACTCGTTTTTTATATACTTTGCATTCTTCCTCTTACTTACTCCACATACATCCGTCGCAATATCAACCACATTATTTTTAAATGTAGTCCACATTCCATGTATGTCCTCATTTACTTCTTTCAAATTTGCCTCAAACCTTTCTTTAAGACGACTTTTAAAAATATCTTTCACTTCAGGCTCTGACAGTCGTTCTACCTTTATTCGTTCTGGCATCATGATGGCACCTTTAGTCCGATGTCTCCAGCGCGTGAACAGGCCACTTATCCTACTCATCACCAAGCAGTGATCTGTACCCACGCTGGGACCCCGATACGCTCGCGTGTCCATCACTTTGCTTTTCAATCGTTCATCTACAATTACAAAATCTATCATACTTTTTATCTCTTCACTTCCTAATCTTCCTTTCCATGTATATTGATGGATTCGACGGTGCTCAAACCAAGTACTTATTTGACACCACCAAATCCATTTCTGCACATAGATTTGCCAAGCATTCTCCATTTTCATTCACTCTGTCATCCCCAAACACACCTAGCACTCTTTCATATCCTTCTCTTTTTACACCTACTTTTGCATTAAAATCACCTACCAAAATAATTCTTTCATTCGTCTTTCGTAACAGGATAGTTTCCCGTAGCTGCTCCCAGAACTCTTCTCTGGCCTCCTGGCTAAATGACATATCTGGGGCGTATACACCCACTAAAAATATAGGGGTGAGCCCCAGTTTCAGTCGGGCCCACAGCAAACGGGGACTAACACATTCATACTCCCTTAAGCATTCTGCCATTCTTTTAGAAAAGATAATACCGACTCCTTTCCGGGCCGTCTCAGTCGCTGGGACTCCAAACCATATAGCAGTGAAAGGGCCGTGCGTTGTCATATCTTTTCCCTTTCGTTTCGTCTCATTCACACATAAAACATCGATCTTTCTTGCACTCATCAAATCACACACTTCGTCGATTTTTTCGTTCATTCCTCCTCTTACATTCAACGTGGCAAAGCGGCATTCCGCCGCCCGCATTTCGCCCCGACAAAATGGATTTCGGCGTGGTGTGTGGCGAACATGGCCGCCGCCTATAGACAAGATTGTGCCCCCCCAGAGTACGAGGGACAGCCCCCATCTGGCAAGCCAAACGAGGGGAGGGATTCTCCAGGGCAAACCCTGGTACCCCCCTGGGGTAACATATTTCCAAAACTTGCCATCATAATGTCGTAGTTCGCAGTAACTGATGTTAAGCTATAACTCGGAGAGACGCTGCTGCCCGCCTTCCAGATTTCCCTTAGTCGCCTTTTACGACACCCGCGGGATGAGTTGGGGAGGTTCTACTCTAAACCCGGAGACCCACTACCTTCCTTTCATTACATAAAGATAATATTCACGAATACCTAGTCCCTTAGTCGGTTCTTACGACACCCATGGGATGAGATGGGGTGGTGACACACTGTATTCTTACTCCGTCACCACACGGAGTAATCAACAACTTACTACTTAAGGCTGAGCGCAGACTTGCAACACGACAGTCTTAAGACAGACTATTGCTTTACAATATGTATGAATATGCGCACACTTGGAACAAAACGTCGTAGAGACAATATTGTCTCAGATAGACGAATACCGCACGGCGACAAGTCTGACTAACGATTGTCGGCTTCCCTTTTGTATCAATGCGGGCGCGCACACTAAAGACAAAACTGTCTACCGTCACACCCCTCACCCCGCACGCACCCCACTCTCGTCCGAGCATTCAGAAAGTAAACACGTGACATCATGTTTACAGACGAAGAACTCGTAGAAAAATTAATTGATGAGGTTGAAAAGAGACCTGTACTTTTTAATAAAATGTGCAAGGAATATTCTGACATAAATTTAAAAAAAAGCAAATGGGACGAAGTTGTCACGGAACTAGTAGGTAATATGAGATGGGGAGAAATGTCGGCTGAGGAAAAAACAAATGCATGTAAGTATTTTCGTTATTAATTGCCTTTATTTTGTATAGATATCATTATTGGATGTGTAATGTTTGGTATTCTTCATAGGTATTAAGTCTAGTAAAGTCATATTATAAATATAATAACAAAGAAATCATTTTAAGAAATTAATATTAACAAAAAAGTTATTCAATTAACAAACTTTTGTATCATATACCAAACAAATTGAGATGATGAATTGGTGATACAGACAGTCCTCAACTTTCGTCGTTTTGTTAAATAATTTCATATCAATTTATATTTATCAGTTATATTCTTTTTTACATCAAATAAATTACTTCACAACAAATAACTAAACAAAAAGTGCAGTTAACTCGAAAATGTAGTACATCAATACTACATAATTAAAAATTCTTTCTGTGTTTGATAGTCCATTTATTGGGGAGTGTCATAGGCTATATAGTAGTGGGACCCTTTTTGCGACACTCTGACCCGTATGCCTAATAGGAGTAGAGCAGTAATGAAATATGTTTATAAAAGGGACGCTTAAAAACGTTTATTTTGCTTCTGCTGCTTAAACGTCTGGAGATATACTGAAATGATGTATTAGAGAATTGTACCTTTAAAAAAGTTTTACAATTAAGTCAACAATAGCATATATCTATCTAATAAAGTTGAATCACTACGACCTTTTTTATTATATGTAATCAAATTTGATTTAAAGAAATGCATTGTTTGTAAAGATATTTTGTGTATATGGTATTGACCCTTATCAAAATAAATGCGTTAATCATTATATTTATTTAATTTTAAACGAAATTGACCTTTACAGCGATGAGATCCGATAATTAGTTTGAAAGATATCTCAGTTTTTAAATAATACGCGAATAATGTAAAATGTCTGTCTAACGCGATGTTAGTAGGTATCCGCTCGCTTGCTTACGTTTTTTAATTAAATTAATTCTACCTCATAAAGACAGCTTCATTATCATCATCATCATAACAGCCCATTAATGTCCCACTGCAGGGACGGGCCTCCTCCAGTGACGGAGGGTTACTTGGCCTACTAATACCACGCTGGCCAAACGGATTGGTATAGGGTTTAATTTCAAGTTTTCCTTCTTTTTATTTCGTAAAGATAATATTCACAGATAGTCCCTTAGTCGGTATTTACGAC